>JAJLRJ010000001.1:19877733-20050233 GCA_024195265.1 Dendrophyllia cribrosa
ATAGTTGAAGTTGCAAGCACTGTGAGCCGTACCCCGATTTTGCCCGTGATGTGGCAATGATCTCTGACTGCGTCTCGAACAGAGCCTTGGGTAAGAGACTCTCCGCAGAAGAGACAATCGGTCTGCTCGAATAAATTCTCAGGGGGGGGGGGGGGGGGGGCTACCTTTGGTTTCTTGGTCCGACAAATGGGAACTCTTCCAATTCACCATCCTCGCCCTGGATGTAAATTTTGAATGCCTTTTGGTAGCATTTGTTGGTGTGCAGATGAAAAAAGCCCAAATATTCTCCGGTGTCTGGGTTGTAACCCGCAATGGCATCCCTGTGGTTCTCCTTGATGAGAGACTTATCACAGATGTGGCAATCTGTTGCACGGTTGAAATCTGCCCAGTCTGCTCTTGTCATGGAGAGTGGTTCCTTGCGTTGCAGCTCGTCTCTGATCTTTCCTTCCAGCTGCTGTAAGCTGTTAAGAAATAGTGGCACCGCGTCCACTCCTCTGTATAGATGAGGACCCTTTGTCTCTCCATCAGAGCGAACGGCTAACATGCAGAACCCGCAGGGTTTATGCACGGATGTTTCAGTGGTACTGCTCTGTGATGGGTCTGGCGTGCAACCGTGGACTTTTTCGACTATGCTTTCGAAGTCGGCATAGATTACCCAAGGCTTCTTCATCTGGTTCTGGAAGTTCTCGAAGTGAAGGAAGTTTTCGCCTTCATTTGGCATTTCAGCTCGTACCGGCCTGCCTTTGACTCCCCTGCGGTAGAAGAGATGGTCAGTGAGAACCCGTTCTGAAGAAAAGGCTTGGAGGCACCTGTCACAGTGATGCATACGGCGCCCTACGTGGTACCCACTGTGTAGGAGCCTGCTCATGCTCTTGATGTTGCAGTAATGCGAGGTGTGCATGTCTGTGAGCATCATCACATTGATCCTTCGCAGATTGGGGTCCTCTAGCTCACTGACTCTGATTACAACCACCTTGTTGTTCTGGTATCCATAAATGTTGATTGGAAGGTTGTTTTGGCGCTCAACCTTGGATATCTGGCTCAATGGTGTTGGAAAATCGATTCCAGTGAAGTCTAGACCATCATCAACGGGATAACTACCTGGCCGATCTGAGTGCGCCTCGGCAGGAAATAAGGCTGCTCTAAGTGCCCATCGGAGGCACTGGTTATCTCTGTTCTTTACATTGATGATGGATTGCTTTGACCTGAGTTTTGATGGTGTTGGGATGAATGTACCACCTCTTAGGGGTTGGTACAACCCAAACTCAAGGTAGACAGTGTTGATTTTCACAATCACCCAGCCAGAACCCATGTGCTGCTATCTGGCAATCTCTTCCTTTAAGCCATTCACAATGCCTTCCAGGATGTCCCCCTCTCGCAGCTGATAGAGATGTGTTACTATCAGTGGGTTGACGTTCCAAAAGAAGTGATCCATTTCTCGATTGTCATCGCCTTCCTTTGAAAAATGAACATCGAATGACAAAGTGACCTTCACTCCGCCAAGCTCTGTGACTTCGCGTGCTATTTTCTGGAGAATAGACGCCCTATTGGTTATGAAAAAAGCATTAAGGTCCTTGATTTGGTAGTCATCAGGGACGTTCATCTTGTAGCCATGCAACCATTTGCCGAAGTAGTCTTGGTTCCTTGGATTGAAGTCAAGACCTTGAGCCGCCATTGCCATGTGGGTGGGATTTCTCCAATTGGTGGTCTCGTACCGGATCAGCATATGCAAAAAGAATAGTAGTATGAGGCGTTGGTCATCCGGGACCACCTGAATAAGCTGCCAAACGCCCGAGTTACCGGCCCCCAGGACGAATGCAATGAGTCCGCGGGGGCCGGTATCTCGGGCGTTTGGCAGCTTATTCAGGTGGTCCCGAATCACCAACGCCCCATACTACTGCACGGTTCAATCTGTACCATGGTATCAAGCAACTGAAACCAGAACAAGTCTTCTACTTCGATACCGACAGTATCATCTACCATTGGCAACCAGGACAACCTGAACTTTCCCTCGGCAATTACTTGGAGGAATTCACCAACGAACTCAAGGAAAGAGATTTCATTGAAGAGTTCGCCTCCACTGCACCCAAGAACTACGGGTTCCGCACGCACCGAGGCAAAGTCGAATGCAAAATTTGAGGATTCAATCTCAACACCCGAGGGCAAGAACAGTTGAACTTTGAAATCTTGCGTAACACCGTCAAAGCGGAACTGCAACAACCTGTGAGCAGACCCAGAAACATTCTCGTCAGGAATCCCCACAAGATCACACGGGACAACCGGGAGAAAACATCCTTCAATCAATCCGAAATCAAACGGTACCAATCCGTGTTCAACAAGCGTGTGGTGGATCCTGTTACGTTCCTCTCTTACCCCTACGGTTACAAGAGACATGACCTCACCGAGGAAGACGAAGTCAATATTCAATGTCTCGTAAATTTTGTCAATCGTTTCTAGAATTATTTTTTTGTGAAAAGAAAAGAATGGAAACACCATCCGCTAATAATTTTAGTCAGATAAATTCATTGATCAAGCGCGAGGGTGAATGTGGTTTATTAATATATTTTAAGCTTCAAAGACATGGCACTAGTTTAATAGATTTTGAAAAACCACTGAGGCAAAATTGTGCTATCAAATGGGAAGGCAAATAATAACATCGACTAATTCGTAAATTCACTCTATACCACTTTCTCGAGACAAGGTGCTTTATAATATTTCGAAACATTTTGTGTTCCTTACAGAAGTATACATTTTTTTAATTTTGGTAGCTAGTAAAAGGAAGTACAACAGCCGCTTAATGTAGCCTTTAGCGTAGTTTAGCCTTTGTACAGTGTATAATATTATTGTCAAGATTGTTCACACAGTTAATTCTAGAGACCTTGCGCTGTTACTTCCACTGTGTTTCCTCCAGGAGAACTATTGTCACTACTGTTTCCTTCCCCTGCATTAGTTTGGACGCCAATGAAAAGATTTCGCGCTGCCTTGCGCATCTCTTTGCTCCTCCAAAAATAGATCATTGGGTTTGCTGAGGAGTTTATCAACAATGCTGAGATGGCAAAATTCATTTCAGTTTTACTCTGATTGGTGCTGGTGAATCCCGTGATCATCTGCACAAGAACAGCAGGAAGGAGGAACAATAGAAGTGCTAAGAAGATGTAGACGATGGTTACAGCGCAGCGTCTCTCGCGTTTATAAGCAATCATAGCACTGTTCCCCTCTGCATGCAACGAGTGGATGTTGTTTCGTTTGATGTTGACCATTAAAACTACCTGAACAATGAGGAGATAGATCACTAAAATGCCGGCGATAACTGAAGTTATGATTTGGTTGCTTTTCTCATCGATGCCGGAGTAACGGAGAACAATGAATCCGATCCAAATCACCCACAGTATCGCCATGTTGCGTATGGCCTGTTTTGTTGTGACTAGGGCGCGGTACCTTAACGGTTTTGAAACGGCCATTGAGCGGTCGGTGCTGATGTAGGCCAGACAGAGAAACGAACCTCCAGTGCATAAATAGAGAAATGCTTCATACAAAGAGTGTAGCACTTCTGAGCAACAGATGGTTGACGGGTAATGAAGCATCAAACGCCACGCAATAAAAAGAGGCTGCGTGACCAGGCCGACTAACAGATCTGTCAAAGCCAGGCTGCAAAGTAGCACATTGGCTGGAATGCGAAGCTCCTGAGTCTTGTAGATTGTGATTAAGACTGCAAGGTTGCTCAAGACAGCAAAAATTGCAAACGGTGTGTTAATGGCGACGATGGAGATATTCAAGCCATAGTGATGTGACTCACTGTTCAGTATCTCTAGACTGCAGCTCAGTGGATTCGTTTGGTTTGTTGGTGAGATCGCAGAAGAGTTGTTCATCATCTTCTGAAAAAGCGAATAAACGCTTTGTTTCACATCACACAATTTTCTACTAGTAATATGTCATACCCATCGTGATAATATTATGAGTAACAGGGCAACTGGCATTCCTGCGTACCCTAAGTTTTTTTCCTATTTTAGATCTTTAGCTATCGTTTGGCGATTGCATTCTTTGCTTGCAGTGCTTTTAAAGGAATGTTTAAGTAAAGAAGGGATCAACAGAAACATTATGTCCAACAGAACAGTCACATCATCTGCAGTAAGTCTTTATAGGGTTAACTAGCTTCAAATGATATTCTCAAAATGCACAAACCGCAAGCCGTTATAATGTATAGGCAAAGGATTTTCGTATCATCAGTTCTTCTTCGTTGCACGAGTATTTTAAAAACACTTATTTTTATGAATGACTAACATTTAAAAAATATATGTTAAGAAAAAATATACGTAGGGACTTCAATACGTTTTTGAGGTTTTCTAATTTAAAACAATCCGATAAAACTGTTGGAGAAGTCCGAAATAATGCAAGCTTCGGGTACTATTTAAAAAACCTTCCCGTTGTCTTCGATATTACCATCACCTTAAAGAGTCTGTTTAGGGCTTATACTACAAGTGATATTCTCAAATATCAAAATTTCAAGTAGTCGAAAAAGTACTTTGTTGCTCGAGCAATCAGAGATTAATGTTTTTACAATTGCGATGCAACTTGTCTCGCGAAAATAAATGCTAAAGTTAAAAAATAACGCATCTGTCTTCAACCACCAGGACTGCGATTGGTTGACTTAAAGTCAATGTGGTGAAACAAGTTGCAAAAGCCATGTTACACGTATTTTTGTTGTGCAACTTGAAGAAATTTGTTGCAGAAAGTAGGAAACGATTCAACTGTTTGTGCAACTTAAAAACAATCACCAGGGGGCATTACACGTAAAAATCGTGCGTGTAACTTGTAACATTTTTTCTCGACAAGTTGCACGAAAACTTGCTATGTGTAACAGCACTTTAAAAGTGTCTAAGAAAAATATTTTTCTGGCGTCTCAATGTTATAATTAATAGTTTTTTCGTAATTTAAAACATATCGTGCCTTGTTTGTCGCAATTTATAATATCTATAATATTATAGTCATATACACATGTTTCAACCTTTTCATTAATCATTCAAAAGTTGTAACTTTTCACGTCATTCGCATGAAAGACCGCATCTCTTATTAAAGGGGCTATGTCGCGAGGTGTCACGCAAGCTACAATCTTGAAAAACGTCCGGTGGCTGTTTTTCAAGTTTACGCCATCATCGTCGAATCCATTCAATCCTGCAGTGCTGTGTTCACCAAATGGTCTCAGATTTTTCACATATGTAAATAATCTATTTGTCTTGATTTTCGCCCGGTTATTTTTCCGATTCTGAAATCGTACGGCTAAATTTCTCAATATGTACGAGCAGCGATAGGAATCAGCTGACCATGGAATGTCATGGACGAAGGTTCTTCTTCTCTGTTGGCTAAATATAGTACACTTCAGCATATTAACATGGTACCAGAGACTTCGCTTTGTACTTCTTTACCACCGCAGACAAACCTAACATTTTTCTGATTTTGTTTCACTTGAGAAAAGAGCGATGAAATTGTTGGACTTCAAAACAAGCAATAGCTCTTGTGTACGTGACCACTTGTTCCGTTTCGAGTCCTGTTTCGTATCAGTGAACAAAAGAATTTTGACAGATAATAGTATAAATTAAAGTTACTAAAATTAGGCGAAACCTCGCGACATAGCCCCTATAAAGTTGTTTTCATTTGCATGAATTTCATAATAGTTTTTTCATGTTTATGACCATTTCTATCCATCTTGTTTCCGTCCTGTCATCCGATCATGTTATGGGCAATATATACCAACAAAGAAATGTTGTATCATTTACGTAAAGAAACTTCACAGCTTTGTCTTGTGTGTTTTTTTTAAAGAAGCGACTGAGTACATAAAACTTGGGTCTGTCCCCGAGAAAGAAAAACATTAGTGATTGTGCCAATCTAAGAGACGCTTCCGTTGTCGTTTTTCATGTTTTTTATTGCTGCTAACTACAGTGACCTGCCATTTGCTAACAAATCCGTAATTTTTCATTTCTTGTTTCCACCACGCTAACAACAATATGCAATTTTTTTAAAAAAAGAAGTAACCTACGTTTATCACCAAAAATACCAAAACGATATTCTTGAATAATAGCTGCCGAGTTCCAAGATTTCAACTGTTTGTATTTATGTATATTTATATGGATAATTTCATTATATTTACAAAATGGTCTCTTTTGGATTATCAGGAATTTTAGGGATCCGAAAGCTATTAGAATAGGGAAGTTAGTATATCGTTCTTATTCCGTTTGTTTATTAGTAGTTCTAAAATTATGAATAAATTGATATAAAATGCTAAAAGATAAAGGCGATGAAAAAATTTATCCCTTTTATGTTTTTTTTCTAAATCATCGTATACGGAACTTATACAACTACGGAAGACGGCAAGAAACAAGAAACTTAAGCATTTATTTTCACTGATTCATAAATTGCATATATTTTGAAATAATTAGGAACCTTTTGGAGTTGAATAATGAATACACAAACCTACAGGCGACATAATAAGAACTTTGATTGAACGATTTTCCAAATGAGGAAAATTTATTATTAATTAGCTTATATTAAAAAATAGAAATTATCACGGTTTCTGCTATTTAAACGCCATCGGTTAGTTTTTCTCTTTTTTGTTATAAATTCACTAAATCTCTATTCCCACTGCTGTTTGAAATTGCCGTTTTTTGTGTCAACATTGATTTCAAAAAAAGGTAATTGATTTGAATAACTTTCTAGATTTTGGTATAAAAAATATTTTTATCACAAGATTGCGGCGATGGTATATTGCATATGAATAAGCCAATTATATCTTTATTTTGTCCCCGAGTTTTCGTATATTTTAACTCACATCTAAATTCCTTTTCGGCCAATTTCTGCACAATATATGTAAACATGCAGGCGAATGATATTACAACTTTTACCTACCGTTGGCGATATAGCAGCCAAAATTCGGTCTTCGAGATAAATATACTGTGCGATCTGCTTTCCTAGTCACTTTTGTGCAGGTCTTTCTGCTTTCGGAAAAGGAAATAACTTGTAAACGGAAGCATTCAATCTTAAGACGTGATATTTGAGCCATATCCATTATTTTTCCAGAACTTTTCAATAAGATGACGTTATTGATTATCAATTGAAACATTTCTCTTTTTCTCATATCAATCATTGGCTGAATTGAAAGGAAAAATATCACATAAAATCTTTTCAATAGCACATTTTTATTTTAAAGAGCTATAAAAATATAGTATTTTGAATTCTAGAATGAGTAAATATTCTTTGTAAATATTAATTGTTTTAGAGAAATGTCACAAAAGTTGTTATAATTAATCTTAACCTTAGGTAAAATAACAGCAATAGTAAGTTTCAAAAATAAAAATTTCATCAAAACACCAGAAATGTCACTTTTGCGCGTTTTGAAAGGTATCAAACATTTTTAAATGGTCCCTTTCCTATGTTGTTAAATCTTTATTTATAAAATTATGATAGATGACAATTTCTATGATTGATTATCTGGCCATTTTAGATTAAGCATACATCATCACGTGATATTTTGGAAGCTTCTTTAAAAAAGAAATAGAAGATAAACGCCTGATACTTACATAACCTGATGAAAACACCAGAGTACTGTTTCAGAGAGAACCCAAACTTCTTTATGTAAACCGTCTGTATTCTCGTTACCTTCCACTCGCTTTTAAATCATTCATTTTCTATTTCATAAATCATTTTCTTTTTCTATTTCCTAAACAGTGCTCCATGTTAAGGTGGCTCCAAGTATTTTTTAGGGGGGTCACACTTCCCTTTTTGAATGCGCTTATACAAAATCTTACTTTAGCTCAATGAATATGAATTTGATACCAGATGTTAGGCTTGGATGAAAGTTTTTGCTATCTCTTTTAATGCTAATCGGCATTTCTATAGCAACGGTAAACAAACATGGCGAAAAACAGTTTTTCCTAGTTGTCTTTCGATTTTGGGGCTACCCGCGACAAGCGAACAAATTCACTATAATCTACACTGTCTAGCACAATAAATGGGAAAATTTCGAACAAATTAAACTGTTCGATTTTGGATAAATCGCTGAAACATTTTTAACACGTGTTGTTTTTTTTTCATGTTTGAAATGTAAGCGGTCAAAACATTCCATAGGTCTCACAAATTATCATTAAATTACCACAGGAAGTTTCCTCAGACTAAATTATGGCTAACTCCTCGGCAATAAAGAGATCGAGCTTTTCCAATGCAGTTTTGCTTGACGTTTTCACTCTTTTTAAACTACATTTGAATGAAAAGCCCGATCTCTTTATTGACGAGAAGTTAGTCAGAGCTATTTGCAGGGAGTAATAATTTTAGTCTGAGGAAACTTTCTGTGGTAATTTAATGATAATTTTTGAAACCTTTGGAATGTTTTGACCGCTTCTATTTCAAACATGAAAAAGCACGTGTTAAAAATGTTTTAGCGAATTATTCAAAATCGAACAGTTTAATTTGTTTGAAATTTTCTTAGTGTGCTAGACTGTGTAGATTATAGTACCTTTGTACGCTTGTCGCGGGTAGCCCCAAAATCGAAAGATATTTTGAAAAAACTGTTCTTCGCCATATTTGTTTACCGTTACTACGGAAACGCTGATTAGCATAAAATGAGCATCATCCAAAACTTTTATCCAAGGCCAACATCTGGTATCAAATTCAGATTTATTGAGCTGAAGTAAGATATGTATATGGGCATTCAAAAAGGGAAGTATGATCCAAAAAAAACTACTTGGAGCCATCTTAAATGGACATATATTCTATCTGCAAACGGTTAGACCTTCACATGGGTCGGATGACCACGTAGAAATGGTGGTACCATCTCCAGTAGGGGAAATAAAAACAGTTTCTTCAATTGTTACTTCCGTGATAAATACATTGACACACATAAAGTGATATCTTTTGCTTTCTTTCTCAGCATATGTAATTAATAAGATTGAGTCGAGAATAAGAATTTCAATTTTTATGTTGACTCACACATCTTTGTTATCGTTAACTTTGTTTGTGCCGACGGATATTACTTATAATAAATTAGACGACTTACATTTTAGTCGCTTAGTTTACTATAGGTTGTTAAGAATATACGTTGTTCACCAACGAAAGATCTATAATAGAAAAGCTCTTACTTCAGAAAACGTGCGCTTTATTCATTTTTCCTATTCTCTTGATGTTCGAATTTATATTCGGTACAAGTTATTACCACTTCCCACTCGAAGTCTCTCTTCCATATGTCCGCCGAACCACTTTACTGAATAAAGTTTCATATTTTTGCATATCTAATCAAGTGTTCAAAATTTAAAACTGGAAGAAGATCGACATTTTTAAAAAACGTTTTGCCAATAACATTCGAGGCAAACAAAAGTCATTCTTCAAACTACATGCTGCAAATGGAATAGGCTGATACCCTGAAAAGTAAAAAGCGTTTTTAGTGGTATTCAGATTCTTTTCGGCTCCAATGTAAAAAGTATTATATTTCTTGAATATATTCCCCCAATTAAGTTATTGTAGTGGCACATACATGTATATAGCATTCTTAGGTCAAAGAGTGAAGACAAACGGTAATATCGTCTTGCTTTTATTAGTTATGATTGTATTTTGTGTTTTCGTAACCTGGAAGTATTATTTCATTATATTTTTCCAACAAAGCACGCGAAGCGAGAACATTATTTATAATGCAAGTACAGAACAAATTAAAGGCACCTTACCTTATGTTTAGTTTAATACTTTTCCACTTTCCTGTTCCATTTGTCTCCTAAAATGTCTTTTAAACGATAATGTCTCATATGAGAACTAATTCAGATCAGAGAGTCTAATGAAAGCCTCTGTTGGACTGACACATTTCAATTCTCATGCGTCATATTGGTTTACTGAAATACCGCAAAAGCATCTTTAGTTAACAAACAGCTGCAACACTGCGCAACCAATTTTTCTTCGATGAATTAATTGCCTTGGTGTTATGTTATTATAATCACACATTTATGATAACTTTTTATCACATTTGGACACTTATTGGTTCCAATACTTAACTGAGAAACCTGATACAAACCTAAAATGTCGAGGATAAAATGTGCTTTTAGTATATTTTTGTTGCCATTCTCGCCGTAAATGTTTATTTAAAGTGTTTATAAATAAGACAAATATGTTAAAAATATATTAATCGCGGTTTCGCGTAATCGGTTTGTGTCTTAGTAGATCTGAATTCGCATTTCAAAATGTCTTTTAAAAATACATCTTTTTCACTGAAAAACTTTTCATTTCAAGCATTTGCAGTTTTTTACATGAAAATAACGTTTAATAAATGTTGTAAATACGTAACTAACAAAAATCGATCTTAGAATTGTTCTTTAACTACAGTACTACTTTTATAAAGGAAAGAAATCTTGTATATTCAATAATAAATGAAGGAAGGCAACACACAGGGAAGATCATTAAGTGTAGCTAAAAAGTCTTTTAACAGATTCCGCACAAATAGGTTAAATAAAGCCACAAAAAAAGAAACTTTCCTCGTCATTTGCATCATTTAAAAGTTAAAAACGTGCTGCGGAACCGAATGATTATGAAGACTGACGCACATGTTAATTCATATTTTACCCACGGCTCTTAAAATCCTTGATACTCATATGTCGTGATACGCGAAACTGTGATTTGTCTGTAGCTTTCAGAAGACCCTTGCGATGTTGAAACAGTTCTATCTCTCTTTTTTTCAATTTTAAGTGTGAGACTAAAATGGAAACATTCAATTCAAATCATTGATTTTCAATTTATCGTTGACTTTTAATTGATATCCTTGAAAGCCCTTTTAAGCGCCCTCTCTAACCAGTCTTCATCTACTTCAGCAAAATATATTTCTTTTCTCGTTTCATTTTATTCAATGCAACAAGAAAAGAAGTGAAAATAAATTTAAAAAGAAAACAAGAACAATTCGCTTTTGAACAACACCGATACAACATCAAAACAAAGAATATTAATTCTGCAATATAATATTCTAAACTAAACTAAGCTAAACTAGAATTCAGAGGATTTTGGTCGAGCCTCAGACATTTTGACAAACGCTCATTGTTTCCAATTAAGCTACTTTTGTCCAATAATCTAGGTGATGAATAATTTCATGTAATTCACATAATGTCACGAGCTGAGGCATAATTGACAAATAATTCTTCTTTAAGGCCTGTTTGTACAGAGAGCGACCATGACCACGAACGCGATCACTGCGACCTTCTGCGCGACTTTTCGCTCAAAAGTTCGCACGAACCAACGTTCATACAGAACGCGGTAATTCGGGCTGTGACAGTCGCAATGTGTGCTGCCATGTAACATATCATGAAAATGGTAGCAATCACGACGGCCTTTGTCGTATATAATTGGGTGTTTTTCAACTTGCACCATTAGCAGTTCAGTGCAGTGTTGTCAACCGGTGCGGTGCAAAGTCAAATTTTTTACGCCACCGCCTGTTCACCTGGGCCGAGTTACACGAAAAAAAAAGTACTGATTGGTTGTCAAGAAATAGTTCGTGCGACCATCGCATAAAAATTCGCACTGGAGGCAATCTCTGCGAGTTTCCGCACGAACCAATTTTCAGCCGCGTTCGTGGTCGCCTTTGGCATAAACGGATTCATACAAATTGCTTATACGCAATCCAATGCGAACGCGGCGTTCGCGTTCGTGGTTGCGTTAATGGTCGTGCTCTGTATAAACAGGCCTTTACAGGAAAGCTTTAATCCAAAGTTTGAAAGCTTTAAAATTATAATATTTCTGATATTGTTTAAAATATTCAGCGGATTTTGCAATATTACCACAGATATCGCAAGGTCATCGGTTAGTTAAAGTTCAAGAATGCCGCCAACTGGTCACAAAAATATAAGATCAATGATGATGACAATATTATAAAATTATATTGCATTGTGTTGCATTGCATTGTAATTGTATTTTGGTGTAGTGTAATATAGTATAGTATAGTGTAGTGTATTGCATTGCATTGTATTGTAATTGCATTGTATTGTATTGTATTGCATTGTATTGTATTGTATTGTAGTATAGCGTAGTGTATTGTATTGCATTGCATTGCATTGTAATTGCATTGTATAGTATTGAAGTGTAGCGTATTGCATTGCATTGCATTGTAATTGCATTGTATTGTATTGCATTGCATTGCATTGTATTGTATTGTATTGTATTGTATCAAAAACCCTGATTGTAGGTATGGTATTGTATTGCATTGCATTGCATTGTATGGTAAGGCATGGCATTGTTTGTTATGGCATGGCATTGCATTGCATTGCATTGCAATGTGTGGTTTGGTGTGGTATGGTAAGGGGTATGGCATGGCATGGTATTGTATTGTATAGGACACTTCGAAAAATGCCATAATACTCTTTAAAGTGCAGGTTTGGGTGGTGCTTGATGTAAGCCTGATTTTTCTAATTTCTTTTGCTTTCAGCACGAACTGCACATTCTATGCTTCAACTTCTTGGAAATTTGCATACGGTGCACATTTGTATACGAACACACAATGCTACATCCTAGCGTTCCTACATGTACTCTGAATTCCATTGTGCCATTTTAACAAAGGAGACTTGAATAATAACACCCCGGTGAGGCTGAGCCTGCACATAAAAGAGTATTATGGTATTTTTCGAAGTGGCCTATTGCATTGCATTGAATTGTATTGTATGGTGTGTTTTTTTTTTTTTTGTTGTATGGTATGGTATGGTATTCTATTGCATTGTAGTGTAATGTAGTGTAGTGTATTTTATTGCATTACATTGCATTGCATTGCATTGTGTTGTATTTTATTGCATTGCATTGCATTGCATTGCATTGTATTGTAAGGTGTGCTGTTGTTTTTTGTTGTACGGTATGGTTTTGTATTGCATTGTAGTGTAGTGTAATGTAATGTATTTTATTGTATTGCATTGCATTGCATTATATTGTTTTGTGTTGTATTGTATTGCATTGCATTGTATTGTATTCTTTGATATTCATGCTTGTCTGCCCTACTTGTTTCACTAGCATGTGGAAAATTTAAAATAATTTTTACATTATGAAATACGCCCAGACAAACTGTGTCACTGATGCATATATTACAGCTTATTGTATATTTATCATAATCACTTATGATTGGATAAAAGCATAAGCGTTTCTCTTCCGAGGCTTCTAACAGTCAGATTAAAGAACATACGTCATTGGTTGATGAATGAAAGATCTCAATTTTTGAATGATAAAAGATTTCTCTTGCATTGTGTATCCTTTGCTATTTCTTTTGTATTTCTGCAGCTGCATAACAGTTGAGGGAAAGTGCGACTCCCGCAAGCGAGTTATTTGATTACAAGCATTGCAATTTAAGAACATTTCGTATGAACCCACCGAAAGAAATTTCGGGAGTGCATTCTACGTATTTGTGCGCACTCACAAAACAGTCCAACGATTTTTTACAATCTCTCTTGCCGCTCTTCGCTCTTGGTTCCAAAGTTTCCTGATCGCACTCATTCTATTCCCAAACTCTCTTATTTTTAAAAGAAGCTTTGAAGGTGGTAAAGAGTGTTGTTTTTCTTTAATTGCGGGAGTGCATTTTGCTTTTCCGTTGATGAAGTTTATGTTCAAACATGTTTCGAAACAGCTATTCTCGAACTCATTAATAATTCATGACGAAAATACAAAGGCAATTAATGTTCATTGAGTGTTTGGAAATCAGTTGAAACACTCCTCATTTTTGCATCCTTATTTCTACTTCTTAAATCATTTTGTTTGAGAAGTAATATCAAACATTCGACACAATTATATTTCATCAGATTTCCAAACACCTTTAAGTGGGTTAAAAAAACACTCGGCTGCGCCTAAATTGTTATAAAAGGTGACAGGCCTAGCACAAATCCTGCTCGTCGCTAAAAGCATTTTAGCACAGCTTTAGAATAAGTCTACCCCAAGTACGTGTCTGAGAGATTTTTCCATTCAGATCAAAATTAAGATATAACAGGCCTGTTGTTATAAATGTTGTCCTTTTTTTGATCTTAGGAAAAAAGTTCTCGCTGTGATACTGACAGGAGGAATTTACGCTTTCCAGAGCGGTTTAGAATATTTAGTTACGCCGTCATTTCAGTGTTTGCTAGCTCTTGGCGTAACAATAGAGTTTCTTTGGCTCAATTTGAAAGAGTTGCAAGATCAGTAGTAGCCGCTTAATAGGAATTATTCGCTGCTAAATTGTTATAAAAGGTGACAGGCCTAGCACAAATCCAGCTCGTCGCTAAAAGCATTTTAGCCCAGCTTTAGAATAAGTCTACCCCAAGTACGTGTCTGAGAGATTTTTCGCAATCTTAAGCAATCTTAAGCCCCGGCTATACGTTGACTTCTAACATTTGTTAGTCTAACAATGTTAGAACGTGTAGCCGGCATGTTAGATGATGCTTGTGTAACATTTTTTGTTAGAAGAACGCTTTGATTTCGATCAAATATTCGTCTAACAAAAAATGTTAGTAAAACATTATCTAACATGCCGGCTACACGTTCTAACATTGTAAGAACAACAAATGTTATATGACAATGTTAGAACGCGTAGCCGGGGCTTTAGGACTGTGCATTTTACTTTCAGTTCACAAATATTAAGATTAAAAATAACGGTAAACGACGGCACCTGTGCTCTACTGTGTTTGTTTACATCGGCAAGTTCACATTATTTTTAAACTACAGTGTTTGATTTGCCAGCCGACGGAACACTAACAAAAAATATCGAAATTCATTTCAACCTCTTTTTGATGGAATGTCCGCCAAACAAAATACGGAAAATATTAAGCCGCCATGTCACAAAGTTAATAGACTTTTAAAATAGGCCGCAAAAATCCATAAATTTTACAAGACATTCACGTCTCGAGTTAATTCTAACACAAAAGAGCTCTACTGGTTAATCATAAAACTTTACAATGACAAGTTATGAGCTACCCTCATTATATTAGCTCATTAAAACCCCAGATTTCCATAAAGTTTATTTAGTCATGCGCACTAGAACCCCGATTAATCGGGTGAAATGGACGGCCAGCTATTAACGTCATTATTTGTGTTGGCGGATTTCCTAATGACACTAAAAAGAGGCCAGTAGGGCTAACTAACATACATATGAAAAAATAATATATCGGCGCCATTTATGAATAAGGTCTACGAAATATGCTTCCAGACAAAAAGAATGGCATCGTTCAAAGATGATTTCTTTGTTGTGCCGATAAAAGGAAACAAAACCAGCAGCGAAGAAGGAGGATCTTGGAAATAAAACTGTTATTTTATACATTTTAAAGCCTCAACTTCTCAAACTCTCTTTCCTTTTTGTCCTTTTTCGATCTTCAATTTTTTACCTAACCGCAAAAACGCGATAGATGCTTATTTTACTAAATATTGAATACACAGAATTAGACCAGAGATGATCGATTTTGATAGGTTCAGTTCTTTTTCACATCGCCTTCTGCCTTCCCGGTAAATATTTTTTCTTCCTAGTGAGGAAGGCATGAACGATAATTTTAAGCAAAATGAAGAAAATCTTCAGCGCCTTAGAAATTTAATAACATCAAATCGTCAAATATTTCTTTTAAGTCAGATGAAAGTAACTTTTCCTACCTTGAAGAGGCGATGAAGTGCAAAAGACTTGTATTTATCACTCTTGTCTGGATCTTTTTGCATTATTAGATGCGCTGAAAAGCATAATTACCCTTCCTTGAATAAACATAATATATGAAAATTTTTCGACATTTTTAGCGGGCACCTGCTATCGATATTAGTTATTCACTGAAAATGTCACCTCTCATTAACTACTAGAAGCGTTTAATTGCGTTCATCTTAGAGCAGTTTTCAATTGAGTGTCGTGAAACCAAAACCAAAGTAATTACTCTGACCAATCACAGCAGTCGTAAACAATACAATGAACCAATCAGAGCTCGAAGCAATTGCATGTCGGCGGCGCCATGCGCGGGAAAACGCGTGCGAGCAAGTCACGATTGGTTTTGGTTTTTCTTCTAATTGGTCGAGAAAGTGGCGCGAGATTTTTTTGCCAATCACAAAGCGTAGCAATGCAAAACCAAAGCAATTGTGTAATTACTTTCGACACTCAATTGAAAACTGCTCTATATATGTCTTTTACCACAGACCTCTAGTGGAGAGTTCGATAAATTTGAAAGAGATCGGAAGCACGCCGATGTCGGTTTGCATGCCTGACCAATTATCAGGCTTTCTGTTATGTGTTGACATTTATTAACTATCGTTTAACAATATATTTAGCATTTATTACTATTCTTTCAGCTACAAATTTTAGATAAAATCTGCTTTCTCTGTTTGCAGTTACGGTTGTAATTTGCTTTTGCTCAGTATCAGTAATAAAACGTCATTCCCACTTTCACAATTTTCATGTAATGCACTCGCGTGGTTTACAGACTGAGAGATGCATACACTCGATTAAGCTGGAATATTTTTGTTGCTTTTTGTCTAACGGTCAATTTTATCCACTTGTTTAAAGTAAAGACTGGTTATTGCTTTAATAATAAATATGAGTAACCATAAAAGTTCTACGTTCTGGTCAGTTTTGACTGATGTGTGATGCGGGTTATGTTGGATTCACACGCCGGCACTTACATCAACGCGTCGATGAACATAGATTCATCCTCCTTTATTGGCAAGCATTTTCGTGACAGGTACGACAAAAAAACACGGCCAAGCACACTCACAAATCATAAAAGTAGAATTAACACTCACGTTAAGTCATCGAGGAATTACAAGGAAATGGACGATCTCATATACAAACATTTTTGTTCAAATGGACATCATGGAGTCAGTAATGTTGAGGTTATGTTAATAGACAGAGTTAATAACGAATAGAAGTTAAGAGAGAAAGAAGGTCAGTGGGCCTATAGACTCAAGACAATGGCTCTAATGATTTTTTTCTATTCTCAAAATCGCAGGGCGCGCGTGAGCCATTAATTTGCTTGGATGTATATTATATTCTATTTTGTATTCTATTTCACACAGTTTCAAATGTGTGCGCAAAATAGTTTGGTTTTGCGCGCACATAGACTGTTATATTTGTATGCGTCAGCAGTTTGTATAAGAACACGTGTAAATAACGGTTTACTCCAGTCACCCTGATAAAGACCACTTTAAGTGGTTGAAATATAGGTGTAATTTAATCAAACTAGTTTTTTCCTTTATTGTGTGGAGAAAAGTAAAGCAAGCTAGGTCGTATTCAAATGTCAACATTGCAATCCTTGCCTTTGGGAGAAATATTTTATAATTTTATATATTTTTTATCATTTTTATCGCTGTAATTTTTAGCTGATTTTACTCGATTACGTTACTTGCTGTTTGCTTGGGACCTTGTTACTACATTGGCCTTGCGATAATTCGGGGGCCCTAATTAGGGAGCCTGTTATGTTTTTACAATTGCACAACACCATTACATTGTCATGTTTTTTACTTTTTAGCTTTATTTTTTATTTTTAGTTTATTATGTAACTTGTCAGCTTTACTATATTACCTAACTTTTCTATAGTTTTAATTGTAACTTTTGTTATGTTAGAAGAATAAATTCTATATATTAAGGAACTTATTTCTGTAAGAATTTTTATTCTAAGTATTTTTGACCCTGTATATAAGCACTGAAGAAGCCCGAAGGGCGAACGTCTGCTATTAAACTTCAGGACATGTGAAAAGTTCGCTTCTCGCTTTTGTTTACACAATTTATCCTAATTAAGCGCAAGCGTCCAGTATCCTTGGATCCTTTTCACAAGTGGCATCTTCGTTGGATATCCAACAAGCTTTATTCTAATATCTATATCTATCTATCTATCTATCTATCTATCTATCTATCTATCTATCTATCGATCTATATATATATATATATATATATATATATATATATCCAAGTTGAAGATTCACCGGCGAATCCAATAAAGTGCTCTACAGTGTAGGAGCAGAATAATCCAAGAAGGAAAATCACTCAACTTTGATGACCATAAGTTTAATACAAACTTGTTTCGTAGGTGTTGCCACCCACTCCTCAGTTAAACTTACAATGCTTGATCCCTTGTTTGACTACGTTATTTATATGTATGATTTCGCAAGACGCACACTCCACCTAACCGTTAAAAAACCGTTAAAAATATGAGCGCGCCTAAAGAATACATGCGCGCGCACTACTTGCTTCGGTAGAACTTATTCTAGGGTGTGTTTTAAAATATATTTACGTCTGTGTCTACACGTTGAAATAAGCTCGTTTCTCCTATTTAGCGAAGCCATTTGCGGTTTAGTTATTATCAAATGTTTTTCTGCAATACACAGATTGCATCGTTTCGTTTGATTCGAATATGCCTTGACTTTTGCTAGAATTTTCCAGGTGATGTCATATTCCTGTTTTTGGTCCTTTAACTGCCATAAATATTTACTTAATTCCGTATCGTTCTTTCTATTTTCATTGTTAAATGACGCCTTATGGTTACGCCATCTAGTTTTAAATTCGTTAGCTGTTAAACCATATAGGTCTCTGCACTTTCTTGCGTCTTGACGGTAGCTTGATAAACTATTTCTTTAGTTAGACATTCTCCGTTCAATGGGCACTCTTCTTTCTTTCTACAACTACACTTCCTTTCAACATTATCTATACTACCTTGCTGTTCTGCCTTTTTCAGAGTGATCTTGTTGTGTCCATCTATGATTTGTTTAACATTAGGCATACAACTATAGCTTAACTTAAGTGTGTTCCTGTTAAATATTTTCCTTAATTCATGGCCGCTTGGAAAGCATTTATCTATTAACTTAAAGAACTCTTTACCAACATTAGTTTGAACGTTCTTACTATATGGCGGGTTAAACCATATCACATTCCTTCTTCGTGTATGCTGTTGTGTTGCTGCTCTTGGTGCTGGTGGGTTGAACCGGAGTTTATAATCATAACCGCTCTTCCGCAATGCTTCCTGATATTCTGGTGCCGCCTCATTGAATGTTTTGTTTGAATTTTCCAGGTGATGTCATATTCCTGTTTTTGGTCCTTTAATTTGCAAATACTTATATACTTGTATATATATATATATATATATATATATATATTATATATACCGGGAGGGCACATTGTATACATAATTGTATACTTGTATATATATATATATATATATATATATATATAAACTAAAGGTAAAGGTCAAGAAACCAACTTCATAAAGGTCTTTAGCTGTATTTGCTCTACGTTTCGGCCGTCGCGGCCTTCCTCAGGAGCGTACACTAGTTTGACAATAACGGTAACGATTAGGTCAATATGAATTCAAATAAAGCACTTACAACAAATGGTTAACTATGACGAAATAACGATAACTTGACAATATGTGTATATATATATAACTTCATGAGAGTTCAGACTTCAGGAGTAATCATCGTTTTATTGCGACAGCTCTTTTTCTTATTACTCCTGAAATCTGAACTCTCATGAAGTTATAGTCAATGCTCCTCTATAGTTGAGCGCTCTACGTTATCCATTCTACTCAGAAGATGACTTGGAGAATCTTTGACTGTAAATGACGGGTAGGATCTATAATTCAGGGAAATTTACCTTTACTACAGTTACGAGGGAAGAAATACACCATTAAGGATTAGGTTACACGAACGTTTCGGTAATCTCTAAAATATATTAGTGTATTTGTGTTTTGTTGTATGTTTTTGTTTTTAACTCACTAATTATTTTACAATGCAAAATATGACAAAATATAAAGTTATCTCTTTAAACGTTAGAGGTATCAGAGATCAGATTAAGAGGAGGAGCATTTTTTCATATTTAAAAGATCAGAAAGCAAACCTTTATTTCCTTCAAGAAACATATTCAGACCCTTAAGACGAAAAAATATGGCAAAGTGAATGGGGAGGTAAAATATTTTTTTCTCATGGGACGCGACACAGCAAAGGTGTTTGCATACTATTAAATTCCACTGTCGAGGGTAAAGTTGAATATTCTTTTAGTAACACAACAGGACGAATTTGTCTGATTAACATACATTTGAACAATTTAAAATTTTCTTTCTGTAATATTTACGCTCCTAATAATCAGTCGGAACAATTAGAATTTATTCAAGAACTAAATAACTGCATCATTGATAAGTCAGAATTAACCAACCTTATTATCGGTGGTGATTGGAACTGTACGCTATCGAAAAAAAGACAAAAAAGGTGGAATTCCTTGGAAATCAACACCTTTCAGGAATCTGCTCTTGACTACAATGGAAATGTTAGATTTAATCGATATATACAGAACCAAGCATCCAAATTCCCATGGGTTTTCATATCATTCTAAAGCTCTTCAAGTTAAATCAAGAATCGACTTTTTCCTGATAGCAAAAAACATGGCGCAATTGGCGAAAAATGCTGGAGTTTCCACTTCGATTGCACCTGACCACAACACAATCTATCTAAATTTATTGTTACCTGAAAACGCCCCGAGGGGACCCGGATTCTGGAAATTCAACAACACTTTACTTGAAGATGAAGAATATGTAATATTAATTCGAGAACTTATCCCTCAAATACGTGAAAAATACTATTCTATACTGGATAAACGACTTTTGTGGGAGCTAATGAAACTGGAAATAAGAGGTGAGACTATCAAATTCGCGAAACGTAAATCTAAGATTTATTCACAAAGAGAAATAGAAATATCCAAACAGCTTGACCAATTAGACAGTATTATATGTAATAGCAATAACCTGCAAAATATAGATAGTGTTTTGAACGAATATGAGGCACTGAAAACAGAACTTCAATCAATTTATAACCGTAAAGGAAAAGCTGCAATATTTCGGTCAAAATCTCGTTGGGTAGAACAAGGTGAAAAGTCCACAAAATATTTTTTCAACCTCGAGAAACGAAACTACAACAGAAAAACCATTAAAGAACTGCGATCTGAAGATGATGAGATAATAGAGGGAGACAAAGAAATACTTAAAGCTATCGAAGTTTTTTATGACAATCTTTACACCTCAATGGAAACTATGCCACAGGAAAATTTCGATAACTTTATTAAAAACTTGGAATTCCCAAAACTCTCCGAAGAGGAACAGGAAAAAATGGAAGGACTCCTAACACTTGAAGAATGCAAAAAAGCATTAGAATCATTTCAACAAAACAAATCTCCAGGTGAAGATAGCTTCACCGTGGAATTTTATAAATTCTTTTTTCATCTCGTGGGACAACATCTATTGGAAAGCTTCAATGTGGCTTATGAATTAGGAGAAATGTCTATCTCTCAAAGACGGGGAATAATAACTCTAATCCCAAAAGATGATTCCGATCATTTGGATCTTCAAAATTGGAGACCAATAACTTTACTTAATATAGATTACAAGATTGCATCAAAAGCCTTAGCTAGACGGATTAAGACCGTATTGACAAAATTAGTACACCCGGACCAAACGGGTTTTATGAAAACACGTTACATAGGTGAGAACCTGAGGCTTATTAGTGATGTCCTAGAGTACACTAAGACAGAAGGAAAATCTGGCATTTTGTTATCTCTTGATTTTAAAAAGGCATTTGATACGCTAGAATGGTCATTTGTGAAAAATGTACTTGATCTATTTAATTTTGGGGATTGTGTTAAAAGGTGGATAACAGTTTTCTACACCAACATCGAAAGTGCCGCCCTAAACAATGGTTATGCAACTAATTGGTTTAAGCCCACTAGGGGCGTCAGACAAGGCTGTCCCTTGTCACCTTACTTGTTTATATTAGGTGCAGAAATATTGTCAGGAAAAATTCGTCAGTGCAAGCTGGTTAAAGGAATACAAATGTATGAAAACGAAGTAAAGATCAGCCAATTTGCGGATGACACTAACCTCTTTTGCTTAGATATTATCTCGGCCGAAAAAGCTCTCAGTATAGTCAATGAATTTGCAGGTGTTTCCGGACTGAAATTAAATACGAAAAAGACGAAAGCCTTATGGTTAGGAAAATGGTTAAACAATAGAGCTACACCGTTACAATTATCGTGGCCACGAGTTAAAATTCTAGGTATTTACTTTTCGTATGATGAAAACAAGAATGATTATTACAACTTTCGCTTAAAAGTGCAAAAATTACAAACCAACTTAGATATATGGAGTTCAAGGAATCTTACGCTGTTTGGAAAAGTATTGATTTCAAAATCTATCGGGCTATCGCAAATTGTTTATTCCGCAACTAACATAAATATCCCTGGAGATATTGCGACGATCATCAAAAGAAAGCTATTCGATTTTCTTTGGAACAAGAAAAACGATAAAATTAAAAGAGAAGGCCTTTATCAAGACTACAATAAAGGTGGGATCCGTATGACTGATATTAATTTAATGATAAAGGCAATGCGGCTCGCGTGGATCCCGCGACTTTTTTGTCACACAAATTTAAATTGGAAGTCAGTTCCTGATCACTTTTTCCGTAAACTGGGTGGTCTAAAGTTTCTTCTTCATTGCAACTACGATGTGAAATTTATAAATCCCAAACTTCCAATATTTTATAAAGAAATCCTATCATCTTTCAAAGAATTAAAATCTCTATATAGCTTCAATCCGGGAAAAACTGTTTTATTTAACAATTGTGAGATTTTAATAGATGGCAAGCCGTTCGTCATTAGCGAATGGCTTTCAAAAGGAATAATTTCTATTAAGGATCTTTTAGATAATAACGGCCAATTTTTATCTTATAAAGACTTTAACTTAAAATATAATTGTAAGACTAACTTTTTAAACTACTATCAAGTTATAAGTGCCGTCCCACATCACCTACTATTAGAAGCAAGAAACAGGACAGATTTTCATAAAGAAATATTTCTAAATAATCAATATACAAAAATTGAACTGGACAAGTCAACGAAGTTAGATCTAGAAACGGCAAAAATAAGAGACTTTTACTGGTTACTGAACTGGAAAGTTCATCATTCGCCACAAACTGGACCAACTAAATGGAATAAGTTTTTGTCACTAAATGCAGGAAATTGGGAAAATATTTTTAAATCTGTAAATCAAATTTGCAGAGAGAACAAACTGAAGGAATTCCATTTTAAATTTATACACAGAATTGTAGTGACCAAAAAGGAACTACACAGATTCGGTATTAAAGAGGATAGTGATTGTGTGTATTGTGGAGAACAAGACTCAATTTAACATACATTTGCAGACTGCCAATTTACAAAACGATTTATTCATAATGTGGTACAATGGTTCAACCTGTGTAATCATGCTAATTTTAATCCATCCGCTGTAGAATACTTATTTGGAAATTTATCAAACTCAATTAATCCAAAGTTAATTAGGAAATTCAACTACACCCTGTTGTTCATGCGTTATTATATTTATACCAACAAGCTACATTGCAACTCCCTGTGAATGAACGACTTTATTAACCAAATAACTATTAAATACAAGTTGGAAGACCTATACTCTGAACACTAGTACTACTGGAAGCTCCTCGTCTTAATTTGATTAAGCAATCCTTCTTATATGATTATATTACTGTATTTATATAACATATATGTACGAATAATTTGTTGTAGATATGTTTTTACTGCTGCAGATGTGTACATGTAGGTAATTTATGAGTGTTAATAAAGAAAAAAAATCCATTCTACTCAAGAATTTATATATATATATACAATTTATAATTTATAATTAATTAATTAATTTAATTAAATAATTAATTTATTTATTTATTTATTAATTAATTTATACTTTATAATTATAAATTACTACTCAACTGAGTTTTCACAAGTTGAATTGACACAAGTTATTCACAAGTTTTCACAATTATTACAATGCTCTCGTGAATATTTAGCGGTCGGGAATCCTTATACGATATAAGGCCAGATTGCGTTTTCTGAACTGATTGCGAACGGGACTTTGAGCGAGATGCTCAACGAGTTTGCCAGATATAAGGAAGGTCTCTGAAGAGTCGCTTGGCAGCGACGAAACAACAGTTGTCAGACTAGCCATTACAGTTTTCACAAGTTGAATTGACACAAGTTATTCACAAGTTTTCACAATTAATTTATAATTTATTTACAATTTTTTTTATATTTATAATTTATACAATTTATAAAGATAAATTTCTGCTGAAAAACGTGATGTGACATCGTCTAGACATGAACGTTATCTCCATGGAGATATGATGCTTTTTATACTGTAAATGTTCTTTGTAGTTCACTTTTGGTCTTGCACTGAGGAGTGCAGGTTAGCCCTGTACGAAACAGACCTGTATGTATTAAACCGAAGTCAAAAGTTTAACCGTGTCTACTTATTCTCTCTATATTTGCTCTACCGATGGTATCGAGCCCTCTCGACACACAATACAAAGATTCTCCTGGATATATATACAATTATGTATACAATGTGCCCTCCCGGTTATTACCATAATGGCTATATTATATATAAGCAGGATAAAGATGGTTGACCAAACGAATGACTCCCAGTAGAAGGATCCACGTAGGATACGGTGCTTCTATGTGAATTAGTAGATACGTGTACGAAGATGTGACATGGAAACAAACTTCTAACTGTTCCGGCTATTTAATTCAGTTGACGTTTCGGCCTTAGGCCTTCTTCAGGTGGAACTATTTACAGATAAAGATTTATAAAAGCTAAACATATGTTAATTTTCTTATTTCAACTTTATATTTAAGATAAAGATAAAGATTTATAAAAGCTAAACATATGTTAATTTTCTTATTTCAACTTAATAATTACCGTTAGTTTGTACTCTTAGTTACTAGATAGCTTCGATTATATATTGCTGCTGCCTGACAGCTGACATGGTTTGACTGCTTATACTGACCGAACAGCGGTCGAAACGTCGTTCAAAAATCAGTTTTACCGTCTAGTTTTTACTTATAATTGTCTTAAAAAACCCCTTGTTGATATGGCTATCGAGAAATCGCTAGATGTTTCACTTTTTATTAGTTACCTTTCAGAGATGATTCGAGTCGGGGTGTCTTAAAAACAAAGACCTTGAAAACAAAGACCCCCCAAGACCCTAAGACCCCAAAAACTTAAAAATGAAGAATCTTAAACTTTTTTGTGTAAAATTAAATGAAAATGCTTCTACTCAACTGAGATTCGACTCTTCTCTTCCGCTAGCTTGAGAGCAAAATATTGAGCTGTATCGCTCACGCTGCATTTAGCTATTTTTACGTCGGAAAATTTTGAATATAATTATTTTGCAAACAAAGCGCTTGCATTTTGACCGGATTTGTTTGAAAAAAAAAAGGACATCGAATGATATGGATGGAATTATATATGGTTCAAATTATAGTGTTGTTTTTCGTGGAATTAAATTTCATTCAAACGCCTGGCGGTTTTGCGTGGTTCAAAAGATTCATTCAGCAATGGTGGCCAAGTTCCCTCACTTCACTGAATGTTCGACTTCATACGAACAACACAACACAGATTTTGCTCGAAGTATACTTTTTATACTACAGAAAGGAAGAAAGTGTACTGAGTATATCACCAAAACGGGCAAGGACTCGCCGTAAGTTGTTTCATGGAAGCGGCAAAAAAAGTCACAGGTTAATAAAATTTTCTTTCTTTTTCTACCTGGGAGACTATTTAAATGGAGGACTGGGGGTTCTGTGTACGATACAATGAAAGAAAGGGGGGAAATGTAAAAAGACGCCATCTAGCTGATCGAGCAGTGCAACTGGCTAACTGAGGATCAACCGAAACAAAACATATAGACGCACAGACGACCTGCACCTGACTTCCGGTCAAGTGTGATAGCGTTCAAGATAGCGGATCAACTTGTTGCAGTACGGGGTACAGTGAGTAAGAAGATGCAAATGAACGTGTTTAAAAATTAATTAATGTGAACAATGAAATTGCAAACATGTTTAAGGGAAATGTGTTTCGTTGAAACATGTTTACTCTAAACATGTTTCGGTGTTGATGTGAACACAGCATCAGACGATCGGGACGACTCAAGAGATTTGGGTTCTCACGCGATCGTCCCGGTCGTTCCGAACGCCAATAGCGCGGTCGTAAACTCGGCCCGACAACATGTTTTGGGCGCGAGAACCGTTACAAAATATGGCGGCTGTTAAAACAGAGTTAAACTCCGAAGATGTCGCCATCCTGGAACTGCTAAAGCTATGAATACTGGGAAATAATAATGCATTCTGCGGTAGATTTGAGTCGCTTCGATCGCCTCAGTCGTCTCAATCTCCTCGTATGATCGTTCCCGATTTTTCAAGATCGTCCCAGTCGTCCGGATAGAACACAGTTCTATCCAAGCGGCCGCGATCATCCTAGTCGTCCGGGTCGTTTGCGATCGTCCCGAGTCGTCTCAAAAGTGTTCTGATTTTATCATCCAGGTCGTCCGTGCAGTTTTTGAAACGACTCGGACGACCAGGGCGATCGATCGGGACAATTATATGAAGTCGTGGCCACCGGTGGTCACTCGTGGGTACTTTTAGACTCTTTCTAGAACGACATAGTTTTTATCGCACAAACCTTTAAACCTTTGCAATAGTGCGTCTACATTCTCCCAAGCTTTCCCACACTTGCTTCTAAAAATAAGCAGCACCGAAAAAAATTTTAGTTTCAAAACCTGATTGGTCACTATTGATTGGATTAAGATTTACAAGTGATGAAACATGCTTTCCAGTGTTGTAAAATGACACTGTAATCCTCCCTTTAAATTGTCACATTACCAAACAACTACTGGTACCACTGTTGTTAACTTGCCTAGTGGAACCACGGCCAAATATTCTTACGGTACATATTGAATTAAACGATTAAAGGAATATAAAAAAGTAGGCATTGGATGCGTGATGAATGACCGGTCAAGTCTCATCAAAGAAGTAGGCTTGAAGTGATAAAATAGTACAAGGTGAACTTTTATATGGATTGCCAAATTTGACTAGGATTTGTAATGGACCTGCAGAAAGGCGACATGAACGATCGCATGACAAGGTGCTTTATCATATTACGAAACATTTTTTTTTCCATACAGAAGTATACACATTTGGAATTATTCTTTTCTTTTACTGGTGTAGCAAGTGAAAGGAAGTACAACAGCCGCTTAATGTAGCCTTTAGCGTAGTTTAACAATTGTACAGTGTATATTATTGTTAAGATATATTGTTCACACAGTTACTTCTTGAGACCTTCTGCTGTTACTTCCACTGTTTCCTCCAGGAGAACTTTTGTCACTACTGTTTCCTTCCCCGACATTAGTTTGGACGCTAATGAAAAGATTTCGCGCTGCCTTGCGCATGTCTTTACTCCTCCAAAAATAGATCATTGGGTTTGCTGAGGAGTTTATCAACAATGCTGAGATGGCAAAATTCATTTCAGTTTTACTCTAATTGGTGCTGGTGAATCCCGTGATCATCTGCACAAGAACAGCAGGAAGGAGGAACAATAGAAGTGCTAAGAAGATGTAGACGATGGTTACAGCGCAGCGTCTCTCGCGTTTATAAGCAATCATAGCACTGTTCCCCTCTGCATGCAACGAGTGGATGTTGTTTCGTTTGATGTTGACCATTAAAACTACCTGAACAATGAGGAGATAGATCACTAAAATGCCGGCGATAACTGAAGTTATGATTTGATTGCTTATCTCATCGATTCCGGAGTAACGGAGAACAATGAATCCGATCCAAATCACCCACAGTATCGCCATGTTGCGTATGGCCTGTTTTGTTGTGACAAGGGCGCGGTACCTTAACGGTTTTGAAACGGCCATTGAGCGGTCGGTGCTGATGTAGGCCAGACAGAGAAACGAACCTCCAGTGCATAAGTAGAGAAATGCTTCATACAAAGAGTGTAGCACTTCTGAGCTACAGATGGTTGACGGGCAATGAAGCATCAAGCGCCACGCAATAAAAAGAGGCTGCGTGACCAGGCCGACTAACAGATCTGTCAAGGTCAGGCTGCAAAGTAGCACATTGGCTGGAATGCGAAGCTCCTGAGTCTTGTAGATTGTGATTAAGACTACAAGGTTGCTCAAGACAGCAAAAATTGCAAACGGTGTGTTTATGGCGATGATGGAGATATTCAAGCCATAGTGATGTGACTCACTGTTCAGTATCTCCAGACTGCAGCTCAGTGGATTCGTTTGGTTTGTTGGTGAGATAGCAGAGGAGTTGTTCGTCATCTTCTGAAAAAGGTAACATTGCGCTCATTATTAGATTGATGCGAATAAACGCTTTGTTTCACATCAGTCACAATTTTGTACTAGTAATATGTTATACCCATCGTGATAATATTATGAGTAACAGGGCAACTGATATTGCTGCGTACCCTAAGTTTTTTTCCCATTATAGATCTTTAGCTATCTTTAGCTACTTATCCAGAAAATATATTTTTTAGACTAGACGACCATTATATAGACTATTTGAATATATGTATATTATCGCATTGTTAATCAGGTAATAAATTGAGTGAATTGATGCTAAAATTGTCTGCATAAGTCAAATTATACCCGAATCCACCTTGACTTCACGTTTTCATCCATGTAATGGATATTTCAGGTGGTTTATCAGTCAAGCTACATGTGTGGCATTGTTTTTAAGCGCAGAGACGATAAATGTGCATTTGTTGGTTGCTTTAGATAAGTTTGAGTTCGATCACAGCAAAATTTCATTTAAAATTTAAATGAAAAATAATAGAAAATAAACAACCTAAGCAGCAGCAGCAGGGGAGTCATAAAGGGAGGAATCTGTTTTTCACACAGATTGCTGGATTCGCTGAAGTCAATGCCAGCAGACATACCGTGAAAAAGATATTTAACGACCGTTTCTACTTGGCGCCGAACGAAATTTCGATGGTTACGATCCTTCTGGGAACTTAAGCGCCCATAAGAGCAATACCCGAAAATGGGAATTCTCTTTTTAAGAAGGATGAAAGAAATGAGTTATAAAAGGCTTTTCATAACGTTTCCGATGCGATAAAATCAACGGCGTCTGTTTGAAATGCGTTCCTTGCGGGTGGCCTCCGTGTGATAATGTAGTTTACTTCCTGAAAATGTGTGCATGTTCTTGAATTTCTTGATAAAAGTTTCCTATTTTACTTTATTTACTTATTTATTTTACCAAAACCAGAATTTATACTTTACAACTAGCATTTATACCTTAACTAATACCTTAAGTTATACCTTAAGCATTTATACCTTAAAACTAGCATTACTATACATTACTACAAAGAAAATGCCAATAACGCATCTATGCCATAAAATATATTATTTAAACGGTAGAAATAAAGTAAAGAAAACTTTATTTGGCATGAACTGAAATGTTAATCCGAGATCAAAATAATATACAAGTTATCTTCCTTTCTGAACAATGGAGATTACAAAATAAAATAGAATCCGCCATTTTGGAAATTGAACCAACATAATAATAATAATAATAATAATAATAATAATAATAATAATAATATTTTAAGAGGAGGCCTCCAATCACCTAAAGGTGGTTTTCAGGAGGGTCCTTTAAATGAAGGTCTAAAATACATTAAACTAAATGCGGCTAAAAACTAAGACTAACTATGATTAAAACTAAAACTAAGATTAAAATACTAAATCACAATTCAAAATGATTTAATAAAAACTGTTTCAGTTTCTGTTTAAAAATCGTTTTTGGCGTCAGTCTCTTGAGCTCACTCGGCAGGAAGGCCCAAAAAAAGGTAAAATCTGATGTCAAAAGACTTCTCGTTTTACTTGAAGTAATAAATAGTAAGCTTGAAAATAAATTGTAAAGTTCATACCGGGGGAAGGATTTTTAGTTTACATCTTTAGGGGTATACCATAGATATAAAGTATCAAATTGTTCATAAATTTTTCTGCAGAGTTTTCTCCTTAGACATTCACAGGTTTTACAAACAAATGTATAGAGAAATTAAACGTGATTCTACACGTTTTATGGCGCTTTTACATCCCTAAAGGTACTGTTTCACGTAACAATTTTTCGTGCAACTTGTCTCGCGAAAACAACGATTTACAATTGCCATGCAACTTGTCTCGTGAAAACAATTTACAATTACCATGCAATTTGTCTCGCGAAAATAAATGCGTTGGTTGAAAAATGACGCAGCTGTCTCCCACCACAACCACGATTGGTTGGTTGGTTGACTTAAAGAATGTGTTGAAATAAGTTGCAAAAGCCATGTTACACGTAGTTTTGTTGTGAAACTTAAAGAAATTTGTTGCAGAAAGTAGAAAACGATTCAACTGTTCGTGCCCCTTAAAAAATCACGAGGGGGTATTACACGTAAAAACCGTGCGTGTAACTTGCAACATTTTTTTCTCGACAAGTTGCAAGAACAGTACTTTAAAAGTGTCTAAGGGAAATATCAATAGATTAATCAATAATTTATTCGTATTTCAAACATTTTGTGCCTTGTTTGTCGCAATTCATAATATCTATAATATTATAGTGATATTCGCATGTTTAAACTTTTGCCGTCATTCGCATAAAAGACCGTATCTCTTATTAAAGTTGTTTTCATTTGCATGAATGATTTTCAAAGGTTCTCCTTTATCATAACAATTTTACATGTTTACAGCTATTTCAATTTAGGTTGTCGGATGAGATCTTCAAGCGTACGCAGCGAGACCGCAAGCAACTATGGGTAGTCGTAAATTGGTCTTAGCTTAGTTCGCGGTTTTTGCGTTTGTTAGTGCAATGAGTGAGGTAGATGTTAGCACCATAAATGTTTGCCTTCGCTGTATGGACGAAGTATTTCAAATTACTTTGGTCAATTTATCGTATACACCTAATTGCAGTAACGTTGTCATAGAAAAATGAAAAATGAAAAAAGCCAAATAGGAATTAATTAGCTTAATCATCATTCACAGAGACACGCGGCACGATTAAGCGTGCGGCGGCTATTGTTAATTTAAATTAAGCGTGCAGCGGCTATTGTTATTTGTATGTCTAACTAATTCCTATCGGCCTTTTTTCATTTTTCGGATATCTTTTGGCGTTTTGAAATAACTTTGTGAAAGATAGATAACAGAGCAATTTTTATGCCTGCCACTGATAAAGTATTCAATCAATGGCTTTTGGTTCTTTTCGCAGACAAAATCATCGAAGATAACTATTTTTTGGTTATCATCAGATAATTCTGAAACGGGAATGATTTCATCTGGGGATGCTTCTATCACTTCATACCCAGCTTCTCTGGACATTGGCTTGAATGTTTTCAAAAGCCTTTGATACTTTGATTGTTCCAGATTTTTCGCATAAAGATAAATTTTATCGAAATATAACAACCGAAGAATCATATCAAGAAGAACATTTGTTTTCCCAGAACCTGAAGGTCCACAAATGAGCATTCTGAAACTTTGATTTGGCATGAAAGGATGCAACTGTTTATAATTCGTGATTGGGTCATTGGCATCATAATTTGGTATTTTCATTTTATTATGTATAACATCTTGAACATCTTGTTGAACATCTTGTTGAACATCTTGTTAAACTCGCTAATTTATGTTTATTCTTAATAAAATGAGCTTACTAAAGTGGAAAGAACTTGCAAAACAAAAAACTGAGTTAGGAAATAAAATTAATTTTGTCCATAATACAATCACCCAGAAAAAATTGGGTGAACAAACAAGTCAAACAGCATATGAAAAATATTCAAACCCGTTACATCAAAATTAGACGATGTTATAGCATCAAATGCGACCCCATTACCTCAAGGACTTCGGAAAAGGAAAGTCACTGCGAAAAACGGCCCCCAAGGAATCGATTATTACCCAGAAGTGGATCAATTTGAAAAGATGGAGATTGAAGGTTTATTTGATGAGGACTTGGGCCCTGATGGGGGATTTGACCCTAGTGAAGCAGGTGTTGCGTCAGAAGCATCTAAACAAATCCCAGAGTCAAGGCCCTCACTCCCATCATACGACGAAATAGATAAAGAGCTATCAGATGAAACATCCCCTCCATATGAAGAAGATGATTTTCCTGATTATGGTGTGGAACCGGGTGATGAAGGGGTGGGGGAGGAAGACAAAATACTAACTGAGTTGAGACTCCACAATTATAATACAGTGGATACAACCTTAGCCACGTTTGATGGTTCGCCAACACAGAAAAAAAATTATCTTGAGAAAAACGTTTTAGCCTCTGCAATCTATCGAAGAAATCAATTGAAAGGTTATAAAGCAGCTTATACTAAAAAGTTCAATAAAGGAGAAATAACTGAAGATGCAAAGCAGTTAAGGCACGAAAAAATAGATCGCGCAAGAAAAGTATTGAATACTTACATAAAGCATTATGATAACAAACTTAAGTCATTTAAAGGTTCAGGACTTAGACCCGGGTCAAGGAGGAAAAGGGGCGGAAATATCACATTTTTCAACGATCCTAAAGATCTTCTGCAGAAACGTGAGCTCATTGTTGGCGAAATCATTGCGGGAAACACAAACATTGAAATGAGAAATACTGGTGTTGCAATTTTAGAGGTTCTTTTGAAATCATCACTGATCAATAAACCCCAACATGAGAAGATTTATAAGAGATACTTTAAAATATAATAAAATGGAAAGAGAAATAGTTTTATCATCCTATGCTGTTACAACAGGCAACAACAAGCCCGGGAATTTCACAACCAAATTCAATCAACCAATTATTTTGGACAATAATGAACAATATGTTGTTGGGCTTAACAGAATTATCAATATGAGTTTTACTTGGTTTAATATTAACGCTGGATATAACAATCAGCTAATCAGGTTCAGTAAGAATAATGGAAGAACATTCCAGGATATTTCATTTCCAGCTGGAGTTTGGAATTATAAAGATATTAATCAGCATGTTCAACAAAAGACTGCTATAAAACAAGCGGGAAAAGCGGATATATTCCCCATCAACATTGCCTTTGATAGCACAACTTTTAGAGTCACGATCACTTTAAAAGAAAATTATCAACTTGATTTGACTCAAAGTAGCTTTAATGAACTCCTTGGATTTGATAAAATAATCGTGAAAGATAAAACAAATGTTGGCGCCAGAGTTCCAAATTTGAGTCAAGATACTGATATTTTAAACATTCATTGTGATCTGACAAATGACTCGCTTTTAGCTTGTGGATGGGCAAGATACTGATATCATTTATTCCTTTTCCACATCTGTTTTAAGATCATCATATAGTTTTACGCTTGAACCAATGAGAGTAACATTCAGTCCTGTGAATAAAAACACAATACGCAGTATTCGAATCTATATCACAGATAGGAAAAGAAGAGCTGCCAACCTGAATGGTGCAGATACAGCATTCTCATTAATATTAAAAAGGAATATAAAATGAAGGCATATGAATTTTCTCCCCCAATTAGGGAAGTTTGTTTATAAGTATAAAGGAACGGGCGTCATTTTTGACAGTATTTTTAAGCCATTGAAAAAGATGGCGGTACCAGCTTTGAAAGGAGTTACATCAGCTGTTTTCAAGAAATTCGCGAAGCCAGTTGCGAAAAAAGCATTGGAAGCAGGAATTTCTCATACTGGGGAAAGACTAGGTAAAAAGATATCTGAAAAATCTGGTGATTTAATCATGAAAAAACTAGCAAATATGAGGAAAGGGGTTACACTCAAAAGTAAACCTCCTTCAAGAAAACAAAAAAGTTCGGAGAGTTCTGATGATATATTGAATAGATTAATATCTGGCCAAGGAATAAAACCTCGAAGAAAAAAATAAAATATCTTATAAAATGGCTTTTAGATCGAGTGAATATTTACAAAGAAATGAATTAGTGCGGTTCCAGTTGAATGATGTAATCAGAGCCCCAGCTAATGGGCAGCAACAAATGAAAAATGGTTATAAATTCAACGTCGATGATAGATCAACGTTTTATGACTGGTATAATGCATATTTTGAAGTACAATTTCAACTCCAGAAATTAGCAGACGGTGCTGGATATGCGACTGCTGATAGGATAACAGTAATAAATGGTGCCCATTCTCTGATTAAGCATATGACGATTAGATCTGCAACTAAAATATTTTATGAAACTGATAATCTGCATAAAGTTACTTTTGTTAAAAATTTGTTAGAATATTCTGATGACTTCAGCAGATCAGTAGCAAAGAACAGTTTATGGTATTTGGATACTAATGACACAACAGATAATACGAATTTGGGATTTGAAGCAAGACGAATACAAACTCAAGCAGTTCAAAACAATGGAAATGGTGGTGCTAAAAATGTTAATACTATTATCCCCTTAAATCGTTTTTCCTTTTTCGAAGAACTTGAAGATAAGATGCTTGTGCCTATGCAGCTTGAATTCGAAATTAATCTTCAAGAGGATGATGAATTAATTCATAAGGCTGCTGCTGATGATGATGGAAGAGTTGTCATTAATAGGTTTTTGCTTTGGGTGCCAAGACTTACACCAAAAGATTCCCTTTATGACAAATTTGTTAGTTCATTCCTGAAAGAAACACAATGGAATTATTTAAGAGAATCATATGACGCATCAGCTCATACACGATCAACAGGGTTCTTTCGAATATCTTCAAGTATTGATAATGTTAAGCATATTTTTGTTCGGCTGAGAAGACCCGCTCCGCCTTAAAGCAGAAGATAACCCATATCTTATGGATACTTTCAAATTAAATGCAGCAGATTATGCCTCATCCTTATCAACCTGCCGATTAGAATATGGAAATGGAGTGTTTTATCCCGAAACAAATTATGATACTGAATCGAAAGTAAGAATATTTAATGATGTAATGGCTTATGCAATGAGGAAAAATGATTATAATAGTGGGACTCAATTGAATTTGGCTAATTATAAGAGTCTTTATAGCCTCATTTATTTCGATTTATCTTATCAAGCTGAAAAAGTGACAAGAGATCCCAAACAACTGATATTCAGATATACACTGTCTCAAAATGCGGCTGCAGACTTCGAGGTACATGCGGTAGTTCTATATGAGGAAACAGCTAAGATTGATAAAATTGGAAATGAATTGGTGATTGCCAAATAAATTGTTTTCTTCATAAAAATGACAACATATCATCCATACAAAGTAAATTTGTCTGCAGGACAAAAACAAAAACTCGCAAGAGCATATAAAACAAGCAGCCCTCTCACACTTAGATTAAGTAGCAATCAAACAAGTGGAAAGGATGAATTGATGCTTACATCCAATCAAATTAAAAGAATCGCTAAAGCTAGATCACTTGGCAATGGTGTAGAAATAAAAATATCAAAATCACAAATCCGCAAAGTAATGATTTCAGCGCTCCATTCAAAACCCAAGCTCAGAAACACTGCTCCGCTTGGCCGAATTAGTTTTGACACTTAACTGTTTTTCATTTTCCCAAAACTACTACAAACAAGTAAATGGAGTCGCCATGGGCACCAAAATGGGACCAAGCTACGCTAACCTTTTTGTAGGCCACATCGAAGACAAATTTTTTAATCAGTACCACGGAACCAAACCCGAACTCTACGGCCGCTACATCGATGATTGCATTGGCGCTACCTCTTCCAGTAAAGAGGAACTTAATCAATTCATAACTTCTGTCAATACTTTTCATCCAGCTCTAAAATATACCTGGGAAATTTCCGAAACCTCAGTCGCTTTTCTTGACATTAATATTTCAATCAACGGTAACAGTTTATCCACAAGTGTGCACTACAAACCTACAGATTCCCACAGTTATCTGTTACATTCATCCTCACATCCATCGCACGTTAAAAACGCCATTCCGTATTCTCAATTTCTCAGACTTCGACGTCTATGTAGTGATGACTCTGATTTTTCCAACAAATCAGAAGAAATGTGCCAGTTTTTCAAGAAACGTGGGTACCCTGACTCTGTTGTTAATACGGGCCAACAACGTGCACAACAGATCGACAGACAATCAGCACTACAAATGCCACAGATGGAAGAGAACGAGAGAATTCCATTCACCCTCACTTTCCACCCACACAACAACACAGTCAAAAGCATCATTTTAAAAAATTTCAAATTACTCCAAAACGACCCCGAAACTGGCAGAATTTTTTCACAACCCCCACTAATTTCATTCAAACGTGACAAAAACATAGGCAACTTCCTAGTTACGAGCGCACTGAAATCTGACGATGTACCGGGAACTTTCAAATGCACACGCACACGATGTAACACTTGTCCTTTCATTCACAACGCGGACAAAATAACAGGACCCAAACGATCTATTAAAATCACTGATCGTTTTACATGCACCTCCGTAAATGTTATCTACTGCATTACATGTACTTTTTGCAAAAAGATATACATTGGCGAAACAGGGAGGAGACTGGGCGACCGTTTTCGTGAACATCTCCGAGACGTTGAAAAAAATGACAAAGACGCATCCAAACCAGTCGCGCGCCATTTTAATCTTACTAACCATTCTAAACAACACATGACAATCTGCGGCCTTTCCCTACACCAGGGTAACACAGAAAGCCGTAAAAACCTAGAACAAAAAATCATCTTTCAAATCGGCACTTTCAAACCCCACGGAATCAACGAACGCTTTTCATTCAACTAATCTACATTTGTTTTTCACGTCACCAAATTTCCACCAATAGCGTAGCTCCACCGCTTACTATATAAAACCACACACTACCCACAATTCCTTGATTCGCTCCGACGAAGGGCTAGCGCTCGAAACGTCAGCTATTTGAATCTTTTTACGGTGGTCAATTTACCTTATCGACTCAGTCGATAAAACTAAATTCTAATGAGAGAAGGGGGTAGTTTATTTTCTGCTATTATTCCTTTAGCACGTTCACTTGCACCAACCCTGGCTAAAACACTTGGGTTATCAGCACTTGCTGGTTTAGCGAGTGAAGGAGCAAGTCAAGTAGTTAAAAATATAAGCGGGAGCGGCGCAAACGCCGGCGGCCAGATCGCCCAAGGCCAAGTAGGTGGTTTCCTCATTCCGCAAGATAAAATAGACAAACTGATTGCGTATAAGCATTTGTTGACAACTAAGCAGAAACAAGATATATTAAATGCCCTTCAATCGGGAGGACACGTAGTTGTGAGGCCAACCAAAACACAATATGGGGGAGCATTAGGAACTATTTTAGCAAGTATTGGTATTCCACTGGCTATTGATGCTATTAAAAATATGTTTGGAAAAGGAGCGCCAAGATTAGGAGCACCAATTGCACCCAGGCCAAGAGGAAAAGGAGCACCAAGATTGTGGATGCGGCAACCCGCGTTTGCGCCGCCACCTCCATTCATTGGACAATGGAGGCGAAATACAGCGGGGATGGGGAAAATGGGGAAAAATAAAAAAAAATGGGAAAGGGTTATTGTTAGGGGCAAACAGCCCGTTCAACAAGATTCCACTAATAGGGGCAATTCTGTGAGACCTAAATTTGTAATCAAACCACTGAGTAACGTTGATCTGTTGAACTGGATAAAATATCTTAAAATTCCAAATTTCAAAGGGATATATTCAAGGGATGAAGCTATGCCCAGAAAACACAGTCCATGCATCTTGAATCTTGATTCGCTTAAAAATGCAGGAACTCATTGGGTTTGTTGTGTTCCATCGCACGATAAAAAATTTATATGGTATTTTGATAGTTTTGGCATGGGATATCCCGAAGAATTTACAAGCGCTGGAAAACAAATAATTTATAACACAACTCAATATCAAAACATAAACAGTGTCCTTTTGCGGTTATTATTGTCTTTACTTCCTTCATCAATGGGCAATGAAAAAAGATTATTATGATATCTTAAAACCCTTCACCTTTGATACAATGCTCAATGAAAACTTCATAAAAGAATATTTCAAATAAAAATGGAATCATATTGCGTTAAAGAAAAAAAGGTATATACTTCATGGGAGAATGCCATGGATGCACCGAAGAGTGCATCTATTTACCCATACTTAGCCACACTTAACCATACTTACCCATACTTACTCATACTTACCCATACTAACCCGTACTTACCCATACATACCCATACTTACCCGTACTTACCCGTACTTACCCGTACTTACCCATACTTACCCGTACTTACCCGTACTTACCCATACTTACCTATACTTACCCGCACTTACCCATACTTACCCGTACTTACCCATACTTACCCGTACTTACCCGTACTTACCCATACTTACCCGTACTTACCCATACTTAACCATACTTACCCATACTTACCCATACTTACCCGTACTTACCCATACTTACCCGTACTTACCCATACTTACCCGTACTTACCCATACTTACCCATACTTACCCGTACTTACCCATACTTACCCGTACTTACCCATACTTAGCCATACTTACCCGTACTTAGCCATACTTACCCATACTTAGCCATACTTACCCGTACTTAGCCATACTTACCCGTACTTACCCATACTTACCCGTACTTACCCATACTTACCTATACTTACCCGTACTTACCCATACTTACCTATACTTACCCGTACTTACCCATACTTACCTATACTTACCCGTACTTACCAATACTTACCCATACTTACCCATACTTACCCGTACTTACCCATACTTACCCATACTTACCCATACTTACCCATACTTACCTTTACTTACCCATACTTACCCATAATTACCTATACTTACCCGTACTTACCAATACTTACCCATACTTACCCGTACTTACCCATACTTACCCATACTTACCCATACTTACCCGTACTTACCCATACTTACCCATACTTACCCGTACTTACCCATACTTACCCATACTTACCCGTACTTATCCATACTTAGCCATTCTTACCCATACTTAGCCATACTTAGCCACACTTACCCATACTTACCCGTACTTAGCCATACTTACCCATACTTACCCATACTTACCCATACTTACCCATACTTACCCGTACTTACCCATACTTAGCCATACTTACCCGTACTTACCCATACTTACCCATACTTACCCGTACTTACCCATACTTACCCGTACTTACCCATACTTACCCGTACTTACCCATACTTACCCGTACTTACCCATACTTACCCATACTTACCCGTACTTACCCATACTTACCCGTACTTACCCATACTTAGCCATACTTACCCGTACTTAGCCATACTTACCCATACTTAGCCATACTTACCCGTACTTAGCCATACTTACCCGTACTTACCCATACTTACCCGTACTTACCCATACTTACCTATACTTACCCGTACTTACCCATACTTACCTATACTTACCCATACTTACCTATACTTACCCGTACTTACCAATACTTACCCATACTTACCCATACTTACCTATACTTACCCGTACTTACCCATACTTACCCATACTTACCCATACTTACCTATACTTACCCATACTTACCCATACTTACCTATACTTACCCGTACTTACCAATACTTACCCATACTTACCCGTACTTACCCATACTTACCCATACTTACCCATACTTACCCGTACTTACCCATACTTACCCATACTTACCCGTACTTACCCATACTTACCCATACTTACCCGTACTTACCCATACTTAGCCATTCTTACCCATACTTAGCCATACTTAGCCACACTTACCCATACTTCACGTACTTAGCCATACTTACCCATACTTACCCATACTTACCCATACTTACCCATACTTACCCGTACTTACCCATACTTAGCCATACTTACCCGTACTTACCCATACTTACCCATACTTACCCGTACTTACCCATACTTGCCCGTACTTACCCATACTTACCCGTACTTAGCCATACTTACCCGTACTTACCCATACTTACCCGTACTTACCCATACTTACCGTACTTAGCCATACTTACCCATACTTACCCATACTTACCCGTACTTACCCGTACTTACCCATACTTGCCCATACATACCCATACTTACCCATACTTAGCCATACTTAGCCATACTTACCCATACTTAGCCATACTTACCCGTACTTAGCCATACTTGCCCATACTTGCCCATACTTACCCATACTTACCCATACTTACCCATACTTACCCGTACTTACCCATACTTACCCATACTTAGCCATACTTACCAGTACTTACCCATACTTACCCGTACTTACCGTACTTACCCATACTTACCCATACTTAGCCATACTTAGCCATACTTAGCCATACTTAGCCATAGTTACCAGTACCTACCCATACTTACCCGTACTTACCCGTACTTACCCATACTTACCCATACTTACCCATACTTAGCCATACTTACCCATACTTAGCCATACTTACCAGTACTTACCCATACTTACCCGTACTTACCCGTACTTACCCATACTTACCAGTACTTACCCATACTTACCCATACTTACCCATACTTACCCATACTTACCCATACTTACCCATACTTACCCATACTTACCCATACTTACCCATACTTAGCCATACTTAGCCATACTTACCCGTACTTACCCATACTTACCCGTACTTAGCCATACTTACCCATACTTACCCATACTTACCCGTACTTACCCGTACTTAACCATACTTAACCATACTTACCCATACTTACCCATACTTACCTATACTTAGCCATACCTACCCATACTTACCCATACTTACCCGTACTTACCCATACGTACCCGTACTTACCCATACTTACCTATACTTACCCGTACTTACCCGTACTTACCAATACTTAGCCGTACTTACCCATACTTAGCCATACTTACCCGTACTTACCCATACTTACCCGTACTTACCCATACTTACCCATACTTACCCATACTTACCCGTACTTAGCCATACTTACCCATACTTAACCATACTTACCCATACTTACCCGTACTTAGCCATACTTAGCCATACTTAGCCATACTTACTCATACTTACCCATACTTGCCCATACTTGCCCATACTTGCCCATACTTACCCATACTTACCCATACTTAGCCGTACTTACTCATACTTACCCATACTTACCCATACTTACCCATACTGAGCCATACTTAGCCATACTTAGCCATACTTACCCGTACTTACCCATACTTACCCGTACTTAGCCATACTTACCCATACTTACCCATACTTACCCGTACTTAGCCATACTTACCCGTACTTACCCATACTTAACGATACTTACCCATACTTACCCATACTTAGCCATACTTAGCCATACTTACCCGTACTTAGCCATCTTACCACTACTTATCATATCCATACTTAACGATACTTAGTCATGCTTACCCATACTTAGCCACACTTACCCATACTTACCCCTACTTAGCTACACTTTCCCATACTTACCCACACTTACCCACACTTACCCATACTTACCCCTACTTAGCCATACTTACCCCTTCTTTCCCATATGTACCCATACTTCCCTGTACTTACCCATAATTACCCATGACCCTTGACAAAGCAACAGAACAGTGGGGATGGGTTTTGTCAAAATTCAATTTGTGCGCGGGAAAGCAAGCATTCTGTTAGTTTGACATTAACAAGAGTCCGACGTAACAATTGTAGTGTCATGTTATGGCTACAATCAAGGACAAAAGTGTTTGGACGAATTTGCATTTACGATGTTTACCTACGCGCGCAACAGAAACACGGTACGCTCGAGCCCGTAACATAAAAATGATTTGTGGATTTCAACATTGTCTCGGGGGGGGGGGGGGGGGGGGGGGGGGGGGTGGGGTTGGTAAGATGGGCTTTAAACTAAAAACATCATAGAGTCTTCTTTAGTCAGTCACAGTACGTAAATTAGTAGTTAATAGGAGGACTTTGTAGCATTGTCCCAACAACTTTTGTACTTGGTTGTAGATTCGTCATGGTCTACTTTCCTACTTGTTTCTGTTCAGTTTTAATCACTGACTACCGAACACTGTATCCCAGATAATCAAGCTTGTACTTGTCCTGCGATATTGGCTGCGGTATTTGTCGGGACAAGTTAAACCATCTTGCGAGGTAGTATAAAATATGGACTACGGACTCGGTATAAAACACGGACTAAGGAATAAAACTGAAAAATCAGTACAAAAGGGCTCGTGACCTAAAGCAGAAATATAATCTTAAGCGCTGCGTCTAGCATAAAACGGCAGCCGGGAAGGGTTTTCCAAAAACTAAAAACCCGGCAGTCAGAAATTTTTGCCCTTTTTTTACAAACATTATCATTCGAACTAGATGCGAGTATTCGATCTCTGTACAGAAATACCAAGCGATTTCTGAGCTTCATGCTTCTATATTGAATTTTTAGTTTGCAACTGCCGGGAGTCGAGATTCTAATGCCGAAACTCATAGAATTCGTCCATTAAAAAAAAAAAATAAAAAATTAAAACCAAAGCATTATTTAGAATCGCTTGGCATTTCTGAACAAAGAATCAATACTCTCAAAATTAAGGAGGTTTCAATGACAATTTTTGTGGATATTCTGAGAGTTGACTCCGTAAGTCAGAGCAAAAATATTTTCCAAGTGCCTAAAACATCGAGATTTTATAATATGCCCAAGCTCAAAAACTTCCTCGACTACATTAAAGCAAAAATAATTTTTAAAATCGCTTGACATTTCTAAACAAAGATCGTCGTGGAAATGGACAAGTAGGGGTAATGATGGGTAAGTACGGGTAAGTATGGGTAAGTATGGGTAAGTATGGGTAAGTAGGGGTAAGTATGGCTAAGTATGGCTAAGTATGGGTAAGTACGGGTAAGTATGGCTAAGTACGGCTAAGTATGGGTAAGTACGGGTAAGTATGGCTAAGTACGGCTAAGTATTGCTAAGTATGGGTAAGTATGGCTAAGTATGGGTAAGTACGGGTAAGTATGGCTAAGTACGGCTAAGTATGGGTAAGTACGGGAAAGTATGGCTAAGTACGGCTAAGTATTGCTAAGTATGGGTAGGTATGGCTAAGTATGGCCAAGTACGGGTAAGTATGTCTAAGTACGGCTAAGTATGGTTAAGTATGGTCAAGTACGGGTAAGTACGGCTAAGTATGGCTAAGTACGGGTAAGTATGGGTAAGTATGGCTAAGTACGGTAAGTATGGGTAGGTATGGCTAAGTATAGGTAAGTATGGGTAAGTATGGGTAAGTATGGGTAAGTATGGGTAAGTATGGTTAAGTACGGGTAAGTACGGGTAAGTATGGGTAAGTATGGGTAAGTATGGATAAGTACGTGTAAGTATGGGTAAGTACGGGTAAGTATGGCTAAGTATCGCTAAGTATGGGTAAGTATGGCTCAGTATGGGTAAGTATGGGTAAGTATGGGTAAGTATGGGTAAGTACTGGTAAGTATGGGTAAGTACGGGTAAGTACGGGTAAGTATGGGTAAGTACTGGTAAGTATGGCTAAGTATGGCTAAGTATGGCTAAGTATGGCTAAGTATGGCTAAGTATGGGTAAGTATGGCTAAGTACGGTAAGTATGGCTAAGTACGGTAAGTATGGGTAAGTACGGGTAAGTATGGCTAAGTACGGCTAAGTATGGCTAAGTATGGGTAAGTATGGCTAAGTATGGGTAAGTACGGGTAAGTATGTCTAAGTACGGCTAAGTATGGTTAAGTATGGTTAAGTACGGGTAAGTACGGGTAAGTATGGCTAAGTATGGGTAAGTACGGGTAAGTATGTCTAAGTACGGGTAAGTATGGGTAAGTATGGCTAAGAACGGTAAGTATTGGTAGGTATGGCTAAGTATAGGTAAGTATGGGTAAGTATGGTTAAGTATGGTTAAGTACGGGTAAGTACGGGTAAGTATGGGTAAGTATGGCTAAGTACGGGTAAGTATGGGTAAGTACGGGTAAGTATGGCTAAGTATGGCTAAGTATGGGTAAGTATGGCTCAGTATGGGTAAGTATGGGTAAGTATGGGTAAGTATGGGTAAGTATGGGTAAGTACTGGTAAGTATGGGTAAGTACCGGTAAGTACGGGTAAGTATGGGTAAGTACTGGTAAGTATGGCTAAGTATGGCTAAGTATGGGTAAGTATGGCTAAGTATGGGTAAGTATGGGTAAGTATGGGTAAGTATGGGTAAGTACTGGTAAGTATGGGTAAGTACGGGTAAGTACGGGTAAGTACTGGTAGGTATGGCTAAGTATGGGTAAGTATGGGTAAGTATGGCTAAGTATGGGTAAGTATGGGTAAGTACGGGTAAGTACTGGTAAGTACGGGTAAGTATGGGTAAGTACTGGTAAGTATGGCTAAGTATGGCTAAGTATGGGTAAGTACGGGTAAGTATGGGTAAGTATGGGCAAGTATCGGTAAGTATGGGCAAGTATGGCTAAGTACGGGTAAGTATGGCTATGTACGGGTAAGTATGGGTAAGTATGGGTAAGTATGGCTAAGTACGGTTAAGTATGGGTAAGTATGGGTAAGTATGGCTAAGTATGGGTAAGTACGGGTAAGTATGGGTAAGTACGGGTAAGTATGGGTAAGTACGGGTAAGTACGGGTAAGAACGGGTAAGTATGGTTAAGTACGGGTAAGTACGGGTAAGTATGGGTAAGTATGGGTAAGTATGGGTAAGTATGGGTAAGTATGGGTAAGTACGGGTAAGTACGGGTAAGTATGGGTAAGTATGGGTAAGTATGGGTAAGTACGGGTAAGTATGGGTAAGTATGGGTAAGTATGGGTAAGTATTGGTAAGTACGGGTAAGTATAGGTAAGTATGGGTAAGTACGGGTAAGTATAGGTAAGTATGGGTAAGTACGGGTAAGTATGGGTAAGTACGGGTAAGTATGGCTAAGTACGGGTAAGTATGGCTAAGTATGGGTAAGTATGGCTAAGTACGGGTAAGTATGGCTAAGTATGGGTAAGTACGGGTAAGTATGGGTAAGTACGGGTAAGTACGGGTAAGTACGGGTAAGTACGGGTAAGTACGGGTAAGTATGGGTATGTATGGGTAAGTACGGGTAAGTATGGGTAAGTATGGGTAAGTATGGGTAAGTATTGGTAAGTACGGGTAAGTATAGGTAAGTATGGGTAAGTATGGGTAAGTATGGGTAAGTATGGGTAAGTATGGGTAAGTATGGGTAAGTATGGTTAAGTACGGGTAAGTACGGGTAAGTATGGGTAAGTACGGGTAAGTATAGGTAAGTATGGGTAAGTACGGGTAAGTATGGGTAAGTACGGGTAAGTATGGCTAAGTACGGGTAAGTATGGCTAAGTATGGGTAAGTATGGCTAAGTACGGGTAAGTATGGCTAAGTATGGGTAAGTACGGGTAAGTATGGGTAAGTACGGGTAAGTACGGGTAAGTACGGGTAAGTACGGGTAAGTATGGCTAAGTACGGGTAAGTATGGCTAAGTATGGGTAAGTATGGCTAAGTACGGGTAAGTATGGCTAAGTATGGGTAAGTACGGGTAAGTATGGGTAAGTACGGGTAAGTACGGGTAAGTACGGGTAAGTACGGGTAAGTACGGGTAAGTATGGGTATGTATGGGTAAGTACGGGTAAGTATGGGTAAGTATGGGTAAGTATGGGTAAGTATTGGTAAGTACGGGTAAGTATAGGTAAGTATGGGTAAGTATGGGTAAGTATGGGTAAGTATGGGTAAGTATGGTTAAGTACGGGTAAGTACGGGTAAGTATGGGTAAGTACGGGTAAGTATAGGTAAGTATGGGTAAGTACGGGTAAGTATGGGTAAGTACGGGTAAGTATGGCTAAGTACGGGTAAGTATGGCTAAGTATGGGTAAGTATGGCTAAGTACGGGTAAGTATGGCTAAGTATGGCTAAGTACGGGTAAGTATGGCTAAGTACGGGTAAGTATGGCTAAGTAGGGTTAAGTACGGGTAAGTATGGGTAAGTACGGGTAAGTATGGGTAAGTACGGGTAAGTACGGGTAAGTATGGGTAAGTATGGGTAAGTATGGGTAAGTACGGGTAAGTTAGGCTAAGTACGGGTAAGTATGGCTAAGTATGGGTAAGTATGGCTAAGTACGGGTAAGTATGGCTAAGTATGGGTAAGTACGGGTAAGTACGGGTAAGTACGGGTAAGTACGGGTAAGTACGGGTAAGTATGGGTATGTATGGGTAAGTACGGGTAAGTATGGGTAAGTATGAGTAAGTATGGGTAAGTATGGTTAAGTGTGGCTAAGTATGGGTAAATAGATGCACTCTTCGGTGCATCCATTGCATTCTCCCATGGAGTATATACCGAAAAAAAGTTACTGGATGTGTTGCACCATCTGGGTATATGACAGCCAAAAATGGGAGAAAGATGTTTTTCTGCCATTGCGCTTCATGTGGAATTAAAAAAAACTAGATTCGTGAAACAGGGAAACTAAGTCGGCCTGTCGAAGGGGCGGGCTTTCACGGAGGTGGTTGGTTCGATATAGCCGATAGTCATTCACTCGGAGAAATGGCATTAAAAGGTGGCGTAAAAGGATTATATAATCTTGGTCGCATTGGATTAAGTAAAGCGGTTAAATCAGATTTTGCCAAACAAAAGATTAAAAGTACTGTGAATAAATATCTTGATCAAGGATTGGACGCATTTACTAAAGACATTTCAAAGAAATTAGATCCCTTATCCGGTCGCGGAGTTGATGCCCATGCTTTGATAGGAAAACTTCCAAGACCTAAAGGTGGGTTTACCCTTCCCGGCCATAATTATACAGGACCGTATAACCCGCTTCATGAGCAATTGAGTTATGATCCAAACACTGGGGAGATCTTAGAAATTTATCAACAGCCGACAGGTAAAACAGATGCAGTTGCTATACAGCATGACGTTGATTATTCAGTCTGTGCAAATAAATGTAAACACAAGGCAGACAGGAAAATGGTTGCCGCTTTGGATGAGATACCATGGAAACTAAGACAGTGGGGACATTCGTTCGCAAGAAATGTGATAAATTCGAAACAGAAACTTGGACTCGGATTGCCAAAAAACGGAAACAGATTTTGAGTAAAGGCTGGGCCCAAAATCTGGCTGAAGAGTTACACCGGCCGATCAAACGCAAATTTAAAAAGAGACGAGTTATTGCATATGGAATAGATAAGATATGGTCGGCGGATTTAGTCGAAATGGGAAAGTTCAGCCAATGGAACAAAGGAATAAAATATATCTCAAAATATGGCTGGATTCGCCCATTAAAAGACAAGAAAGGACAGTCCGTGGCTGATGCTTTTAAAGATATATTTGACACGAAGCGACAGCCGAAAATTATATGGACGGATCGCGGAAGTGAATTTTATAATTCTCATTTCCGAAATCTCCTGGATAAACGTGGCATTAAATTATATTCTACTGAAAACGAGGAGAAGAGTTCTATTATTGAACGCTGGAACAGGTCTGTTAAAGAGAAACTCTGGAAGATATTTTCTGCTAATAATAACACTGTTTATTACGACAAACTAGACAGGTTAGTCGATGAATATAATAACGCTTATCATTCTAGCATAATGATGTCTCCCGCAGAGGCCAGTCAAAACAAACGTTTTCGCTAATTTATATGGGGACATGATTTATTCTAAACACGTATCAGCGAAATTTAAAATTGGCGACGAAGTTCGAATATCTAAATATAAATGAAAAATATTCGATAAAGGATTTACATCGAATTGGACCGAAGAAATTTTCATTGTCGATGAGGTTTTGAACACAAATCCTGTAACGTATAAATTAGTTGATCTGTTGGGAGAAAAAATAACTGGATCATTTTACGAACCCGAATTGCAAGCTACGACTCAAAGTGTTTTTCGCATTGAAAAGGTTATTTGCCGTGATTACAAAAAGAAAAAAGCATTGGTGAAATGGAAAGGCTATTCTGATAAATTTAATAGTTGGATACCGTTGAGTGATGTGACAAAGCTATCTTAGCATAAAAAATTATTTCCCACGCGTAAGAAATAATTTTGAAAAGATGAATGACAGGGGGACCTTCTTGAATTAGCATTTAAATTAAAAATAATGTGGACATAAGATTCTCACGCGTTAGAAACTATTTTGAAATTAAAATGATTTCTCACGCGTGAGAAACTATTTTTACGCTGATCAATGAAAGACATAAGCTGTAACAAAAAAGAAAATAACACATGAAGACTATAAGGAATGTTTATTAACGAAAACAAAGCAAATGAGAAAAATGAATGTAATTCGTAGTCAGAAACATGAAATTTTCTCCCAGACAGTCAACAAGATTGCCTTGAGCGCAGACGATGATAAAAGAGTTATTTGTGAAGATTGAATACACACACTTGCTTGGGGCCATTGGCGTAAACGCATGACAAATTAATTTGAAGCTGAAATGAAACTAGAGAGGCGAAGCGTCTAGAAATAGCGGTTCAGCGATAAATTAATTTTCAAGGCGGTTATTAATTGCTGGTTACCGTTAAAAATCAGGGGATAATAAAATGACACGTGTTAGGTCATTTTTTTTGTTGACAAGCGAAACGTGTCATTTTTTAGGGCATCCGCTAAAAGTTAGCGGTAGCAAGTGTAATTTTTGTTTTTTCAAAAATGTTACGCTAAAATTTAGCGGTAGAGAATCGGAGTCGTTATGTTTTAGCAGTAAGGAGGCCGTCTTTTTCGAAAATATTAGAAATTTCACCAAGGTGGCGGCCTTTGGATTTTGGGATTTGGCCCAGATCGCTCATTTCCTATCTACTCACAAATGTTCCATTTCTATGTTTAGTGTTCACGTGTTCATCTCTGCACAAGGATGTCAACGCGTAAAAGACGATCATTCCTTACGTAAACATTCTTCCAATGTAAGTCTCAAATTCACTGTATAAACTTGACATGCAAATGACTGCTACATTTAAGAAAATGTTATGATTCCGTATTAGTATAGAGGTTTTGAACGGCAGCCATGTTGCATGGCAGGAACAATAGGTGGTTTGCAATCAATCTCTAGAGACATAGATAACAATAGTGAAACGAACAAATGCTGGTGGATGAACAAAAGGAGCTAATGAGAGAACTATTGTTTATGTCCGCCAGCATGGCGGCGATGACGTAACATGAAAACCACCTATATATTCTTTTCCCTTTGGGAAAGAATGTTCTTTATAATGCAAAACATTTTCATTGTTCCTGCGATGCAATATGGCTACAATGATTTCTTGGGATATTTGATAAATAGCTCGAGTAATATTTCAAAATTGCCCCAAAATATCACGAGCGACTTCGCTTGAAATCAGTATTATTTGTTTATACTAATACAAGGCTGAGAAATTTAGCTTTTTCTAACGTTACCCGTCATTTAGCGTTTTCTAACGTCACATGTGTGATCATCGATGCCGGACCAAAGATTACTTCAAAATAATTTTCTTAAACACAGCGACAACTCACCATCTCTGCTTCATCTTTTCATTTTAATAGTTATTAGAAACTTTTGTGACTAATTTCCAAGCCACCAAAGAGCTCTTTAGACCGCAACAAACCTTCATCTTTTGCGGTCAGTGCTACAGTTATAAACGAAAAACATTGGCGTGAGACCATTTTGCCGTACTTGCTCGCGGAGGAACCGAGCTTTTGATGCAACTTTGAACATTTTTCCACTTTTTATGGTTTTATCTGCCCTCAACTGTTTGTCCTCAACCTGTCCTCAACCTTTATCTGTCCTCAACCTGCAACTTTGAACATTTTTCCACTTTTTATGGTTTTATCTGTCCTCAAACTAGAAACCAGTGAAGAACTGCCCAATTTTTCTATCGGCATTGACCTTTTAGGTCCTGATCCAACAAGCAGCAAAGATAACGCCGAAAAAAACTTGCAAGATTCGCGTTTCGCAAATTTGTCGGAAGACCAGCTGCAGCAAATTTTGGCTGAAAGACATTCACTGGGAACAAAAAAAAGTCACCAATTGGTCATTAACAACATTTAAAAGGTAAGATTTCCGTATTTATTGTTGTTTTTAAATTTGTTCAACCTGGGGAACGAAGTATACAGTTATTAATTGGGAATTTACCAAACAATCAAGGCCGCAAAAAATCTAAACGCGACAAATATTTTCACAACAAATCAACAAATTATAGTCACGCTTTGTCTCAAAAATAAATGTTATTACCTCTTTTCTCTTGGAATTTAGCTTGGTGTAAGGAGAAAAAAATCCAGACACAGCTGGAACATATGTCGCCGGGCCAACTGGATGCGATTTTGCGAATGTTTTACGCAGAGGCCAGAAGCAAATCGGGAGATGACTACAGTAAATCTACGCTCCTTGGATTTCACCACCCAATTGAAAGATACTTGAATGCACAGCCACTAAACAAAGGCCTGAAGCTATCTTCCGACCCAAGGTTTAAAAGGTCAAACGAGATGCTAAATGCCAAAGTTGTAAGCTTAAAACGCCACGGAAAAGAAAATGTAAAACACAAACCGGCGATTGAAACCGAAGATTTAGTGCGGTTGAAATCCTCGCAAGTTCTGTCACCCAGCAACCCTCTTGGCTTACTTCGAAATGTTTGGTTCCATGTGATTCTCTTCTTTTGCAGAAGGGGTAGAGAGGGACAGAGGAACCTCAAAAAAACCAGCTTCAAGTTTGAAGTAGACCCAACGCGCCGAAACTACGCAACAATGTCGCATGATGAGGCATCAAAAAATCACCCCGGTGGAGTTGGCGACATTCCGAGCATGGAAAAGTACGCCAGAATGTACGAAACAGAAGATACGAACGACGGCTATAAAGCCTTGAAGCTCTACCTCACCAAGTTGAACCCAAAGTGCGAAGCGTTTTTCCAATATCCTCGCAAGAATTGGAGCGTAGAAGACAACGTCTGGTATGAAGTGCGTCCCGTTGGGGTGAACTCGCTGGACTCCATGATGAAAAATATCAGTGAGGCAGCATCCCTATCGCATCCCTACACAAACCACAGTCTCAGAGAGACGGCAATAGCTTTGTGGTCTAATGCTGGAATTCCCAACAGGCACACCATGGCTATCTCCGGTCACAGAAACGAGCAAAGCCTTGCACATTACAATACCCGACCATCCACTACACAGCTACGCAATTGTAGTGATGTCCTATCAAGAAGCAGCCAACCTGAGTCTTCTGCTGCACTCATAACTGTTCGTCAAAATAACAGTGTGGTTGTTGCCCAGGATAAAACTGCAAGTTTCCTGCAGTCTGTCTTCTCCAATTGCACCGTGCACGGCAGCGTAAACATTATTTTGAACAATCAAAACCCTTGATAACTTTGGGTCTTTGACTTTTAAAACACTTTTTAGTGACACTTGAGTACATTTGGCTTTGATTTTATCCATTTTCCCCGTAAATTTTGAGATTTTCATTCACAGTTATCGGTTAACATGGTTAACTGGATCAAATGTTCTCCCTGAAACCAAAGTATAAAAATGTGGCGTGTTTTCGACCAGCCAATAGGCACGTTTGTTTACTTTTTTGTGCGTTGTGAGAATTTTGCGCTCTATCACAATAAAAAAAGCTTATTCGTGCAGATCCTTGATGTCGCTCTGTTATAAAAGCATTTGCTCATGCTTTTAGCTGTGCGTGTATCGAGTTATGGATGCACTTAGGAAGTTTGGAGAGCACTCAAGAAGCTAGAGTTGCACTCGGCTATCGCCTCGTGCAACTCTTACGCATCTTTCGTGCTCTCCAAACTTCCCGCGTGCATCCATAACTCGATATACGCGCGCTAAGCATTAACAAATTCTAAATTTATTTACTCATTAACGCAATCAGTACAAAACCATATTGTCGTCTCAAAATGAAATTAGATTTGGTATCGAAGTGATTCGTGCATTTATAAGAAAAGGATATTAAAAAAAAACAGTTAAAGAGGTAAACAATTACAGTCAACTTGAGCATAGGTTCAGTTTTGTACGACACGATTTCGTCGATAACTCACAAAAGGTTTAAAAATATAATTGTAACTCATTCTTCCCACCACAAAATTTATTCTTTAACCGAAAAACAAATGTAACAGGAAATCCTTCTTTCCCGAGCTTGCAAAGGCTTTTTATATGATCATTCGTAAAGCAACATTACGGCAACAAATGAATGATAATTAACCATTGTATATAAATAGCGTTTTTTAAAAACAGTTTAAAACTTGCTGATTTCTGACAGTAACAAGAGTCTTCAAACAGCCTATACTCATGCGCATGCGTAATAAAGTTTTTTGAATGTTTTGTAAATGAAGGCTGTACCACAATTAAGCCAGTGATTCTTCTAAGTGTTATATATACGTAACGTGAACATCAGTAATGTAAGTAGGGTTGTAGGAGACGGCACCGCGGCAGAACGTTTGCGCATGCGTAAACTTCAAGCACTTCCGGTCCGTTAAACACAACACTTCTGCATGAACCAACAGACCTAGATTTTCTAGATGCAATGATGAAAGGACCAAAACCGAAGAAAATTATGCTACGTACACGATCGGTTCTTGCACGAATACATTTCGAGATGGAGTGAAGACTTGTTTTTTGTGAAAAAATGCAATGCAAAAATTATTTGTTCATATTTCGTTGTTGGTGCAAACACCAAACCCCTTGGTGCAAACGCTTGAAACTTGAACGATGAAAAAACTTTTCAACGAAACAAACTTTTTCTCTACCTTTGTTTTATAACTCTTACTTTTTGTTTTCAAACTTCGCGGTACGGGAGTTTTATGTTGTTTATGTTGTAGTTCATTTTTTATTTCAGGTAATTTTTGTTTTTCCTTTGTTTCAAATTCATGAGCATATATTACCATACCCAAAAACAATGGAAAAATAAAAATTACCCGAGATAAAAACATTAACTACAACATTTACATGGGATTACAGTATGTCACCGGAAATGCGTAATTCACCGGATGCTCAGTTTTCTACTCATGCGCAGTGCGTTCTGCCGCGGTGTCGTAGGAGACGCTGTCGTGATACTTCAGTAAAGTGAGAGTAGCCGGAAGTCACTAAACAGGAAGTGTAAATGGCAAAGCTCTGAACCGGAAGTGCACAATTTAAAATATGCGTGCATAAACTTTCATGCAAATTCGTAACACATAAGTAATAAAGAATGGTCCCACGCTTGCCATGTCCCCATGGATTGCATTTTTTATTGAGTTTTCGTATTATTAAAAAAATATATTTTTTGTTTGTTACTTGTGTCTGTGCTCTCTGACTCTTTTTTGCGCCAGAGATACCCCCACGTGACCCATTTCCTGCGTTCTTGTTGGTTTATTTGCATAACCGTCATTCAAACTATAATAACCGTGGCACCATCAGAAAAGCATGTCAATCTCCCCGTTTCTAATTGGTCCATTCCTGTTATGTGATCCAAATCCGCCTCTCTGATTGGTTGGTCGTTATACCGACATGCTTTACTACTTAAGAAAACAGAAAAATCAACGATTGTGAATGTCCTTATTGGGGTCATTCCAAAACCAGACTATTTTGATATCCGATTCTAACACAACTGTAGACAGCCAGAATCATCCAGCTTCAACTCATATGCCTTTTGCAACCACTACTCTGACATGTTGGTGGGTAGAGCCACTTCAAACATTAAACAAGGAGCTTGCATAGCAAAAATTGACCTGGAACTGCCACCCGTCCGTAAGGTGTTGCTCTGAGTTTTTCAAGACCATTTGTGGTTAGCACATGTTGTCTTCAGTAACTGTTCGTTTATCATTGAGATACATGTATAATTTGCTAAAGTTTGGCGACAATCAGTTGCTATGGTAACGAAATATGACGTCACAAGTAGCATGAGGTACAGCCATTTTTTAATAAAAATGCGTGTTTCACCTTTTTTGATGAAAAAAAAAACATATTAAATGCTACCAAAAACAGCAAAATGTTTCATTGTATAATATTTTATCTCTAGCAAAAGCATATTAGCAATTTCCGCATTTTCCGATAAATTTGAATTTTTAGTAAAATCCAAGATGGCGGCCATCTTTGCGGTCATTTTGGATGACGTCGCGGAACCCCAGTAGCGCCACAACCCATAATATTTACCTTGTCTTGCAAAGCCCATCACATGCTACTGTATCTATTAGACGTCAAATATTTCCGAAATATTGTAACATCGCAAAAACCCAAGGGAGGGGTTACAACAACCTCCCACCCCCTTTTACCACGGTGGGGGTATAAGTTTATGTGTATGTCCGAGGGTTAATCTAACTTAAGACGTTGACCCCTATGGGCTAGCATTTATGTATAGCAATGGGTAACGTTTATCACTCCTTACATATTAAAACTGGCCCTGACAACTGCGGGAATAAAACCTGACAGACACGCCAGACATTCATTAAGGCGAGAGGGTGCAAAGTTTGCAATGCGTTGCGGAGTTCCAGTAGAACCGATAAAGGCTTATGAAATCTAACGCTTATGGACGCCATTTAGATAACGCTTTTTGCGACAAGTTAAAGGCTATGTTGACTGCTGCAAAACATTAATTACATTATAGAAATCACCTCACGATTTGGGGGATTTGAAGGGCATTTATATGGCTTAAATAAAGCCAAAGGATTAACCCTCATCATTGTGTGGTGAAATAAACAGTACCATCCGCTTATAATTTCAGTCAAATAAGTTTATTGATCAAGCCCCGCGAGGGTAAATGTGGCTTATTAATATATTTTAAGCTTCAAAGATATGGCACTAGTTTAAAAGATTTTAAAACACCGGTGAGGCAAAATTGTGCTCTCAAGTGGGAGGGTAAATAACAACATCGATCAATACGTAAATGAACTCTATACCACTTTCTTGAGCTGCTAATTATAACAAACATGTCGCATGCACTGCTCTAATCTGTGATTATTACAAGTTTACTAGTTATCTCCTAACATTAGCGTCATGATGACGTCGTAATTACAACTGCGAAATATTTAATGATAAATATTTTTCGTTCACTTGTTATCATTCATAATAAAATACTTTGTACTCGTCAATGACTTCTTTTTGACGGTTAAAATACTTATTTTCCCCTAAAATGACATAATTATGACGTCATTGTGACGCAAACAAAATAATTTTAAGTGGGATCGCTTGTAGTTACTCTTAAGGCTGGCTCTCATATAATCGTCACGGTCGCCCCGGTCGTCCGAGTCGTTTCAAAAGTTTTTTGCAAACGACTCATGCTGTATTCACACTAGGGCGAAACATGTTTAGTCTGATCACGAACGAAACATGTTTCACTAGGAAATTTGTTCACATCAGGCGGCACATTGCGCGAATCATGATCGAAACATGTTTATTCTGAGCATGATTGGAACTACTTCACGAGGTAGTTTCGATCTAAGCCAGACGAAACACGTTAGCGCAAAAGCTGTCTCCATGTTGAAGACTGCAATGCCCTTCGTTCCCGAAGGGCTTGAGAAGTGAAACTAAACGACAATTCATGCAACAGAGAGTTTAAGCTCTATTTTAAATCGGTTCATGTGTTATTATCAAAATTTTATGCGAGCTTTATTGTGCTTGTTTTGTAAAACAGCATAGAATTATTGAAGCAAGCGTGGAACGTGTTTAAAAATTAATTAATGTGAACAACGAAATTGCAAACATGCTTAAGGGAAATGTGTTTCGTTGAAACAAGTTTGCTCTAAACATGTTTCGGTGTTGATGTGAACACAGCATCAGACGATCGGGACGACTCAAGCGATTTGGGTTCTCACGTGATCGTCCCGGTCGTCCCGAACGCCAATAGCGCGGTCGTAAACTCGGCCCAACATATTTTGGGCGCGAGAACCGTTACAAAATATGGCGGCTGTTAAAACAGAGTTAAGCCCCATTCACACCAACACTTAAACATGTTTAAATGTTGTTTAGTTAAACTGCGTTTTTAGTCTCTGTCTTGAACGTTTTGAAATGTATATGATTCAAACTACTTGGAATGGTAATAAAAGTCAATAACATTCTTTTAGTAAAGATTTCACTCCAAATATTACGGGAGGTTAGCAGGTATATTTCTAAACCTGTTTTACACTAAACAACATTTAAACATGTTTAAGCGTTGGTGTGAATGGGGTATTAAACTCCGAAGTTGTCGCCATCTTGGAACTGCTAAAGCTATGAATACTGGGAAATAATAATGCATTCTGCTGTAGATTTGAGTCGCTTCGATCGCCTCAGTCGTCCCGGTCTCCTCATATGATCGTTCCCGATTTTTCAAGATCGTCCCAGTCGTCCGGATAGAACACAGTTCTATCCAAGCGGCCGCGATCATCCCAGTCGTCCGGGTCGTTTGCGATCGTCCCGAGTCGTCTCAAAAGTGTTCTGATTTTATCATCCCGGTCGTCCGTGCACTTTTTGAAACGACTCGGACGACCAGGGCGATCGACCGGGACAATAATATGAACTCGTGGCCACCGGTGGTCACTTGTGGGTACTTTTAGACTCTTTCTAGAACGGCATAGTTTTTATCGCACAAAACTTTAAACCTTTGCAATAGTGCGCCAACATTCTCCCAAGCTTCCCACACTTGCTTCTAAAAATAAGCAGCACCGAAAAAAAAATTTAGTTTCAAAACCTGATTGGTCACTATTGATTGGATTAAGATTTACAAGTGATGAAACATGCTTTCCAGTGTTGTAAATGGCATTGTAATCTTCCCTTTAAATTGTCACATTACCTAACAACCACTGGTACCACTGCTGTTAACTTGCCTAGTGGAACCACGGCCAAATATTCTTACGATGCATATTGAATTTAACGATTAAACGAATATAAAAAAGTAGGCGTTGGATGCGTGATCAATGACCGGACAAGTCTCATCAAAGAAGTAGGCTTGAAGTGACAAAATAGTACAAGATGAACTTTTATGTGGATTGCCAAATTTGACTAGGATTTGTAATGGACCTGCAGAAAGACGACATGAACAATCGCATGACAAGGTGCTTTATCATATTACGAAACATTTTTTGTTCCATACAGAAGTATACATATTTGGAATTATTCTTTTCTTTTACTGGTGTAACAAGTGAAAGGAAGTACAACAGCCGCTTAATGTAGCCTTTAGCGTAGTTTAACCTTTGTACAGTGTATATTATTGTTAAGATTGTTCACACAGTTACTTCTTGAGACCTTCTGCTGTTACTTCCACTGTTTCCTCCAGGAGAACTTTCGTCACTACTGTTTCCTTCCCCAAAATTAGTTTGGACGCCAATGAAAAGATTTCGCGCTGCCTTGCGCATGTCTTTACTCCTCCAAAAATAGATCATTGGGTTTGCTGAGGAGTTTATCAACAATGCTGAGATGGCAAAATTCATCTCAGTTTTACTCTGATTGGTGCTGGTGAATCCCGTGATCATCTGCACAAGAACAGCAGGAAGGAGGAACAAAAGAAGTGCCAAGAATATGTAGACAATGGTTACAGCGCAGCGTCTTTCGCGTTTATAAGCAATCATAGCACTGTTCCCTTCTGCATGCAACGAGTGGATGTTGTTTCGTTTGATGTTGACCATTAAAACTACCTGAACAATGAGGAGATAGATCACTAAAATGCCGGCGATAACTGAAGTTATGATTTGATTGCTTGTCTCATCGATGCCGGAGTAACGGAGAACAATGAATCCGATCCAAATCACCCACAGTATCGCCATGTTGCGTATGGCCTGTTTTGTTGTGACTAGGGCGCGGTACCTTAACGGTTTTGAAACGGCCATTGAGCGGTCGGTGCTGATGTAGGCCAGACAGAGAAACGAACCTCCAGTGCATAAGTAGAGAAATGCTTCATACAAAGAGTGTAGCACTTCTGAGCTACAGATGGTTGACGGGTAATGAAGCATCAAGCGCCACGCAATAAAAAGAGGCTGCGTGACCAGGCCGACTAACAGATCTGTCAAGGCCAGGCTGCAAAGTAGCACATTGGCTGGAATGCGAAGCTCCTGAGTCTTGTAGATTGTGATTAAGACTACAAGGTTGCTCAAGACAGCAAAAATTGCAAACGGTGTGTTTATGGCGATGATGGAGATATTCAAACCATAGTGATGTGACTCACTGTTCAGTATCTCCAGACTGCAGCTCAGTGGATTCGTTTGGTTTGTTGGTGAGATCGCAGAGGAGTTGTTCGTCATCTTCTGAAAAAGGTAACATTGCGCTCATTATTAGATTGATGCGAATAAACGCTTTGTTTCACATCAGTCACAATTTTGTACTAGTAATATGTTATACCCATCGTGATAATATTATGAGTAACATGGCAACTGACATTGCTGCGTACCCTAAGTTTTTTTCCCATTTTAGATCTTTACCTCTCTTTAGCTACTGATCCAGGAAATATATTTTTTAGACTAGACGACCATTATATAGACTATTTGAATATATGTATATTATCGCATTGTTAATCAGGTAATAAATTGAGTGAATTGATGCTAAAATTGTCTGCATAAGTCAAATTACACCCGAATCCACCTTGACTTCACGTGTTCATCCATGTAATGGATATTTCAAGTGGTTTATCAGTCAAGCTACATGTGTGGCATTGCTTTTAAGCGCAGAGACGATAAATGTGCATTTGTTGGTTGCTTTAGATAAGTTTGAGTTCGATCACAGCAAAATTTCATTTAAAATTTAAATGAAAAATAATAGAAAATAAACAACCTAAGCAGCAGCAGCAGGGGAGTCATAAAGGGAGGAATCTGTTTTTCACACAGATTGCTGGATTCGCTGAAGTCACTGCCAGCAGACATACCGTGAAAAAGATATTTAACGACCGTTTCTACTTGGCGCCGAACGAAATTTCGATGGTTACGATCCTTCTGGGAACTTGAGCGCCCTTAAGAGCAATACCCGAAAATGGGAATTCTCTTTTTAAGAAGGATGAAAGAAATGAGTTATAAAAGGCTTTTCATAACGTTTCCGATGCGATAAAATCAACGGCGTCTGTTTGAAATGCGTTCCTTGCGGGTGGCCTCCGTGTGATAATGTAGTTTACTTCCTGAAAATGTGTGCATATTCTTGAATTTCTTGATAAAAGTTTCCTATTTTACTTTATTTACTTATTTATTTTACCAAACTCAGAATTTATACTTTACAACTAGCATTTATACCTTAACTAATACCTTAAGTTATACCTTAAGCATTTATACCTTAAAACATAGCATTACTATACATTACTACAAAGAAAATGCCAATAACGCATCTATGCCATACAATATATTATTTAAACGGTAGAAATAAAGTAAAGAAAACTTTATTTGGCATGAACTGAAATGTTAATCCGAGATCAAAATAATATACAAGTTATCTTCCTTTCTGAACAATGGAGATTACAAAATAAAATAGAATCCGCCATTTTGGAAATTGAACCAACATAATAATAATAATAATAATATTTTAAGAGGAGGCCTCCAATCACCTAAAGGTGGTTTTCAGGAGGGTCCTCTAAATGAAGGTCTAAACTACATAAAACTAAATGCGGCTAAAAACTAAGACTAACTATGATTAAAACTAAAACTAAGATTATAATACTAAATAACAATTCAAAATGATTTAATAAAAACTGTTTCAGTTTGTGTTTAAAAATCGTTTTTGGCGTCAGTCTCTTGAGCTCACTCGGCAGGAAGGTCCAAAAAAAGGTAAAATCTGATGTCAAAAGATTTCCCGTTTTACTTGAAGTAATAAATAGTAAGCTTGAAAATAAATTGTAAAGTTCATACCGGGGGAAGGATTTTTAGCTTACATCTTTAGGGGTATACCATAGATATAAATTTTTTCTGCAGAGTTTTCTCCTTAGACATTCACAGGTTTTACAAACAAATGTATGGAGAAATTAAACGTGATTCTACACGTTTTATGGCGCTTTTACATCCCTAAAGGTACTGTTTCACGTAACAATTTTTCGTGCAACTTGTCTCGCGAAAACAACGATTTACAATTGCCATGCAACTTGTCTCGTGAAAACAATTTACAATTACCATGCAATTTGTCTCGCGAAAATAAATGCGTAGGTTGAAAAATGACGCAGCTGTCTCCCACCACAACCACGATTGGTTGGTTGGTTGACTTAAAGAATGTGTTGAAACAAGTTGCAAAAGCCATGTTACACGTAGTTTTGTTGTGAAACTTAAAGAAATTTGTTGCAGAAAGTAGAAAACGATCCAACTGTTCGTGCCACTTAAAAAAATCACGAGGGGGTATTACACGTAAAAATCGTGCGTGTAACTTGCAACATTTTTTTCTCGACAAGTTGCAAGAACAGTACTTTAAAAGTGTCTAAGGGAAATATCAATAGATTAATCAATAATTTATTCGTATTTCAAACATTTTGTGCCTTGTTTGTCGCAATTCATAATGTCTATAATATTATAGTGATATTCGCATGTTTCAACTTTTGCCGTCATTCGCATAAAAGACCGTATCTCTTATTAAAGTTGTTTTCATTTGCATGAATGATTTTCAAAGGTTGTCCTTTATCATAACAATTTTACATGTTTACAGCTATTTCAATTTAGGTTGTCGGATGAGATCTTCAAGCGTACGCAGCGAGACCGCAAGTAACTATGGGTAGTCGTAAATTGGTCTTAGCTAAGTTCGCGGTTTTTGCGTTTGTTAGTGCAATGAGTGAGGTAGATGTTAGCACCATAAATGTTTGCCTTTGCTGTATGGACGAGGTATTTTAAATTGCTTTGGTCAATTTATCGTATACACCTAATTGCAGTAACGTTGTCATAGAAAAATGAAAAAAGCCAAATAGGAATTAATTAGCTTAATCATCATTCACAGCGACACGCGGCACGATTAAGCGTGCGGCGGCTATTGTTAATTTAAATTAAGCGTGCAGCGGCTATTGTTATTTGTATGTCTAACTAATTCCTATCGGCCTTTTTTCGTTTTTCGTTTTTACTTTTTCATTTCTCTATGACAACGTACATACAAATCCCAAAGTACCTTGCGGTCTCGTTGCGTATGCTTGAAGCTCTCATCCGACAACCTAAATTGAAATAGCTGTATGACCAGCTCTATCCACTTGCTGTCATCCGATCATGTCATGGGTGAATATATGCTAACAAAGAAATGTTGTCTTGTGCATTTTCTTTAAAGAAGTGACTGAGTACATAACTCTTGTGTCTGTTCCCGAGAAAGAAAAACATTAGTGATTGTGCCAATCTGAGAGACGCTTCCGTTGTCGTTTTTCATGTTTTTTATTGTTGTTAACTACAGTGACCTGCCATTTGCCGCCAAATCCGTAATTTTTCATAGTTCTTGTTTTCCACGCTAACAACAATATCCAATTCATTAAAGAAAAGAAGTAGACGTTTATCACCAAAACGATATTTTTGAATAATAGCTGCCGAGTTCCAAGATTTCAACTCTTTGTATTTGTGTATATTTATATGGATATTTTCATTTCATTTACAAAATGGTTTCTTTTGGATTATCGTGAATAAAGTATCAGTGGAAATAGGGAACTGAAAGCTATAAAAATAGAGAAGTTAGGGATCTATTTCACTGATTCATAAATACATATTCATTGCATATATTTTTAACCTACAGGCGACATAAAAAGAACTTTGATTGAACGATATTCCAAATGAGGAAAATTGATTATCTTATATTAAAAACATAGAAACGCCATCAGTTAGTTTTTCTATTTTCAGTTATAAATTCACTAAATCTCTACTCCCACTGCTGTTTGATTGCTGTTTTTTGTGTCAACAATGAATTCAAAAAAAGGTAATTGATTTGAATAATTTTCTAGATTATAAAAAGACGGCTGGTATAAAAAAATATCTTTTTGTCACAAGATTACGGCGATGGTATATTGCATATCGCAGTGATGAAGGAAGAGTAATTGTTTAAAAAGCATAAAGACAATTTCATTTTAATTTTGTCCCCGATTAGGATATGACAATATAGCCCAAATTTTCACATATTCTTTACTTTACATCTAAACGCCTTCTTGACCAATTTCTGCACAATATATGAATACATGCAAGCGAGTAATATAGCAACTTTTACTTACCGTTGTCGATAAAGAAGCCAAATTTGGTCTTCGAGATAAATATACTGAACTACGAGTGTTTGCTTTCCTAGTAGCTTTTGTACAGGTCTTTCTGCTTTCGGAAAAGGAAATAACTTGTAAACGGAAGCATTCAATCTTAAGACGTGATATTTGAGCAATAGCCATTATTTTTCCAGAACTTTTCAATAAGATGACGTTATTGCTTATCATTTCAAACATTTCTCTTTTACTCATATCAATCATTGGCTAAATTAAAGGGAAAAATATCAAATATTTTCAATAGCGCATTCTTTTCTTTAAAGAGCTACAAAAATGTAATATTTTAAATTCTAAAATGAGTAGATTTTCTTTGTAAATATTAATTTTTTAGAGAAATGGCTCAAAAGTTGTTATAATTAATCTTAACCTCAAGTAAAATAACAATAGAAAGTTTCAAAAATAAAAATTTTATCAAAACTCTAGAAATGTCGCTTTTGCGCGTTCTGAAAGGTATCAAACATTTTTAAAAAATGGTCCCTTTTCTATAATGTTAAATCTTTATTTATGACATATGACAATTTCTCTGAATGATTATCTGTCCATTTTAGATTAAACGTATAACATCACGTGATATAAGTTTGGAAGCTTTCTTTAAAAACGAACTAGAAGGTAAACGCCTGATACTTACATAACCTAATGAAAACACCCGAGTGATTTTCAGAGAACCCAAACTTCTTTATGTAAACCGTCATAATAACGTCCGTATTCTCTTTATCTTCCGCTCGCTTTTAAATCAGACATTTTCTATTGCATAAATCATTTTCTATTTTCTATTTCCTAAACAGTGCTCAAAGTTCACTGGACATATCAGTATTCTATTTGCAAACGGTTAGACCTTTACATGGGTCGGATGGTGGTCCCGTCTTCAGTAGGGGACGAAAAAAACATTGTCCTCAACTAGTACTTTCGTGATAAATACATTGAGACATAAATAAAGTGATATTTTTTGCCTTCTTGGTTCCCCGGCAAACTGTCAGCATATGTAATTAAGGTGTTTCGATACTATTTTCTGGAGACCATACCTACATTTTACAGTCGGCTTTTAAGTCTTTTCCAAGTCAGATGAACGTAAAATTTTCACTATTAACTAGTTTTGAATTGAAGTTGGGCTAAATGTATATTCTGGTAAAATCAATATTACCATGACGACGATAAACAAGAAACTTCGGCGAAATCAGTAAAAGTAAAATTTAGCGCGTTTAAGATTTCGCATTGAAAATCCCACGTAGACATCTTAAAATATGGTATAAGGCATATATATTTTGCAAGAATTATAAAATTCTGTATTATTTGTGTACTGGCAATAAATAGGCCATTTCCGAGTTGCCTTTAGCCTCTCTATCAAAGAGAGGCTAGGTGCGAAACCTTTCATATGAAAATGAGTTTTCATTCACATGCAAATAAAACTTATTTGCATGTGAATGAAAACTCATTTTCATATGAAAGGTTTCGCACCTAGCCTCGCTTTGATAGAGAGGCTAAAGGCAACTCGGAAATGGCCTATTGATCGAGGTATTAACACTGCTTTTGTGAAATTACTTAAAGATAGTGTCAAAAAGTAGCTTGATGTTATGTTTGTACTGACCTTCAAAGTTTTGTTTACTTTCTCTTTTGCCATCTTGAGAACTACCTTTATTCCTAACATCGCTTCATGTGGGTAATTTTCGATTTTAATAGCTTTTGCAAAAATCTGAGAAACGGCTCGATGAATTTTTTTTAAAACGTTGATCAAGCATGCTTACCGATGTGCAAAATATTATCTGAACGTTTCATTGACATTGATTCACTGGAACGCCTTTAAATTTAAAGACGAAGACGACGTACGAACCGGCCGAAAAGTTAACGTTACAAATTCACTTTTTTAAGTTATGCTTAATAATGATTTCAAATCAATGCGCACTACATTCCTCCGTGATTAATACATTTCGTTGTAATCTGCGGTGCATCTATTATTATATTGACCTTATTACTCTCCTTACTACTTGCCAGGATTATTTTGAGCAATAAATGCCCTTTTGCGTTTTAAAAACGTTTTTACAGCAGGCATTTTGAACGCAAAAGAAAACAGATGCAAAGAAATTTGCATCAACGGGAATACTTTAATATTTTTTCAATGCGAAATCTTAAACGCGCAAAATTTCACTTTTACTGATTTCGAAGTTTCTTGTTTATCGCCGTCAAGGTAATATCGATTTTACCAGAAAACGTCAAACGTCAATTCAAACCCAGTTAGTTTTGAAAATTTCACGTTGATCTGACTTGGAGAAGACCGCTTAAAAGCCTATTGAAAAATGTAGGTATCACCCCCAGAAAACTTTATCGAAACACTTTAATAAGATTAAATTGAGAATAAGAATTTCAATTTTTACGTTGATTCACACAAATGTTTGATTATAAGGCCATTTAATATATCATTATATTGAGAGTGGAAATTCGTCTATGCTAACGGTGGATCGACGATGATCGTTATCAGCAGATTAGAACAAGGGGCGAACAAGGGGCGAAGTAAAAAAAAAGGCAACAACATAACTAAATTATCGTTAACTTTGTTTGTGCCGAGTCCCACTCGGTGTGTGTAAGACTTGGAGGGTTAATTAAGTTTAATCTTGACAAAACTCGACGGATATTACTTATAATAAATTCGACGACTTGCATTTTAGTCACTTAGTTTACTATAGGTTTACAAGAATATATATTGCTAACCAACGAAAGATCCAAAATAGAAAAGCTATTACTATAAACTAATTTCTATTTTGAGACGGCAATACTGCATTATATTGACGGCTAGTTGGGAGAAAATATATTCCGTAGTGGGCGGAGTCGCGAAGCGACGGAGCCCAATACGGAGAATATATTTTCTTCCAACACCGTCAATATAATGCAGTATTGCCGTCTCAAAATAGAAATTAGTTTTGTATCACGATTCAACTGTATTTCGGGCAAAAAGAAAGCAAAACTGAAGATAACTTGTGCTGATCAAAACTGAAATTCTCACTAGTCACGAGCTGACGTACACGACGTTTTGTATGCGTTATCATAATTTTGTTTAGCAAAAAAGTTTCAAAAACACGGACTCTTCACGCTATAAATTGCTCATTGAAATAGAACAAATTTGTTAGAACATCTTTTCGAAGTTTTTCAAAGTTACAAACGTCGAAAAAATGAGTAAATAACGCAAACTTGCCGAGGTTTTAGCCCAAAACCTTTTTTTCAAATTATGATGGCGTGATAGTGCGCGCACAGCATAGCTCAATTCAAATGGACAGACTGCAAATCACAGTAGTTGCTAAAAATATATATATCTCTGTGTCGTAACTGTTCATCAGTAGGATGCCTAAAATGTGTGCAATTCTACAATTGGTTTCGGCTCCATTTTAAATTCAATAAAGTCAATGTAAACAAACCGTTCAAACGAATAAAAGCAGCTTTTAAACTCATCTTATCGTTAACTTTCGATAGAAAGGGTCGTTGCATTGAATACAACGTTGTTTATCTGCCAAACTTGACAAAGTAATCAACATTTTTGCCCCTCCTTTGAAGATAATTTTAAATTTTGGTTTTCTACGCAAGGAACCCATTAAATTGCCGCGGGAAATTTTCAACCAATTACAAGCTGGTTTTTGAGATGAAAATACGACTTTATATTGACGTCTCAAAAGCAGACAAAAGTATCTGAGAATCGCGATACTTCAGAAAACGTGCCCTCAGCTTTTATTTATGTCGTTTCCTATTCACTTATTGTTCGATTTTACATTCGGTACAAGTTATTACCACTTCCCACTCGAAGTCTCTCTTCCATATGTCCGCCGAACCACTTTATTGAATAAAGTTTCATATTTTTGCATATCTTATCAAGTGTTCAAAATTTAAAACTGGAAGAAGATCGACATTTTTAAAAAAAAACCGTTTTGCCAATAACATTCGAGGCAAACAAAAGTCATTCTTCAGACTAAATGCTGCAAATGGAATAGGCTGATACTCTGAAAAGTAAAAAGCGTTTTTAGTGGTATTCAGATTCTTTTCGGCTCCAATCTAAAAAGCACTATACATGTATTTCTTGAATATATTCGCCCAAAGGATTTCTGAAAAAAATAAACTTCCAAACAGTATTATTTTAGTGGCACATACATGTATAGCATTCTTAATTCAAAGAGCGAAGTCAAACGGTTAAACATTGTCTTGCTTTTATTAGTTATGATTGTATTTTTTAATTTCGTAACCAGGAAGGAATTATTTCATTATATTTTTCCAACAAAGCACGCGAAGCGACAACATCATTTATACTGCAAGTGCAGAACAAATAAAAGGCACCTTACCTTATGTTTAGTTTAACACTTTTCCACTTTCCTGTTCAAGTTTGTCTTCGTAAACGTCTTTTAAAACGATAATTTACCATATGAGAACTGATTCAGATCAGAGAGCCTTATATAATAAAAAGAAAGCCTCTGTTTGACTGACAAATTTCTATTCTGATGCGTCATATTGGTTTACTGAAACACCGCAAATTAAACCATCTTTAGTTAACAAACAGCTGCAACACTGCGCAACCAATTTTTCTTCGATGAATTAATTGCCTTGATGTTATGTTATTATAACCACACATTTATAATACCTTTCTTATCAGATTTGTACACTTATTGGTTCCAATACTTAAGAAACCTGATACAAACCTAAAATGTTGAGGATAAATGTGCTTTTAGTATATTTTTGTTGTCATTCTCGACGTAAATGTTTATTTAAAGTGTTTATAAATAAGACAAATATTTTAAAAAGACAGCTGTCGCGGATTCGCGTAATAGGTTTGAGTCCTAGTAGATCCGAATTCGCATTTCAAAATGTGTTTTAAAATATGTCTTTTTTCTGAAAAACGTTTTATTTCAAACATTTGCATTTTTTTAAAACATGAAAATAAGTTGTCCGTAAAACGTTTAATAAATGTTGTTAAACGCGTAACTAACAAAAATCGAACTTTTAGAATTGTTCTTTTACTACAGTACTATTTTTATATAGGAAAGAAATCTTGCATTATCAATAATAAATAAATGAAGGCAACACACAGGGAAGATCATTAAGTGTAGCTAAAAAGTCTTTTAACAGATTCCGCGCAAATAGGTTAAATAAAGCCACAAAAAAGTAAACTTTCTTCGTCATTTGCATCATTTAAAAGTTGAAAACGTGCTGCGGAACCGAATGATTATGAAGACTGACGCACATGTTAATTCATATTTTACCCACGGCTCTAGATTTTCTCAAAGTCGTTCGCTTCTCGTTTCCGGTCCGGTTTAAAGACCCCGGTGCAAACCACTCAGTAGCTTCGTAGCTCAGTAGCTTCGCGCTCGCTGCTCGCGCTTCGCGCTCGCTTTCGCGCTTCGCGCTGAGCTCTGAGCTGAGCTCGACTTGTAGGCAAGTCTACCACGGCTCTTAAAATCTTTGATACTCATATGTCGTGAAACGCGAAATTGCGATTTGCCTTTAGCTTTCAGAAGACCCTTGCGTTTTGAAACAGATGTCTCTTTTTTTTCAATTTTAAGTGTGAGACTAAAATGGAAACATTAAACTTGTTTACTTTATAATGCATTTGTGCGTACATGGTAACTTTTAGAAGCCCTTTGCGATATATTTTTGAAAGTAATTAATTGCGAATGAACAACCGTCTGATATTTTCAATTCAAATCATTCATTTTAAATTAAAATCATTCATCGTTCTTTCAATTGATACCAGAGACAGAAACATTTACCTGCCTTGAAAGCTCCATTAAGCGCCCTCTCTAATCAGCATTCATCTACTTCAGCAAAATATATTTGTTTTCTCGTTTCATTTTTTTTTAATGCAACAAAAAGAGTGATGGTAATAAATTAAAAAAGAAAACAAGAACAATGCGCTTTTGAACAACACCAATACAACATTATAACAAAGAATATGAATTCTGCAACATAATATTCTAAACTAAACTAAAGCTAAACTAAAATTCAGAGGATTTTGGTAGAGCGTTAGACATTTTGACAAACGCTCATCATTTCCAATTAAGCTACTTTTGTCCAATAAATTAGGTGATGAATAATTTCATGTAATTTACATGATGCCACGAGCTGAGGCATAATTGACGAACAATTCTTCCTTAAGGCCTGTTTATACAGTGCGACCATGACCAGGAAGGCGATCATTGCGCCTTTCCACGCGACTTTTCGCTCGAAAGTTCGCACGAACCACCATTCATACAAAACGCGGTAATTCGGGCTGTGACAGTCGCAATGTGTGCTGCCATACACTATCTCATGAAAATGGCAGCAATCACGACGGCCTTTGTCGTATAAAATTGGGTGTTTTTTAACTTGCACTATTAGCAGTTCAGTTTTGTCCGACATGTTGTCAACCGGTGCGGTACAAAGTCAATTTGTTTACGCATACCGTGTGTCATACACGAAAACAAAAGGACTGATTGGTTGACAAGAAATAGTTCGTGCGACCATCGCATAAAAATTCGCTCTGGAGGCAATCTCTGCGAGTTTCCGCACGAACCAATTTCCAGCCGCGTTCGTGGTCGCCTTTGGCATAAACGGATTCATACAAATTGCTTATACGCAATCCAATGCGAACGCGGCGTTCGCGTTCGTGGTTGCGTTCATGGTCGTGCTCTGTATAAACAGGCTTTTACAGGGAAGCTTTAATCCAAAGTTTGAAAGCTTTCAAGTTAAAATATTTCTGAAATTGTTTAAAATACTCAGCAGATTTTGCAACATTACAACAGATATCGCAAGGTCATCGGTTCGAATTCCGTTCAAGCCTATATATATATATATATATATATATATATAAATTATATATATTTTTTTTTTTCCAAATATGATTATTTGGGGTGTGCAGGGTTAGGGGTTCTCTCATACACAGTTCATATATATATATATATAAAAGTATACGAAGTAGTTAAGATTGTAAAAACATTTTATCTGCTACTCGGAGTTTCACGTGTTGCAAGCAACACGATCATCAGGCAACTGCCAAAAATTCAAAAAAATACAAAAATAGAAATTCAACGGGATACAGAACAATACATCGTTTGTGTAACTAAATACGTATATGCGCAACGTTTAAGTGCGTATATTACAATATAAACAATCAGGTTATGGAGGTGTTCAGTAGAAATTTGTTCGCGTGTCTACATTTTGACATCAATTCGCTCCTCTTATTTAGCGAAGCCATATTGGGTTTGCAGATGATAAAAAATTTTTCCCATAAGCATAAACTGCACTTTTTGCTTACATTTGTATATGCGATGGTTTGTTTGACTTTTCTCCATGTGATGTTGTACTTGATGTTTTGATCTTTAAGGCTCCATATATATTTACTGAGTTCGGTTACGTGTCTATATCTATCGTGTTTGAATGAGCATATATGATTGTTATATCTAACTTTAAATGTAGTGTCACACAGTCCGATATATGTTTCTTTTGTGTTCGATGTAGATACCACTGCTTGATATATGATACTTGTATCTTCACAATTACCATTCATGGGACACGTGGATTTGTTGCGGCACTTGCAATTTGACTTTTGGACTTCAAATGGCCTAAATGGCTTTGATTTGCGTACTACTGCTTTGTTGTGGTTGGTAATGATGGTCTTGACATTACTCATGCAGCTGTAGCTTAGTTTCAACGTGTTTCGATTGAAGATTTTATGCAGCGGATTTGTTTTGGGAAAGTGTTGATCGACAAGGGTGAGAAAGCATTTTCCTACGTTTGTTTCAACGTTTTTGTTGTAAGGTGGGTTGTACCACGTAATGTTTCTTTGCCGTTTTCTTTTACGTTTTTGTGGCGTTTCTTTGAAAGTGAGGTCAAATCGATATCCGCTTGCATTTAATGCGTCTTGATAACGTAACCGAACTCAGTAAATATATATGGAGCCTTAAAGATCAAAACATCAAGTACAACATCACATGGAGAAAAGTCAAACAAACCATCGCATACACAAATGTAAGCAAAAAGTGCAGTTTATGCTTATGGGAAAAATTTTTTATCATCTGCAAACCCAATATGGCTTCGCTAAATAAGAGGAGCGAATTGATGTCAAAATGTAGACACGCGAACAAATTTCTACTGAACACCTCCATAACCTGATTGTTTATATTGTAATATACGCACTTAAACGTTGCGCATATACGTATTTAGTTACACAAACGATGTATTGTTCTGTATCCCGTTGAATTTCTATTTTTGTATTTTTTTGAATTTTTGGCAGTTGCCTGATGATCGTGTTGCTTGAAACACGTGAAACTCCGAGTAGCAGATAAAATGTTTTTACAATCTTAACTACTTCGTATACTTTTATATTGCTCCGGTTTATCCAGTTGAGCACTCTCAATAGCCGATGAAGACGTCACCGCTTTCCCTGATTATATATATATAAATATATATATATATTTGGTAGTGCGTCTGTTTCCTTATAATGTCTAGAAACGTTGAAACAAATAGATAAGCCTCCACTGCATTGCATTGCATTGTGTTGTATTGTAAGTGTGGCGTAGTGTGGCATAGTGTGGCGTGGCGTGGCGTGTCGTGGTATGGTATTTTATTGTATCGTTCTTTGATATTCGTGCTTGTCAGCCCTACTGGTCTCACTAGCCTGTGGAAAATTTAAAATAATTTTTACACTAAAAAGAGACCAGTAGGGCTAATTAACATACATATGAAAAAATAATATATCGGCGCCATTTATGAATAAGGTCTACGAAATATACTTCCAGACAAAAAAATGGCATAGTTCAAAGATGATTTCTTTGATGTGCCGATAAAAGAAAACAAACTCAGCATCCAAGAAAGAGGATCCTGGAAATGAAACTGTTATTTCATACATTTTAAATCCTTAACTTTTTAAACTCTCTTTCCTTTTTCGATCTTCAATTTTTTATCTAACCGCAAAAACGCGTTAGATGCTTTTTTCACTAAATATTGATTTTATATGAGGCCTTTTTAACCACCACTAGAATACACAGAATTGATTATCGTTTTTCATAGGTTTCAGTTCTTTTCAGATCGCCTTCTGCCTTTTCGGTTAATATTTTTTTTTTCTTCTTTGTGACATTGTGAGGGAGGCATGAACGATAATTTTAAGCAAAATGAACAAAATCTTCAGCGCCTTAAAAATTTAATAACATAAAATCGTCAAATAATTCTTTTAAGTCAGATGAAAGTAACTTTTCCTACCTTGAAGCGGCAATGAAAAGCAAAAGACTTGTATTTATCACTCTTGTCTGGATCTTTTTGCATTATAAGATGCGCTGAAAAGCATTATTACCCTTTCCTTGAATAAACATAATACATCAACGTTGAAAATTTTTGCGACATTTTTAGCGGGCACCTGCTATCGCCATTAGTTATTCACTGAAAATGTCACCTCTTATTAAGTACTAGAAGCGTTTATTTGCGTTCATCTTATATATGTCGTTTACCGCAGACCTCTAGTGGAGAGTTCTATAAATTTGGAAGAGATCGGAAGTGCGCCGATGTCGGTTTCAATTTGCATGGCTGGCCAATTATCAGGCTTTCTGTTATGTTTGGGCATTTATTAACTATCGTTTAACATATTTAGCATTTATTACTATTCTTTCAGCTACACATTTTAGATAAAATCTGCTTTCTCTTTTTGCAGTGGCGATTGTTTTCCCGAATTTGCTTTTGCACAGAATCAGCAATCAAAACGTCATTCTCACTTTCACATGTAATGCACTCGCGAGCGTGTTTTGAGACTGAGGGATGCAAACACTCGATTAAGCTTGAATATTGGCGTTGAGTTTTGTCTACCGGTCAATTTTATCCACTTGTTTTTTTACCTGTCTACTTACTCTCTTCGTACCCTGTACAATTCAATGATCCTTCCATATCTATATTATAGAACTTAGTTTGAGGTGCCACCTACAAAACTAATCTTCAAAGAATAGTCAATTTTTCTTGTGTTTCCCGCCTTTCACCTTACCTAAGTTAAGCTTATCATTATCGTTTATGTCCATAGAGCTCCGCAGACAGTACTGTTTCGGCCTTCTGGGCCTTATCAGTTCAGTGCCGATGCTGGAGTTGAAGTTAGGCTATAAGTCACCTCAGATGATCCCACACATGTGGTATCATCGTACCATGCCAGAGTGCTCAAACTAGTAAACAACGCGCCCGCGAAACTTTCCGCTAGCCATGACCATGAAAAATGACGGGCATAGGTTCTATGAGTATGGGGCTTCGCAGAGGGCCTTCGGCTTGCGAGTGCTCCGCTAAAAAGCACTAATTTAACACCCATTCTAGCTCTATTTAGTTTTAAACACTTCAGTGAATCTAAATCTCTTTACGACACCTGTCATTTAATCAATAAATGTTGCAGTAAACACTACCTTAAAATCTTAAGTTGCCTTAGAACAAGAAAATCAGTACTCACAAAACCAAGTTTTGCACTTTATTTACAGTCAAACCGAATGTTCTTTTGCGGGCAACTTTTCAAACTTCCGCCGCAACATTGGTATTTTGATTGACAGTTTGCTTCGAGCAAGTTGGAAGTTGTACGAGCAAGTTGCAACCTTCGCGAGCAAGTTCATATTTCAAACTTGCGGTCAGTTGCCGGATTTCTGAATTGAAAGTACTTGGTTTGGTTACCTTGCAGTATTCCACAAACTCTACAATGTCAGGAGTAGAAACTGTTCGTTCCTTCCAGCCAGGTTTACCGGGAAAATACGTCTCGTGTTGTCAAAATCTGTTTACAATATTGGATACTGTTTGCCTTGATAATCCAACAATGCGTGCGATATGTTCTTGTTTTACACCAGACGACCATTATTCTCTCTCTTTTCTCAACCGAGGTGGTATTATTGCGATGTACGTGAGCCATAATTGAAGAAGGACGTGTTTTCACAAAATTCACAATTTGCAACTGACAACAAGTTTGAAATAGGAACTTGCTCGCAAAAGTTGCAATTTGCTCGCGTAACTTCCAACTTGCTCGAAGCAAACTGTCAATCAAAATACCAATGTTGCGGCGGAAGTTTGCAAAGTTGCCCGCAAAAGAACACCCGGTTTGACTGTAAGAGATTGTCTCTTAAAACCGACTGATGATTTTGGTTTTAGCGCTCAAGATGGCAAATCAACTCGTTGCAGTGCGGTGGTACAGCGAGTAAGAAAATGCACGAATGCATATTTTCCTTTTCCCGAGGAAAAAGATTTTGAAAAAAAAAGAATTGGGAGTCTTTAGTTTTTAGGGCCTTTAAGCCTTCGTTTTCAAGGTCTTAGTTTTCAAGACACCCGATTCAAGTCACATTAAAATGCAAATCTTTAGTTCAGTTCTTTTTGCAGTCATTTTTCAACACTTGACGACAACATCAACTTTGAAAATTTGGTTTATTTTGTGGCCGCGTCATTTTTTATCTAACATCTTTATGGTCCAACTTCTCCAAATGTGGCAAATGCATCACGAGTTATCTTTTTTACGACCTGGTTAATTACACAGATGTTCCATTTCTATGTTTAGTGTTCACGTGTTGATCTCTGCACAAGGATGTCAACTCACGTTTCTCGTTAATGACATGCGCGTAAAAGGCGATCTTTCCTTACGTAAACATCCTTCTAATGCAAGTCTAAAATTCACTTTATAAACTACATGTAAATGACGGCTAGATTAAAATGTTACGATTCCGTATTAACAGCAAAAATTATTACACCAAAGATGAATTTATTTACTCATTCAACGCAATCAGTACCAAACCATGATGTCATCTCAAAATGAAATTAGATTTGGCATCGAAGTGAATCATGCATTTATAAGAAAAATATATTTAAAAAAGCGAGCAGCTTAACCCTTTGAGGACGGTCCCGGCCAAAATCGTTCTTAATGGAACGATAAGACTCCACTGCTTTAAAAAATTGCAACTTTCTCAATCGCGCAAACATTACAGTTGTGTGCATTGACTAGAAAGTCCATCAAATTAAGACACCCATACACACAAAAACGTCAGCGATTTTCGCAGAATATCAGCGTTTGAATTTGGAGAAGAACAAAAATGACCGTTTTTAACGTCATAGAAAAACAACAAAAATCACGTTTTTGCCTTCAGTTTTTTTTATTGAAATCCTTGTTGCAAACCCAAAGTCAACATTCACAGCAAAATTCAGTCCTAGTCCTACCTTAGAAGTGATTTTTTTTTTGCTCTTATTCGTTGCCGGGCCGAGCTGCAGCCTCTCGTTCTAGTGCATCCTGGCCTTGCCTCGATTTTCAACATCACGACTGCACTGCATGCTGGGAAATATCGAGAATTTTTGACAGAGTTCGTTCCGTCCCCCACATATTTCATATTTATACTAAGTCCACAGCCACTCCGACCTACCACCGAAATTTCACGCTTGTTGTGTTCTTAAGTGGTCGCAACTTCCAAAATATGCCGTGGTAGATCGAGAAATTCATCCAGAGTCGAGTCCCAAAGCCGCTGCTTCGTTTTTCCAGTTCAACGAGCAACGAGCTAAATTTGTAAACGAAGTACAACACCTAACTCGCTTCATTGAGAAAGTGGACTCTTAGCTACCTTCACGCTTAATGATGCTCATCAGGCAGCTATTAAAGATGAAAAATGGCTGTAAACTTACCAAAAATCGCATACAAACCATATTTGATCTGTTCGTATCGCTTAACGAAGAAAACACACTACGTCAGAATGACGTTTCATGTAATCTCGAGCCTTCAGTGTTTTAGAACAGCAGCACTTTCCATGGTAACCCCAAATATGGAGTCACGAAATCCTATGGCTCGTTTATATGCAGAAAATCACTCAAAAACGTAAAAAGTCACCGTCGTCAATGGGTTAAGAGGTAAAAAAATACAGTCAACTTGAGCATAGGTTCAGTTTTGCACGACACGGTTTCGTCGATAATTCACAAAACGTTTAAAAACGCAATTGTAGCTCCTTTTTCTCACTACATAATATATTTAATTTAACAAATTACACATGAAAGTTCACAGGAAATCGTCCTTTCCCCAGCTTGCGATGCTCTGTATATGATCATTTGTAAAGCAACATTACGCAACAAATGATAATTAATAACTGTATAAACAGCGCATTACAAAAAAGTTTCAAAGTTGCTGATTTCTGACTGATTTCTATCAAAATCCATTATTATAAGGTTTTACCAGTTTAAAGTACAGATTTTCTGGAAGTTTAGCAGCTCTAGATGAAGAAAATAAAACACCCCGGGAGTACCGCTAGTATTCAAAGACACTATCTCCGTGGCTAGGAAATATTGAGTAATTTTAAACCCTCGACAGCTGTCCAGTGACAGCAACATTCAAAGCATGCAAGATTTTGCGTAGTATTACACTTTTACTTTACCTTTGTGATGAGTCGAGCCAGATAAGAATGTAAGCTCAGTTTCTTTTCGCCAATTTTTCAGCACTTAACAATAACATTCATGGCATTATACATGACAATTCGGGTTTCGTAAACGTTTTGATCTGAGTTAATCTTGAGGGTCCAAATGCTTAAAAGTTATCTTTGACACGGCGTGATTAATAACACAGATCCGTCTAAATTTTATATGCTTGATTTTCACGTGTCAATTTCTGCACGAGACCTTCAATTCACGTTTCTCTGCCTTAACAAGGTGGATGTATGTTTTTTTATCGAAATGATCTGTTTTTAGAGATAGTCCAAAAGATATAGAAAATACATTTTGTAGTCGATAAATGGCGGCTAAATTTGAGAAGATGTCGGCAGGGGCATAATCACACAGACGATTTTTTTCTAACTCAGTAATTAGATTCGTATATTCTCTGTATTGAACTGGAATTAGTTTGCAGTCGGGGTGAAAATTAAAATTTTCACCTGCAAATATGTTTAATGATATTCCCCCGCATGAGCCTCCATTGCCGCAAGCTAGTTCCAGTTTAATGTCGAGAATACGCCGGAATATGGTATATTTCCAATGCAATTCATTCAGTTAGGGGGAATAGAGTTCTAAAAAGTAATACCTGGAAATTAAGACTATTTTCTGGATAGCGGGCGAGCAAATCACACTTCAACAAACCAGCTAACGAGAAAGAGAAGCTTGCCTCAAAAGGCTCCTTGGCTCGCTCCGGTCTCGTCGCCGAGCTCGCTCGCGTGATAAGCTGTAAAGGAACTATATTGGACATTGATAAAAGAGCATAATAACATCACTATGCATACATGCATGAACACAAAGTTCACGATAAATTATAATCCTCACGTTGACCATCCCTTTTACATCGAGTGCCTTGTTGCGGTCAGTCAAAGTAATGTGATAGTTGCTCGGAAACTGAATAACTGAACAAAAATAAAGATTACGTCTCCGCGCGATCATGTTAATTTCGTTTTGAATGAACGCAAAGGGTCCAACGAATTCCTTACTGTGATTTGCTTAACACATTCACATTTAGAAGCCATAAGTGTAAGGACTGGCTCCAGAAAGGCAAGAAAAATACTTTATAAATCATGATAACTGAAAAGGATGGTAGCATGCTTACAGCCGATACCAACACCAAGGGCCCACACAAACTGTGTGACTGTATTTTAAAATTTAGAGAAAACGTATGAGAATATCGAAAGGTTTAGTCACATTATCGTAAAATACTGCGATAAATATTTACATATAAATTCAAAATTAACGTATTCAGTTTACTACGTTTTGTCGTCCTTGCGTAAGAGGAGACGGCCAATAGAGACGTTCGAGAACCGTCCATTAAGAAAGGACACAGCCACGATTTAGAACGCGGAGAGAATCAGATGCTGCAGCCAGAGAAAGGAAAACTTGGAGAGGAGGAGGATTGTTGTCCTTTCAACTGAAAACAGCGAATACTCTATGGTTTGAAGGGGTTTTGCGTCGGCCGTTTACCTGGGTATGCCCACCTCTTGGGGTGAAAATATCCTAAGTATACTACGGCAACGTCCATGCACACGAACTGAATATGAATAGTGGATAGTGAATAGAAATAGGGAATAGTGTTATCCATTGTATTCCAAACGTGGTTTTAGAATTTGAGAAGATGTTTTGGTATTCAAGAAAGAATGTTTTTACCCTGCTGACGGTTGACTTATTGTATTTACCTCTTTTTGTTTTCCTGTCGGCTGTCTGTGTTAGGATCCATTATCTCAGATTAAGCGGTCACGAAAGGTTTCAGGTATAAGAGCCCAGCAAATCGCTTAGAAATTCACGTTACGAAGTTTTCAGTATTTTTCCATACTTGGAACATTTGTTTAGAAAAATAATTTTCCAATGTGTAATACCCATAAGCAATATATTCAAATCATGCTCTTGTAGCCGATTTTCTATACCAAAAGAGCAAAAGAGATCTCATTTTAATTTGAAATCCTCAAAGCAAAATTATAAAGGCACTATAAATGTCTAGATAAAAAGCGAATATATTTTTGAAGCATATCTTTAATTTCGACTCAGCCGGATGCAATACATAAAAAAGAAACAGGCAGCAACGATGTATATGATGGAACTTGGCGCTTGTATTTCACTCAAGTTTGCTTGATATTTGATTGTCACACAAATATTATTTTACTACCACGATCTCGGCAACTCACGCGTCTTTAAGATAAATGGGTAAATAATACCGTGCGACCAACTTTAATGCTAAGGGGTAAATTATAACAATTTACCGGCTGTGATTCACTCTAATGTTTGGTCCGATAGGTTACAAAACTCGAAACTTAACTTTCAAAGATAAACATATTGTGTTTAAACCATCATGATTCAAACGAATTGTATAGGTCAGGAGGGAGGGGGTGACTCCATTGTTTCCAATTATTTGTCGCGACCGACTCATCACTACCAGTGTGACGTCACATAGCAACGAGTCAGGACTTCGCTTGGCTTGCTCAGTTTAGAGTGGGGACGCCATTGAAGTGACACAAAGAGAATGATAATACAGGCTATTATTTAGCTCTTATTCACTAATTGATCGTAAGTTTGTAAGCTTTGTTGCACATATTGTCTGTGTGTATGAATCGTTTATTGTTTTGTGGGCGCGTTTGTTTGTAATTCCGTTGAATATAATTCGGGACAAGAAGCGGGACCGCCATCTTGACTTCGGGCAAGTGTAGTCGATCCAAAACGATCGCCGTTTTCTCTTTAAGTTTTCTACAGATCGACCTCATGAAAGGAGGTTTTATTCTTTGATGATATACGTTTACAGCCGTTGTTAGTTTTTGTCAATCAAATCAGCCATTTTGCTCATCAATCCCTTCGAGTGCGAAGGTGTTGTTTTGATTTCATCTGTGTTTCAATTTTGCTGGCTTGTTGAGAGCCCTGAGAGTCTGTGTGTTGTTGTTGGCTTGTTGGCTGCCTGTGTCTAGATTCTGTTGGCTTTTTGACTGTCTGTGTCTAAATTTTACTAGCTTTACTAGTTTAACTGCATGTGTTTAAATTTTGTTGTCTTGTTGATCTGAATTTTGCTGGCGTGACTGCCTCTGTTAAAGTTTTGCTGGCTTTTGACTGCCTGCTGGCTGTTAACTGCCCGAGTGTGTTAAAATTTGTTGGCTTGTTGACTGACTGTTTGAATATGTTAGCTTGTTGACTGCCTGTGTTTAAATCTGTTGACTTGTTGACTGACTGGGGGTTTATATTGTATTTTATGGTGTAAAATAATGATGAATAAAAATAATTTGTTGTTGGTAACAGCCTTGTTGCTGTATTACTTGGCTTTTTCATATTCATTACATTGTGCATCTGGTGATGGCTGCCCTGTATGCTCATGTTGTATTAGCAGTCATTTCATTATCTTTCCTAAGGCTTTCAAAACTCCAATTTTCTCTTTATTTTCCCTTCAAATCGTTTGAGAAGCAAATGCCTCACCCCTGGGGTATTGCATGACACGTCAAACAATGCAAAATCTGGATGTGCTGAAAATGGTAGTCACTTTTATTGTCCTCTTTTAATACAGTTGAAAGTATGGCTAATTCAAAACATTAACCTGTCAAACCTTGAATGTTTCTATTGTTATTACACTTATTTTTCTGTTTTACTCAAAAGTAATGTAAAGGATTTGTTTACAACAAACATTAAATTGTTTGCTGGAGACACTGTTATTTCCTGCTGTTAATATTTTGAGAATATTTTTATCTTTGCTTGATCCAGTTTACAAAATTTTGTTACATTAATAAATATATACAGCCACAATATAAATTTTCACTGGATGGTACATTATTTTTGGAGTATAGCATCAAAGTTTTAAAATTCCTTTCCAGTCTAATGGCAAATACCGGTATGCCTTTTTGTTTCTCATGGCATTTTGTTAATCCTTATTTGGTAATAATTGGTATTGGTATTGGTAATAATTATTTGGTAATAATTTGGTATTGGACAGCGAGCTTCATTCTGCTCCTCTTTACTTTGTAACTGTTGCTGTTGTTTTGACCATATCAGCCCTACTATATCCATTCCTTGTGGGTTCATATGTAATTACTGTAATAATAATTGGGGAAAACTTTGATGCTACATAGCTCAGACATGCTACTGTTTTTTCTTAGTTTTGTATCTTTGCTTTGGTGTATTGTCAGTTAGTTATTCTTGTGCAAAAATGGTTGAATTACACCATCAAGGTTTTTTAATTAGCATGGGGATCAGGTCAACTCATCTTGCTCATCTACTAACAGGCAAATCACATGTACAGTCAAACCCAACTTTATGGACACCCGCTTTATACCGACATCCCCATAATACGTAGTCCCTTCGGTGTCCGTATTAACTGGGTTTGACTGACCACTATTTACTTTTGAACCATATACCACTATAAGATTTAAGATCTCCAGTAAATACCAAATTCAAAAACAACTGGTGATTTGTTCTAGCTGTCATACTGTGGCAAGCCTTTACATGACAAGGTTTTGTACTTTTGGAGGAAATAACCGGAACAGTTTTCATGTATGGATGGTTGATTGGAGATATACAATGCTGTTTGAAGGGGTGTTAGAATAAGGCCAGATCTTGTAAATTTGATAGCATGATTAGGCAGTATAAAATAAAATGTACCCCTCATGTCATAACATCTGATTTTGAATATCTCAAGAACCTTAAAGTATGTGATAAACATCACAGCAGTTTATCTCCCAGAGGGCTCTTCAAGATCACACAGTTATGCCCAGCAAGGTATTCTGAAGACAACACCATCCATTGTATTTTGTTCACAATGCAACAATAAAGTTTGCCCAACCAGTGATGTTCCCTGCAAGAAACATAATATAAACATATCTTATTGACCAAGCGCGAGGGCCGTACTGGGAGAATATCGGCCCGAGGTCTTGACAGTACGGACCGAGCGCAGCGAGGTCCGTACAGAAAAGACCGAGGGCCGATATTCTCCCAGTACGGTCCCGAGCAAGCTTGGTTAATAAGAGATTTATTACACGACTCCTGCCGGCGGGGGATCGCCCGGGATCATGCGGGACAATGCCCGGGACAATGCCGGTCCAATACTTAGAGAATATTGGACCGGCAATCGAGCGTTCTGATTGGTTGATTTTAGTTATTGGCCCTCTGACTGTCTCAGTCGTGTAATAACCACTTTTAATAACCTGTTTTCAGTGGCTTGCAACTTTTTAAATGAAACAAATAAATGGTAACAAAACAGATTTACACAATGACCTAGGCTATGTAAGTATATGTCATGTCAGCTTTTCTTTTTAAATTCTACAAAAAATCTTGAAACATATGTTTCAAGAAAAACAAAAATGTCCAACTTCCACAACCCAGTTGAATTCAAACAATGCTCAAAAGCAAGATTTATCTGGAAAAGGAGAAACAACACAGATTTGTGGCTAACAAATACACTTGATTTTTTTTAATTATTATTTTTAGCTTATTATATTTAGTGACTTGTGAAAACCACCTATGAGTGATGCTGACTTTCTGTATAAAGATAGTTATAATAATGATGATGATGAACCTACAGAAAGTGAAAAATAATCTATACAGACCAAATCTTAAACTGAACATCAGTTTTTTTTTATAAAGGAGACAGCCATTTAATTAACCAAACTTAACCACATGGACATGATGCATGAGGTACAGTACTGTTGTACACTAAGACCTAGCTGTAGAGAAGATTAAAATTTTCAAAAGTATTGTTGATTTTCGACTCACGAAGTGTTCACAGACGGTAATTTAGGAACAAAATTCCAACACTTACCGCTAATGACCTCTGGTGCCAACAAGGAGCAGTAATATAAACAAGCTTGTAGAGGTGTCTTCTTCACATACAACTTCATTGAATTTAAAGGGATTGATGAGACGAACCACGAGTATTGAAGGATTGAAACTCGGCACACAGGAAGCTTAATATACCATGTGCCAAACGTCCTATTCTGGGATCAGAATATCTCCGCATCACTGTACAAGCTCCCCGAAAACGTTAACAGGAGAACAAACTCCGCCGACGTATTAGATACTTGGTAATGAGTTTCCGTTCCAAATATGACGCTTTTGAATACTAGATCGCACTAGAAACTATCGCAAACAAGTCTCGTATATTTTTCGAATCCTGACGATCATCGAATAAAGTAAATGAATCATCCAAACTGTAAGAAATTCCACAATTTTTGGAAGATAACGAACAACAAATTTGCCCGCCATTTTGAAAATCACTGATCTATGACGTGACGTCACACTGGCAGTGATGACTCGACCAATGTTTTGCCTAGAGACGCCCCCTCCCTCCTGGTATAGGTTCATATGGGTAGTATTTTCAAGCGCGAATACGCACCAAAACTATGACGAGTACATATATTTAAAATATGACACGTTATTACACGCGAGGGAAAACAATTTGAAAAACATAGATTTGATAAGATAATTGTCGAATAATAAAACAATTTATTCAGCAAAAAGTTGTGCAATACGGCTGGTCATTTTTACTCGCCGGTTTTTATTTATAAAATCTGACTCGTAAAAATACCCAGCCGTGTTACACAACTTTTCGCTATAAAGGTTATATATGTTATCCGAAAGTATAAATATTTTTCGCCCGTGCTTTGTTGTCTGCAAGACAGCAAAATGGTGCAAGTTTTTCCCCCACCATTGTAACAGAAATAAGAATATTAAGAGAAATTAGCCACTTAGTTGTTGAGATTAAAACCGAAGCCGTCTCAAAAACGTATACGATATAAACGTCGTTCTACTGTGGCACGAATAAATCCAAATTATGTATTCTACTCTATGTTAAACGGATATGTCACATATTTGTATCAAAGAAAATTTAAAAATATTGGTCCAGTTTTGCAGTTTTGTTAGCAGTTACTAGCGGAACTCTTGCGGGCCGAAGGCCCGCTCGTGAGCTCCATACTAATATAACCTATGCCCGTAATTTTTCATGGTCATGGCTAGCGGAATGTTTCGCGGGCGCGAACTCGCGCAGGGTTAGCTCGCTGGCGCGTCCGTCCATTGCGCAGGGCTAGCTCGCGGGCGCGTATGACTTCGTGCAACATGCGCGTACGACGTCGCGCAACATCCGGGATCGAAGCATTTTTGAAACCAAAGCGAGGCTTTGTTTTTCGCGCTCTTCCCGCGGCTACACGGCCGATGCTACGTCAGCTACAGTAAACACTTTTGTTGTGTTTTAATAGCGGTGAAAACGATTTGCAAAATCGTTTTTCGCTGCATTTTTTCGCGGTTTGCTGCTGAAGACAGGTTTCGCATTTCTCAAACAGTGGTCAAGACCGCATTTGAGGCTGCATAACTCTGCAAGTCAAGCGTTTTTGGAGGAATAAGTGCTTATTTTTAAACCTGATTTCGTCTTAGAACAATTGAAGCTAGTAGATCGTTTTACAGTGCGGCTACCGTTACTAGGGGTCACCCAGACAAAGTTAGCCCATCACAAAGCAGAACGGCTACAAAAGATTATGATACATGTAAGGTAAGATAACTTTATTATATCGCATTCAGGATATCGCTAATAAAAATCTATCAACAAAATCATTTACAATCACGTGAAACAATAAATAAATAAAAATGTATTATTCTAATATATATAGATAGGCTGAGCCTAACAGCGTCGCTCTTTGAACAGAAAGCTGATGATAACCTATTTTTCAATTTGAGCGGAGCACTCGCGGGCCGAAGGCCCGCTGCGTAGCCCCATACTCGCGGGCGCGCGTCTGTAACATGTCTATCGCGCAAGGCTAGCTCGCGGGCGCGTATGACGCCACACAACATCCGGGATCTTAGCAATTTTGAAACCAAAGCGAGGATTGTTTTTCGCGCGCTTCCCGCGGCTACAAACAGGGAAGTTCGCAAACGCTTGCCTCAGCGTCAGTTAGGAAACCAACACATAATTTGGAATATGGGATCTATTTATGCATCTACGTGTACTCGGCGTCAAAACAACCTTTGGGATCGAATGTTTTGCTGATACGTTTTCCTGCCATTTAAAAAAGAACAAGAACTCTACGAGTAGTAAAATCGGGCTTTAAACGTACATAAATTAAGAATTCGAAGTATAGCTAGTAGTGTAACTACCCCAAAATCGAAGATTCACAATGTAGAGTCCATTGTTTTACTTTTGTTTTTTGTTTGTGTGTGTGTGTGTTTATTATTCAATATAAACTTTTTTCTTTCATTGACGAGGAAGGCAACTGTAAGAAACAAGAAAAATAACAGCAATCTAAATTATTAGAATTATTGTTATTAAATTATGTCAATTCTACGGCATGTTGCGTATTTACTTATTTAGTCCTCTTCATCCAGGGCGGGACATAAGGCGCCAACGATCTGCTTCCATCGGGACCGGTCCTTCGCCGCATGCTGTGCCTCGCCCCATGTCAAGCCCATCTCCTTCAGCTCGGCCATCACAGAACGTCTCCAGTTTGTTTCGGGCCGCCCTTGCCTCCTTTTACCAGGTGCTGTCCATCTAAGGGCAATCTTAGGGATACGGTCCTGGTCCATTCTGAGGACATGTCCAAGTCATCAGATCCGGCATATGTCAATATTGTAATTTAAAACCTTTCCGATAACGGATATAGCATTTTTTCATAAAAAAAAAACAATAAATATATTCGATTATATATCATACAGAAGGAACCTCAAATGTGTATGGGAATATATATTACCTTTTTGCCTGGGCGAGATTTTGAAGGTTAAAGCATACAAATAGAAGTGGGTTCACACTACGCTCGTCAAAGATGAACACAACATCTTTATCAAAAGAAATTATATTAGCCAATTTCAAAGTGGATTTCATCAGAAACCAAATGCAAAAGCCTAACACGCTTTGTTAGCCCGATATCTACTAATTAGTGTTCAATTTGTAGTCTGCGCTAATAACACGAGTGGCACAACAACTCTTCGAGTAGTGAAGTCGTGCTTTAAGAAGCTTTAAGGGTCTTGTAAGTGCCCTTACAGTCAAAACCGGTCAAGCGTTCCCGCCAAGAATGAATTAATGAATTCAATATTGCAAATTTGATTTCATTACTCGTTTTAATAATCCGCTCTTCGAATAAATAATGCAAAATTCAAAATAAGCCTCGATTCAAAAATCGAATTTTGATTGGATTAATGAACAAAAGGTTTATGCTATATATGGAATACTAAGCACCAGGTTGATCGCAAATTGATATAAACTCGTGGTTATTTGGGAAAATTCAAGGAAGAAGTATAGCGAGAGCCATGTAATTGTTGATATTTTTTGTATCTCCGAAAGCCGTCTCAAACAGCGCTCCATGAATCTGATTTTTCCAATACAAGTGTTTCATTGTAACGGCAAACTATAGCCATAATAGTTACCATGCACTAATGCTTGAAAAGAGGAAAAGATTCCCAACAAAATGGAATATAAACCTACCTTTTCCTCACACGAGGACGACGGAGATCTTGCCGCCATCTTTGTTGACGAGTCGCGGTCAACCTGGTGCTTAGTATTCCATATATAGCATAAACCTTTTGTTCATTAAACCAATCAAAATTCGATTTTTGAATCGAGGCTTATTTTGAATTTTGCATTATTTATTCGAAGAGCGGATTTTTGAAACGAGTAATGAAATCAAATTTGCAATAATGAATTCATTAATTCATTCTTGGCGGGAACGCTTGACCGGTTTTGACTGTAAGGTACGAGAATTAATTCAATATATTGTTATGATTTGTTTTACATGTACAGTCGCTTTTCCGGTCACATTAGGCGATCCGTCACAAACGTTACTACACTGTACGTCATTTGAAACCTTTAATCAGTCTTTCGCAATCACTCGTGCATGAAAGGTCAACTTTAACTTTTATATTAATACTTCCATTTATCTGTTGCTCGAAAAGAAAGAAAACGAAATCGTTATCAAATGGAACTCTCGCCAAACCCGGCAATAATGTAAGTTCCTTTTACTTAATATGTTTCGTTTCGTCATTTTCCTTTTTCTTATGTTGTAAATAAATCCAATCAACCGTGAGCTTGAAGTTGCTATATCAACTGATATGACGTCACTAACACTTCGCCTCAGGCTATAAACCACTTAAAAAAAGTGAATTTTTTACGTTTTGGAGCCCATTTTATAAGTCGTGCGGCTTGGCTCGTGGCCAAGGCACGACTAACAAACACACGCCATTTTTAACGTGGCAAATACTTAACTCATGTCACTACACAACGACTGATAAGTAATATATTCGCTCCATAATTAAAAAGTTTCATCTTATAGGGATTACGTTATTATTCAGTTAAACTGGCTGGAATTTTACTCTGAAGATGCCATATCAGACAAGTTCAGACCTGAATTGCTTTCTGAGCGAAATACTGAAAATATATCAATTGTTGCTTTCATTTGTTCGGGAAAACCAATAATGGCGATGGCCAAAAAATCCAATAAAAGATTTTACGAATTTGTAAGTTTATGGGAACATGTCACGACCCGAGACAGTTCACCGTGTTTCATACAAGGCAGCGAAATCCCCGACTTTAAAACTTGTGCGAATGAACAATAATAAAACGTAGTCCAGTATGTTTAATACTATAATGTTTACTTCACTTCCTCGTGAGTTTGGACAAGACAATTGTAATTATCATAGTACCTGTATGAAATGTGATATATTGATATTTCTTTCTGGCAGATCATTAATAAATACGGGCTCAAGCAATACATTTTTTCTCTTGCTTTTTAATTTAACAGAAGTTGATGCCCGGATAGCAAACATTGTCACTGCTATTCAATAAGAGGCTAGATCTTTCTCCGTTTTTAATTTCCTTGAATAGTTCTTTGCTTATCAGTAAACAGGCTACAGAATAGCACATGAGCAAATAAAGTGTGGATGTGATGTGTCGTGTGAAAGTCAGTCGGCAGCAAACGTTTTAACTTAAGGTTTTGCTAGATTCTGATTAACTTTATTGCACTGACTAACAGTCTTTCATTACTTTGGATTTATTGTACGTGAATAGAGCAGTTTTCAATTGAGTGTCGTAAAACCAAAACCAAAGTAATTACTCTGACCAATCACAGCAGTCGTAAACAATCCAATGAACCAATCAGAGCTCGAAGCAATTACATGTCGCGGGCGCCAAGCGCGGGAAAACGCGTGCGAGCAAGTCACGATTGGTTTTGGTTTTACTTCTGATTGGTCGAAAAAGTGGCGCGAGATTTTTTAGCCAATCACAAAGCGTAGCAATGCAAAACCAAAGCAATTGTGTAATTACTTTCGACAGTCAATTGAAAACTGCTCTAGATACTGATAACCACTGTGAGTCTTATAAGGTAAGACCATCATTTCAATTAGGGATTTTGTAATTTGTAAAAGGACAAAAGAGACACGGCCGTTAATATTTTCCTCTGATAGTAAATTCCATTTAGTTGCATTTGCTTTTGTCTTCATGTTTAGTAACATGTTTAGTAACATGTTTAGTGAGTTGTTTCTGAAGCGGCAACTGTTCTCTGTAGTCAGTGCAAATCAACGCAAATGTTATATATATTACATATATACATCCAGTACAAAGAAAAGTACTGTTAAAGTGATGCCAGTTTAATCACGACTTGCGAGTCGGTTGTAATCGCATCTTCAGTATAATTTTGAATAATGTTAAAGTTAATTGTGATCTATTTAAATACTTAGCGGTTTCTTGTGTTTCTTTAAGGTTAGTGGTCTAAGCGGGATAACGCTAGCCGAGAATTCACGGTTTCGCAGGTTTGCTGCCTGCTCAACGCTAGTTGATCGCGTCACAGTCGCATCACTTGGTCCACTACCTTTTCAGAAAGACACTGCTAACAGTCTAATCATACATTTAATATATATTTTATATTGCATATAAAAGTAGAAAAGTTATACTTTGGTCGAAAAGGTGATTTGTCGCTCATCCATATGGCTTATCTTTAATGTATCTATTTTTCTATTAAATCGTAATAAATGAAATTAAATTATAACAAAATAAGGAAACTGAAATTTTCAAACCGTAAACGGGCTAGATACTCAGAAAGCAAAGTGCAAAGTAGACTTTTTTGCCTCTTTAAGAAAAATCATGACACAGTATACGTATTTCGCGGTGCTCACTGTGTGTTTATCTATAGGCCACCTTCAAATACCAGGAATGAATCATTCAGCAACATCGCAATTTTTTCTTCAATCCCGAAGCTCTTTTCAAGTGGCAGTTGAGATACTCGTCACGTACTCTTTGATGGTGTTTGGGGCTACTTGTAATGCCTTAGTACTCATCGCAATCTGGAAAGAGAAATCACTAAGAACAACGCTCAACGTATTTGTGGTAAACCTAGCAAAGACTGACTTTTTATTTTCCACGTTTGTCCTACCGTTTACCATTGCGACAATTACACAGGGCGAGTGGAAACTGGGCATGCGTGGATGTGAGCTACACATGCAGGGCTTATGTTGGGCACCCTTTTAAACGCAACTCTTACAACTATGACAGCAATAAGTGTCAATCGTATTATCATGATACGACACAGGACGATGTATAAAACTATTTCACAAAGAAAAACGTTTGCTGCATGTTGGCAGGGATTTGGTGCTATTCAACTCTAATCGCATCTCGGCCTTTTTACGGTTTTGGGAGATATGCTTTTAATCAATACAATGGCTTTTGCTCTATAGATAAAAAACCTGAAAGTGCCAGCAAGATATCGCGATTTCTGGCTTACCTGTCATTGTACGTAAATATCATCATAATAATACGATGTTATATTGGCATTTATCGCACGGTAAGTCGGCATAGAAGGCAAATCAAGGGCGGCCAAGACAGCGACGGCAGGAATGGATCTAATAACGGTAAATGTAAAGGAGAAGACGTACACATTGCGAAAACGTTGCTTATTGTTATTTGTTTATTTGGATTGCGTTGGTTTCCGACTGCAATAGCCGGTATTGTTGTTGTTTTAATGTGCAAGAGCTTTCAATGTTCACTGTTTGTTTAGCTTCGTCCGTTAATCCGATTGTGTACGCTACAAAAAACAGGCGATTTTGACGAACTTTTCAGAGGATAATTAAGATGGGCTCTCCCACAGTTGATGTGGTGGCAAGGATCTCAGTTCAAACAAACACTTTAAATCGTGCTAGAATCCACACCAACCGAAATTATAATAACAATCATTATTCGTGTAACACCTTTCTCTTGCAATATGACGGTAATATGTATAAAAAGTATTTATTTAAAATGAAAAGGGTAAATCTAAACAGCATCAGGTATCGTCCAATGATTAATAACTATGTTATGTAATGTGATCCATATAATTAATTAACTATAATTGATTGTGATCAATTAATATGAAATTAGAAACTCGTATTACCCCCTTTGCCATGGTTTGAAAATATATTTCTCAAAGTGCTTTTATATAATTGATGACAATATTCTTCTCAAATAACTGAACTTCCTTAATATTGACTAAACCTTGTATTTGTGGATAAGAGCTTTTCTAACTAACAGAGTCCAAGCAGTGCGCGTTGATAGTTCCCTGTCTTCCTGGAGCCACGCTCAAGTTGGTGGTGTAACACATGTCCAGGGAACCAAATTTGCCATTACTCTCTTCGCCATAATGATCAACAGATTACTTAAGAAATGTCATCTAAGAACTAATGTCGACGACACTACAGCATTTGAAGTGATACATATTTTAGCTTTTTGTTATAGCGGAGCACTTGCCGGGCCGAAGGCCCGGCTGCGCAGCCCCATACTCATAGAACCCATGCCGTCATTTTTCATGGTCATGGCTAGCGGAATGTTTCGCGGGCGCGTTGTGTGCCCGCCGCCGAACGCCCGCCGTACGCTTTGGGCTAGCTCGTACGACGTCATCAACATCCGGGATCTTTGAGGCTTTGTTTTTCGCGCGGCTACACAGCCGTCAGCTCGGTAAACATGTTTTAAAAAGTTCGGATCTTTCGCTGGTCAGTGTTTAGCGGACAAGTTAAGTCGTTATTTCCCTGCATTTTTTCGCGGTTTGCTACTCAAGACAGGGATACTAACTAGGAGTAATCGGAGATTAGGGTAGTGCATTCGGCAGTTGAAAGGGGGGATTTTAATTTTTGGTTATTGGGACAGATGAATATGTCTATGGCATATTGTCAAATTAAGGGTTATTGTGTACAGTGAAAACTGTATTTACTCTGTGTATGAAGACGGTAGGGAAAGTTTGGTAGCAGAAATAAAAATTAAATCCTTTAAAGTTTGTTGTAGTTGTCGGTAAAGAAAAGTGCTTGGCGGTCCGTTGGGAAAAGTGGGAAAAGTGCACCGAATTTGCATATGTCAAAACCGGGTAATTTGAAACCTGAAAACACGCTGGCAAAAGCGAAAGTCGCAAGTACTCTGTGTATGAAGACGGTAGGGAAAGTTTGGTAGCAGAAAAAGAAATTAAATCCTTTGAAGTTTGTTGTAGTTGTCGGTAAAGAAAAGTGCTTGGCGGTCCCTTGGGAAAAGTGGGAATTAAGTGCACCGAATTTGCATATGTCAAAACGGTAATTTGAAACCTGAAAACACGCTGGCAAAAGCGAAAGTCGCAAGTATTTATATAAACAGACTATGCGCTTCTACAAATTCTCTGTTTTCTTTGTAGTTTCGCTCGCCAAATTAAGATTAAGCTTTTCCAAACTCTCAGCTTTCATTTCCAAGTTTTCCACCGCGCTAAAACATCACAGAAAGTTTGGAGTGTCTTCGGGAATAAACATAAGCCGCGTTTGGTTTCGCGAGCGTTCCATCGATCCATCCGCATAATCTCCATCAAAGTGAGAAAAACATTCGTCGCTTGATTCTTGCTCGTTTTCTGGCTTGAATCTCGCTCGTGTCTGGCCATAAATTTTCGAACGGGATGGCTTGAATATGGCCCGATTCTAGGTCAGTCAAGCCATCCGAATGTCACGGCGGTACATATGTCTCGCTCTATTCTTGCTCAATTCTCGTTTGTTTGTCTCGTTCGTGTCAGCCGAATCATCGCCATGATTTGATTCTCGCTGATTGGCATATTTTCTATGGCCTGAGCATCTTGTTACGTGTAAATACCAGTTCCCGGCGGCCGAGAAAATTATCACATGGAATCGAGGCTACGTGTGCTAGTCCAAATGGAATCGAGGCTAAGGATGCGTTTTTTTGGGAAAATCCAAATCCGGATTTTTGAATCCAAAAACGGATTTTGCGTTTTTTTGGGCAAATCCAAAAACGGATCATGAATCCATAAAATCCACACTCACGGTGGATTCTTCGGATCAAATCCAAATCCGGATTTTTAGATTCGTGATCTGAGCGTTTTTTTGGGAATGGATTCGAAAAAAGTACATCTGACAAGCGGTCTTTCGTGCAAATTTACTCGTTCCGTTCGCTGTTTTGTTTCTTCCGCGATTTCATATCATGGGCAATTCAGGTAAGATTTTATTGCTTATATTTTGAAAACTATTTGTCGAGCAGGCTGATAAACACAAGCGAGTCAAAATAGGTTCATTTGCATACCAACGGTTTTTTACGTTAAATGATCCGTTTTAGGATTTTTCGTTTTTTTGGTCATGAAAAATCCATATGATCCGAGATCACAAATCCAATTTCGGATTCTCCCAAAAAAACGCAGCCTAAGTGTGCCAGTCCAAGATGGCGTCCAAAACCTGAAATCGCATAGCATCCAGCCCAATTCCTCCCACAATCCCCTGCGCCCAGACCGATACCCGACGAAATTAGAAAGCGTTCTCCTATCGTCGAATGCAATTAAGGGATACTCAGAAGCCGCTTTAGTAGAAAAAGAAGAGCTTTCTGGAATAAAATCTTGCTTCGAGGAACTTCATTTCAATGCGGGGAGATATGTTTGTTTTTATTACGAATTTCAGAACCAAAGGAGCGGAGATTTAGAGAATTAACAAGCAAGCGAGGGACTCAAAGGTAAACTGAACAGATTACATTTTTCGATGGGAATTTATGTTGATATCAATCTGTGATTGACTTTTTCTTTGTGTTCTTGTGTAGTTTTGGAGAATCGTTTTAATTAAAACGAGCTTAACTTCAGTTGTATCGACTTTATGTACTTTTTAGACTACTAAAAAGAGCTGGTGTCCAACCGAATGATATACAAAAAGTCTAGAAAAGTAATGTTAGATCGATGCTAGAGTACGCAGAACATTCCTGACTATCTGTCAGAAAGAATCGAGAACATTCAAAAAAGAACATTCAAAATTACCTATCCTACTAACTGTACATGTAGTCAAACCCTTTCACTGGCTAAAGAAGAAGGGAGCTCCTATGTCAAAATTTGTATGACATGTCTGGCAATAGCGACCACCCAATACCATTCCTTCTTCCTCGATCTTAACAAAGAACTATACCCTATAACTTAAAGTGCACATGAAGTGAAATTTCACTACCAATTTTTTTTTCGATAATCTGAAAATAGGTGTTTTAAGAATTATTTTGATGGGTAAATACACCACTTTCATAATGGCGGCCGATTTATTTATTCTTTTATATGTATGTTAATTAGCCTCATCGGCCTCGTTAGCATGTGCAAAATTCAAAAGAATTTTTACTCTAAAACGAGGCCGGTGAGGCTAATTAACATACACATAAAAGAATAAATAAATCGGCCGCCATTATGAAAGTGGTGTATAAGTCACTTAAAGTGGAGGGAACAAGCGACGCAAGTTGGGCATATTGGACAAGGACCTGGGTTCCAGTGACGTCATTAGTGTGTTTACAACTGAGCGCGTGACTTGTTTTACAGTGGAGTTTTGGCAACTTGTGGAAGGATTCTTTCAATAAAATATGTTTGAAAGCGACGCTTATTTTAGCTCCGGGTGCGTTTTCTTCTCCGCCAGGTTTTGTTGTGATCGAACACACGAATGACGTCACAAATCCATTGTTTGTACCTTTTTGGCCGCGCTCAAAATGTCGCAAATTTCAGGCTCCAGTGGGAGTTTCAAACCGCTAAAAATAGTGGATCCTCTTCGCGCAAAAGAGGAAAATGACTGAAAATGAAATAAAGGTGATATAAACAACATAAAACCCTAAAACAAAACGGCAGTGAAATTTCACTTCATGTGCACTTTAAGATCAGGTTCAGATCAATATGAAATCAAGAAATTGTGGAGAACAAAGAGAACTGCCGAGGACTTGTTTACCATTAGATATTGGCTGCGGTCACATCTGGGCTACTAACTATAGTTAAGACGCGGATAACTATAGTTAGTTATTTCGGTAATGTGACCGCTTCTCTGTTCGCTCTGACTATAGTTAGAAAATTGACGCTTCGGTGATCCAAAACAATACAGACTAACTATAGTTATACCCAAGCAGGGTTCATGGGTTAGTCTTAAGTTTACAAACAAACAGCCAATCAGAATGTGACAATTCTTTTCTCACGTGCGAGATGAGCATATATAAATATGCAAAATAAAAACCAAGCGTGAAGCGAGGGGGAAACCAAAAACAACAAACAAAACATTTACATACATGTACAACAAGGTAGCAACATGTGTACCCGGCGTCAAGTATCCGTTAAAATTCTCAGCTTATTTCTCATTTTTCTCCGACGGTTTGCCGCACGAAAAAAATAAATAAGAAGAAAAACTAGACACACTTTACGTCGGTCAACCATGTTGACATTTCACGGATCAACAATAAGGGCCGTCACGAACCTCTTTTAATTCTGACGTCATCCATAGGCTAATTAGAACTAACTGTAGTTAACTGCGTGGTGTGACCGCAAAGTCGACCGAAAGCACTAACTACAGTTAGGTATGACGTCACGTACCTTGAGACTAACTTAAGTTAAACTTTAGTTACGTCGTAGATGTGACCCCAGCCATTATTAATTTTATATATCGTTTTCATAATTTAAACACGAAGTTCCGGTATAAAAGGCTTAGCTCCTCCCCCATTTCACACCTTTTGGGTGTGAAATGCAAATTAAGGCGTCTTTCAGTCACAAAACGTGGTTAACTTGCGCGTCCTTTAAATATAATTTGCTTCAAAAATCTAATTAAACCAAGATTTTACCTAAGCAAAAAAATAAATAGATGTTCATAAAGACTTCTGATATAACTTTCATAACGTTTTTGCAAATTGTGCTAGCAATGGTCTCAGTGATGACGCATGTTTTTTGTCAGTTGTTAATGCTTCAGTGGTTGATTGACGACTGGAGGTGAGAATGGACAGGCCAGGCTCTTTTTATACCGGAACTTCGTGTTTAAGTGTATTGTTAATTCTAAATAGTTTTAGTATTATTAATTAAGTAATATTAGTATCAATCGTATCAATAACAAAATTCTCTACTGTAATAGGTCATCCGCGCGCCCACTTCTTACGTAGGTTTCCAATAGACCATTTTCGATATATTAAAATTCATACTTGGCTCCGAGGCTTGGTGGAATAAAACAAAAGAAATGAATAATGCAACGCTAAACCTCAATGTGATTTCCCCCAAGCCTCGGAGCCAAGTATGAATTTTAATATATCGAAAATGGTCTATTATAGCTATCCAATTACAACTTTTTGTAATTGGATAGCTGAAATTGGACACCTCATTGCGCGCGCGTCAATCAGTTGCACTTACAGTAAATGTGTTCGTTTTTGCTATTTTGATTTTTGTTGTAAATTGTAAAGCAGTTGCAGACTTCAAAAAATGACAACTCTGTTCAAGCATATTGTAGTCTTTCAGGCTGAACAATGAATATCTCTTAGCGTCGTACGAAGACACTTTTGAAATTCAATATTTTGATGCGTATGGAAAATTACCTTCTGTAGAAACTGAAAAAGGTAGTGAAAGTTCGCACAAACTGAATTTAGCTTGCAGCTTGCTGTCAGCTCGAAGGTAGTGAGACTTATCGTAGGACTGTTTTCACAAAAAACGCAACGGGTCTCCTCCAAAACACACTTTTGGAGAGTTTAAGTCTTATCTTTTAAAATGAAATTCATATTATTTACCTGGTTAAGTCATTATTGCATTCGACGATGGGCAACGCATACTAATCCAGTGGGATCTCTTTGATCTCGTGGGTGTCCCGTGAACGCAAGCGAAACGCTTCAAGGAATTTTTTTATTCATTGGTTTGGTTTTCATTTTGACACCATTTTGAATAATTATCTCCGCCTGTAAACTGGTACTCAATCTTGGCCTTCCCTGGAGACATTTCTGCTCTTGTATAAACTGAACAAGTAACATGGTGTACGAAGCTTTAGGCTTTTAGTGTTCAAGGGAACTCCTCGTGTGGCCTATAGAATAAATGTTATGCTTGAATGTTAACGGCAGAAAATGAAGACAATTAGCCGTTTTTGCCATATAGCAAGTAAAATGAAGACTGGCAGAAGTTTGATGAGAACATCGACCGATTAATTTCATTGTTCGGTTTCAGCAAGCTATTTAAGGCCTGTTTATATTATATGGTCTCGGGACAACCCTCCCCCCCCCCCCCCGAGACAACTTTGCCGAGTGTTTATATGAGAAATGCTGTCCCTGCTGACCGAGGGTGGTTCGATACAGTTTTCTGGAGACCATACCAACATTTTTTAATCGGCTTTTAAGCGGCCTTCTCCAAGTCAGATCAACGTGAAATTTTCACCACTAACTGGTTTTGAATTGAAGTTTGGCAAGATATATTTTCTGGTAAAATCGATATTACCATGACAACGATAAACAAGAAACTTAGAAATCAGTAAAAGTGAAATTTAGCGCGTTTAAGATTTCGCATTGAAAATCCCACATAGGCATCTTAAAATATGGTATATGGCATATATATTTTGCAAGAATAAAAAAATTCTGTATGTTTGAATTAAAATAAATCGCAATAACATTTCAAACCTTACTATTTGTGTACTGGTATTAAATTGATCGAGAGATTAACACTGGTTTTGTGAAATTACTTAATGATAATGTCAAAAAGTAGCTTGATGTTATGTTTGTAAACCCTGAAAGTTTTGTTTACTTTCTCTTTTGCGATCTTGAGAACTACCTTTTTTCCTAACATCGCATCATGTGCAATTTTTGGGTAATTTTCGATTTTAATGGCTTTTGCAAAAATCTGAGAAACAGCTCGATGGATTTTTTTAAAACATTCACTGTACATGCTTACCGATGTGCAAAATATTATCTGAAAGTTTCATTAGCATTGATTCACTGGAACGCCTTTAAATTTAAAGATGAAGACGACGTACGAACCGGCCGGAAAAATGGCGTTACAAATTTACTTTTTAAAGTTATTCTCAGTAATGATTTCAAATCAATGCGCACTAGATTCTTCCGTGATTGAAACATTGCAATGTACGCTCTTTGATGCAAATTTCTTTGCATATGTTTTTTTTGCGCTCAAAACGCCTGCTGTAAAAACGTTTTCAAAACGCAAAAGGGCATTTATTGCTCAAAATGATCCTAAAAAGAGACTTTAATAAGGGAATCTGGGAAGTAGCAAGGAAAGTAATAAGGTACAATCATGCTCGAATATAGATAATAATAGATGCACAGCAGATCACAACGAAAGTATAAATCACGGAAGAATGCAGTGTGCATTGATTTGAAATCATTATTAAGCATAACTTAAAAAAGTAAATTTGTAACGCCATTTTTTCGGCCGGTTCGAACGTCGTTTTCATCTTTAAATTTAAAGGCGTTCCAGTGAATCAATGGCAATGAAACTTTCAGATAATATTTTGCACATCGGTAAGCATGCACAGTGAATGTTTTAAAAAAATCCATCGAGCCGTTTCTCAGATTTTTGCAAAAGCCATTAAAATCGAAAATTACCCAAAAATTGCACATGAAGTGATGTTAGGAAAACAGGTAGTTCTCAAGATCGCAAAAGAGAAAGTAAACAAAACTTTCAGGGTTTACAAACATAACATCAAGCTACTTTTTGACATTATCACTAAGTAATTTCACAAAACCAGTGTTAATCTCTCGATCAATTTAATACCAGTACACAAATAGTAAGGTTTGAAATGTTATTGCGATTTATTTTAATTCAAACATACAGAATTTTTTTATTCTTGCAAAATATATATGCCATATACCATATTTTAAGATGCCTATGTGGGATTTTCAATGCGAAATCTTAAACGGGCTAAATTTCACTTTTACTGATTTCTAAGTTTCTTGTTTATCGTTGTCATGGTAATATCAATTTTACCAGAAAATATATCTTGCCAAACTTCAATTCAAAACCAGTTAGTGGTGAAAATTTCACGTTGATCTGACTTGGACAAGATAGCTTAAAAGCCGATTTAAAAATGTTGGTACGGTCTCCAGAAAACTGTATCGAACCACCTTAAACATTCACAACGCTGCGTAAATATTCAAATCTAAACGCAGCTATCGTATACCTGTTCTTTTGACTTTGTTTCATTCATTCGATCACTGTGGACTTTGCTGATTTACATTTTACTTCTTAATGCGAATTTTTGTTCTTAAAACTAAAAACTTGGCTTTACGTGACACGCAGAACGCCGTGAGATGTCCCGGGTAGGCGAGCCAAAGTGTTTATATGAGAAAAAGTTGTCCTGCCTGCCAGGGTTACCCTACCTGCCGAGGCGAGACAACTCGGTTGGGCGAGTTGTCGCCCCCGGAGACGAGTTCTCAATTCTCGTGTAAACGGTTGGTTGAATTTTTCAAAGAAATAAGTGAAAAGTTAGCTCTGCCAGGGTAACTCGGGGGGAGGGTTGTCTCGGGTACCCGAGACCATATAAACAGGCCCTTAGTACTCTCAATCTCGCAGCTCTCGTGGTTTTGCTCGGTGTTGTCGCTGTTTTTTGCTGGTCTCGGTACCCGAGACCATATAAACAGGCCCTTAGTACTCTCATTCTCGCGGCTCTCGTGGTTTTGCTCGGCGTTGTTCCTGTTTTTAGATTAAACAACTGCTTCACAGTGTTCCTGTGCTCGTGTTTAAACGCTGCTAGATATCCACGCCACTGTAAGTTAATGTGTGCTATTTCACGAATTCAATTCGTCGTTATTTACATTATGATTTTAGTCAGATTTATTGAATCCCAATGGTGCACTAATTCTGTGAACTGAAACTTGATGTCGAACGCACTTATTATATGATTACTACTTAAGTTAAGATTTTTCTGCTTTTCACTTTCATCCCATACAAACCTCTAAAATTCCGAGGCAGCCATTTTGGTTATATGTCACGATAAATAATCACTGGCGCTTTCGAATTTTCTGACAATGCTAATGAATGCATTGTAAAATCGTGAAAAGGGGCATTTTTTTTCTTCAACAGTACCTTCATATGTTCTTTCGTTTGGTCTTGAATTGTGATTTTGATCGCTCGTACGAGTGAAAGACGGAGTGAACTGGTTCCATTTTCTACGTAGTTTCTCGTGATGATTCTGGGTACCAAACGAAGCACGATGAAGTTTCAAAATGCATGAATTGTTTACCATTACGGCCCATTGACTTAAGTTCAAGGTCGAGTCAGTGAAGGCTTTGGTAAGAAGAAGGATGCAGAATTGTTATATGTTTATAGTCCAAGTATTATCGAACCAATAAAATGCTTTATGAAAGCATGAAAAGGGGCATTTTTAGACAAGGCAAAACGAGAAGCGATGTCTCAAGGAACAAAGAGTAACAATCTAAAGACCATTTCAACAAATAACGGTTACATTAATAATTGAAGTTAAACTTTGAAAGGTAAAACAATGGGTAAACTATACGTTATTCTAAACTGTAGGAGTTTTAATATTGCAACCAGGAAAAATCCAGCTTAAACGCGGCTGATTTTTCAGACTAAACATTTACTAGCCTGAGTACCAGTAATAACATAAACATGAAATTACATTTTAATGGATTATGATCGTTTCTGCCATCTGCTTCCATTATAGTGATTTCACTAAACCCGTGATACAAAATTGAACAGCCGTTGTCTAATGGTCAAAAGAAAACAGTGGAATTAGTGTCTATAGAGGTTTTGCACGGCAGCCATGTTGCATGGCAGGAACAATAGATTCTTTTCCCTATGCGGAAGAATGTTCTTTCTAATGCAAAACGTTTTCATTGTTCCTGCCATGCAACATAGCTGCCGTGCAAAACCTCTATTGGTGTTCATTTGTGTAATGTCTATTTCGCGGGTTATTTATGTGAAACCACACCAAAACTTGTCGCAGCTTACAAATAAAGACCATTTGAAACTAAAATAATATAACTTATTTAACTTATAGTTCACAACTGAAGGAACAGACTGTGGATAAACAACATTTATTCCATTACCTAACATAACCTCAGCTAACCTTTTCCGCTATATACACATTAACCCATGTGCTAAGAAGCAATGAGGTCACAATTCCATCTCCAGGACGATATTTAAGCCGATATATTCTGAGAGGAAAAATATGATGTGTCAACTGTGATATGTTACAAAAATGTAGGACTTGCAACAAATGCTGACGTATTAGTTAGGAACGGAAAGGAACTCTTCAAAATCTAGCTAACGATGTTGGCATTTTATTTTCAAACGACGGAAAACGTTTACTTGTACCAGTTAAAGAACAAACATGGAATGACATTCTCGTAGTGGAATATGACTTTATTCCATTAACCTTTCTCGGGCCGTTGCACAATTACCCACGTGGTACTTAACATTGAGGTCAGAATTCCACATCACTGAATTATATGTATTGTCTGAAAACAAAGTTCTTCACCAGATCTCAGTAACACAACAGGAAACACAGATCACTGGGAGACATCAAAGGTTAGTCACAACATTAAGGCCTCAAAGCTTCGTATACGGTTTCTTCTATAATTAGTTTAGTTTAAGGAAGGACTCCGATCGAAAAGTAATAATATACCGTTTTGCAAGATCCGAGCAACTGTTGATACAACACGATTAGTATTCCACGCTAAATAGTGACTAAATATAATGTTATTTACCGGCCTTGGTCGGTCCGTATAGGAAAAACTGTGCCCTCTGTCTTGAGTACGGACCGAGGCGATTTGCCGAGAAAATCTTGATATACTTGTACAGCTTTCCAAGAAATGTCTTAAGCGCCGCGAAAATTAAATCTGACACAACGCGTGCAAACAAAAAAACTAAATTAGTACTCGGTAATCTTCACAACTTTTCACAACAAGACTTTAAAAAAAAACTTACTTTGCAAAGTAAACTAATTTCTATCAGTTTATGTGTCTCGGTAGAATAACGGCTCGTGTACTTGCCTCCGGTGAGGATAGAGCAATGTTCTTGCCAACAACGAAGCCGTAGAAAGCTGAAGATTAACTTTAAAAACTTTTCAAATTATATAATTATTATAAAAGAAAAGTCGCGCGCAGTTCATTCATAGCAGTGCGAAAGCTTAAACTAAGCTAATCTAATTTAAAAATCATATTTTCTTGAACGAAAACTTACAGAATTTAGATAAAAGAAGGTAAAAACTGAGAAATAAAAGCATACTTAACCGAGCAATGTAGTGAAAGTACGAATTATCTCTTAAAATCCGATCGTGAAATTGGGTGTAAATTTATATAATTTGACAACAAGCTAGTACAAAACTAGAATGTGTAATGAAAATTCACAGAATTTCGATTAGAAGAAAAAAACAAAACCAGAAAAACAATAACACTTAAATCACATAGAGTCAAAACCTTGTAAACAAGCGCTAGATTGTCTGATTACAGTAATTTTTTAAGCCACAAATGCCGCTTTGTAAAAATCAACAACAAACGCCGAACAAACTATAAAATCATAAAGTCATAAAACTTGCCTTTTCGAATTTTACGGCTGATTTCTCCTTTCACTTTTTTAATCTCTCTTTTCTTCATTGAGTCTTTTTGATAACTCGTTCAAGCGTTAAGATCCTTTGCGTGTTTTCGGATCTTTATATATATGTCAGCCGATGTCAGCCATGCATGGTGAAACTTTGCTGGTTTTCTTCATTGTTTTCTTAATTTGTGTCGTTAAAAATTTTATCTGGCCAATAAAATTCACTTTCGCTTTGGTAGCTTTCGTCTGGGTTCATATGTAACGGGAAAATTCAATAATACCAGGGCTCATAAGCTTAAAACATTGGAGTCATAATCGTGATTATCGTGCTACGACGCAACCCGAGCGGAATCGTAGAGTGAGCGGGCGAGATCATGAATTTGCGCCCGCTCCCGGAACCAATCATATTGCAGGATTCGCTGAATTTCGCCCGCTCGCGCTCTGAGAAAACAATAAAAACTCTTCTTCTGTTTCTCTTTGAAAAATGTCTCTTAATGAACTGGTTCCTGGACTGTTTTATTTGGACGTTTTGTAATTTAACGCACCTTTTCATTGTTTTGATCAGGTTATTATTTGTAATACTCCGCATAAATGCTCACTGAAATGGAACAACAGGTCATTATTGTGGTCATTGAAGTGGAACAGGGGATTATCATTTTCAATAATAACCTCTGACCACAATAATGACCTACTGTTCCTCAGTGATTTTCTAGAAACTTCTCATGGATAGTAGCCACAACACGTCAATTTCCTACAAGTTTTATCCAAAGCCCATATCCCCAAATTCCTGATTATTATTGCTATTGACTATACTGTCAAGGAACTTTTTACCCTTGTCATGTCGGAATTGAAACGTTTCAAAAGTGTACTAAATTTCACTACGCTTGTTCACATTTGTTCCAAGATTGCATCCTCCTGATTCCTCTTTTTCTATTTTGCGGTAACTTGAGAACTTTATCCGCATCTTGTTGTAAAAAGTATTCCACTTGGCCAGTAAAGAGTATCACAAACGGCGCTTCACAGCGCATCACAGCGTTTCATCGAGGCCACAGTTGATCAATTCTAACAAACGCTAAACTGATTGTAAAGGTAAGAAATATTCGCCCAAAGGAGTCATTAAAGCCGTCGTCAAAATTCATAAAAATAATGACGTGAAGGAGGTTTGGATACCCGGTCTTAATTAGCATAGATTTTGGCGATTTTATTCCTTCGTTTTCTCCGCATTTAATGATCTGCAGCTTGAGAAGCTATATCAAACACTCGAAAGAGTGTTTCATCAGGTATCCAAACACCTCGAAGTGGGTTTAAAAAAACTCGGCTGCGCCTCGTTTTTCAACCCACTTCTCGGTGTCAGTGGATATCCTGATGAAACACTCTTCCCCATGTTTGATATATTACTTATAACCTGGTCTATTTGTCTTGTTTGAATAAATGAATGAACTCAATTTCGAAAATCAGTGTTATTTTAAAATATTCTACGGTTAAGTTGTCAATATTCTGAAAACCACGAGTTCTATATACCCGAGTATAAGGAGGAATTCAGCAGTCTCGCAACTGAGAGAAGAACGACGGTCCGCCAGCGGTATTATGACGACATGGAAATTGATGACAACAATTCCAAACCTTAGCAACAGGTGTATTACGAGTTTCTTATTTCACGCTAGTTTATGTATTAGTTCATGTCAATTGACCACGTTACATAGATCGTATTACATGACAAGTGTTATTTCGAAAAGTTAAACTTCATTTTTTACAGACAAATTTTGTGATATTGACGGTTTGAAATTTGCTGGACGTGTTTCAAATCGTCTTCTACTGACTTGATTTCTGACTGTTACTTTATTGCCCTAATTAAAGGGGCTATGTCGCGAGGATGGCGGGTGAGTACTGGGTACTAACAACTTGAAAAACGTCCGGGGGCTTTTTATCAAGTTGGCGGCCATTACTGTCGAATTCGCTGCAATCCGTTCCATCCCGTCGTATTGCGTGGAAGGATAGATCTCAAGTTTACAAATTAGTTAGAGTATTTACTTGGCTAGATTTTTGTTAAATTATTTCTGCGATTTGTTAGTCGTACCTTTGAAAAATTCGATGTCTTCCAGTAGTGGTGGAAGTTGGGAAGGAATTTAAAAGCGAAATCGATCGTGTGTTTGTTTACCTCGCGTGGTTCGACACGAGTGCAAGCGCGATAAAACTTGCCGCGATCCGGGAGGGAACAATAGAAATTTGACTTCAGGTGACGTGACTTCAGGTGACGTCAAATGACAGGAACTCATTGCGCAGACTCACCTTGCGACATAGCCCCTTTAAGGACTAAACGGTAGTTGAAAACAGGGAATTTTCCTTTTATTCACAGTTTGTTCATTAATGATTCTCACTAAAGGTTTATGATGAATTTATTTACCGTGCTGCTTTGGTCGCTGTTTATTTCAGTTGAATTGAAACTGAATGGTAAGTTCTTTGATACCAAATAATGGTAAGTTCTTTGATACCAAATAATATGAAAATGTAATATTTTTTCGATAACAGCTGTAGATTAGAAATTTATACCATTATTCAGCGTTTTTAGAAGTCTTCATTTTGTTCAGCTTCAACTTCAAGATCAAGAAATGTAGTATAATTTCATAAAATATCTTTACTCACCGTTGTTTACTTACGTGTAAGTATCAGGTGTGGAGCACGGAAGTCAAGTCAGGTCTCGTCGATCAGCAATCTCTAAAACCCCCACCAGCCGCTGCTATTTATCCTTCTTCGTCAACAGCAAACCACCAATTGGTTTCCGAAGAAATGGAAAAAACGTCAGATACATCTGCCAGAGTCCTCCCGGAAACTCTTCTTTTGTCTATGCCACCATGTTTGATCTTAACTACAAAATCCCCATCTATTCGGCATACTATGTTACAGCAGCACAAGCGCGCCAGTTTGGAGCTGCAGGTAGAAGGGGCCAAAGATTTCACCAAGAAAAAGGAAAAGGTATTTGTAACGTCATATAGTTTACTTATTATAAAATGTATTCTTATAATCATTTAGGAAAAAAAGTAGAAATAAAGACGCCGAAACATATTCAGCACTTGTTTTCCTATTTAACTATACAGTGAAACTTATATTAAAATTATGCAATTTCGTTGTTATACTAATTATTGACCCACTTATATATCCACGTTTATTTTAATACCATAATTTCATTGCATTTTAATTCGGTTATTTTTAAACATTATTTCTAAAATACGGTAAACAGAACCCGTCAACCTGACTCAATCAAGCGATCAAATTGTTGACCATGGATGGCAAGCAGGGAACAGTGTATGGTTAAAGACTGTGCACGGCAACAAACACGTGCACATGTCGTCTGCTAATGCACCAAAGTGTACTTAAGAGCGAATGCACAGAAATATCGAGCAAAATCACAAAATCGCGGCCACGGTCAAACATCAAGTTACCTTTATTTTGAGTTTGTAGAGAGGTATTAACAAGGTTTTGAAGCTTTCGAGGTTTATTTTTTAAAATACGGCCGAATTTTGAAAATATTTGAGAAAATAGATTTCGCGCTCTCGCTGGCCAAAAATGGCCGAATTAATTAGCAAAAATACCATTCACAAAAACGTGCTCTCGTTGGCAGAAGAAGCTATGGCTAAAAGAATTAGAAAACAAATACTGAAAGAAGAGACATTTGGTACTTTATCTATGCCTGTTGTTCGGTTCTAGGGGTATTTTTTACGGCAAGAAAACACATTATTCGATGGAGATTTGACAACAGTCTTGGAAAACGAATTTTTCCATGTAATTACAAACTGGTTTTACGATATGTGGCCAATCTCCAATCAGGTTAATTTTAACGTTGTAAGGTGTCTAAGCACTCTTCTTATACGAGATGTAAAAATCGGTTTGGGTTTTTTAGCGAGCGCTTCAGAAAACAACATCGAATTCTGAGAAATTTTAACTGAAATTTGAACTAATTTGCATACTGCTATTTTGTAAACATTTGACACGCATTCGAATATGTGCCAAAAACTCAGGTCTTTGTTGTACTTATTTTTTCAAAATCCTCTTGCCTCTTATAAAGAATGACTTACTTTCAAATGCAGTCCAATAATTGTCCATGTGATGCCTTAGTTTGAGACTGAGTTTAAAACAGCCGTAAACTAGGCAGATACGTAATACCGCCAGTCAAGGGTCACGACTTGTCACTGTAATGCATCACGCTCCTGATGAGATAAGGCTGTAACGCAAACCACATGGAATCTGTTGTTTTCCAGATCACAGAATACTACAATTTTTGCACTCCGTTGTAATAGAAATATAACTTTATTTTGCACTTTCTATCTGCCCGCACTTACACACAGATTGGCATTAAAATTAAATCGATCATGGTAGTCTTGATCGATTATATCAATTCAATCAATTTCGAATTAAGTAAATTGACAATTACAAAATACATCAAATCTACTGGTGAAAAAACATTCTATACATATATCCATTCTAACGGTGGCCTGCCTGACAGGCGTAGATGAGGAGGCAAGCTAGTGCGAGAAAGAAATGGGAAGAACACTAAAACATCGCTGCCAGCTAAAAGCTCTCTCGCTGAGACAGTTTTCGCCCAGATTTTAATGTAAATACGCAAACAGAAATGAAATTTAAATTCACACGTCCCCTTCAGTTCCCCGTTGTCTTGTATATTGTGATGTTCTCACTATTAAACTTGAATTAATTGCTCATTGCTTACTGTGCCCACCAGTGACCGCAAAATATACAAAAGGGGATCTTTAGTAACACCCCCTCCCCTATACCGGCCTGCTACGCAGCCTTGCAGTGATAAGTGACGGGCACCACTCATTTAAATTAAGCTAAATAGTAGTGAAAAAGATTTGAAAGTTGTCTTAAATTCTAGAATGACGCCCAAGTTTTTGCACGATGTAGCGGTTGTTAGACTCTGACCCAAAACGAATAACTTTCTTATCATTGGCGGATCTAGGGGAGGGCCCCGCTTAGGTACGGTTATCTTGCAACTTTTCAGTCTCTAACATTTTCCCTATGCCTCACCCAATTCACTACACCTCTCCACTCCCCTTTACGATGGAATCTGGATGCGCCACTGATTATAACTGTTGAAAGCTACATTTCTTCAAAAATTCTTTAATTCGGGTTAGGTAGGACGCTTTTCTTCGTTCCTTGATATCATGCGTGGGGATGTCAAAATGGTGACATACTCTGTCCAGCATTGAAATCGCAAACTTCGACAACTTGGCTTTTCTCATTAGCTCACATAAGGTGTAGCTGTCGTAAGTGAGGGGATGTCCAGGTTGGATACATAGAAGAACTTCTTCTCTCAGTTCGCTGAACGCCACCTCAGCTTCTGCACCTTCGTCATCAGACTCACTTTGGGCATGGTAGCAGCCTTGGCCTTTACGCTTGGACGCCAAACGAGAAAAGTTGCTTGTGATCTGCTGCCCCGTCAAGAACTCAGCGCTGGTGAACAAACGGTCGCCGTTTGTATCTCTTGCACTTACCATCGAGCGGGCAACTGAGGCAGCGTTGAACTTCCGCCCCGTTTCCTACCCGATAAGGAACTTGCTAAAGAGATAGTTCTTTCGCTTATCGCTAAATCGCGTTTTTGATGATTGGCTGTTCTTTAGAGCCCAACCCATTGATAGTGAAAGGGGATTTGCTGCCGTCTGTGTTTCAGCAGACAATAGCATATGTGGGACACTCCCAAACTGTTCTTCAAACCTAACAGCATAGCCACGTACGGCTTTGTCCAGCAAAGTTTCACGTTCCAGGATACGCTCGTGCTTACCGCAATTTAAATGTTCTTGTACAGCAGAAAACCGCTGGTATGATTAGGGCAGGCGAATAGTTATGAAGCAGCTGGGGGACTCTGATGACTCGGTTGAACTTGATACTGTCTTAGGTTTGGTCGATCTGGACTTCATACAAGTGAATTTATCTGATAGCTCTTCACTTGCATTAGCCGATAGGCTTTGAATTGGAGTACTAGCGTCGACCTTAAATTTGCTGAGTTTAGTGGCTTCACCAGGTCCAATCTCATAGGCCTTCCAGGTTGTAATTGCATCGGAGCCATATTCGACGTTAGAGACTGTACTGACGCCATCAAATTTAACATGAGTAGAGCTGCTTGGGGTTTCCAACTCGCACAAGGTGACATTACGTGATGACGCTACTCGCAGTTACTTGTGTATTGTGCGTCTTACTGTGCCTTTTTTTTACTGGTAATACAATTTCATTTACCATTGTGGTACTGCATGTTTGCGGACTCTGAACCTTTAACCCTCGGACGTACACGCAAACTTTTACCCCAACCGTGGTATAAGATAAGGTAAATATTATGGGTTGTGGCGCTGCTGGGCGTGCGTGACGTCATCTAAAATGGCCGCCAAGACGGCCGCCATCTTGGATTTTACTAAAAATTCAAATTTATCGGTAAAATGTGAACATTGCAAATATTGTTTGCTAGAGTTGCAAAATAACATACAATTAAACATTTTGATGCTTTGGTAGCATTTTATATGTTTTTTCATTGAAAAAAGGTGGAAAACACGCATTTTTATTCAAAATGGCTTGACCACATGTTACTTATGACGTCATATCTCGTTACCATAGCAACTGGTTGTCGCCAAACTTTACCAAAATGTGTGTTAAGGATAAATGAACAGCTACTGAAAACTATGGCGTTCCATCCCCGCCAAAATTCAAACATGTTGTTCTTCGATCCAAACCTTCAATTCAATCATTCTGTCTTGTAATTCAATGATGCACTTCTTCAATTCAAACATTCAATTCGGCGATTCAAACATTCAATTGGGCGATTCAAACATTCAATTGGGCAATTCAAACATTCAGTTCGGCAATTCAAACATTCAATTGGGCGATTCAAACATTCAATTGGGCGATTCAAACATTCAGTTCGGCAATTCAAACATTCAATTGGGCGATTCAAACATTTAATTGGGCGATTCAAACATTCAGTTCGGCAATTCAAACATTCAATTGGGCGATTTAAGAGAGTGTCCACGATAGGACCAGGCAGGAGGTGATAATACTCAAATCACCGATTTCGCTCAAACTTGGCACAAAGGTTGAGGGTCATGAGTAGATACATGTACCAAAATATAAGGTCAAATTTTTTTATTCTCTCTGAGTTGTAGGGTCCCCCCGAAAAATGGCCGTTTGGAACAAATATATGCATATTAATTAGCTAAATTTAGTCGAGTGGTAAGACAACAAAAATAGCAGCCTGGTAATAAAAACTACTAAATCGTATTCTATATTGATCAGTCTTGCAGCAAAATGTGTTATTGGAATCGGTTGCTTTGATTTGCTGCTTTCCCAATACCGAAAGTGAAGGGCATGTTTGGTCATTTTCACAAGACGCCAAAATTAGGTCATTTTAGATCTTAATATCTCCAATGGGCAACAAGGTAACAACGTAGTTTTACAGCCATGCTCCGTCACGCGTGACCAGTAATCTAGAGAATGAAATGAACATTTGAATATTTCTTTGTAACGTCCGAGATTTGAATGAAACCTTGAAGATCTCAGTGGAAAACACTTTGAATGTCACGAATTAACGGAAAATAACTTCGCTGCACGCATAAAAAAAACTAATATTGTTCGGATATGTAACATTTCAAACAAAATGATATTTTGTTGCTGTTTGTTTCCGAAAATGCGGTAAAATTCTCACGGGAATTCCGAATCTCGGAATGAATTTTCAAAACCGACGCGTAATCTTGAAAACTCCATTCAATTTTCAAAAATACTGGTCACGCGTGACGGAGCATGGCTGTAATACCAGAAGTAAGAAGTATCTTTATGCTTTCGAAAAATATAATAAAAATTTTGGGCAACTAAATACCTTTTTAGTATGAAGGAATTTTTGCACCTCACTCAACGATTTCTGGCGATTTCATCAAAATTCGGTAATTAAAAAAAGTGGTTTAATTTTAATGAAATTGCAAGAAAAAGACAGCAAATGTTCAGCTAAGCATCACTCTGCTTAAAACAATGCTAGAATTAGCAAGAAAAGCTTTTTGAAGCACATTTCATGAGGTTTGTAAATGAGGGTTTCTGTCTTTCATACTTCATTTTCAATGCAAAAAACAATGGGACACTTCTCTCCGATCTACAATAACTCTGAATTTTACTTTCAGGCACAATAAGGGACACAAAAAAAGGAAAGGCTGATACATACATGTCATTTAAGTGCTTCAGACTCATTGTTAGGGTCCATTGCGATCCGGCCAAATCCAGTATATTTTTTTAAAAGTTCGATCTCCTTATTCAGCTCTTCGTCGATATTTATCGTGCAGTTCATCGCTGTTGACTTTGCTATGAGAATATTCATTGCTACCTTGTTGTTATTTATGGCTCCAGTTTATGCCAGTAAGAGTGAGACAAATAAGTTCTAAAACCACGGGAGAACCATAAACGCCATCGAAAACTGTCAACATAATGTTTGGAAAACATTCTTCGCCATTTTGAAGTTAAATTTTTGAGCCTGCGTTGTGGTCAGTATGGACAACGGACTACCGAATTACCGGATCGACCGACTACAGACTACGCATAATGTATCGGCTAATTTCTTGTAAAACGCATACAGAATATAAAATTTGGACTGGTTAATTTTTAAAATTCTCTGTTTATAGTCAAAACTGAAGGGCAGAAAACTTTTTTAAATTGTTGAGTTATTTAACTGGATTCAAAATTGACGCTAATCCTGGTTTAGCTTAATCGTGCTTTAATGGACTGGATAATGTTTTACAGTCGATTTTCAAACATTGATTTTTTCGAAATTTAGAAATAAAGATTTGTGACCGGTAAAATTCAATACCAAAGAGTCTGGGAAATCGGATGATTCCTTGATGACAGTTATCTTTTGTTTGTCTTTTGCTACCAAAAGAAGCAAAATTTTTCATATTTTACAACTCTAGCAAAAACTATTTGCAATATCCGTATTTTCCCGATAAATTTGAATTTTTAGTAGCGCCATAACCTAAAATATTTACCTTATCTTGTATAACACATCACATGCTATGTATTATAGATAAAATATTTCCGAAATATTGTAAAAGCGCAAAAACCCAAGGGAGGAGTTGCAATCAACCCCCCCACCCCCCGCCTGCCTGCCTTTTGGTTGCACTTGATGAGTTTCGAGTATAGAGTAAAGGGGGTGTTTACATGACACCGGTAAAAATGACAAAATGTGGTGGTATCATGTAAACAAATGTAGAGCCATAAGAGGGAACCGGAGTGAACTCGCCCAGGCGCGAAAGTCGCCCCGGTGTCATGTAAACACCCCCTAATAAGAAAAAGATTTTAGACGAATCATTCAAAAATTCAATATAACTAACTAGATGCTTTTAACTATTATGTAGTAACATAGTTGTAGTATAACTTTTCTACCAAGAGAACATAAAGCTAGCTTTATGTTCTCTTGTTTTCTACCGATCCCTTACCTGCCCTTAACGGAGACGTGCGGCCCGATAGAGTACTTAATCACTACAAATGGGGTTCTTGTCTCTTAACGGGGTCTCGATTCCATCACTTTTTGTCTTAAACGAGGTATCTTTTCATGGCCTAATGCCACAATCAGGATAAGCATATATATTAAGTTATACAAAATGTAGAAACCTAATCGCAAGCCGATTTTGAACTAGTATTTTGTTGGCGCTGACTTCCGTTAACTTCAAAATGGCAGAGAATGTTTACTTCTGTCTCCGACCTTATGAGCTAGTCTAGATCCACCAATGGCTCATACTTTGTTTCACCCACAAACCAAAATGAAAGCAAAAAAACAAAAACAAAAAGCAACGAGAAACACAAGACAAATGTCGAATTATTTTTAGAGCGGTAAAGGAATTATTCGATTTTCCAGACTCTTTAGTATTGAATTTTCTGGTCACAAATTTTAAGTTATGGACTGTATTCTGCAGTTCTAAATAATCAATGTTTGAAAATCGACTGTAAAATTTAACCAGTCCAAATCTTATATCCTGTATGCGTTTTACACCAAGTTATCCGTTATATGATGCGTAGTCCGTGGTCCGTACGAGCTGTCCGTCGATCCGGTAATTCGGTAGTCCGTTGTCCATACTGACCACAACGCAGGCTCAAAAATTTAACTTCAAAATGGCGAAGAATGTTTTCCAACATTATGTTGACAGTTTTCGATGGCGTTTATGGTTCTCCCGTGGTTTTAGAACTTATTTGTCTCACTCTTACTGGCATAAACTGGGGCTATTACAACAAGGTAGCAATGTATATTCTCGTAGCAAAGTCAACAGCGATGAACTGCGCGATAAATATCGACGAAGATCTGAATTAGGCGATCGAATTTTAAAAAATATACTGGATTTGGCCGGATCGCAATGGAACCTAGCAATGAGTCTGAAGCACTTAAATGACATGTATGTATCAGTCTTTGCCTTTTTGTGTCCCTTACTGTACCTGAAAGTAAAATTCAGAGTTATTGTAGATCGGAGAGAAGTGTCCCATTGATTTTTTTTGCAGACAGAAACCCTCATTTACAAAGTTCATGAAATGTGCTTCAAAACGCTTTTCTTGCTAGTTTTAGCATTGTTTTAAGCAAAACGATGCTTAGCTGAACATTTGCTGTCTTTTTCTTGCAATTTCATTAAAATTAAACCACTATTTTTAATTACCGAATTTTGATGAAATCGCCAGAAATCGTCGAGTGAGGTGCAAAAATTCGTTCATACTAAAAAGCTATTTAGTTGCCCAAAAATTTTATTATATTTTTCGAAAGCATAAAGATACTTCCTACTTCTGGTATTAAAACTACGTTGTTAGCTTGTTGCCCATTGGAGATATTAAGATCTAAAATGACCTAATTTTGGCGTCTCGTGAAAATAACCAAATATGCCATTCACTTTCCGTATTAGGAAAGCAGCAAACCAAAGCAACCGATTCCAATAACACATTTTGCTGCAAGACTGATCAATATAAAATACGATTTAGTAGTTTTTATTACCAGGTTGCTATTTTTGTTGTCCAACCACTCGAATAAATTTAGCTAATTAATATGCATAAATTGTGCCAAATGGCCATTTTTCGGGGGGGACCCTACAACTCAGAGAGAATAAAAAATTTTGACCCCATATTTTGGTACATGTATCTACTCATGACCCTCAACCTTTGTGCCAAGTTTGAGCGAAATCGGTGATTTGAGTATTATCACCTCCTGCCTGGTCCTGCCTGGTTTTCTGGTGGACACTCTCTTAAACATTCAATTCGGTGATTCAAACATTCAATTCGGCAATCTAAACATTTAAATCGACAGTTCAAAAATTCGATTCGGCAATCAAAACATTCAAATCGGCGATTCAAACATTCAATTCGGTAATCCAAACATTCAAATCGGCAATCTAAACGTTCAATTCGAACAATCAATTCAAACATTCAATTCGGCAGTTCAAACATTCAATTCGGCACTCCAAACATTCAATTCGGTAATCTAAACATTCAATTCGGCAGTTCAAACATTCAATTCGGCAATCCAAACATTCAAATCGGCAATCTAAACGTTCAATTCGAACATTCAATTCAAACATTCAATTCGGCAGTTCAAACATTCAATTCGGCGATCCAAACATTCAATTCGGCGATCCAAACATTCAATTCGGCAATCGAAACATTCATTCAAACCCAGGCTTCAGCAGACATCCCTAAAATCAGGAATCCGGAATCTGGAATCTGGAATCGGGAGTCAGACAGAAATTCTAAAGCCGGGAATGATTTCTCAGTAAGTTTTAAATAAATGCTGGGCTGGAAAGAAATCAATCGAAATTGTAATTAATTAAACTATGCCTAATAATGGCTGTAAAGAACGAAAGGAACGTACGGAAAGGACGAAACGGCAACGCAAAACCCAGAAAAATAAAAGCACAAAACTGTGAATTCCCTTCGACAGAGCTTATTTAATGCAGTAAAAATAAAGGAGAAAAATATTATTTTGTTCCCTAAGGTCGTTAGTCCACCACCAGGGATTATCAATTTCAGCCAGTGTCCGGAGAAACTATTTTGTGGATCAGAACATATTATAAATGAATCGCCTTATATTGATAAAGCAGCAGTTCACGACGAGCAAAAAGCAGCTGGATCGGGGGTCTGGTTTACTAACTGTGGCATGTGCATTTATAAATTTCAAAGGTACTCAATTATTTCTGCCAAAACCCACATTTCGTGGATTAAATTTGCCACCCTTCTTGAATTCCAGTATATTACGTGTAGCTGTTCATTTTTGGGTATCATATCTGGTTTCACTACTTCATTACATTCCTGTATAAACGATTGTGTACTGCACTGCATTTTAGCAGATTTGAAAATATAATTTTGAGATAACATTTCTTAACCATCAGTGATGGACTGTCTTGCGACCCTTTAATTCCACTGGAGACACTTCATTATTACCAAAGGTTAAATAAGCGTTATGGTGGTTCACTTCATTTTTCTAATTAATTTGTTGTTTTTATAACAAAGTGTTTCCATACATAATATTGCAATTTTTTTGTTATTATATTAAGTGGTTTCACACTTGGGCTTAGAAGTACATCCTAAGTGCCCTTGAAACCAAGTTTGAATGTGAAAGAGTATAATGCACATACTTGAACCCTACATTGTGACCAAAGAAAAGCCATTGGAAGGACTCTTTCCTCAGTTTTCTTGGCTTTCCCTCCACATCAATTTACCCCTCCCCCCCCCCCCCCCCCCCCCCCCCCCCCCCCACATAAAAATGACTGGGGTGCTCGTCGGAAATTTTCGAAAAACACCCTAAAAGGTACCAGAATCTTGTTTGATGGGCGTGGCTTAATACAATTTTTACCCCTAAGAAGTACCAATTCTAAGACAATAAATGTAATATTCCATCCTATTATTCGACTGTGACGTCATTTTACCTTATAAGGGAAAGAGAACACGCAAAATATCCGAGGGTTACGGTATTACACAGTAGATTACCGTATTACACCTTAGCATTACAGTTTCAAGACACAAGCTATTATAAATACAAGAATTTTAGTCGAATAATAAATCCCTTATTCAATGGCTTAACAGAATACGTGCGGACATTTTACTCATTGCTCGTATTTTTTTCTCGCCCCTCCGGGGCTCGAAAAAATACTCGGTAACTCGTAAAATATCCGCGCGTATTATCTGTTAAACCATCGAATAAGGGGTATATATTTTTCGGCTCAATACCCTAAAAGGTACTGTGATAATTTTAACGGTGGTCATTTTAGATTTTAGTACCCCAAGCGGTACCAATCTACAAACTTTTGACCCCTAAAAGGTGCGAAGAACACCCCCGTCATTTTTACATGGGAGTCCCCCCCCCCCCCCCCCCCCCCGGGATCAATCCCAGTAACTGACTGCATGTAACAGGCTAACAGAATGCTGAGCAGAACATGCGGTGCTGTTATCCTCCAACTCGCTTTCTGTTATAGAAAATGGTGTGGGCCATGTATTTATGTGTGTTGGGGAATTAGTTTGAAATATCCTTGTTTGGTAATGAAGACAAGTCTGATAGCTGTTGGTTTACCAGCCACTCTTGCTTTTTCTAGGACTGACAAAATAAAGCTGAGCCTTTTTTAAATGGTGTTTTATGCATCCAGCACACTGAGTATTTATGAACTGTAACAGTTACTACATTGACAATCTGTGAAACTGCAAAAAGCTAACATAGTTGCAATGAATACTCTCCATGCCTGGCCCAAATTCAGGTGATGAGGCTTACTAATCCCACACTGCCACCAATAAAAGACATGTTTTACAGGATGTTATCTCAATAATATTATAATATGCAAGTTCTCTCTGAAACATTTTGCTGTTTAATTTTTGTTTAAAAATGATAATGACAGTGGCATATATCAGCATGTGGCACCTGAACATATAGATTCCATTTTCTGTTAGGCTGATCTTAGAACTCATACTTAAAAGTTGGCTTTACTTCGCATACAAACTTTTACTGGCAGGATTTATGAGGATGAAATATTAACAGGGTTTTTCAAAAATTGATTTTCATGTCTGAAGATAACGATGGATCTTGTTATCTGTTGTGAAAGCCCATCATCTCTACAGAGGTTCAAATGGAGTTTTCTGAAAACAGAGAATCTGTTGAGCGAAATAAGTGCATGTACAAAAAAACCAAGAAGACAGATGCTGGAGCTCAATCAGTCATGTCTTTTGCATCTGCTCTCATCTTGTGTATCTAAATCACCCTAATTCCTTTTCTCTGAGCTGATGTGGAGACGAGCTAAAGCCCCAAAAAAGATTTTTACGTTTACAGAACTGGCGAACATTGGCCTTCAGCAGCCAAATTTAATAAAGTAATAAGAGATTACATTTAGTGGCAGTGAAATCTAGCTATCACTGGTTGATTCACCTGCAAGCTTTTTTGACTTTTGGGCTACTTGTAGATCTCCCTTGACCTTTGCAATAACAGTGCAAATGCTCTGCCCTGAGCAAAACAGTCATGTAGATGCTAAGAGTGATTTTATCAAAGAGTTGCACAGAAAGCCACAACACATATTTCAACATTTCATAAGACATCATTTCTCTTTATTTTTCTTCCCTGTTCAGTCTTAGATTGATTCAAAATGTCTAGTCAAGCTTGTATATAAAGGAAATATTGTACTTGTAAGTTTGAAATGTCCAAAAGATTTCATTAGTGAAGTCAAAGATTTGTGAATTAAAATACCATTCAGATTGATATTTGGCTGTAAATAACATCTAATCAATAACATATCATGGTCAGCCCTTGCACACAAATATATCTCGGTCAGTATCTCAGTGCACATTAAATTCTACAATGTAACTAAACTCCATTGAAATCCACCTTTACATTTCAAATAGATTCCAGGAATAGCCCGCCAGAAATTTAAAAATGTGGTCTTAAATTGTTATCTATACCTTGAATTCTGGATGCAAAAACTCGGCATCGGCCAGCCAGACCAGCCATTAATATGATGATAACTTTAAAATGCCAGCTGATGTAAGCTTATTCATAAGCCTCCAACTATCTGATCACGAATAACGACGATTATTACCATATCCACGACTCGGAAACTGCCGAAAGTTTAACGATAACATCTAACTACTCCTCACCAAAAGAAAAACGTCCAACTTCCGAAATGAGACAGCATGAATCCTGCCTTTTCTCGCACCGTGTTCTTTATATTGCAGATGTACGTCCGCCATTTTGAAAAAACTCTGATCCTGCGCAGAACAACCGGAAGTCCTAGATTCTAGGACTCCTGCGTCCCCGTCCCCAGTTCCTCTTGACCCTCGTACTCAGGCTCTGGCGGTTAAGGGGGTCAAGCGGCTCGAATTGAATGCCGGTTGCCGAACGTCGAATTTGAATGTTCGAATGTTTGGATTGCCGAATTGAATGTTTGAACTGCCGATTTGAATGTTTGGATTGCCGAATTGAATGTTTGGATTGCCGAATTGAATGTTTGGATCGCCGAATTGCCGCATTGTATATTTGGATTGCCCAATTGAATGTTTGAATCGCCGAATTGAATGTTTGAATCGCCGAATTGAATGTTTGAATCGCCCAATTGAAAGTTTGAATCGCCGAATTGAATGTTTGAATCGCCGAATTGAATGTTTGAATTTCCCAATTGAATGTTTGAATCGCCGAATCGAATATTTGAATCGCCGAATTGAATGTTTAAATTGTCCAATTGAATGTTTGAATTGCCCAATTGAATGTTTGAATTGCCCAATTGAATGTTTGAATCTCCCAATTGAATGTTTGAATTGCCCAATTGAATGTTTGAATTGCCCAATTGAATGTTTGAATTGCCAAATTGAATGTTTGAATCTCCCAATTGAATGTTTGAATCGCCGAATTGAATGTTTGAATTGAAGAAGTGCATCATTGAATTACAAGACAGAATGATTGAATTGAAGGTTTGGATCGAAGAACAACATGTTTGAATTTTGGCGGGGATGGAACGCCATAGAAAACGGCATGTGCTAATCGTAAATATCGTAAAAAAAAAACACACACACACACACACACGCACGCACGCACACACGCACACACACACTTGTACGTCCGAGGGTTAAACTATCATGTAGATTGCAGTATCTTTATCACTTTAAATATATCACAAGAAATCCTTAACTTGACCATACGTTTATGCAACTGTTATAAAAAGAAGAAACAATATTATCTCACCTGTGCCAACAGGAAGGAAAATTCCTGTCTCCTTTAAAACGATCTGCGATCCCGACTTACTAAGGCCTCTCTCTGCTTTCGACTTTTTAGAAGAAGTTATGTCATGCATCGACAAGTTCACCGGTACGGAACACTTAGCAGAACTGTGCTTCCAGCCAACACCCAGGGAAGCACGATGTTGTGGGCATATGGTCCAGTTTTCTACATTTTGGGGAAGCGCAAAGATAGACGCTCTCGAAAGTAACAGTTCTACTTCATTTTCTATTCCGGAAATGGAAAAGGCTGATTTATGTCTTGAAATATCTCCATTACAGCTAATCGAGGGAACCATTTCAACTGACCTACTCCTGTCTTTTGAATCGAAGCCGCAGTGGCCACCAACAATGGTGAACAAGGAACACACGCTGCTCTCCATGGCCGACGAAAAACTGTGACATTTAACACCCGCCAAGTCACAAGCGTCACGCATTACATTAATTGACAAGTCCTGGCGCCGGCTCTAGTACATTCTTTTAGCTGTTCCAGTCGATTCGTGAAAATGTTCAGAACTTTGGAAAATCTTTGATTTCATGAAACAGCCTTCTTCTTTTAAGATGCACGCAATGATATATCAAAGTTTGTAGATTATTGTTACAGTTACTAGCATGACCTTTCAGCTGACCTTTGAAGAGAATTTATTTCGCCTTTAGTGGCATCAACTTGGCCACCTATTTTCAGTGAAATCTCGAACTGTTGACTGGACCGCATTCAAAGAAAAGTTATCTTATTTAAGTAGTAAGCACATTTTGAAGGCATAACTTCAGACAAAACCTAAGTTTTTGGCTTCTATTGGAATACACGTCACTTGCATTTTTGTCAACAAGATAGCAATATGCAAATTAGTTCAAATTTCGTAAAAAAATTCTCAGAATTCGATATCGTTTTATGAAGCGTGCGCTTAAAAACCCAAACCGATTTTTATATGTCGTATTAGAAGAGTGCTTAGACATTTTACAACGTTAAAATGAACCTGATTCGAGATTGGCCACATATCGAAAAATCAGTTTGTAATTACATGGTAAAATACGTTTTCCAAGATATACGTTTTCTCAAATCTCCATCGAATAACGTCTTTTCTTGCCGTGAAAAATACCTCGAGAACCGAACAACAGGCATAGATAAAGTGCCAAATGCCTCTTCTTTCAGTATTTATTGTCTAATTCCTTTAGCCACAGCTTCTTCTGCCAACGAGAGCACGTTTTTGTGAATGGTATTTTTGCTAATTAACACGGCCATTTTTGGCCAGCGAGAGTGCGAAAACGATTTTCTCAAAAATTTCCAAAATTCGGTCGTATTTTAAAAAATAAACCCCGAAACCTTTCAAAACTTGTTAATACCTTCCCACAAACGCAAAATGAGGGTAGGTTAATTTTTGACTGTGGCCACGCTTTGCTCGATACTTCTGTGCATTCGCTCTTAAAAGGCACAAACAGTCTCGAATCAATGACTTTTTTTAAGTTGGCAAAATCCGCTTAATAAACAGGTTCGCTGAATATAAGTTTCGTTTCACAGTAAATACGGGAAGAACATTTAGGGACCCAAACTGGTATTGGTTAATAGAGTGTGTCCGCTTAATATGGGGTTCTTTAAGACAGATTTTACTTTATCATATTTGAGATATAGTATGGAAAGGCAGGGTGGTATTTTTCGCATTGCAACTCAAGAGCAAGTTGACAGAATGTGAAACTCGTCTTACGCCGAGAGGTTTTGCTCTGGATAACAAAATCCAATCAGCACTTCAACCAACCAACAACAGGAAAAAACTTTCACAACAAGGCGTATGGCATTTGGCAAGAGTGTCTTTTTCCTTTTCCTTTTTATTAGCTTCTCCATAACAAATAACGCTTAGTACAATAAGAAAGCAAAGCCGATGATATAATCCATGATATAAATAAATTTGAAGTTGATCCTACACGTAAACATAAAGAAAACGAGAGGGAGACCGCAACAGCATAGCCAATTACTACGGGCCCAGAAGTTTAAAATGATTATAAATAATTAAATACATAAATTCATTGGAGAATAAACCGCTTATAGTCCAACCAGTTCAGTCTGCGAAACATTAACACGGTTATACCCCCTCCTATATATACTGTAAGCAAAAATGTACACTGTGGTGAGTAATTTCAAGACTTTTTTTAAGAAAGAACAATAGAAACACACGGGAAAACGGCGTCGTTACTGCAGCCTATCGCATATATTAGTTTAGTAGTATACACGACCCCACAAGCTTTTTAGCTTTAATTCTTATCGTGTTAAAATAAAGGGTTTTTTTATATAAAAAAAAATTGAGCTTCGGGACTGTGGATTATGAACTGTGGAATATGCGTGTCATATTAATGTCGATTTTTACTGATTTTATTGCTTGTAAAAGTGGTCTTTTCAAATGTAACAGAAATAATTCACGGTTTGGGAAGTAATAGGCGAGTGTAGATTTGATCGGGAATCAATAAATTAAATATCTAAAGCGAGTACAGAAAAATTGGTAGCTTCAATCAACGCGTCATAGAGTCTAATGCGCATGAGTATAGGCTACTTGGAGCCTCTGGTTATCTTTTGTTTTCTATTTATTTATTTTGTCCTCCGCCACCTGACTCTCGTACTGAGACCCGAGGGGTGTTCCAAGCTGTTGCTAACTTAACATGTATTATAATTAATTCTATAATTCCGTTTTTAAAAGATATCCCTTTAGATAAGCAAGGAAGTGCAAAGATGTACCGTGGAGTGCTCAACATTCATAAAGGCCACCTGCTTCCTGCTGAGACATTCTCATTCAGCATGTATCACATTCGCTCTACGTTCACCTACACAAACGCTGTTCCACAGTACGCAGCATTTAACACAGGCCAGTGGTTAAAGTATGAGAAACTAATAAGACAGTTCGCAACCAAAAAATGCAGTGTTCGAGGTGGTACGTTGTACCTTATAACTGGCATCTCAGAAGTTCGAGTTCCAAAACAACGGCCCGTGGTAATCTTGACATCAGGTCTTCCAAAACAAAAACGTATTATGAATGCGCCGAAAATAGTGATTCCCAACTCCATGTGGACAGCTGGTTGCTGCGTTTCACCAAATGGTGGAGTGGTGGGATCATTCGCTTTGATTGGCAATAATGTTCAGAATACCAATCAAATTCATATGTCCCAAGTGAAAGTGCCACGTTTACAAAGGTTCCTTCATGTCGGAGTCAGTGGCTTTGGTGGTCGGTCCATTAGTTTGTTTCCAGGCAAACGTAGCTGTTCTAGTCCAAAGAATAATGTCCATCTTTAGGGAAAGATCGATGATTCTTATTATTACTAAACTCACAGCGGATTATACTGCAGCAGTGTGCAGATTCAGATTTTTCAAACATGATTCACTGGCTATGATTCGTCCGTGATGATTCACCCAAGATAAGAGGTACAATGGTGAAGGAATTCGCCCATGAAATGAGCTCAAAGAGTGATTACTAACTTCCTGAAAAAAAAATCCAGTAAGACTGAACAAGATCTGTGAATGGACAAATCAAGACGCGAAAATCATGTCACGTGAATGATGTGGGGGAATAATAACTGGCGAATCATGTTTGAAAAAACATTTTATATTTCAAGAAGTCCGTATTCATTCTGTGAACTCTTAGATTGTGTGTGAATTACCTTCGCAGTTGTCTGATCATAACCGGAAAATCATGTTTGAAAAACCTGGGTCCACACACTGCAGTGAAATCGGCTGATATAGTTTAATTGTTGGTTTTCTTTTCAACATCGATAAATCAACTCAAATGTTAAACAATGCATGTACTTGGGAATAAAGCTGGATTACTCATTCTCCTTGTTTTACGTTTACATTCGTCAGACCGCATTTTTACAGAGGGTATCATGAATATTTTAGATTACTAAAGGGGAGGAAATGGATGTACGGCCGGAAAACAACATTACAAAGTAAACTCTAATTATTTTTAAGGCCTTAACGACTTGTAGTTATTTTAGAGACTCACTGACATCCTTCCGTTTGTTGCAAATGCGAATTAACTGCAGAAATTTTGAATGGCAAAAATTGCGCGTCAGGATTTTGTTCTCCACAGCCGCAAAGAACAGTGAAAGCATTCGTCGCTATAACACCATTGTGACATTACAAAGGCATTCAACAGCTTACTCTGTAGTTAAGAAATAACAATCCTCTACTCCTGTATATGCTTCCCTGCAGCCCATGATTTGGGCACGTACTGAACGTTCAGGATCGCCGTCTCCCCTGTTCCCCTGCTTGTTTTGTCGTTACATAGTCTTCGGGAAAGAAGAAAATGATCCGAATACGGGTTTTGGTTATAAACAGAAAAATTAAATGCCCTTGAAAATACTCAACTATCTACAAAGTGGAATTTGAAGCACTGTAGCATAAAATGTCCGAAATGTGCCGAAAAAATATCGTACAGTTTTTGGCCGAAGTCAGTAAGGTCCGAAAGAAAATTAGACCTAACATTTTTCAATGTCAGGAAAGAAGTTAATAACACCATGAATTGATTAATGATAATCGTTTGCCTCCTACGTATATTTTATGACGACGAAGAACGTAGAAACGTTTAGCTAACTAGCAGACAAACTTGAGTGTATTTGTGTTGAAATATACTGGACACATGAAAAAGCTTTTAGCATGAACTCTCCTGTTACGTTGTCTCAGTTCCACCTTTCATGTCGTTGAAACCATGCACTAAATTATGTGATGTCCATCTGCAATTATTGGTTCTTCCTTTTTATTACTTACCCATTTATGTAAACATGCCAAACAATAATTACATAAAAGCTAGAAAAATTAACATGTCGGGTTAAATTGGTTTTCCTGTATCGTGTAACCATTTTTCATCTTCTCATATAAAAGTGAAAACGTTTTCATCTTTAAGTAAAAGGTTCAAATAATGGAGGATACATCAGCTACCACTGGCAGGAGCAATTCCTCTTCCACAAACATGGAACTGCCTTCCAAAGCAGAAGGCATCTTTTGGTGCAGCGCTTTCGCATTGGAGGCGGTTCTTGTTGTTATAGGAAACTTGCTCACAATTGTTTTTTTTTTTTGCAGTTAACAAAAAACTTCGTAAAAGAGTTTATTTCTAATCATCAATATGGCGTTTTCTGATGCGATGTTGGGTGCTATATATATATATATATATATATATATATATATATATATACCATTTAATATTTATATATACGTTTGAGATTATTATCAGCTGTGGGCAGCAACTTCGACCACGTCCTATTATGTTTTAGACGACATTTTACTGTCCGTTTTGTTGCAGGCTTCATTAACTTCCGCGGCCATGGTATCTGCTGAAATATTTTACGCCATCTATTTTCCCTTTGAGCACCGAAAACTATCAATGCGAGCATATCACATTGTTATTTTCATAGTTTGGACTCTAGCTGGCCACGATCTCTGTTGCATTGTTGTACTTGTTTGTTTCGAGTAGGCTTGCTTTCAACACTTTGACGTCATACTACTTGTTTCTAATAATAATTTTTTGCGGTTGTTACTTTGGTATTTGGAGAAAACCTTGTTGTTTGTATCTATTGTTGCTTTGCTGTTGTGGCCGCCGTTCATTATTGTCAACTTGTTAACGTTTGTTTGTGAGCTGTCGATATCTTGGGCATATTTTACGTGACCGTGGTAATGAATTACCTTTCCAGTTCGTTTCTAAATCCAGTGATTTGTGCATTACGAATTCCCGAGTTTAAACCGATGCTGGGCGTTTTCCGTTATAGAACGTAGAGAACAATGCAAAGGGAAAATCATGACAGGAGACATAACAAGGCTGTCGTTTTCACGTTGATAACAGAGTTAAGAACATTGTGAACCAATCACAGTCAGCTAACCGCGAGCTATGAAATGATGTAATTTGTGATTACACCGTACTATCATAAATTACTATTTTGCCGGCACGTATCAGGGGTCTGGGGAGGGTGTTAGCGCGCAGTGAGTCATGGGATTCGAGTTTGTAATTTGGAGCCGTTAGTAAGGTGTGACATTCTACGGTCAGCCTTCGCAGTGCTAGTTTCACTTTCGTTTTGTTCACGTTGTCTTATTCAGTTCGTCGAGTTCTAGTTATGGATGAGTCTAAAGTTAGAGAGATCGTTGGCAATAGCAACAAAGATCTGCTCTCCCAAATCAAGGTTCTTGTTTCTTCCTCGATATCCGATCTAAAAAGATCCAGCGAGTCCAACTCGGCCGAGCAAATGTCGGAGATAAAGAAGTTGAAGAGAGACGCTCCCCCTACGTTTAACAAGAAGAGCAACGAGGACCAGTTTAAAACAGTCAAATCTGTGCTTGAGACAGTACAGGACGCATCTTCTGCGTTGCAGCGCAATGATCTCGCCAAAACCAAGGAACACTTGGATGAAGGTATGTCTCTGCTTAAAGAGCGCCAGAAATTAATTCTCTTAGCGGACAAGTCGCCGTATGGCTGGAAAACAGTCCTTGAGTATAAGCATCATGATTTGGCTGAGGATGACGAGGACGAGAAGAAGATTTATAGAGCTGAAGCCAGGGCTGCCAAAGCTTCTAAGCGTTTCGCCTCGCGGGGTTCTCTTTTCCAGCGTCGTGGATCGTCCGCCATGCAGCGTTCGCACCCTACGGTCGCTCATTTTCCTGGTCCTTTGGCAAGGCTTAATGCTCAATCGTCGACGGCCAGATCTGTGGGCCTTTGCTTTGCTTGTGGAAAGCCAGGTCATTGGCGGGCCGCATGCCCTAGTTTGCTTGTTCATTCTAATGCCCAAAGTCATCAGGCGAAATGAACAGCCGTGAGCGGAACGGATTTGTCCAGGCGAGCCGCATCTTGTTGCCTTGAGCGTTTCAATTTTCATTCAGTTGTAATCTTTACTGTATTTCGCGTTTTTGTTTGTTAATTTTTTGTTACAGATTACAGTTATTTCCATAAGTCAATTTGTTTTCATATTGCGCGTTATTATTCTGCTCCTAATTGTTTATAAGCTATTTATTTTATATTCCCACTTTATTTAATATTTTTCAGACCTTGATTTTGAGGCCTTGTCTGTATCACGTCAGAGCGATCGCACTTTTGTAGATGCTCAATTATCTTGCTATGAAGTCAAATCCGGTAATGTTCCTGTTTCTGTCAGAGGCAGATTAGGTAAATGTATTCAGTTTTGGAAGGATATTGGCGCGTCGCCTTTCATTCTCGGCGTTATAGAATTTGGCTACAAATTACCGTTGCTGCAAATTCCACCGCCTTTTGTTGCTGCGAATAATAATTCGGCACTTCGGGAATCTGTTTTTGTAGACGGTGCCATTAGCGACCTCCTTAATTTGGAATGTATCACTGAGGTTTTCGTGCCTCCTGCAATTATCAATCCATTGTCTGTTTCCATTCAGAAATCGGGGAAAAAGCGCCTGATCTTGGATCTTCGACACGTCAACCAGTATCTTTTCAAATCCAAGTTTCGATGTGAAGATGTTTCTATTGCAAAGCAAGTGCTTAACTCTGGGGACTTCATGTTTTCCTTCGATCTCAAATCTGGGTACCATCACGTTGACATTTTCCCTGAACACAGGCAATATCTGTCGTTTTCTTGGACATTTTCATCGGGGATTACTAGATATTTTCAGTTTTCAGTTTTGCCCTTTGGTATTAGCTCTGCGCCTTATTTGTTTACCAAGCTTCTTAATGGAGATCCGAAGGCAAGTCGATTGTTGTTTTTCTGGATGACGGATTGGGGGCTGCTCCGAATTATATTAAGGCAAAAATTTCAAGTTTGTCAGTGCATGCTGATTTATTGAAGTCTGGCTTTGTCCCTAATGAAGAGAAATCGCTTTGGGAGCCAACTCAAGTTATCACCTGGCTGGGGACTGTTATTGACACTTCTAAATGTCTCATTTCTGCTACGCCAAGAAGAATACAGTCTCAGTCTGTCGGAAGATTTATCCTGTCTTTTGGACTCTAGCAACCCCTCTCACCAGACTCGGGTGCGCAAGCTCGCCAGCGTCTGCGGTAAAATTATTTCCCTTGGAAATTGTGTTGGCAACGTAGCCAGGCTTATGACTAAAAATATTTTCGCTGTTATCCATACCACTGAGACTTGGAATTCGTCGGTTTCTTTGACGCCCGAATGCGTGGATGAATTAAATTTCTGGAAGCTTAATGTCGCTCACATTAACGGTGTGCCTCTGTGGCCTATTAAGCGTAAGCCCTCGAAGATTGTTTATTCTGATGCGTCTAATTCCGCTTGCGGCAGTTTCATAGATCTGGAAGGCAAAATTTTTCACCAGAATTGGTCTGACTTCGAGAGGTCGCAAAGTTCTACGTTTCGTGAGCTCCTTGCAGTGTTTTTGTCTCTGCAAGTGTTTATTGATTCACTCCGTGCCCAGACTGTCGTTTGGTACACCGATAATCAGAATGTTGTGCGTATCGTGAACATTGGCTCCAAGGTTCCGGCTCTGCAGCGGATAGCTCTGGATATTCATCGCATCTGTCTTCGTGCCTCGATTAGTGTCGATGTTCAGTGGATTCCTAGGGATCACAACACTTTTGCCGACGACATCAGCAAGCTAGTTGATCTTGATGATTACTCGATCAATGACGATGTTTTCCATTCTCTAGACGAGCGTTGGGGTCCTCACTCCTGTGACAGATTTGCTTCTTGTTACAACGCCAAGCTTCCGAAATTCAACACCAGATTTTATCAGCAAGGTACCTCCGGCGTTAATGCCTTTGCGCAGGATTGGGCCTATGACAACAACTGGCTCTGCCCTCCTGTTTGTCTAACGTGTAAAGTTCTTGCCCACATGCAGGTTTGCAATGCAGCTGGTACTCTCGTGGTTCCCCTTTGGAGATCTGCGCATTTTTGGCCTCGATTATGCTTCGATGGTTTGCATTGGAGTAGTTTCGTCCATGACTGAATCATGCTTCCTGACCTTCCAAATTTGTTTGTCCGGGGCAAAGCTAAGAATTCAATCTTCGGTCGCGGTTCCCTAGCATTTCCCTCGGTGGCGCTGCGTATCGACTTTAGAATTCCGCCCAGGCAAGGGTCTGTTCTCGTTTGTGAGGCTTTTCGAGTTCCGGACGTCTAGATATTTCATAGTATACTTGCAACTTGGTGCTTACATGTTTTTGTTTACTTGGATGGGCTAGATGCCCTTTTCACCCATGGTGGGTTTAGTATGAGAGGCTGTTGTTTATTTATATCGTATGCAACTCGATGTTGCAGAGACTTTGGGGTTTTAAGTTTTTAACCCTTGGTGGGACAGTACCCTTGATGGGTTATCTGTTACGATTGTTGTGTAATATTCACCCTTAGTGGGACAGTACCCTTGATGGGTTATATATTTTCCCTAGTGGCACAGTACCCTTGAGGGTTTTTTTGTTTTTTTTTATATCCGCCCTTGTTGAGCTGTCGTTTGTGTTTATTTTTTCCTCATATACGAGTTTTGTTGTGAAATTGATTTTCTTACAGAAACGCTTGTGTATTTGACGCATTTTCGCCTTTGATGCAATTAAATTGTTGACTATTTCTTCTTTACTTTACAGAGCCCTGTTAGTTTTGTATTGTTATTGTTTGTTATTTGTTTTTTTTTTGTTTTCGGTTTTTTCTTTTAGACATTTTTACTACAGATTTCTGGTGTACATCTTCTCCGATGTCGCATGAGGTTGCCTCCTTACTGGAAAAGCTCAAGACAACAGTTATTGCTTCCAGGGCCCCCGGTACTTCTTCGAACTATACGAGGATGTTCAACAGATGGAGGTCTTTTGCTACAGAGCGCCTTGGTATCGTTGCAGTTTTTCCTGTGGAGCCCATCAGTTGTGCTTTGTTTCTGCAGTATCTGCTGGATTCAACCAATTCCGTTTCTTCGATCCACTGTGCGTTCTACGCGTTCAAATGGTTGCATGATCTTGCTGGCGTTCCTTCCCCTACTTCACATCCTACAGTGATTGCAGTCAAAGAAGGAGCGGTCCGTCTCGCGTCGTCTCCTGTCAGTCATCGGACAGAGCCACTTGAGGTTGCGCATCTCAGGAAACTAATGGATAAGACTGATCTGAATGATCTTTTGCAGTTGCGTAGTTTAGTTATGTTTGTCTTAGCCTTTTCAGGCTTTTTAAGATTTTCTGAATTGTCACTTATTCGTGCTAAAGATATTAAGTTTAGTGATGGCTTTATTTCTATTTTTATTGAGAAGAGCAAAACGGACCAGTTAAGGGATGGTCAGTCAGTTGTAATCGTTAAGTCTTGTTCTAGCCTGTTCCCCGTGGCTTTGCTTAGATTATATATCAATTCGTCCCATATTTCATTGGATTCAGATGAGTATATTTTTAGACCTATCTCGGCTTCTAAAAGTTGCAAGCGTTTGGTGTCGGTTAACAAGCCTTTAAGCTATTCTACTTACAGGGAATCTTTCAAGAAATCCTTTCGTGACATTGTCCCGGATATTACTAGCTTCAGTACTCACTCTGCAAGGTCAGGTGGTGCAACGTCTGCTGCGAAATCTGGAGTTCCTGATAGAAATTTCCAGCGTCATGGCCGTTGGGCTTCGGTTTCCACCAAGAACACTTATGTTAAAGACTCTTTAGCAGTAGATTAGATGTTTCTAAGTCATTGTCACTTTAGCTCAAGCCCTTTCTTTTATCTCTATCGGTGGCTTGGCTGGCACACGCGCCCATATCTGACAACTGTTGTTTTCTGTGTACCGGTTGAGTAGTGGAGGCAAAATATGTAATTTGTGATTACACCGTACTATCATAAATTACTATTTTGCCGGCACGTATCAGGGGTCTGGGGAGGGTGTTAGCGCGCAGTGAGTCATGGGATTCGAGTTTGTAATTTGGAGCCGTTAGTAAGGTGTGACATTCTACGGTCAGCCTTCGCAGTGCTAGGTTCACTTTCGTTTTGTTTTCATTTATTTCTAATCAGGTTTAACTATGTTTAGCTATTGTTAATTGCGTGTTTATGGATGTTTATAGTTTAGTTTAGTTTTTACCATACCCTAAAACCCCAAGGGTTGCACCACTGCTTTGGTCGGGGGTACACGTTCCCCGTGTTTTTTCCACTTGCTGGTTTTTTGGGGTTTTCGTGTCCGGCTTTGGTGCTTTAATTTTCGCTAGATGCTTTGAGTTGTGTTTATTTGCTTATACGATTAATAAATGGCACTGTGGCTTGGCTGGCACACGCGCCCATATCTGACAACTGTTGTTTTCTGTGTACCGGTTGAGTAGTGGAGGCAAAATTAAAATGTGATAAGCCAAAGTTCATCTGCCCAAAAATGTGAAAAAAAACATGTGCATGTTTTCGATGACTTATTAACTTAAAGATGTTATATTCATCGTGTCACAAGCAGCAGTAACTTCAAGAACTGATGATTGTTACGTCGCGCAAGGCCGGCTTACAAAGGATGCATCAATATACCAAGGGACTTGACTGGACTCTGGAAAATATTTTGGTCTTTAATAATTTATAATTATTAATTAACTACACGTTTGAAATAAACTGTAATAAATATCAAAGTAAGCTATTGTATCGGGTAGAGTAAAACAAGGTATTTAAAAACTCTTTGTTTAAGATTGATTGTAAAACAGCCCTTTGGCTCGCGATGCCGCAGTCGAACCCCGCGAAGTAGAAAGCTTTAGCAACCTTTGTATAAAACATGTCCCACGAAAAACCCGCAAATATGAAATGTGATATTTGATTAACCTTTCTGCTTTCCTCGAACGCCACTTTCAAGGCTTGGGTATCGTCCTCTTTCTGGAACCTACTTAGCTTAAGTCAGAACTTTTTTAGTCTTTTGCTTCATTTCTCGAAACGGAATTAACACAGGATTGTTCGACCATGCAAACCACAGTTAAAACAAAATGTTGCGCACAGATACCAAGGTTTTTGAATAGCGACGCAATTGCAAATATATAAGCACCAGAATAATTATTTAGCAAGCATGAAAAATGTTCCTTCTTGTGCTAACGAAAGTGCAAGTGAAATTCTTGCGAATTGATGCAAAGATGTGCGTTTTTTGTTCTTTTCCTGGGAAGTAGAAAACGGGCATTTCTGGATTTGCTGCCGAATGAACAACCATATGCAGCAGAAATCCAAAGTTGTAGTCAAGTAGTTGGTTGTTAATGCGATGAAACTTATCGCTTTGCCCTAACAAGGGATCATTACTATCATTTGTGTAGATTTGTGAAAGCTGCAGATTTTTAAATCACTATAGTGATTTCCGTACGAATATGTACGATTGGCTGTTAAAGGGTTAAACATGTCCAATATCCTGCTTTCATTTCCTCATGTCTGGTCGAAAATGCACTCATTCGAATTCAATATCTTATGCAGATATGGTTACATACTCAGCGCCATACGTTTACGTGAGTGAATGCATGAACTTGTTAAAAGGTTTTAAATAACAATGACAGAAAAGGGAAGCGGAATGATAACTTGAACAATTAAAGGATATTAGCCTTTGAACTTATTTTTTTTAAACCTTTTCTCTATTTACATATATTTTTTTTACATTCTAAGTAGTTAAAAGCGTACGTGTACCATACGAGCAGCTGCACGTGACCTAGCTTGCAATTGTCATAAAATCATGTAAAATCGTCTTAAATCGTGTAAAATCGTCACAAAATCGTGTTATATGTTAGCCTAGCTTCTGTCCAAATTTGAGGAAAATCGAACAAATTTCCTTTGAGTTGTAACTCCTTAAAGTGTCCCCTACAAGCGAAAAATTAACATTGAGAAAACAGCGCCTCTAAATCAATCAAAAGAGAAACTTGTACTTGCGTTCAAAACGTTATACCGTCATTTCTCCGTCAATTTTAACTATTTTTCGATAATTTTTTTTTTTGGATGAAAGTTTATTCTGTAAACTTTATTTTGACGCCAAAAAAAATTCAATAATATGGTCGATCTGAAGATTTACGGTAACCTTAAGGAACAAAAAAAACCCTATATGGTAATAGAGGCTCTGGTGATATGACTCTATTAATTAGATCGAAGCCTTCCTGTTTTCAGGAATGGTTTGTTGAGGGAAATATCCTTTTATTCATCGATTTTATAGCTAAATGACCTAAGAAAAGGCCAACTATCTTCAGTACTATCGCCTGTCAGTGCTATTCCAGCTAGAGAACTGATATCTTCTACTGATGGAAATATTTTGAATTATGACTTAACATGCTTTCCTTTCGATGAAAGTACAATACATTACAATAGTTTATCAGTTCCAAGTTGAATTGGTTTTATTTTCAGAGCTTTTTTACAATAAACCTAAGAATTTACGATGCTAGGAATTACAAACAATAGGTATGATTATAAGGGCGCGTTCGTTTGGGATATTCCAGAATAAGAATATATTCCGGAATAACTTGGTTTTCCATTTCCCAAACGAACGATTATTCCGGATATTCCGTGCGCTTGCGGTCTGTTGCCCGAAATAGTCAGCGGATTCTTTTGTTGCTTAGCAACTTTAGTCACGAAAGTCACGAAAGCGATGTCAACAATTAAGATGGCGTCGACGGCGGCTTCCGTTCGTGCTATTATGTTGTCCCTCTGCATGGAGGAGTTGACTGAGTATGAGACTGAAAATGACGGCGACATTGTAGAGGAATTTCTACCGTTCTTTCTGTTTGGAGAAAAGTTAAAGTGTCGTGAGAGGGCTGTTCGTATTCAGGGCTATGCCGAGGAGGTTGTTCCAAATTACTCTCTGTCTACTTTTCGTGAGCACTTTAGGCTTACTGCAGAAACATTTGAAGAACTGGTTTGCGAGTTGGCAAATTGTCCAGAAATTCCCCAGGGACACGCTCACGGAGGAAGGCCACCAATTTCAGTGGACAAACAGGTGCTCATTTTCTTGTGGTTCTTAGGGACACAAGAGTGCGTGAGATCAATTTCCGACAGATTCAATGTTACGAAAAGTTCAGTGTATGTATCTTGCCGACGTGTGTGTGATGCCATGAAGAATAATTTAGCCGAGCATCTCATAAAGTGGCCAAGTGGAAGTAGAGCTGCCGAAGTAATGGAAGGGTTTGAAGAACACAAAAGAGTTCCTGCTGCTGTAATTGGGGCAATTGACGGCTCGCACATTCCGATTAAAGCTCCTCGAGAATGCCCAGAGAACTACATCAACCGAAAAGATTTCCATTCTGTCGTATTGCAAGCTTGCTGTGATCATGAAATGTTCTTCACCAATTGTTACTGTGGCTGGCCGGGAAGTGTACATGACTCTAGAGTGTTACGAAATTCAGATATTTTTGATGCTGCTTCAACTGGGCATGATGACTTCTTTCCCAATGATTCACACTTGCTGGGCGATGCAGCTTACCCACTCAAAACATGGATCATGACCCCATACAAGGACAATGGACATTTGACAGAACAGCAAAAGACATACAATTATCTTCATTCTTCAACCAGAATGGTTATTGAGCGAGCGTTTGCCCTTCTTAAAGGTCGTTTTCGAAGGTTAAAGTATGTTGATGTGGACAAAATTGATGACATTCCTAAAATTGTTATTGATGCATGTGTCCTTCATAACATCAGCTTGTGCAATGAGGATAGCTTTATGGACTTTATGGGTGACCAAGATGAGGAGGTGAATGGATACAAGAGTGTTCTTACTCCTAACACCCCAGCTGTTCAGAAGCGCACAGAAATAATGGAGTATTTAGCCTTGTAGCTGTCCAAAACTAAATTATTTCCACACAGGTCTAGACTTGAAGATTGATAAAAATAATTTTGAATTGTGTCAGGGGTCATAGTTTACAAGTATACATTGATAATTTTTTGGGGTGGCAACTCCCTTTATGGTATTAGTAATTAGGCAGTTTAATTTTGGCCGTGTCTTTTTAAGGATTTTGGTGTTTCGTTTTGGCTATGGGTATTTTTGGACAGATACATGTATGATTCACTTTCATATATGCATTCCATACATTGTATACGGTTGAACCTTGCTATCTCAAACTCAGTTATCTCAAACTCCCCGCTATCTCAAATTAAACTAAAAACCATTTCCGTTGGAATTGCTTTTTCAGTCATTTACTATTGGCTATCTCAAAGTTCCCGCTATCTCAAACTTTTTTCATTTCCCTTGAGAGTTTGAGATAGCTGAGTTGAATTCAATGCATTAGCAAACAGGCTAAGGTAACCCTATAACAGAGATAAAGGGCTATTCTTATCATTGAGAAAAATGTCAATAATTTATTATCGAAACAAATAATTCAAAATTTTCATTGAATTGTAAATATACATTCTCATTGAATTGTAAATATACATTCTCATTGCTATGCGACTTTCAAAAATCCACTTGGCAATAGACTTCTGTCTATGGCTTTTCTCCTACTCTGCAACAAAATTATGCACGTATGATTGGCCACGGATTACTACCTTCCCACTTTGCTACCTACAATTCCGAAGAGAAGGGCAGTTCTGGATCTGCCATCGACAAACAGAGAAACATCCGAAAGCGGCAATGTCTATGAATGCATCACTCAACATTTTTTTGCATAATAACATCTGACACGTGCAGCCAATTGTTATGCATGATTGATGGAAGTCTATTGCCAAGTGAATTTTGATTTCGAAAGTCAAATCCATACGTTTTCATGAGAACATTTGTAATACTGATTTGCTAATGTTTTTTCAGACCTGATGGTAACTTTTGGAATTAAATTTATGGCAGCAGTGGCAAAACCACTTGCAATAATATATTATTTCATGACACAGAGACAAGCTAAAATGTTGATGAAACACAATTTTTTAATGCTACAAATATTGTCTGATTTAAATATGATTACAGCATGAACTCAGGAATAAATATAATTTCTGTAGCAATATAATTTTTACTGTAATATTGAATTTATATCATGTGAAATAAATAGCATTTCCAAAAAAGTTCTCACTCCTGTAAAAAATATGCTGCCAATAAATATATATAAAGCAAGTACAGTCTGTATATTCATGGTTCTACGCATACAGTCCTTCACTGTTCCTTGAGGCCTCTCATAACCTCCAGCATTCCCCCTAGTACCTGCATTTTTTCGGGTTGGAATGTTTCCAACTTCTCCATTTTCTTTTCATCTTCCTTCTTCTTTTCTTCTTTGTATTCCTGTAGCCATTGCAAGTATTCATTCCTTGACTTAACCCCCTTTTCTTTCTTCGACAGCCTTTTCTTCTTCTGCAACGAGCCTTGACTCCCTTGACTTGTAGCAGGTCTTTTCGGCGCAATTATCACCTCCTCCTTATCTCTGTCTTCCTCCTCTGTTTCCTCTAACATTTCTGCTTGCTGTGACTGATCACAGTCAGCTAACCGCGAGCTATGAAATGTAAAATGTGATAAGCCAAAGTTCATCTGCCCAAAAATGTGAAAAAAAAACATGTGCATGTTTTCGATGACTTATTAACTCAAAGATGTTATGTTCATCGTGTCACAAGCAGCAGTAACTTCAAGAACTGATGATTGTTACGGCGCGCAAGGCCAGCTTACAAAGGATGCATCAATATACCAAGGGACTAGACTGGACTCTGGAAAATATTTTGGTCTTTAAAATTTTATAATTATTAATTAACTACACGTTTGAAATAAACTGTAATAAATATCAAAGTAAGCTATTGTATCGGGTAGAGTAAAACAAGGTATTTAAAAACTCTTTGTTTAAGATTGATTGTAAAACAGCCCTTTGGCTCGCGATGCCGCAGTCGAACCCCGCGAAGTAGAAAGCTTTAGCAACCTTTGTATAAAACATGTCCCACGAAAAACCCGCAAATATGAAATGTGATATTTGATTAACCTTTCTGCTTTCCTCGAACGCCACTTTCAAGGCTTGGGTATCGTCCTCTTTCTGGAACCTACTTAGCTTAAGTCAGAACTTTTTTAGTCTTTTGCTTCATTTCTCGAAACGGAATTAACACAGGATTGTTCGACCATGCAAACCACAGTTAAAACAAAATGTTGCGCACAGATACCAAGGTTTTTGAATAGCGACGCAATTGCAAATAAATAAGCACCAGAATAATTATTTAGCAAGCATGAAAAATGTTCCTTCTTGTGCTAACGAAAGTGCAAGTGAAATTCTTGCGAATGGGTTGTTGTACTAATCAAATTTTCTGATTCTTCATAGTCTCCTACAGTGCATATAATTCTTTAAAGCGACATTGACTAGTAGTATATAGTGATTAGATTTAAGCCTCGCTACGGCCTTCCCCTGCCTTCCCCTGCCTTCCCCTCATTAGCTATGCTTAATCATGACGTCACAATATGCATTCCTGCATACTAATAAACGGAATGCCTTTTCATGACGTCAACTACCTATTCCTTTTGTGTTATTCCCAAACAATAGGTCTGTCTGAACTTGTCCAAACGTGCCCGCTCTTTTCCAATTCACTTCAAAACACAACACAACTAACACAGATATACTTTACAGACATAGAGCAAAACAACATGCCTTGGCCAGGACTCGAACCCCTCCTGTACCCTTCCTGTACCCTTTCTGTACCCCTCCTGTACCCCTCCTGTACCCCTCCTGTACCCTTCCTGTACCCTTTCTGTACCCCTCCTGTACCCCTATCAAATCATCACAACAGTAAACACTGTTATCTAGTCACTTTTTTATATATGATCAAGGATTTGCGAAAACAGCCTCGAATAATAAATTTCTTGGATGTTAAATGTGGCGTTATAGAAATATACCAGTTCCCGAAATCTTTACAATCCCCGTTTGAGTTCTGAAGTTTATTACTGCGGAGGAAATAATTGGTCAGTTAAATTAAGACATTAATCAAACAATAAAACAAAGTGGATTTACTTATACAGAGATGAACCAAGCGTAAAATCGTTTTCAGAGGAAACCTTTGTTTCCGAAAAAAACAACAACAAAGCTTTAGGCCTGTGCTATGGCCTTTATAGTGAATTCGCGCTATGTCCGTAAAGTTATTTCATTCTAACATTTTGTTCTTGATTCAGTCTTATCATTTGTGGAGTACATGGATTTGAGTTGTTCTAAATAAATCAGCTCTGTCTGTTCCTTTCCATCTAAGCTTTTAAATTGTCTGTATAATTATGAAATTGTTTGTTATCAATAAATATAGTTTGAACTCAAACAAAGTGTGGGTTTATTGTTTTAGCGCGCGCATGTAATTGGTTGCTTTGTTAATTTTTCCGAGGTGCTAATTTTTCATGCAAATTTGGTTCAGTGTAAGTTCGCATAATTAAAAGTTTGAACTTTGAAGCTACGGTTAAAGAAATTAAAACTTAAAGTTGGAAATGGCTGGCAAACTGAAAATCGACAAAGAGACTAGCGATGAAGCGGCTATAAGAACGTTGCGGTAAATACGAATAAGAAGCGGTTTTTATACTGCGCAATTTTACTGCTTCTAAACTTGAATGTTTCGGAACCCTTTAATTAGTTTTATTCGGTTATAATATCCACAGCTTTGATGGTCTAGTAGTTAAGACACTGCGTTGTGGCCGCAGTAACCCAGGTTCGAGTCCTGGTCAAGGCATGTTGTTTTGCTCTATGTCTGTAAAGTATATCTGTGTTAGTTGTGTTGTGTTTTGAAGTGAATTGGAATAGAGCGGGCACGTTTGGACAAGTTCAGACAGACCTATTGTTTGGGAATAACACAAAAGGAATAGGTAGTTGACGTCATGAAAAGGCATTCCGTTTATTAGTATGCAGGAAGGCATATTGTGACGTCATGATTAAGCATAGCTAATGAGGGGAAGGCAGGGGAAGGCCGTAGCGAGGCTTCAATCTAATCACTATATACTACTTTGACTGCTTCTTGTTTCTTTTTAAAGGCTTGAATGGTTTTACTGAAAATTGCGTATGTCACAAAACTACGCAAAAATCCCGCCTCAAACTTTCGAAACATAGGAAAATTTTACGCCTTTTGTTTTCGAAGAGATAAAAAAATGTTGTTTTGGGTACGAAATAAGGTCAGCTGGGATTCTCGGAAAGAAGAAAGCAACTAGTAAATTCGTGGAATAGGATTATTTTCCCTAAAATTTTCTGCTGCTGAAATATTCAGTTAAAGAACCGAAAAGTTCAAATTGTACTTGATTATTTTTTAGCTTCCACACAGTTTCCTTTAAATGCACTAAAATGATATGGAAAAACATTCAGCGCAATTCCAAGCGTTTTTCTAAACATTCCTCGTTGGGTTCGCCAACTTATTGAAGTGTTTTAAGCACTTTCACAGGTCATCAACAAAAACATTCGAAATCGGCTACATAAAACCAATACGGACCGAACAAGCTAGTTCAATAAAGTTTTATTATTATGGCCTTTGAAAAATTTTTGCTGACTCAATAATTCATCCGTTTTCGGCAAACGCACGGGCCATTTAAGCATATACTTGCATTTTTTGCGAAAATTTTATGGGAAATTGTCAACTAAACATATAAGTTGGGAAAAATGTTTATACTTAATAGAAAACAGTTTTTTTTGTTCGATTTTTAATAAAAGGAATTCGACGAAACGATTTCGTAAGCGGTCCATCTTAGCATCCGTATTGTAAAATTCGGATCGCTCAGTGAACCAATCAGAATGCTCCTTTTCATTGCGGCCCAGTTTGCTATATAATAACATAAATTATTCATTGCTTAATGATAACTTTATCGATGTTAAAGGGAATAAGCTTTTAACTTTTTTTATTAAAGTGTATATGACACGAATCTGTTTTTTGCTGTTTTCGGTTCTTTGATATGTATAAAAAAATGTTCTGAAATAAAAATGTGTCAAAAAGATTTTAAAAACCTTCTTTTTCGCTCTCAAAACACGCGTATGTTGACTTCAAAAGTGTCCTCCCAAGCGCGCGGCCAAAATGTCATGTGACTTGCTTGTGTGACGTCATGTGACGTAGAATGATTTGACTCACAACACAAAATGGCAGCAAGAGAGAAGGGCGATAAGAAGAAAAGCGGGAGATATTGTGCGGCCGGAGCGCCAAACATTGAAAGCTTTACAAATACTAGCTATACGCCAGGCATTTCCATGCATCTCTTTCCAACAAGGGCCTTCAGTGAGGGCGAAATGGCTGAAATTCGTCCGGTGGCACCGCATCGATTTCGGCGATCCGATGAACGGGTTGTGTTCGGCTCATTTTGAGCCGAGCTGTTTTAAAAACATCCTGGCATTTTTAATGGGCTATAAAAGAAAACGAAACCTAAGCACGGGCTCTATTCTTACAAGAGACACCGTCCTGCCCGAAGCTTCACAACCCTTTGATGAGTGAACGGAGAAAGCGACAAGTAAGCGATTTTCATTTGTTTACAAATTATATAGTCTTAGTCATACTTTATAGCTTTTAGAATATTTCATGCGAGAATGTGTGAAGTCAAACTCAGTCAAACTGTATTTGGATTGTATACATTTATGCTTATAACTGATGATTTTAAAGTGAATATGACACGATTTGTTTTTTTGGTCTTTTTGATTCTCGATACATAATTTCAATGTGCAGTATTCAGCCAAGTTTGTGAGTCGGCTGGGGCATCTAACATGTTAGCTGTTACATGTAATGTCCTAAGTTCACATTTCACATTATTTTAGGAAAGAGCTTGTTGTGTATGTAATGATTCACTTTTTTCTTCTACAGAACCAGAACAGTCTTCCATTCAACTCACATGTAGCAGTAACAATACTCAGACCAGAAATAAAACCTCTTCAAGGAGACCTCCCTCTTATTCAGTATGCAAAAAAAAAAACAATGAGTGGTCATAAAGGCCAATGCAAGAAGTAACATGGCCTAAGTTTTGATGACTGTAGACCACCATTCAGGCTTAGCCCGGGCTGTAAAATAAACTTGGTCTGCCTTTTTTCTTTCAACTGATATTGAGAATTACCTTTACATTACCTTTTTTGAGATTGACCTTTTAAGCTTTGTTTATGTCAGATGATCAAAAACATTTTCAATCACATACATGTAAATGCATGATGAAATTTGGAAAATCAATTGTCTCGAGTGACATCACACGACCTGAAATAGAGTGATTTTCTTTAAACCGTGAAATAGTTACTAAGCTAACAGGCACTATTAGACACCAATTCCATTGTTTTCTTTTGTTTATATTTTACTAATTTTGATTAATTGCTGGATACTGTTTCATGATCTAAGTAAAATCACTCTAGGTCAACCCAGACTGGGTAGGTCTATAGGACAGATAAAGATTATGGGTCAATCTATCTATCAATGCCCAGATATGTAGGGGCTGCTACCCTTACTATCACTTATACTTTGAAATTCAGGAGTGAGGACTACCCTTGGTGTTCCTTTTCTAGGGTACTGAAGAGGGATCAGCGTTGAAAAATTATTCCATGCATCTGGGAATGCTGCAGATTATGTCAATATTGTACCATTTGCCTTGCAGTGGAATATACTTTTGAAATATCAAATGCTAGAGAGGTCATGAGAATTAAGGATATCATCACTTAATATTTGAACAACTTCTCACTACTGCTTCAATAAATGTATGGGGACAAGAAAGGAGAATTTGTATTTTGATATTGGGAATTAAAGGGTTAACCTCTTTTTCAGAGTGTGGCCAAGTGCAAAGATAATGAATATCAGTTATCTTTCACATTGCAATATAACTTATATTTATATGAATTCTGAATGGTCTTGTATTTGGCCTCGCTTTGAAAAAGAGGCAAAAGGTAACTCAGAAATGGCTATTGGGATCTCATAAATAAAGAAAGATGATAAATATTTTTAAGCTTGGTACATCTTTTCTAAATTTGGATTGGTAACAAAATTGTAATTGTAATGTCATACAAGTCATTGCTACTAAAATACTGTTAATACAAAAATAGAAAAATTAAATAAGTAAAGGGGCTCTCTGATTAAGATAGATTGAATGTTAGTGGTTTTGCCACCTCCTACCCCTCACAAATTTGCCTCATAGCAACCAAATTGGTAAATTGGTATAATGAAGACTATTTTGAATAAATAGGCTAGACTAAGATGAAAATTGGTTACATTCACATATAATTCTTTTGTTGGTCATAACTTTTATTTATTTGAAGGCTCCTAAAAGAGCCGTTGGGTCCTGTATGAGTGCATTGTCTAACACCACGGTTAGATTTTCAATGTTTCTCTCAATGTTCTCTGTCCTGCGAAGTGGCATATCCAGTTGACTGGTATTTTGTCCTTATGCCATGATAAACACGGGCAGGAAGTGGCCTGGTGTTGTCCCACCCCATGTAGCCACAAAGCCACCGTGTGGTTCATCTGTATGCAACAGTTCAAATCTGAAACAGACAATTTGTAAACAGGTTATATAGTGTATAAGTGTGACAAACAAAACGCGCGAAGACATACAGGTCACTGCAAGAAATCAAACCCATTCTCAAGTGATGCTTCTTTTCGCGCCAAAAAACATCGACTGGAATTGATTCGGGTCAAACAAGTCGCTCGCTATTCATGCAGGCTTTGCTGTCCAACTCGCATTCACTCCAATTCCGCACTCGCTCCCTATTTTCGTGTACCGAAGTATCCTAGAGCTCCTAAGCAACCCAATCGTTGCAGTGAAAAAATGAGCGACTTCGAGCAAGTCGAAAGTGAACAAAATGCGAATCTACAAACTATAAACAATTCCCCTCATGAAACAAGCTGCGACGTACCGGTACGTGTACTTCAGCAGCCGTCAAAATGAAAGTTTTTCATATCGGATTTATTTTTCTTCATCAATCGACCCTCATTCATGTCTTTAGACATAAAAGCAACAAATTCGGACTTTACATACTCGTTTTCTGACACTCCACCGCGGCGGCGATAAGTTCCACCATCTTTGCTTCTCAACAAAGGGGCCACTCGAAGAAGCACTGCTCGGTTTGTTATGGCATCGTAGTCTTGGTGTTGGTGCAACTAACAATAGAGCCATCAAACATCATTTTTCCCGATGAACTGGTGACTTTCTGCAACAGCGAAATTCCAGTGATCCAACCAACAACTCCGCATTGCATCGTTCGCAGTGGCACCTGGCATAAATAACAACACAACAAAGATGGTCATAGACATCATTTCGCGCTGTAACTTAACTGAATGGACATCAGTTTGAATAATTTTACTAACCAAGAATCCACGCTTACAGTTCTTTCGTTATTTCTTCTCTAAATCGGCAGGAGTTACATGTAGGCCATCGAGATCTTTTTCTTCCTCGGAGTCATCATCACCGGCTTCGTGGTTCGTCTTGATATGGAGTTAGTTCGCTTTCTACGACTCCCCATTCTCTTTCCGAACCTTCGCTCATACCTATACTTTCTGCAGAATCAGATAAATCGCTGAGTTCTGAATCACTGGACATTTATAGACGATAACATAGCAGAATTATACCAGAAGTAAAATCATAGTATACTCAGCAAACAAATCAAGTGACGTCATGTGACGTCACGAGCCGGGCTCTCGTCCTACACTCGTCCCCAGACTCCGGGACATTTTTACTGGGAAAATTGGAGTTTTCCGACGCCCAAAACTATGGGAAATTTATTTTTTTTACGCATTTCAATTTCAGAATATTTTTTTATACATATCAAAGGACCAAAAACAACAAAAAGAAAATTCATGTCATATACACTTTAAACATGTCCAATATCCTGCTTTCATTTTCTCATGTCTGGTCGAAAATGCACTCATTCGAATTCAATATCTTATGCAGATATGGTTACATACCCAGCGCCATACGTTTACGTGAGTGAATGCATGAACTTGTTAAAAGGTTTTAAATAACAATGACAGAAAAGGGAAGCGGAATGATAACTTGAACAATTAAAGGATATTAGCCTTTGAACTTATTTTTTTAAAACCTTTTCTCTATTTACATATATTTTTTTTACATTCTAAGTAGTTAAAAGCGTACGTGTACCATACGAGCAGCTGCACGTGACCTAGCTTGCAATTGTCATAAAATCATGTAAAATCGTCTTAAATCGTGTAAAATCGTCACAAAATCGTGTTATATGTTAGCCTAGCTTCTGTCCAAATTTGAGGAAAATCGAACAAATTTCCTTTGAGTTGTAGCTCCTTAAAGTGTCCCCTACAAGCGAAAAATTAACTTTGAGAAAACAGCGCCTCTAAATCAATCAAAAGAGAAACTTGTACTTGCGTTCAAAACGTTATACCGTCATTTCTCCGTCAATTTTAACTATTTTTCGATAATTTTTTTTTTGGATGAAAGTTTATTCTGTAAACTTTATTTTGACGCCAAAAAAAATTCAATAATATGATCGATCTGAAGGTACACGGTAACCTTAAGGAACAAAAAAAACCCTATATGGTAATAGAGGCTCTGGTGATATGACTCTATTAATTAGATCGAAGCCTTCCTGTTTTCAGGAATGGTTTGTTGAGGGAAATATCCTTTTATTCATCGATTTTATAGCTAAATGACCTAAGAAAAGGCCAACTATCTTCAGTACTATCGCCTGTCAGTGCTATTCCAGCTAGAGAACTGATATCTTCTACTGATGGAAATATTTTGAATTATGACTTAACATGCTTTCCTTTCGATGAAAGTACAATACATTACAATAGTTTATCAGTTCCAACTTGAATTGGTTTTATTTTCCGAGCTTTTTTACAATAAACCTAAGAATTTACGATGCTTGGAATTACAAACAATAGGTATGATTATAAGTTAATTAATCACGTTTTGATCTTAGCAAAACAGACTATTCTTCACTGTACACAGAAGAAGCTCTTGCCATCGTTGCCATTGTTTAAGATGCGGTTGCAGAGCATAACTGAAATAAAAAAGGAACAGAAACAAGTTACTATCGTGCACCTGTCAAAGTCGGAGAAGGTTTTGAGCTGTCAACAGCAGTCAAGTTTAAAATCCCGGTCTGTTTTTATATTTTTTGTATTTTAGTTTGTTTTTTAGTTTCGACGTTATTTTTAAAACGTCATGTTTCTGGTATTGCCCACTCCAGAAACTATTAAACATACCATAATACTCTTTAAAGTGCAGGTGTGGGTGGTGCTTGATGTAAGCCTCATTTTTGTGATTTCTTTTGTTTTCAGCACGAACTGCATGCAGGTGCTATGCTTCAACTTCGTGGCAATTTTACGGTGCACAATGGTATGCGAACACACAATGCCACGTCCTAGTGTTCCTACATGTACTCTGAATTCCATTGCGCCATTCTAACAAAGGATACATGAATAATTATACCCCGGTGAGGCTGAGCCGGAACAACTTAGATAAAAACAGCCTGGACCACCTTGGACACCTTATTGAGACTTATATAACGTAATGTCGACACTTAGAATTTCATTTTCAATAAATTTTTAAGTGTAAAAAAGAAAATCTAAAATCCCCACTCAGGATTGAACCTGTGACCTCAGCTAGGGTCAGCTATATAAAGTGCTAACCCCAACCTCAACTGCAAGCTAACCAGTTACTCCGTTATATAAGTCTCAATAAGGTGTCCGAGGTGGTCCAGGCCGTTGTTGTCTAAGGTCTTCCGGCTGATTCTGCACATAAAAGAGTATTATGGTATTTTCGGAGTGGCCAATTATTATTTAGCGTGAACGATATCACCCGCGCTTTCGCGCTATAATAGGTTTATAATTCAACACATTGATAACAAAGCACAGTTTGAAGAAAAAATATCGAGGCCGGTCCGTCATTTTTGCATTCTCTTGTCAAAATGCGAAATTTACCGCCATCGTTGGATATACGTCATGTAGACATAGCGTATATCGATAACTTTTTTACCATATTTGGGCAGGGTATCAATGTGTTGAATTATAAATTGTGTTATCAGTAGTTACATTAGTTTTACAAGTAGCTTGTAAGTCGTTCATTATTAAATCTTATAATCAGCATTTAGTTTTTTGTTAAAATTAGTAAGTAGTGGTCATTTATGTAAGTTCATTGTATAAATTCAATTAAGAGAGTAAAATTAAAAAAAACGTGTAAAACGCGCTTAAAGCGTTTGCAAGTTCACTTTGCTAAGTTCCATTTAGTAATAATTTTGAAAATTCTCACTCAAGCGTGACAGCGCTTTGCTTTGCAGTCTTTCATTGCATTTGAGTTGTAGAAGAGCTGTTCCCGAACTTGATGGAACTTGAATCACGGAAAGATTAAAGGATTGCACACAACTCAATGATCTACAATAAACGTTGGAAGATATTCATCGTAAACAGAGACGATTAGAGGTCAAATTCATTAAAAGGAACAGGCGAAATAAGTCAACTTGGGTTGAAAATCTACTAAAATGCTATGTATTGCTGTGCAAAAATTACTGAGATAAGTACTTCAAACATACACAATCCATTTTTTGAACCTAAACAAGAAGATATAGTTAGAAGTAATTCTCGTGAAGTAGTGGTGTTGTGCTCCATGCGTTCCATCTAAGCCCCGAGGAAAAATTACGATTTATTTGCTGCTTTCTCGACCTCTCGACTTTTCAACCTCTTATGCCGGAGTTTCTGGTCCAACAGGCCATAAATTTATAATATGAAATTTGTTATTCTCGTCATTTTAAAGCACCCGATGTATATTGTAATCTAAACATTTTTTGTTATACTGAGTACTGAGAGGCGATGATAAAAACGAACGTGTTCGAAACACGTCTTTTAAAGAGCAAATAGTATTTCGTTACAGCTTATAGTCAATTGAACAATCTTCATACAGCACGCATTGAGCAACAAATTTTATTTGCTTTTAAAAAAAGTTATGACAGCCACTTCCTAAAACCAAGAGGGCCATCATTGACACATTTCGCTGGTCTTTTTGTTTTTACGCACAAAATGCCAAAGTATTAACTAAATAAACGCATTGCTTTCTTTACATTGTTAAAAGCGTACGTGTTGAATACCGTGTGATTTTGAGTTAGCATACGAACAGCTGCACATATCCTTATAAAATAATCATGCAAACAGACTAAAAGCCTAAACGTAATTGTGTGATTTATTCACTTGCTCACACTGCCGTAAGTCATTTAATGCCGCATAAATTCGTCTCGTATCCAGAGATCATTAGATCGACATTTTGTAAACGTCCAAGCAATGCAGAACATATCGACCAGTGGATCGAACAATACGACTTCCCCATCTACGAATTTTTCTTCCAAAGCAGAAGGTATCGCATTTTGTAGTGCTTTGGCGCTGGAAGCTTTGTGTATTGTCGTGGAAAACTTGCTCACAATTTGCCTCTTCCTTTATAACAAGAAACTTCGTAAGAAGAGTTTATTTCTTGTCATCAATATGGCGTTTGCTGATTTGATGTTTGGAGGCCTGCTTGTACCTTCTTATATTTACTTTTATGTCGGAGTTTATTATCAGTTATGGACAGTAAGGCGTGATCACGATCCTTTTTATATTTTATACGATGTCATAGAAAACGTCCTGGTACGAGCTTCGATTACTTCTGCAGTCTTGATATCTGGTGAGAGATTTTTCGCCGTTCATTGGCCACTAAAGCACCGAACACTGACAACGCAAGTCTACCTCATTGTTATCATTATATCATGGGCACTAGTTATCTTTCTATCTGCGGTGGTTTTTATATTATCTTACGTATTTTTAAGGAACTTTGCTGTCCTCTTTTTTAATTTCTACTTCTTGGTCTTATTACTGATTCTATGTTTTTGTTATATTGGTATTTGGAGAAAATTTCAACACGGAAGTGTTGCCTCGCAGCAGCAAAATAGAGCTTCTCAAAACAAACGGCTGACTAGAACATTGCTGTTTGTATCTGTCTTTGCCTTCTTGTCGTGGCTACCGGTAACTATTGTGTCATTTTTAATGTTTTTGAAAATCTTGATGTCTCCGCGAATCTATAATGTGACTATTGTTCTAAACGTTTCTAATTGTTTCATAAATCCATTTATTTATACATTAAAATTTCCTGAGTTTCGACGAGTGCTTGGGTTGGGTTAGAACTCTGAAGACAGATAGTGATGCACAGGGAAGCTATTGAAAGGAGGCATAACACATCGGCTGCCCCTTTGAATTCGCTGACGCAACTAGAAGTACTGGTAACCCATCCGAACTTGGAGCACGTACGACCAACGTTAGCGCAAATATACAGCTGTTTCGAGAAAGGTTGTCGGAAAAAGGGCAAAAGTGCACGCGTTAATCCCGAAAATTAATTTGGGATATGATCACTGAATGTTAATAAGTCAAATTACTGCAAAACTAAACGTTAAGTAAATGTATACTTCTTCGTCACGTTAATCTAAAGTAAAAGAGGTATTTGCCTTCTTTACCATTCATGTAAATTATAGGCTAAATGAAAAGTTATTTTCGACTAATTAAATTTAAATTGCTCACAATATGTAGTCCTGTGTCTTTTATAGTAGTTCACGGCTTTACATATATTTCGCGGACAAAGCTTGCAACAATACATTCGATTCAAAAATACAGCCAGCATTCGTAACGCCTTGGTAACAAAGCGTTTTTTTCGAAATCGAGACGCGGGCGCGAAGCGCTATGTTGCTATAGCAACAGAGGATCTGAAGAATGACAAATATTGTGTAAGAATTGACCTCAATTCTTTAATATTTCGATTTTTTCCTTCGGTAAATGTTTTTTTTTTCTTAACTTTCATTAATTCTTCAGGACAACTAACCACGTAAACGTTCAGGAACCGACTCAGAGGAGAAGATTTTCGATAAAGGTTGCTAACTTCGTCAAATTTTCGTTAAAAAAAATAAAACAGACAAGGATATTCAGTTTACAGATAATTGGTCTAAGCTTTTTGTTGTTTCACAGAGCAGTCAAAGAATGGATGAGTAAACTGTTCTTATCGTGCTGTAGCGTTTACCTAAGTCTTGAGAAAACCATTCGAAGTCCACAGATTGGTTTTAAGGTGGCTCCGTTGTTATTTCGGGCGCACTCGTCTATGACAAACTTTGTCTCATAACTTTTCCGGCTCCAAAGCGATGCTTCTAAAACTTTGCGAAAACTTACAGCTATTATCTAGCAATAATATGATAGAATTCGATTTTAATGAGAAAAAATATATTTAGTGATAATCGGGCTTAAATGAACCCCACTTTTTTAACAAAATCGCACCCTGTGAAAAATTTTGCTGTTATATTTGTGTTAAATTTCTGGAATCAGCTTACATTGATTTAATACATACCCTTACCAAGTTTCAGCAAAATCGTTGGAGCAGAAATGCGGAAGAATTAGCGCCATCAAAATTTAGCCCAAAATTCTCTTAAAATTTTAAATACTTCGTGCTCTTTGACTAAACAATCTACGAACCCAAATTTCTGGGAGAAGCCTTCCCAATGCTTGCTAAATCTGAATTTTAAGCCGATTGCAAATTTTGTTTGTGAATAAGAACAATAAGAATAAGAACAATAAAAATTCGCACCTTTATAAGGGGGCGAACGAAATATGCGCGCTCGTTACCCCAGGAGGGGAGGGAGCATGTACACTCCATTAGAAGTTTCCATGGCGTGCAATGTCTTTAAATGCGGGGGCTACGCTAACTAAGATGCGAATTCTTAGAATAAATTCCACACGTGCTCATTTCGTATTCATAAACAAAACTCTGAAAACTGCTTGTCAGCTTCGCCTGAGCTCAGATGCGGAGCAGCTTATAATCCAAACAACTATTTCTCCAATTGCAAGCCCTTCTAAGCGAAAAAAATCGATGTAAAAGTATTGCAGTACCTTGAAATGCATGTGGAAGGAGTTTGACACCAAACTGCAGGATAATTTTCGAAAAATGATGGAAAACGCAGCATTGGAGATTTGAGCAGGTTTTGGAGCATTTTATAATATTTACAGAACTAGTGAATACATTTTAACGGTTCGCACGATTTGCAATCGGCTTATAATTCAGATTTAGCAAGCATTGGGAAGGCTTCTCCCAGAAATTTGGGTTCGTAGATTGTTTAGTCAAAGAGCACGAAGTATTTAAAATTTTAAGAGAATTTTGGGGCTAAATTTTGATGGCGTTAATTCTTTCGCATTTCTGCTCCAACGATTTTGCTGAAACTTGGTAAGGGTATGTGTTAAGTCAATGTAAGCTGATTCCAGAAATTTAACACAAATATAACAGCAAAATTTTTCACAGGGTGCGATTTTGTTAAAAAAGTGGGGTTCATTTAAGCCCGATTATCACTAAATATATTTTTTCTCATTAAAATCGAATTCTATCATATTATTGCTAGATAATAGCTGTACGTTTTCGCAAAGTTTTAGAAGCATCGCTTTAGAGCCGGAAAAGTTATGAGACAAAGTTTGTCATAGACGAGTGCGCCCGAAATAACAACGGAGCCACATTAATATTCCATAAGCAGCGTGTCATGAATATGCAATATATAAAACGAGACAACTGGATGATGTAACACCGTGGGGAATTCTAAAAACGTGATTGCAGGAGTGAAAATTTGCATATTTGCCATCGTCTGATTACGCTTCACGTATTCACGAGTTAAAAATAGCTCGCTGCGCAAACGCGCACTTCGAAAGATCGGTATATTTGTAATATATATAGATAGGCTTAGCCTAACAGCTTCGCCCTCTGAACAAGCTTAACTAAGGTGAAACTTGTTCTTACAGCAACTGGATTACCTTCTTCAATACCTACAGAGAATAAAATACGTTACATGGTAAACAAACAAAAAAGGTTCACGATACCCTGAAAGCACTTCAGTGCTTTAAGTGCTACAGCTAGTGCGTTATCTAAATAAATGGCATTCGGACGGGTGAATTTTGGCTGTCGTTTTGGATTCTATCACAGTCGTTGTCGCATCAAGTGTTCTATGTATCAGCCTTGCTTACTTTGATATGTCATTGAATATTTTTTCATTCTGCATTCAGAAATTCTCGTTCATTTATTTACCGAAAACAAACACGTAGTAGTTCTTTGATATATGTTTTAGTTAAGTTAATAAGTCTTACCTTCTTATAAATGAATGGGGTTAGTTTCTAAAGAAACTGTGGTGCTGCGTCGGTGGGGGGATGTAACACGAGAATTTAGTTTTATCGACTGAGTCGATAAGGTAAATTGACCACCGTAAAAAGATTCAACTAGCTGACGTTTCGAGCGCTAGCCCTTCGTCGGAGCGAATCGACAAAGGGCTAGCGCTCGAAACGTCAGCTAGTTGAATCTTTTTACGGTGGTCAATTTACCTTATCGACTCAGTCGATAAAACTAAATTCTCGTGTTACCTTCTTATAGTCCTTCTTCTTCTTGCCGGACATTACCACAAATGCCAATGGAACTTGCTTAGCGAACTCCCCGGATCTCACAAAGGCGTTCACTGTAAGAAGCTGTTTGAAGGAGTGGCGAACAAGCTTAAACGTTCCATCCACATACCAGCACTTAGCTTTGGCCAGGGTGTTTAGCTGTTCCTGTCTTGCGAAGATCAGGTGGCGCCTCTCCTTGACTTCAACGTCCGCTCGGAAGAAACCAGCCGGTATGCATTCTTCGACCAGCTCGAAGTCCAGATCCCTCGGGTCCTCGGGTCTCAGCTTCTGTCGCTTGCGGTTGGCAGCTCTTGCCATGTGCGCGGGCTTGGGAAGGGCTGGGCACGGAGCTTCTGTCAGTTCTTGCACAAGCACCTAAGACGACAAAACAATAAAAAAATAATTTGCACTGTTTTCTTGATGATACCTTATACTCTGAGTAAGTAGTAGTATAAGTATGGATTTAAGCCCCGCGAATGGATAGGTAAGGATAGGTAAGAATAGGTAAATCATTAATATGCATTAGTGGATAGGTCGATTAGGTGCCTAGGTGATGACGTAGTTTGGGATAGGTAACTTATTAATATGTATTAATCATGACGTCAATTACCTATACCTTTTGTGTTAATAAATGACTAGGGATAGTGCCTAGGTAAATCATTGATATGTACATAATTACCTTCCGCACACATTTCAAAACAATAGACCGGCCCAAACTTGCCCGCTCTATTCCAACTCACTTCAAAACAAAACACAACTAACACAGATATCCTTTACAGACTTAGATCAAAACAATATGCCTTGACCAGGACTCGAACCTGAGTTACTGCGGCCACAACGCTAGACCATCAAAGCTGTGGTTGATATTATAGCTGAATAAACTAATTAGAGGTTTCCGAAACATTCAAGTTTAGAAGCAATAAAATTGCACAGTGTGAAAGAAACCACTTCTTATTCGTTTCTACCGCAACATTCTCACTGTCGCTTCATCGCTAGCCTCTATATCGATTTTCAGTTTCCCAGCCATCATCCACTTTAAGTTTTAATTTCTTTTCCGGTAGCTTCAATGTTCAAACTTTTAATTATGCGAACTTACACTGAACTAAATTTGCATGAAAAATTAGCACCTCGGGAAAATAAACAAAGCAACCAATTACATGCGTTACTCAAACAATAAACCTCCACTCTGTTTAAGTAAAAATATATTTTATAATAACAAATCGCATCAAGGTTTCATCAAATCATTATGTCAAAAAAAGCTGTTTTATTTAGAACAACTCAAATCCATGTACTCCACAAATGATAAGTAAATCAAGAACAAAATGTTAGAATGAAATAACTTTACGGACGTAGCGCGAATTCACTATAAGGCCGTATTGCAGTCCTAAAGCTTTGTTGACTTTTTTCGGAAGCAAAAGTTTCCTCTATAAACGATTTTACGTTTGGTTCATCTTTGTGTTCGTGAATCCACTTTGTTTTACCGTTTGAATAATGTCTTTATTTAACTGACCAATAATTTTCTCCACAGTAATAAACTTTAGAACTCGGACAGGGATTGTCAAGATTTCGGGAACTGATATATTTCTATAACGCCGCGTTTAATATCCAAGAAATTTATTATTCGAGGCTGTTTTTGCAAATCCACCACCACAATTCTCCGCCACCACCACCACCACCACCACCACCACCATCGCCACCACCATCACTCCCACCACCACCACTACAATTCTATTGTTTTCACCACCACCACCACCACCACCACAATTCTATTGTTTTCACCACCACCACAATTTTCCACCACCACCACCACCACAATTCTCCACCACCACCTCCACCACCTCCACCACCACAATTCTCCACCACCACCACCACAATTCTCCACCTCCACCACCATAATTCTCCACCACCACCACCGCCACCACCACATCGACCCCACATCGACCGCACATCGACCCCACATCGACCTCACATCGACCCCACATCGACCCTTCATCGACCCCACATCGACCCTACATCGACCTCATATTGACCTCATATCGACCTCACATCGACCCCACATCGACCCCACATCGACCCTACATCGACCCCACACCGACCCTACATCGACCCCACATCGACCCTACATCGACCTCACATCGACCCTACATCGACCTCATATCGACCTCATATCGACCTCACATCGACCTCACATCGACCCCACATCGACCCTACATCGACCCCACACCGACCCTACATCGACCCCACATCGACCTTACATCGACCTCACATCGACCCCACATCGACCCTACATCGACCCCACACCGACCCTACATCGACCCCACGTCGACCCCACATCGACCCTACATCGACCCTTCATCGACCCTATATCGACCCACATCGACCCTACATCGACCCACATGGTGGTGGAGGTGGTGGTGGCGGTGGTAGTGGCGGAGAATTGCGGTGGTGGTGGTGGAGAATTGTGGTGGTGGTGGTGGTGGAAAATTGTGGTGGTGGTGGTGGAAAATTGTGATGGTGGTGGTGGTGGTGGTGGTGGTGGTGAAAACAATAGAATTGTGGTGGTGGTGGTGGAGAATTGTGGTGGTGGTGGTGGTGGTGAAAACAATAGAATTGTAGTGGTGGTGGTGGCGATGGTGGTGGTGGTGGTGGCGGACAGCCTCGAATAATAAATTTCTTGGATATTAAACGCGGCGTTATAGAAATATATCAGTTCCCGAAATCTTTACAATCCCCGTCCAAGTTCTAAAGTTTATTACTGTGGAGAAAATTATTGGTCAGTTAAATAAAGACATTATTCAAACGGTAAAACAAAGTGGATTCACGAACACAAAGATGAACCAAACGTAAAATCGTTTATAGAGGAAACTTTTGCTTCCGAAAAAAGTCAACAAAGCTTTAGGACTGCAATACGGCCTTATAGTGAATTCGCGCTACGTCCGTAAAGTTATTTCATTCTAACATTTTGTTCTTGATTTACTTATCATTTGTGGAGTACATGGATTTGAGTTGTTCTAAATAAAACAGCTTTTGTTGACATAATGATTTGATGAAACCTTGATGCGATTTGTTATTATTAAATATATTTTTACTTAAACAGAGTGGAGGTTTATTGTTTGAGTAACGCATGTAATTGGTTGCTTTGTTTATTTTCCCGAGGTGCTAATTTTTCATGCAAATTTAGTTCAGTGTAAGTTCGCATAATTAAAAGTTTGAACATTGAAGCTACCGGAAAAGAAATTAAAACTTAAAGTGGATGATGGCTGTGAAACTGAAAATCGATATAGAGGCTAGCGATGAAGCGACAATGAGAATGTTGCGGTAGAAACGAATAAGAAGTGGTTTCTTTTACACTGTGCAATTTTATTGCTTCTAAACTTGAATGTTTCGGAAACCTCTAATTAGTTTATTCAGCTATAATATCAACCACAGCTTTGATGGTCTAGCGTTGTGGCCGCAGTAACTCAGGTTCGAGTCCTGGTCAAGGCATATTGTTTTGATCTAAGTCTGTAAAGGATATCTGTGTCAGTTGTGTTTTGTTTTGAAGTGAGTTGGAATAGAGCGGGCAAGTTTGGGCCGGTCTATTGTTTTGAAATGTGTGCGGAAGGTAATTATGTACATATCAATGATTTACCTAGGCACTATCCCTAGTCATTTATTAACACAAAAGGTATAGGTAATTGACGTCATGATTAATACATATTAATAAGTTACCTATCCCAAACTACGTCATCACCTAGGCACCTAATCGACCTATCCACTAATGCATATTAATGATTTACCTATTCTTACCTATCCTTACCTATCCATTCGCGGGGCTTAAATCCATACTTATACTACTATTTGAGTACTTCTTGATCTCGGACTCTTTTCTTTGGCTTCGAATTCGTTCGTCTTCGGTGTTCATTCATTGCTTAAAGCTTCAAAATTTCCGACAAAGATAGGTGACACTGTTTCAACTCAGGTATTTTGACAATTTGAGGCTAAATTTTACAATTTAAACACAACGCTCACGTTCGTGCGTTACCAGAATATGTGTTTCATGCGGTCCTTATTCTTCAATTTGATTTTTGGTTTCGGAGGCACTCTGGCAGCTCTGTTAGAGAAACAAGACTAACTTTTCTATACCATCTAAAGTTAAAGAATGTTTGCTCCACTTTGTACACCTCAAATAAATAGAATGAAGAGTTTTTTGCCCTGTAATAGTGTCACCCTAGCTTTTCAATGCTTTTGAAGTTGTTTTTATATGACAAAAATTATATAATTACCTCATCCACTATTGCTGAAGCCGGCTTGAACTTCTCCTCCAGTGCCCTGGCTTTAATTTTTGTGATTATATTTGCTGCTTCTGCGGCTCCCACCTCGACCGCGTGGTTGTGGGCATTCTTCCCTGTGGTGAATTTCCCGTCTCTCTCCGTCACAGAAGCCTTGCAAACTCTACCTTTTCGGCGGAATGTACATTGCCAGTACGTCGCGTAGGACCGCTTGCACTGCACGTTGTACTTTTCTCTCGTTAATCATTAGACATGTTGCCCTTTTCTGTCTCTTTTCTCTGTCTCGGAGGTCTTAAAGGCGAGTGACTGACAAATAAAATACTTCAATTTCAAGAAGCGGGAAAGTCGCCATTAAATGGAGACGGCCCACTTAATAACCCTACTCTTATGCTAAAAGTTCCGTTTTGAAAAACCAGCACTTTTCAGGGCTCCTACTTTAACCAAATTATCCACAACGGTACTATCTTTGTAATACTGTGGCGACCAGTAGCTTTTGCAGCCTCGCCAGGTTAAAGTGAATTCTGTTTAGTAACGTAAGACATCGCATTTTTCAACTATAACTGCCAATACCCAAACATACGTCAGTTTACCATGTAGAAAGAAATTGATCATGTTTTGCCCTTTTTGGATGTCTTAATCAATACTGACCCTCGTTCTATCATCACTAGTACCTTTCGCAAGAAAACCTTTACGGGTGTACTTACCAATTACTTTAGTTTTGTACCTTTGTCATATAAAATCGGTTATAAGTTAGGACTTTAATGGACACTTGGTTGGGCTTACACAATGATATTAAGAAACTAGTACTCATTTTCTGAAGAATCTTTTCCCTGTTCACCTTATCGAAAAATGTATCAACTGATATTTGTGTAAAGCAGTTAACAGGCATGGCTTCACCGAAACACGTCCCTCCTCTAATACTAATTCACAAGAAAGACAGTACTGTCTTCTATAAATTACCTAACTTTGGCTGTTTTTCAACTATAGCTCAAAACAAAATACGCTATCTTGTTAATCGTTACAGTGTTGTAACGTTCTTGACATCAAACTAGTATTTACCACTTTCAAATTAATAAATCTTTTTAGAGTGAAGGACCCTGTCCTTAGAGAGCACAGTTCGCTCACGCATAGTATATAAATTCACTTGTGCATGCTGTAATGCTTGCTACATCGGCAAAACTTGTCGACTTTTTTCTACACGCGTCCGTGAACACCTCTCTTCTGAAATTTCAACTCAAACTCAAGGAGGCAATGCACATCAACTGGGAAAAGCCCAATTTAAATCAACAAGTCAATCACGTCAATTTAACACTTACGCTTTCGAGGCATTGTTCATGATTATTTACGCCTTATTTCTTTGTTATTAATTTTTGTATGTAATCATAGTTGATTATGCATGCTTATTTAGGTTGTTATAAGTTCAAACGGTTTTTCAAACACTCTTTGTAACTGACGAAGATGTGTGTTACATCGAAACATGTCTTACAAATAAAAAAGCACCATGATATTTTTAAAAATTACGATTTATTTGCTGCTTTCTCGACCTCTCGTCTTTTCAACCTCTTATGCCGGAGTTTCTGGTCCAACAGGCCATAAATTTATAATATGAAATTTGTTATTCTCGTCATTTTAAAGCACCCGATGTATATTGTAATCTAAACATTTTTTTTTGTACTGAGTACTGAGAGGCGATGATAAAAACGAACGTGTTCGAAACACGTCTTTTAAAGAGCAAATAGTATTTCGTTGCAGCTGATAGTCAATTGACCAATCTTCATACAGCACGCATTGAGCAACTAATTTTATTTGATTTTGAAAGATATTCTGACAGCTACTTCCTAAAACCAAGAGGGCCATCATTGACACATTTTGCTGGTCTTTCTGTTTTTACGCACAATTTATGTCAAAGTATCAACAAAATAAACGCATTGCTTTCTTTACATTGTTAAAAGCGTACGTGTTGAATACCATGTGATTTTGAGTTAGCATACGAACAGCTGCACATATCCTTATAAAATAATCATGCAAACAGACTAAAAGCCTAAACGTAATTGTGTGATTTATTCACTTGCTCAAACTGCCGTAAGTCATTTAATGCCGCATAAATTCGTCTCGTATCCAGAGATCATTAGATCGACATTTTGTAAACGTCCAAGCAATGCAGAACATATCGACCAGTGGATCGAGCAATACGACTTCCCCATCTACGAATGTTCCTTCCAAAGCAGAAGGTATCGCATTTTGTAGTGCTTTGGCGCTGGAAGCTTTGTGTATTGTCGTGGGAAACTTGCTCACAATTTGTCTTTTCCTTTATAACAAGAAACTTCGTAAGAAGAGTTTATTTCTTGTCATCAATATGGCGTTTGCTGATTTGATGTTTGGAGGCCTGCTTGTACCTTCTTATATTTACTTTTATGTCGGAGTTTATTATCAGTTATGGACAGTAAGGCGTGATCACGATCCTTTTTATATTTTATACGATGTCATAGAAAACGTCCTGGTACGAGCTTCGATTACTTCTGCAGTCTTGATATCTGGTGAGAGATTTTTCGCCGTTCATTGGCCACTAAAGCACCGAACACTGACAACGCAAGTCTACCTCATTGTTATCATTATATCATGGGCACTAGTAATCTTTCTATCTGCGGTGGTTTTTATATCATCTTACGTATTTTTAAGAAACTTTGCTGTTCTCTTTTTTAATTTCTACTTCTTGGTCTTATTACTGATTCTATGTTTTTGTTATATTGGTATTTGGAGAAAATTTCAACACGGAAGTGTTGCCTCGCAGCAGCAAAACAGAGCTTCTCAAAACAAACGGCTGACTAGAACATTGCTGTTTGTATCTGTCTTTGCCTTCTTGTCGTGGCTACCGGTAACTATTGTGTCATTTTTAATGTTTTTGAAAATCTTGATGTCTCCGCGAATCTATAATGTGACTATTGTTCTAAACGTTTCTAATTGTTTCATAAATCCATTTATTTATACATTAAAATTTCCTGAGTTTCGACGAGTGCTTGGGTTGGGTTAGAAGACAGATAGTGATGCACAGGGAAGCTATTGAAAGGAGGCATAACACATCGGCTGCCCCTTTGAATTCGCTGACGCAACCAGAAGTACTGGTAACCCATCCGAACTTGGAGCACGTACGACCAACGTTAGCGCAAATATACAGCTGTTTCGAGAAAGGTTGTCGGAAAAAAGGGCAAATGTGCACGCGATAATCCCGAAAATTAATTTGGGATATGATCACTGAATGTTAATAAGTCAAATTACTGCAGAACTAAACGTTAAGTGAATGTATACTTCTTCGTCACGTTAATCTAAAGTAAAAGAGGTATTTGCCTTCTTTACTATTCATGTAAACTATAGGCTAAAGGAAAAGTTCATTTCTACTAAATAAATTTAAATTGCTCACAATATGTAGTCCTGTGTCTTTTATAGTAGTTCACGGGTTTCCGTATATTTCGCGGACAAACCTTGCAATAAGCTACATTCGATTAAAAAATATAGCCAGCATTAGACAGCATTCGTAACGTAACATTTTTTTTCGAATCCGAGGCGCGGGCGCTAAGCGCTATGTCGCTATGGCAACAGACGATCTCAAGAATGTTAAATATTGTGTACGAATTGACCTTAATTCTTTAATATTTCGATTTTTTTCCTTCGGTAAATGTTTTTTTTTCTTAACTTACATTAATTCTTCTGGACAACTATACCACGTAAACGTTCAGGAACCGACTCAGTGGAGAACATTTTCGATAAAGCTAAGGTTGCTAACTTCATCAAATGTTCGTTAAAAAAAGAAAGAAAAAATAGAATAAGGATATTCAGTTTACAGATAATTGGTCTAAGCTTTTTGTTGTTTCACAGAGCAGTCAAAGAATTGATGAGTAAACTGTTCTTAATGCGTATTTGTGTCACGCTAATACATGTGTTATTAATTCAGCGTTAAGTTCAAACCAAAATTTGGTTCATGTTATGCCCCCGCGCTTTCTCGCAGGCTACACATTTAGAAACATTTATCGTACTGTAGCGTTTACCTAAGTCTTGAGAAAACCATTCGAAGTCCACAGATTGGTTTTAATATTCCATACTGAGTTTGGAGTCAAAGAATTATAGAGTAAACAGAGTTAAAACAATGGAAACATCTAAGCAGCGTGTCGTGAATATGCAATATATGAAACGAGACAACTAGATGACGTAATACCGTGGGGAATTCTAAAAACGTGATTGCAGTAGTAAAAATTTGCATATTTGCCATCGTCTGATTACGCTTCAGTATTCACGAGTTAAAAATAGCTCGCTGCGCAAAACGCTCACTTCAAAAGATCGGTATCTTTATATAAAAAAACATACGACGTTGTTCAGAATTTTGATTGCAATAGAGATAATCGGTCTGTTCTTCTTCGTTCCAAATTTAGGATAGCCGTCATTGACACGTTTTGCTGGTCTTTCCGTTCTTACGCACAATTTTCTTTCAAAGCATTAAAACTCAACTCTCTTAAGCGACCACCCTTGGTGCAGGAAAAAGTGGTCGCTTAAGGGAGGTGGTCGCTTAAGAGAAAAATCAATTTCAAACAGTATTTGACTGAGAAACAAAACGGTTATTCACAAACTGGTCGCTTACGGAAGTGGTCGCATAAGAGAGTGGTCGTTAAGAGAGAGTTAACTGTAATAACCACATTTCCTCTGATCTGTTTAAATAATGTTTTAACATTCTTAAAAAGGTTAAAAGCGTACGTGTACACCCGCACGTGACCCCTCCGGAGTATTGTACTTTGCTGATTTGATTTGTTCTCGGCTTTCCAGACCCGAAGAGCTAAAAACGAGTTGCCGTTTTTCAATATTCAATTGCAGTGAAATTGAACAAGCTTAACTAAGGTAAATTAGGTTGGAAGCACAAGAATTAAGATTGACGACCGGGCTATTTTCAATTTTAGCAATTCTAAAAAACAGTATTACCCCAACCGTCTGCACAGTACATTTAAACCGTACGAAAGTTCACAAAAACAACTTTTCTCTGTCTAGAAAAACTTAAGTACGACCACGTTCCGAATAAAATACAGTTTTCGTTTGTCAAAAATTGCCCGAGAAACTGATTTGGAAATCAAAATTGCAAAAATACACAAACATTAAAGCGAGTGAAGACAGAAAATCTAAGTCTTGTTTTGTTTACATAAAATCGCTTTTTAATCTATGTGATGAATGAACAAAGACAAAAACGGACAACACAATCTTCTTTCGAAAAATTTTATTCAAATCTCCATTAATTTATGTTTCTAGCGCATTAAGGCAGAGCTGTCCTCGATGAAATTCAAGATAACAACACGACTTAATTTGAACACGTTTCATAAACATGTCTCCAAAACTTAAGAGAACACAAATGAAAAGTCAATCAAAAATAATTGATATCAACATAAATTCCCATCGAAAAATGTGATTTATTTTACCTTTAAAGCACTGGACTGCTTGGAAATTCGTTGAAACTCCGCTTCTTCGGTTCTGAAATCCGTAATAAAAACAAGGCATCTCCCCGCATTGCTCCTGCATTGATAATATGAAGTTCTTCGAAGCAAGATTTTATCCCTGAAAGCTCTTCTTTTTCCACTAAAGCGGCTTCTGAGTATCCCTTAATTAGTATCCCTGTCTTGAGTAGCAAACCGCGAAAAACTGCAGGGAAATAACGACTTTAATTCTCCGCTAAACACAACAATCCAACTAAAATGTTTACCGAGCTCACGGCTGTGTGGCTGCGCGAAAAACAAAGTTTCAGTACTCCTCGATTTTCAAAATTGTTAAGATCCCGGATGTTGTGTGCCAACACAGGCGGACGCACACGCGCCCGCGAAACATTCCGCTAGCCATGACCATGAAAAATGACGGGCATAGGTTCTATGAGTATGGGGCTGCGCAGCCGGGCCTTCGGCCCGGCGAGTGCTCCGCTACAAAGTACCAAGAGCCTATTAATAAAAGTAATCATATCATGGATTCACTTGGTGATATACTGGTAAGTTATCAAACACAAAAGTTCTTTTCACATCCAGAGATTAAAATTTTGTTCTCCAATCAAAGTTGATAGACTTTTATCGACTCTTTGTAAAGGTCCAAACAACTTTATAAAGAACATCATATTCACCGTCTCGAACGAAAAGGCTTCCCCCTCTAAGAATTTTCCTTCCAAAACAGACGGTATCGCATTTTGTAGTGCTTTGGCGCTGGAAGCTTTGTGTATTTTCGTAGACAACTTGCTCACAGTTTGTCTCTTCGTTATGAACAAGAAACTTCGTAAACGGTTTGAGTTCATTTTTTTTTAACCATCAATATGGCATTAGTTGATGTGATGCATGCATGGTGTGCTTGTACCTTTTTCATATTTACTCTGAAATCGGAGTTAATTATCAGTTCAATATGGACAGTACGGCTCGTTATCTTACTTAATTGTAAGAAACCTCGCCCTTCGCCTTTTGAATTCGTACTTGTTGTCCGAAATACTGATTCTATGTGGTTCTTAGTATTGGCATTTGGAGAAAAGTTCAACACAAAAATCACTCAAATCATGTCTATAAATCCAATTGTGTATGCACTAAGAACTCCTGGGTTAAGACGGGTGCTGGACTGTGTTGGAAGGCAGGATGGGATACACAGGGAAGCTATAATTATAAAGAGAGAAAACATGGCTGCCGTAACACAGCCAAGACTACTGAGAACCAATCCCGAGTCGTCTACAGCTGGGGTACACAAAAAAAATATCCATGCTAAATTTTGATATCATTGGTTTGTTCACTTTTGTACTTGTTTTAGCCATGAATTGAAATAAATGAAATTAATAAATTAGTTCGCACAGGTGCAAGAACAAGAATTGTGTAAAGTTAGAAATAAAACACTCTATTCGTTATATTTCTAAAAATTGTATTTAAGACTTATCCAATCAGCGTTAAGGCTTTTCATGATGACATTGTTCTGCTATTCTCACTGCATATATAATTAGCATGTCGCGGAACACGCCACATTCCGCTAATCCCGGGCAAGCAGGATCGTGCATGATCCTTTGCGGCCCATTGCTATAAAATTAGAGGACGCAATGTGAAATTTCGCAGTTTGACGGGAATACCTGAAGGAAACACTTTTCGCCCCACCCTCCTCCACTGGTGGCGGTGACCACTTCACCCAGCCTCACTGTATATCTCTTGCCTAGGCAGTCGCGGATTCTTTCCATAACTTAGTTTACCGTGACGTGGCATAAGGTATGCAGTGAGGATAATTTACTGTTCAAAAATTTAGAAAAATTTCATTGCAACTTCTTTTTCGATGGAATTACCTTAAATCTTTCACTTCCAAAGACTTAACCATATTGCCTGACTGATAGTTTGAATCGTGCAGTAAAAGTGTTAACGCCGCATGTAACAACTGTTCACGAGTTTAGAAGGGTCTTATAGCTTCAAATGCATTCTATACAGCTATTTCAATTAACGTTGTCGGATGAAAATGTTCAAAGCCAAGACCGCAAGGTAGTATGGGATTTTAATGCAATGGCTATTTACAACTACCCATAATACCTTTCGGTCTTAGTCTTTCAGCTTTCATCCGACAACGTTAAAGTGTACCTAAACCCCAATTTTGTTTTTCTTTTAATCAACTCAATGTACGTTGAAAAGTCGAATAGTGAAATATTTCTTGTTTTTAACGTCGCGTTAGTGAGTTATAGAATGCTTTCAAAAATGCTTTCAAAAATAATCTACGAAAATTACTCCTCAAAACACTTGATATTGACGGACTTCAGATCGGACTACGAGTACGAGATTGAGTACGAGTACGACTTTTAAAACTTAGTTCGCGTACTCTAAATAACCATTTACCACACAAACGATATACGTAGAGTCTTCTTTAAGACCGACAGCTCTGGGGACGTGACTGGCTTTAAATTCAAAAGTCGTATTCGTACTCAATCTCATACTCGTACTCAAATCTAAAGCTCCCTGATGCTGATACGTATATTAACGTGCCCACAATAATAGACATGATTTCTTGACATTCTCCTTTGTTTTATTTTATTTTCACGTGTGAAAATGATTATCCGACTTGTTAAATGTCTCACTCAAAATCTTGTAAGACTCAGTTTCTTTATTTATCTATGTACCAATTTATTTATCTCCGTATTTTATTTGTAATGTGATTTCTTATTTATCTATTTATTTCTAAAAGCACCCGCCTCGATTAGCTTGATGCTACCTGCGGGTGCCTATAATTTTGTATATAATTTATTTGTTTAATAAAATGATGAAATGATGAATGAATGATTATAGAGATTTGATTTACAAAATGCTTATTAGATGATGTCAAATCAAGACTTTACCATTATTTCTACTTCAATTTACAATACGCAGTTCACAGCTTAAAGATAATCAATTTAAGAAATACTAATAAAAACTGTTAGTAGTCAATTGATTTGTAAAAAAAATATTACTTGGAGGTGGAAACAAGAAGTTGCATAATAAACGAGTCTTGATTTGATGTAATCTTATTAAGATTTTGTAAATTCAAACCTCTATAATTCACTAACGCAACGTTAAAAACAAGAAATATTTCACTATTCGACTTTTCAACTTACATTGAGTTGAATTGATTAAAAGAAAAAAAAATTGAGGTTTAGGTGGACTTTAATTGAAATAGCTGTATACAAGAAGACTAAAGAATAGTAACACTCCAAAGTTTCTTCGGTTCTTCGTTTAAGTTTCTTTAATTAAAAACAAAAGCGTATTAAATATATTTTTGTTCGGGCCTGTCTGGGAGTCGAACCCGGGACCTCTCGCACCCAAAGCGAGAATCATGCCACTAGACCAACAGGCCGATCACACAAGGAGGAGGTCAATTATTGATCCTAATGTGTTGTTAAATACCACCTGTCTGATTAAGTACTGCGGGCACTTGCAATATCTTGGTGTTTCTCTTTTTCTATTTTTTGGTTCTGTTTAACAATGGAAAAAATACATGTAATTTCTTTGGGCAAGTGGTCAAATATTGTTTGTCGTATCGTTAATCAGTAAAAAAAGTATAAATAAGGGCCTGTTTTCTTTTTTGTTTGTGTATATTTTCGCTCTTGGCAGCCAGGGTGGTGTATTGAAAACTTAATTGCATATTATTTACAGTTAAAAAGGACATTTTTATAAAATTTCGTAGGAAACATTTCAAAAGAGAGATTTTCTTAAAGGAAAAAGCCCTTGTTTTTGTTTTTGTTTTTTATCCGTGAAATATACAATGGAGAAGATCCGTTGTAATACTGACGGAGACAAGAAAAAATAAAAGATAACCGGCCTGAAGGATAATTAAACTTTCCACTTCACAAAGTGTCTACCATAATCGAAAGTATTTCGCCTAGAAAGTTCATGTGGCAACAACCAAACGTCGGTAATCTCTTACGCGGCAGCTGTTTTATTGTAAATTCTCATCTTTTTTTTAGAAAAACTTTATTGAAAACATCCAAGACTTATAACAAAAGTTACATCCTCTCACTACTCTAACTTGCACGTTACATTACACTGCAGCATTAATAAACTATACAAGTATAGTTTACAAACGGTGTACAATACAACACGATACATATTCGTTGTTAAACAAAAACATAAAATCTGCAGAAAAACAATGAAGAAAAAGAGAGAACAATACTGCTTTACAAAATAAAAGAGGAGCGTCAAAGTTTATGTTCAGGTGTCACTGTATCAGATTTTCCACTTTGTATTTAAGATTGAGTTTGTTGCTAAAATCAGTCAGACAAAGTAAACTGTTATTTAGCTTACTTGCATATATATAGTATTTCATGAAGAGGAGGGTGTAATTGACTTTTCTCTCTAGCACCGGGTTGTTTTGGTATTTACAGGATGAAAAAAAGCATTTCCTTCGAATCCGGTTGAAAGCTGGAGCCATTTTGAACATTAAACCAGTCAGTGAAATTATGAGCGAAAGTTCGAGTAAATGTGCAATTAATGAAGGTGTGATCTATAGAATCTGGTTCGCCGCAATATATACAATCACTATCTGTGTTGATCCCATAATATTATCTAAAGAGTTCTTTCTTCGTGACGACAATCCTATGAAAGAATTTGAACTGAAATTCTTTTAACTTACTTTCCTTGCATAGTTTTGAGGTTATGCCAAACATTTCTTTCCAATCTTCTGTATCCATTGATAGATCAGTGCTCCATCTTAATTTACAGGTGCAGGTGAATTATAAACGGGGGATCGGGAATATCTGTCATGAACATTGAAATCAACACAATCATCATCAGTATCGTCATCATCATCATCGTCATCATTATCATCATCATAACCATTATCATGCTGTTTGACTTATTTTGTATTATTCGTTTTCATTATTCGTTTTCGAGGTTCTCTTTCGCATGTTCAATGATCTCTTTAGAGAAGCAATTCTGCTCAATCTCTCTCCCTTTTTTTAACATGACAATTATTTCATTGTCTAGGAAAGCGTTCTTACAACGAGACACTATTCTTGTCACCTGCGGCTTTTCTCACGCTCTCATATTCGCCGCTGGATAACGCTTCGGTAGGTCTGTCGGCCTTCGCCCGAATTTTCTGTATTTTCAAGTGCGAAGGAATAGTCATTATACTTTCTAAATCTCCATCATTTTAGGCTTAAGAGTACAGATACAACACTGCTCTTCTAAAACCCGTGCGTGAAAGTTTAGGTTAGGACTTCTGGAAATCAGAAAAGCGAGTTTTATCGACCCTTCTTGACCAATTTGGGTCCTTTCTTCTTTTATTCTCGGCTTTTCAAAGCGAACTCGCATTCAAATTTGCCGCATCAGCGATTATGAATAATTAATGATGTCCAGCCATTATATATGATGCCGACTTTTTGGCATCCAGGGAATTGTAGCGAGTCAAAACAGCGCGACGGGGAATTAGCTCAAGTGGAAGAGCGCCCTCTTAGCATGCGGGAGGTACCGGGATCAATACCCGGATTCTCCACATTTCTTTTCCTTTTTCACTTTCACGTTATAGTTCTTTAACAAAGACAAAAATTAAATGGAATCTCTATTAAGATATTCTTTTTTATCTAGTAATGTAATAGGCCGGTTCACACTAGGGACCAAAGCGCACTTGAAGTGCACTTGATAATCAAGTAGACTTGAGGTCTACTTAGGAAAGACGAGACAATAGATTTTCAGGAATGATTACGCACAGCGTGCGTATTTAAATGCAAATTACTTGCGAGCGCAAGTTAGTAGCGGTTGTTTAGCCGTGATAAACAAAGTTGAAGGTCAAAAGTACGATATGCATAAAACGCTAAGTCGATAGTAAAATAATCAAGTCTTATCAAGTCAAATTCTATTTGAACTTAATTCAGCAAAAAATCGCCTCAGAGCCTGGTGTAATACCATGCTCACTCTTTGTTAATTTTTGGGAAATCTTTCGTGCTCGTCTTAAAAACATGTTTTTGTATCTCATAAGTATTGAATGCGCGCAGGCTGTAGTGTTTTTGATTGGCTAAGCCTGAGAATTAGACAACAACCTTTTTTCTCACCGTAGAATTTTTACCCAAAGTCGGCTTGAAATACGCTTTCCAATACAACAGCTAAAGTAAAACTTGAGATCTTGCTTGAGAGTATTTTTTAAGTCGCCCGTGACTCCAGAATTGGAAACCAAAACGCAGAGAGATCGGTCCCTGTGGAATTCAAAGTTGCGCGCCCACGTGCTTTTATCTGCACGGCTGCACGGCTGTACTGTCATTGGTCAAGTGCGCTCCCAAGTAAGGGGTAGACCTTACATCGAAGTGCACTTGAATCCTTTTGTTTTACGCATTCGCCAGGGCAACAAAGAAACCCAAAAGTTGCGGTCATTAAAACGTTCACACTCCAAGTACGCGAGCTACACTTGGGTGATTCCGCACAAATCAACAGCACGTGCCATTCAAAAAGACGTTTTTGATAAATAAGAAGGGAAATACGGAGCTTTTAGAAAACGAACTACTGCAAATTATTTAACTTTTTAATTACATTCAGCTGATATTAATTTTTACCTCTTTGATGCATTTTACAATTAGATTTAAACGTGTAAATAAATTAGATGAGTGCTTCTATTGAAATGTAAGTCAGACTTAGAAAACGCTCTCAGAAAGGAGTTCACACTACAAGTACGTACCAAGTGCACTTCAAGTGCACTAAAAAAGCCCTAGTGAGAACGGGCCTAGTATTTTTATTTAAAACTGAATAAAATATCGTTCAACAAAAACAGACATATTTTATTTTAGGAACTTATTACACTTTTAACCGGTTAGTCCTTCTTTCTTTCTGAAAAGGTTATTGTTGTTGAAAATCAAATTGACCGATAGAATCTTCAAACTTAATTTTCGCTTATAGCATAGCGTGTCGGGGAATTAGCTCAAGTGGTAGAGCGCCCGCTTCGCATGCGGGAGGTACCGGGATCGATACCCGGATTCTCCAATTTTGTTTTTTACTTTCACGTTATAGTTCTTTAATAAAGACAAAAACGTAATGCTCCACATAAGAACGATAGCAAACTGCATTGTTCTGCGGCATTGGCTCTTTCCCACATAGAATATCTCGGATTTCAAGAATAGAGGAGGAGATGATGGTTAATAATTATATTTCATTATAAAAATAAAGAAAATCTATTTGCGTCAAATAAATTTTAGGAAATGTTCGTGCTTAACAAATCAGAATAACAGAAGACAATAGCTAATAATTTTGCTTTTTTGATGAAGTTCCCCAAATACAATATCTTTTAAAACTTGCATGACGTGCGATTGGGTCTCAAATTACTTGAAACCTTAAAAAAATTAGACAAAATGCACATTAAACCTTAACTTTTTAGCGGTTTTTGAGTCTTGGCCAATGAGATCACTAGTTGTAACAATGAAAAAAGTTGACATTCCATCGTGCATGGCCGTTGGCGCTATCCTTCTTCTGCGGATCATTACTTAAAAAAATAAAATATCGTTCAACAAAAACAGATATTTTGTTTTAGGAACTTATTACATTTTTTACCGGTTAGTCCTTCTTTCTGAAAATGACAGGTTATTGGCGTTGAAAATCAAATTGACTGATACAATTTTTAAACCGGATTTTCGCCTATAGCATAGCGTGTTGGGGAATTGGCTCAAGTGGTAGAGCGCCCGCTTAGCATGCGGGAGGTACCGGGATCGATACCCGGATTCTCCAATTTAGTTTTTTCACTTTCACATTATAGTTCTTTAACTAAACCAAATAAAGAATAGATAGAGTCTCTATTAACATATTATTTCATAAAGTTATGTAACATTTTTATTCAAAAAAATAAAATGTCCTTCGACAAAAACGTAATTTGTTTACAAGCGGCGAATTAAAATTGCCCAACGAAAATACAGTTTGAAAATTCCCTCGGTCAATTTGATTTTCCACCGGCAGAGAGCAGCTATGCAAAACAATGTAGTTGACGATATTCAAGTTTTATTCTTCTTTTATCTTCCAAAGACAGTATTCAAAGTTTTAAAGTTTCTTTCATTAAAAACAAAAGTGTATAAAAGTTATTCTAGTTTGGGCCTGTCCAGCGGGACCTCTCTCACAAAAAGCAAGAATCATGCGACCAGACCAACAGGCCTGATCCTATTATTGATCCTAATGTGTTGTTAAATACCACCTGTCTGATTAAGTACTGGTACTTGCAAAATCTTGTTTTTTTTTTTCTGTTTTGTTTGAATATGTGCAAACTATGTTAGTCGTAAACACTTTTCATTACTTTTACCGCTTTTACCGCTTTCAAATAAAAAAAATTCGTTGGTTTCAAGAGCAAACTTTATATTTCTATTGGAGGATTAAGATATGCTGTTTTTACTATGTTTGCGCTGTTTCTAGCTTCAAAGTCAATGTGAGAAGTCGAATTTCTGTCCATTTGATAATGCAGCACTTCTATCACGTTTGCAGGTCTACACCGCACCGGTAAAACTCTGGAGTACAGTTTGAGAAATCCCTGTTTGAAAGCCGAATTGCGCACTCCATACAAAATAGGATTAACAGCACTATTTGCATAACCTAACAACAATGATGAAATGTCTACCGCGCGTGGTAAAGGTCTTGTGTAGTACACATCAAGAAACATGGTTACAGCTAACGGTGTCCAGCAATAAACGAACAGGGTAACCATTAAAAGGAACGTGTTTGTGATTCTAGCTTCTTCCCGTGTTACTCGAAACTGGACCTTGTTGTATTTTAGTTCAATGTCTGCTTTGGTCTTATTTTGCACTTCACATCTTGTTTAAGGCTCCTCCGGTACAGCATCACAGTGAGGCCGTCGTTGCTGTGGGGGTGGAAGGTTATTCCTTAAACCTGCAATCTTCCTTTTCGCTTCCCTTGTAAACACCAAAATATAAATATTGTAATACGAAAAGGCTATTGCTAAAATAGGTCCCATGAAGCATACTACGATCATTAAATACATAAAGTAGACGTTTGACGGCCAGTAAACAAAACAGCTCGATTTTTCAGGGATGAATCGATATTCTGTCCAACCGAAGAGTGGAGGAGAAGCTAAAGATGTGGAGACTACCCAAACTGCGACGACGTAAATCGATGCCTTCTTCTTCGAGAAGATGCTGGTATAAGCGCTCCACTTGACTACGTGAAAATATCGGTTGATGGCGATCATACCGAGCGACATGACGGATACTATAAACGACAAAATCGTTAAATACCCGAGTGCCACACAGCCCGAATGCCAGAACACCCATTGCTTTGTGATAATCGTCACCATAGTAACTGGCATGCTCAGTAGCGACACCAAGATGTCTGCCACGGCCAGATTTAGAATGAACATATAGACCACTTTCATAATGGCGGCCGATTTATTTATTCTTTTATATGTATGTTAATTAGCCCCACTGGCCTCGGTAACATGTGCAAAATTCAAAAGAATTTTTACTCTAAAATGAGGCCAGTGAGGCTAATTAACATACATATAAAAGAATAAATAAATCGGCCGCCATTATGAAAGTGGTCTATTGGTGATGGTGAAAAGGTTTCGGTTTTTGGAGACGATGAGGAATAAACTTACATTACCAATTAAAGCTGCGAAGCAGATGAAGCAGAGGACAGTCGTCTCGAAGATCATGGCAAATAAACTCGGCGTCATTTTTACGAACCAACGAGTTAATTAAGGTTGGCAAACAATACCAACTGTATGTTCAAGCAGTTTAAATATCAACCAATCTGTTTTCTTTGTTCTCGAGTTGATTAGAAACACGTTTAAAGTTTAACGCAGCGTTACCTGATGCTGAGAATTACACACGAAAAGATATAACTCCAAAATGAAGTTTGAAAACCATGCACGCAACAACCGTTTTTACCTTAGTGCTATTCTGAAGATGCTTCTGTATTTTTTCTTTTCATTCAAAGGGGTAATTTGAATAAGAAATGCTCTAAAATGCGTCTTTTTTCCGCACAGTTTTTTTCTTAAAAGGGTTGATGTCCGTTGCTTCGGATGATTAGAAGTGCCATTTGAATGACGTTATTGAAAATGTTTTTTATTATTGTTGGTTTGTCTCACGGAAGCAAGCGGAGATGATGATCATGTGATTTTACTCTAGAGAATAAGTTCTTACAAATTTTGTCATATTCACGTGTATATGAATGCATAGTCTTTAGAAAGATAAAGAAACACTTCTCCAGAAAACACATGAGTGTCATGAGCTGAAACGGGTAAACAAACAAACTAGGGTAAAAAGGGCCGGTACTTTTAGCCAAAAAAAATCCGGAAATTTCGGTTGAAAGTCAAATGGATCAGACAATTTCCGTGCGGAAATCGTGGAATACCTCAAGAGGTAGTCCTATTTTCCGTTTCGGAATGGAACGTTGGAAATTTCCTTACCATTTGAATTCAGAAAAAATCAGTCAAATTGCTAAATCGAGTGAACGGTATCATATTGCCTGACTGATAGTTTGAATCGTGCAGTAAAAGTGTTAACGCCGCATCTGACAAATGTTCACGAGTTTAGAAGGGTCTTGTAGCTTCAAATGCATTCTATACAGCTATTTAAATTAACGTTGTCGGATTAAATAAAATGCTGAAAGCCAAGACCGCAAGGTAGTTTGGGATTATAATGCAATGGCTTTTTACAACTAAAAATACGAAAAAAGCAAGTGACACACTCGAACACCTACCCCGCGGCCTGGCCATCAGTACCTAACGTTTGCGCACAGCCATAACACCCGGGCATTGGCAGCCATGGACAACTGTTTCGTCCTAGTGAGGACTCATCAGCATGGCCGGTACTGGCCAGACCGCGAGGTTGGTGTTTGAGTGTGTCACTTGCTTTTTTCGTGTTTCTATTTACAACTACCCATACTACCTTGCAGTCTTGGCTTTAAGCTTTTATCCGACAACGTTAATTGAAATAGCTGTATAGAGCGTTTTCACTCACGTGACCTTCAGTCCCGTGGGACTCAAATGACAAAGGCCATGGCAGCCATGTTGGTGTTCCTAACAAAAGAAGTTAATTAAAATTATTTTGTACGGGAACGCCAATATGGCGGCTATGACGTCAAGTGAAAACGCTCTATACAAGAAGACTAAAGAATAGTTACACTGGAAAGTTTCTTCGGTTCGTTGTTTAAAGGGGCTATGTCGCAAGGGGAGTCTGAGCAATGAGTTCCTGTCATGTGACGTCACACATGTCAAATTTCTATTGTTCCCTCCCGGATCGCGGCAAGTTTTATCGCGCTTGCAAAAAGTGTTAAAAATGAAACTAGTTTAGTTTCATTTTTAACACTTTTTACAGCGTTAAACTTAACACTTTTTCACGTAACTACAATTAACGCTGCGCAGGATACATATTTATTTATCGCGCTTGCACTCGTGTCGAACCACGCGAGGTAAACAAACACAGGATCGATTTCGCTTTTAAAGGGATAGTATCACGAGGTCGAAACTTGAAAACGTCGGCCCACTTTTCAAGTTTGATTCCGCAAATTCAAAAAGGCCGTCGAGAAGTGGAGGTATTTGTTGAATCAAAAAATCCGTTTTGATAGCCAAAAGAAAGAAAAAAATCACTTTTAACAGTGATATGTCCAAAATTCCGGTGCAAGAATAGTGAACAGTGCCGCGCGTGGAACCTCGTGATACTATCCCTTTAAATTCCTCCCCAAGTTCCACCATTACTGGAAGACATCGAATTTTTCGACGGTACGACTAACAAATCGCAGAAATAATTTAACAAAAATCTAGCCAAGTAAATACTCTAACTAATTTGTAAACTTGAGATCTATCCTTCCACGCAATACGACGGGATGGAACGGATTGCAGCGAATTCGACAGTAATGGCCGCCAACTTGATAAAAAGCCACCGGACGTTTTTCAAGTTGTTAGTACCCAGTACTCACCCGCCATCCTCGCGACATGGCCCCTTTAAGTTTCTTTAATTAAAAACAAAAGTGTGTAAAATATATTTTTGTTCGGGCCTGTCCGGGAATCGAACCCGGGACCTCTCGCACCCAAAGCGAGAATCATGCCACTAGACCAACAGGCCGATCGCACAAGTAGAGGACAATTATTGATCGTGATGTGTTGATAAATACCACCTGTCTGTGGTGTTTCTCTTTTTCTTTTTTTTGTTCTGTTTAACAATGAAAAAACTACATTTAATTTCCTGGGACAAGTGGTCAAATATTGTTTGTTGTATCGCTAATCAGTAAAAAAATATATAAATAAGGGCCTGTTTTCTTTTTTGTTTCTTTATTTTTTCGCTCACTCGGCAGCCAGGGAAGTGTATTGAAAACTTAATTGCATATTATTTAAAGTTTAAAAAGACATTTTATAAAATTTTGTAGGGAACATTTCAAAAGAGACATTTTCTTAAAGGAAAAAGCCTTTGTTTTTTTTTTCGTGAAATATACAATGGAGTAGATCCGTTTATATTTCAACAGTCTACTTCGTTAGTGATGGGGACAAGAAAAAATAAAAGATAACCGGCCTAAAGGATAATTAAACTTTCCAGTCTACCATAATCGAAAGTATTTCGCCTAGGACGTTCATGTGGCAACACCCAAACGTCGGTAATCTCATACGCAGCAGCTGTTTTATTGTATTCTCATCTTAATTTACAGGTGCAGGTCGGTGAATTATAAATGGGGGATCGGGAATATCTGTCATGAACATTGAAATCACATGAACACAATCATCATCATCATCAGCATCGTCATCATTATCATCATCATAACCATTATCATGTTGTTTGACTTATTTTGTATTGTACCCCACGTTTTTATTGTTCGTTTTCGAGCTGCAGACGTTCTCTTTCGCATGTTCAATGGTTTCTTTAGAGAAGCAATTCTGCTCAATCTCTCTCCCTCTTTTTAACGTGACAATTATTTCCTTGTCTAGGAAAGCGTTCTCACAATGAGACACTATTCTTGTCACCAGAGGCTTTTCTCCCGCTCTCATATTCGCCGCTCGATATTCGGCCGGTCCCGACTTCTTAACATCCAGGGAATTATAGTCAATGGTGTTTACAATATTCAAGTTTTATTCTTTTTATCTTCCAAGGACACATCAAAGTTTCTCCGCTTTAATAAAAAAAAAAATTAAAATGATAACCTGTTATTTTCTAGAAGAAAGAACTAACCGAAAAAAATTCTAATAAGTTACCACAAAACAGCGTGACGGGGAATTAGCTCAAGTGGTAGAGCGCCCGCTTATAGCATGCGGGAGGTACCGGGATCGATACCCGGATTCTCCACATTTTATTTCTTTTTTCATTTTCACGTTAAAGTTTCTTTAACAAAGACAAAAAAATAAATGGAATCTATTAAGATAGATATTTTTTTTTTATCTAGTTATGTAATATTTTTATTAAAAAATAAAATATAGTTCAACAAAAACAGATATATTTTATTTTAGGAACTTATTAGATTTTTTACCGGTTAGTCCTTCTTTCTGAAAATGACAGGTTATTTGTGTTGAAAATCAAATTGACCGATAGAATTTTGAAACCGGATTTTCGTTTATAGCATAGCGTGTCGGGGAATTAGCTCAAGTGGTAGAGCGCCTGCTTAGCATGCGGGAGGTACCAATTTTGTTTTTTCACTTTCACTTAATAGTTCTTTAACCAAACCAAAATCATTACATAGAATCCCTATTAAGATATCATTTTATATAGTTATGTTGTATTTTTATTCAAAAAAATAAAATGTCCTTCGACAAAAATATAAGCGGCCCTGTGATCAAATTTTTGATTTTCATTTTTTTACATTTTCGTGTAATATTAGACTTTCTTACTCATCTTGCCAAATTTCAATCCATTACGACAGCAGAAGTCATTTTATTTTAACATTTATTTCCGAGAATTTACGGCCGCCATTAATCAACCTTGTTCCAAGGCTTGGTTGCGAATGGGAGAAAGTGACGTCAAAGACTCATACATACCTCACGGGTTGAAATTATAATAACAATCAGCATAGAAAATTGCACGAAGAACAAGTCCAAAGTTTTTGTTGCTTTTCGCGTGATTTTCAATACTTATTATTATTATAATTTCAACCCGTGAGGTATGTTTGAGTCTTTGACGTCACTTTCTCCCATTCGCAACCAATCCTTGGAACAAGGTTGATTATATAATGGCGGCCGTAAATTCTCGGAGATAAATGTTAAAATAAATGACTTCTGATGTTCGTAATGAATTGAAATTTGGCAAGATAAGTAAGAAAGTCTAATTGTACACGAAAATGTAAAAAAATGAAAATCAAAAATTTGATCACAGGGGAACTTTAAAAGCTCCACGTGCCCTTGCATCATATAAGTACCAAGAACTTAAAAGTAATCGTCTCATGGATTCACTTGGTGATATACTGGTAAGTTATCAAACACAAAAGTTCTTCCCACATCCAGAGATTAAAATTTTGTTCTCCAATGAAAGTTGATAGACTTTTATCGACTCTTTGTAAAGGTCGAAACAACTTTATAAAGAACATCATATTCACCGTCTCGAACGAAAAGGCTTCCCCCTTTAAGAATTTTCTATTCCAAAGCAGACGGTATCGCATTTTGTAGTGCTTTGGCGCTGGAAGCTTTGTGTATTGTCGTAGAAAACTTGCTCACAGTTCGTCTCTTCGTTATGAACAAGAAACTTCGTAAAAGGTTTGAGTTCATTTTTTTTAGTCGTCAATATGGCATTAGTTGATGTGATGCATGGTGTGCTTGTACCTTTTTCATATTTCCTCTGAAATCGGAGTTAATTATCAGTTCAATATGGACGGTAAGGCTCGATCATGGTCCTTTTATATTTTCTACATTATCACAGGTACCGTCAAGCACAAGTCTCATTAACTTCTGCAGCCTTGATCTCCGGTGAGAGATTTTAAGCCGTCATTGGCCACTTAACCACCGACTGCCACTGACAACGCGAGGTGTTATCTTTAGTAACATGGACACTAATTTTCCTTTTAACTACGGTGCTTTATGTATTATCTTACTTAATTGTAAGAAACCTCGCTCTTCACCTTTTGAATTCGTACTTCTTGTCCGCATTACTGATTCTATGTGGTTCTTAGTATTAGCATTTGGAGAAAATTTCAACACAAAAATCTCTCAAATCATGTCTATAAATCCAATTGTGTATGCACTAAGAACTCCTGAGTTAAGACGGGTGCTGGACTGTGTTGGAAGGCAGGATGGGATACACAGGGAAGCTATAATTATAAAGAGAGAAAACATGGCTGCCGTAACACAGCTAAAACTACTGAGAACCGATCCCAGTCGTCTACAGCTGAGGTACAGAAAAAAATATCCATGCTAAATTTTGATATGATTGGTTTGTTCACTTTTGTACTTGTTTTAGCCATGAATTGAAATAAATAAATTAATTAATTAGTTCACACAGGTGCAAGAACAAGAATTGTATAAAGCTAGAAGTAAAACACTCTATTCGTTATATTTCTAAAAAATGTATTTGACTTATCCAATCAGCGTTAAGGC
>JAJLRJ010000001.1:20055233-20182733 GCA_024195265.1 Dendrophyllia cribrosa
CAATTCTGCTCAATCTCTCTCCCTTTTTTTAACATGACAATTATTTCATTGTCTAGGAAAGCGTTCTTACAACGAGACACTATTCTTGTCACCTGCGGCTTTTCTCACGCTCTCATATTCGCCGCTGGATAACGCTTCGGTAGGTCTGTCGGCCTTCGCCCGAATTTTCTGTATTTTCAAGTGCGAAGGAATAGTCATTATACTTTCTAAATCTCCATCATTTTAGGCTTAAGAGTACAGATACAACACTGCTCTTCTAAAACCCGTGCGTGAAAGTTTAGGTTAGGACTTCTGGAAATCAGAAAAGCGAGTTTTATCGACCCTTCTTGACCAATTTGGGTCCTTTCTTCTTTTATTCTCGGCTTTTCAAAGCGAACTCGCATTCAAATTTGCCGCATCAGCGATTATGAATAATTAATGATGTCCAGCCATTATATATGATGCCGACTTTTTGGCATCCAGGGAATTGTAGCGAGTCAAAACAGCGCGACGGGGAATTAGCTCAAGTGGAAGAGCGCCCTCTTAGCATGCGGGAGGTACCGGGATCAATACCCGGATTCTCCACATTTCTTTTCCTTTTTCACTTTCACGTTATAGTTCTTTAACAAAGACAAAAATTAAATGGAATCTCTATTAAGATATTCTTTTTTATCTAGTAATGTAATAGGCCGGTTCACACTAGGGACCAAAGCGCACTTGAAGTGCACTTGATAATCAAGTAGACTTGAGGTCTACTTAGGAAAGACGAGACAATAGATTTTCAGGAATGATTACGCACAGCGTGCGTATTTAAATGCAAATTACTTGCGAGCGCAAGTTAGTAGCGGTTGTTTAGCCGTGATAAACAAAGTTGAAGGTCAAAAGTACGATATGCATAAAACGCTAAGTCGATAGTAAAATAATCAAGTCTTATCAAGTCAAATTCTATTTGAACTTAATTCAGCAAAAAATCGCCTCAGAGCCTGGTGTAATACCATGCTCACTCTTTGTTAATTTTTGGGAAATCTTTCGTGCTCGTCTTAAAAACATGTTTTTGTATCTCATAAGTATTGAATGCGCGCAGGCTGTAGTGTTTTTGATTGGCTAAGCCTGAGAATTAGACAACAACCTTTTTTCTCACCGTAGAATTTTTACCCAAAGTCGGCTTGAAATACGCTTTCCAATACAACAGCTAAAGTAAAACTTGAGATCTTGCTTGAGAGTATTTTTTAAGTCGCCCGTGACTCCAGAATTGGAAACCAAAACGCAGAGAGATCGGTCCCTGTGGAATTCAAAGTTGCGCGCCCACGTGCTTTTATCTGCACGGCTGCACGGCTGTACTGTCATTGGTCAAGTGCGCTCCCAAGTAAGGGGTAGACCTTACATCGAAGTGCACTTGAATCCTTTTGTTTTACGCATTCGCCAGGGCAACAAAGAAACCCAAAAGTTGCGGTCATTAAAACGTTCACACTCCAAGTACGCGAGCTACACTTGGGTGATTCCGCACAAATCAACAGCACGTGCCATTCAAAAAGACGTTTTTGATAAATAAGAAGGGAAATACGGAGCTTTTAGAAAACGAACTACTGCAAATTATTTAACTTTTTAATTACATTCAGCTGATATTAATTTTTACCTCTTTGATGCATTTTACAATTAGATTTAAACGTGTAAATAAATTAGATGAGTGCTTCTATTGAAATGTAAGTCAGACTTAGAAAACGCTCTCAGAAAGGAGTTCACACTACAAGTACGTACCAAGTGCACTTCAAGTGCACTAAAAAAGCCCTAGTGAGAACGGGCCTAGTATTTTTATTTAAAACTGAATAAAATATCGTTCAACAAAAACAGACATATTTTATTTTAGGAACTTATTACACTTTTAACCGGTTAGTCCTTCTTTCTTTCTGAAAAGGTTATTGTTGTTGAAAATCAAATTGACCGATAGAATCCTCAAACTTAATTTTCGCTTATAGCATAGCGTGTCGGGGAATTAGCTCAAGTGGTAGAGCGCCCGCTTTGCATGCGGGAGGTACCGGGATCGATACCCGGATTCTCCAATTTTGTTTTTTACTTTCACGTTATAGTTCTTTAATAAAGACAAAAACGTAATGCTCCACATAAGAACGATAGCAAACTGCATTGTTCTGCGGCATTGGCTCTTTCCCACATAGAATATCTCGGATTTCAAGAATAGAGGAGGAGATGATGGTTAATAATTATATTTCATTATAAAAATAAAGAAAATCTATTTGCGTCAAATAAATTTTAGGAAATGTTCGTGCTTAACAATTCAGAATAACAGAAGACAATAGCTAATAATTTTGCTTTTTTGATGAAGTTCCCCAAATACAATATCTTTTAAAACTTGCATGACGTGCGATTGGGTCTCAAATTACTTGAAACCTTAAAAAAATTAGACAAAATGCACATTAAACCTTAACTTTTTAGCGGTTTTTGAGTCTTGGCCAATGAGATCACTAGTTGTAACAATGAAAAAAGTTGACATTCCATCGTGCATGGCCGTTGGCGCTATCCTTCTTCTGCGGATCATTACTTAAAAAAATAAAATATCGTTCAATAAAAACAGATATTTTGTTTTAGGAACTTATTACATTTTTTACCGGTTAGTCCTTCTTTCTGAAAATGACAGGTTATTGGCGTTGAAAATCAAATTGACTGATACAATTTTTAAACCGGATTTTCGCCTATAGCATAGCGTGTTGGGGAATTGGCTCAAGTGGTAGAGCGCCCGCTTAGCATGCGGGAGGTACCGGGATCGATACCCGGATTCTCCAATTTAGTTTTTTCACTTTCACATTATAGTTCTTTAACTAAACCAAATAAAGAATAGATAGAGTCTCTATTAACATATTATTTCATAAAGTTATGTAACATTTTTATTCAAAAAAATAAAATGTCCTTCGACAAAAACGTAATTTGTTTACAAGCGGCGAATTAAGATTGCCCAACGAAAATACAGTTTGAAAATTCCCTCGGTCAATTTGATTTTCCACCGGCAGAGAGCAGCTATGCAAAACAATGTAGTTGACGATATTCAAGTTTTATTCTTCTTTTATCTTCCAAAGACAGTATTCAAAGTTTTAAAGTTTCTTTCATTAAAAACAAAAGTGTATAAAAGTTATTCTAGTTTGGGCCTGTCCAGCGGGACCTCTCTCACAAAAAGCAAGAATCATGCGACCAGACCAACAGGCCTGATCCTATTATTGATCCTAATGTGTTGTTAAATACCACCTGTCTGATTAAGTACTGGTACTTGCAAAATCTTGTTTTTTTTTCTGTTTTGTTTGAATATGTGCAAACTATGTTACCGCTTTCAAATAAAAAAAATTCGTTGGTTTCAAGAGCAAACTTTATATTTCTATTGGAGGATTAAGATATGCTGTTTTTACTATGTTTGCGCTGTTTCCAGCTTCAAAGTCAATGTGAGAAGTCGAATTTCTGTCCATTTGATAATGCAGCACTTCTATCACGTTTGCAGGTCTACACCGCACCGGTAAAACTCTGGAGTACAGTTTGAGAAATCCCTGTTTGAAAGCCGAATTGCGCACTCCATACAAAATAGGATTAACAGCACTATTTGCATAACCTAACAACAATGATGAAATGTCTACCGCGCGTGGTAAAGGTCTTGTGTAGTACACATCAAGAAACAAGGTTACAGCTAACGGTGTCCAGCAATAAACGAACAGGGTAACCATTAAAAGGAACGTGTTTGTGATTCTAGCTTCTTCCCGTGTTACTCGAAACTGGACCTTGTTGTATTTTAGTTCAATGTCTGCTTTGGTCTTATTTTGCACTTCACATCTTGTTTAAGGCTCCTCCGGTACAGCATCACAGTGAGGCCGTCGTTGCTGTGGAGGTGGCAGGTTATTCCTTAAACCTGCAATCTTCCTTTTCGCTTCCCTTGTAAACACCAAAATATAAATATTGTAATACGAAAAGGCTATTGCTAAAATAGGTCCCATGAAGCATACTACGATCATTAAATACATAAAGTAGACGTTTGACGGCCAGTAAACAAAACAGCTCGATTTTTCAGGGATGAATCGATATTCTGTCCAACCGAAGAGTGGAGGAGAAGCTAAAGATGTGGAGACTACCCAAACTGCGACGACGTAAATCGATGCCTTCTTCTTCGAGAAGATGCTGGTATAAGCGCTCCACTTGACTACGTGAAAATATCGGTTGATGGCGATCATACCGAGCGACATGACGGATACTATAAACGACAAAATCGTTAAATACCCGAGTGCCACACAGCCCGAATGCCAGAACACCCATTGCTTTGTGATAATCGTCACCATAGTAACTGGCATGCTCAGTAGCGACACCAAGATGTCTGCCACGGCCAGATTTAGAATGAACATATAGACCACTTTCATAATGGCGGCCGATTTATTTATTCTTTTATATGTATGTTAATTAGCCCCACTGGCCTCGGTAACATGTGCAAAATTCAAAAGAATTTTTACTCTAAAATGAGGCCAGTGAGGCTAATTAACATACATATAAAAGAATAAATAAATCGGCCGCCATTATGAAAGTGGTCTATTGGTGATGGTGAAAAGGTTTCGGTTTTTGGAGACGATGAGGAATAAACTTACATTACCAATTAAAGCTGCGAAGCAGATGAAGCAGAGGACAGTCGTCTCGAAGATCATGGCAAATAAACTCGGCGTCATTTTTACGAACCAACGAGTTAATTAAGGTTGGCAAACAATACCAACTGTATGTTCAAGCAGTTTAAATATCAACCAATCTGTTTTCTTTGTTCTCGAGTTGATTAGAAACACGTTTAAAGTTTAACGCAGCGTTACCTGATGCTGAGAATTACACACGAAAAGATATAACTCCAAAATGAAGTTTGAAAACCATGCACGCAACAACCGTTTTTACCTTAGTGCTATTCTGAAGATGCTTCTGTATTTTTTCTTTTCATTCAAAGGGGTAATTTGAATAAGAAATGCCCTAAAATGCGTCTTTTTTCCGCACTGTTTTTTTCTTAAAAGGGTTGATGTCCGTTGCTTCGGATGATTAGAAGTGCCATTTGAATGACGTTATTGAAAATGTTTTTTATTATTGTTGGTTTGTCTCACGGAAGCAAGCGGAGATGATGATCATGTGATTTTACTCTAGAGAATAAGTTCTTACAAATTTTGTCATATTCACGTGTATATGAATGCATAGTTTTTAGAAAGATAAAGAAACACTTCTCCAGAAAACACATGAGTGTCATGAGCTGAAACGGGTAAACAAACAAACTAGGGTAAAAAGGGCCGGTACTTTTAGCCAAAAAAAATCCGGAAATTTCGGTTGAAAGTCAAATGGATCAGACAATTTCCGTGCGGAAATCGTGGAATACCTCAAGAGGTAGTCTTATTTTCCGTTTCGGAATGGAACGTTGGAAATTTCCTTACCATTTGAATTCAGAAAAAATCAGTCAAATTGCTAAATCGAGTGAACGGTATCATATTGCCTGACTGATAGTTTGAATCGTGCAGTAAAAGTGTTAACGCCGCATCTGACAAATGTTCACGAGTTTAGAAGGGTCTTGTAGCTTCAAATGCATTCTATACAGCTATTTAAATTAACGTTGTCGGATTAAATAAAATGCTGAAAGCCAAGACCGCAAGGTAGTTTGGGATTATAATGCAATGGCTTTTTACAACTAAAAATACGAAAAAAGCAAGTGACACACTCGAACACCTACCCCGCGGCCTGGCCATCAGTACCTAACGTATGCGCACAGCCATAACACCCGGGCATTGGCAGCCATGGACAGCTGTTTCGTCCTAGTGAGGACTCATCAGCATGGCCGGTACTGGCCAGACCGCGAGGTTGGTGTTTGAGTGTGTCACTTGCTTTTTTCGTGTTTCTATTTACAACTACCCATACTACCTTGCAGTCTTGGCTTTAAGCTTTTATCCGACAACGTTAATTGAAATAGCTGTATAGAGCGTTTTCACTCACGTGACCTTCAGTCCCGTGGGACTCAAATGACAAAGGCCATGGCAGCCATGTTGGTGTTCCTAACAAAAGAAGTTAATTAAAATTATTTTGTACGGGAACACCAATATGGCGGCTATGACGTCAAGTGAAAACGCTCTATACAAGAAGACTAAAGAATAGTTACACTGGAAAGTTTCTTCGGTTCGTTGTCCAAAGGGGCTATGTCGCAAGGTGAGTCTGCGCAATGAGTTCCTGTCATGTGACGTCACACATGTCAAATTTCTATTGTTCCCTCCCGGATCGCGGCAAGTTTTATCGCGCTTGCACTCGTGTCGAACCACGCGAGGTAAACAAACACAGGATCGATTTCGCTTTTAAATTCCTCCCCAACTTCCACCACTACTGGAAGACATCGAATTTTTCGAAGGTACGACTAACAAATCGCAGAAATAATTTAACAAAAATCTAGCCTAGTAAATACTCTAACTCATCATCATCATCATTATCATCATCTTTATTTAAAAACACGGGATCACTTTCATTAAAAAAATGCTCTTCCAGTGAGCCGTGGACTACTTAACATACAATAATGATAAAACGTTTAAAAAAACAACCTTACAAGCACAAACTATCGAAGTAAAAATTATTTATCTAAATATAACTAATTATCGTAAACCTAAAATCTAACCTTATATAATTAAGTTAATTAAAACTTATTTAACTCTACCTATCACATCAGTTTATTAAAAAGTATTTCATTTGACAGACTAGCCTTAAAAGCATTCAGACTAGCATGATCTCTTGCTTCTGCAGGGATTTTGTTCCAGAGGACAGACCCTCTGTAGTGAAGACTACATTTAGTTGCTTCTAGTTTTGGTCTAGGAATATACATATTTAATTCAGAGTTTCTCAAATTATGAGAGTGAACATTTGATGTATCGTTAAAAATCCTTCTTAAATATGATGGAGATAGACTATTGTAAATCTTATACATCATAATAGCCAGATGTCTAATTCTCCTATGTTCCAGTCTTTCCCATCCCAGTTCATCCAATAATTCACTTGACTGAGTTTCATAATTTGATAATATAATCCTCGCAGCCCTATTTTGCAACTGCTGGAGTCGCTCAGATAAGCCTTTACCAATGCAGCCCCAGACTGTACTGGTATAATCAAAATATGGTAAAATTAATGCCTTATACATAGTTAATCGAGTTTCACATGGTACATTAGGACTTATACGCTTTAGGACCGCAAGTCCTGCGGATATTTTCAGTAGTAGGTTAAGTATGGATTTAAGCCCCGCGATGGACTAGGTGACTAGGTGACTAGGTGACTAGGTGACTAGGTGACTAGGTGACTAGGTGACTAGGTGACTAGGTGACTAGGTGTCTAGTCAATGACGTCACAATATGCCTTCCCGCATACTAATAAGTGCCTAGTCAATTACCTATTCCTTTTGTGTTAATAAATGACTAGGGATAGTGCCTAGGTAAATCATTGATATGCCTTCCCGCATACTAATAAACGGATTCCCTTTTCATGACAATAGAAACAATAGACCGGCCCAAACTTGCCCGCTCTATTCCAACTCACTTCAAAACAAAACACAACTGACACAGATATCCTTTACAGACATAGAGCAAAACAACATGCCTTGACCAGGACTCGAACCTGGGTTACTGCGGCCACAACGCAGTGTCTTAACCACTAGCCATCAAAGCTGTGGATATTATAACCGGATAAAACTTCAGTATAAGAGGGTTCCGAAACATTCAAGTTTGGAAGCAATAAAATTGCACAGTATAAAAACCGCTTCTTATTCGTATTTACCGCAACATTCTTATAGCCGCTTCATCGCTAGTCTCTTTGTCGATTTTCAGTTTGCCAGCCATTTCCAACTTTAAGTTTTAATTTCTTTAACCGTAGCTTCAAAGTTCAAACTTTTAATTATGCGAACTTACACTGAACCAAATTTGCATGAAAAATTAGCACCTCGGAAAAATTAACAAAGCAACCAATAACATGCGCGTGCTAAAACAATAAACCCACACTTTGTTGAGCTCAAACTATATTTATTGATAACAAACAATATTATACAGGCAATTTAAACGCTTAGTTGGAAAGGAAAAGACAGAGTTGGTTTAGTCTTCTTCATCGGGAAGAACTTGTTTGACAAACAATCGATTGAGTAAGAATTTTCGCTTATCGATGGCAAGTTCTGTCGATTCGAGCCAATCAAATCCCTCTGTGTCTTTTAACTCTTGTTGGGTTTGTATAACTTTACGAAAGGTCGAATCTTTCTTCAAAGCACGCATCCATTGTAGATTCTCTAAGAGTATTTTTCTCAGTTCCTTTCTATAGGCAGGAAGCAAGGCATTTTCAGCTTTAATGCGAGCCACGTTATGTGAATCTCCGTTTTGCTCGTATTCATTTATCAAAGCGTTGAATTCGGCTTCGTGGCGACTAAAAGCTTCATCTTGAATACGCGACCAAGGATCTATCTGCTCTTTCTCTTCTTGGGAAGATTCCATTTCTTCGCTAGATTGAGAGCCTTGAGATGACTGTTCGCTTTCTTGCGAGCTTTCGCTTTCGCTTTCTTCGGAATTTCCATTCCCTTGTTGATAGTCGCTCCACATCGTGATCTTTACTGCACAAGTGCTGACAACACACTAAACTAATCTGAGCTGGTTGTGTCTTTCTTTTATATATTTCGATAGAGGCGCGGTTACACGGCAAAATCCTTATGAATTGATTTGTGTTTTGTTTGAGAACAAAATGTTAGAATGAAATATTTTACGGATGTTCCACGAATTCACTATAAGGTCGGATTACAGGCCTGAAGCTTTGTTGGCTTTTTCGGTAGCAAAGGTTTCATCTAAAAACGATTTTACGTTTGGTTCATCTTCGTGTACGTAAATCCACTTTGTTTTTCCGTTTGAATAATGTCTTAATTTAACTGGCCAGTAATTTCCTCCGCACCAATAGACTGTAGGACTCGGGCGGGGATTGTAAGGATTTCGGGAACTGGTGTACATTTCCTGGTATACTCGCTTCAGACCAAACAACATCAAACGGTTTCAAAGGTTGAGGTGGAGATTTGTCTACACATTTGGCGGTCTTTACTGAAGGGGTCGCTTCCACTTGTTCTTCTGATTTCGAGGATTTGTTAATGCTAGGGTAGCGCCGGCAGGAATCGAAGATGTCAGTCAATACTTGTTTATTTCCCGGTGTGTCTGGTCGGTTGTCAACAAATATATAGCCAAAAGCTCTCTCCGTTTCTTGATAATAGGCTGTCATGAATCGCTGGCGATTCTTATCAAACATGTGTTCGGCGACGATTCCGATTTGTTTTCGATCGCTTGGACTTCGGAAAAGTGCCATGTACTGAGCATTCCGACTGATATCCGTGTTGAACTTTCTCTTCGGAAACATGTTTTGCAGCAAGAGAATGACACTTGCATTTCGGTGGCGGCCTTGAGTGAACAGCCGGGAAACGATAGGGCTATCCGTTGCCTGTGCCATCAGATCGTCAAACACCAGCACGTTGTTAAACTTTGGATTAATTTCCCGGAGGTCATCCTTAAAATTTGGAAGCCCACGAAAAAACTGAATGTCGTTTCCGATGGATGATTTCATAGCTTCGTATCTATCCTGCCATTGACTGTAGTACCACAGAATTCGCCTAGGTTTCTTGGTCTCGTAGCGAATACGATTTTTTGTCAGAATCGGTTCTACAAAGAACGTTTTTCCACATTGTGTGGGACCGACTACAAGCATTGAGAACTTGTGACGAAACATAAATTCCGGGTAAGCTTCGGTTTTCAAGGAAACGTCATGGGTCAATTTTGGTCTCTTGACAATACGGGCGGGTTTCACAGTTTCTTTTACAGAAATGGGGCGTTTTCGTGGTTCAGTTATGTCTCTTGGCACAATCGATTGACAATGATTTACAGCGGATGTAGACTCACTATTCAGTTCCCAGCAAACTCTTGCTTCTTTTAAGACCTCTGACCGTTTTAGTCCAGTTATGTCATGAACAATTTCAAGATGAGAACTCAAGTTAAGCACTCTTGGCTTTTTGCAAAACGGACAATTTCGTGGAAACCTTCTCGGCATGACGACTTGTGTATAATGATAGATTTTAACTGGTGTCAGTTAATATATAGTTTTCGGTGGAATAAAATGATATGGATATAAAAGGGGTAAAGAAAGGGTACAGGGAGGGTACAGGAGGGGTAGAGGAGGGGTACAGGGAGGGTACAGGAGGGGTACAGGAGGGGTACAGAAAGGGTACAGGAGGGGTACAGGAGGGGTACAGAAAGGGTACAGGGAGGGTACAGGGAGGGTACAGGAGGGGTACAGGAGGGGTACAGGGAGGGTACAGGAGGGGTACAGGAGAGGTACAGAAAGGGTACAGGAGGGGTACAGGAGGGGTACAGAAAGGGTACAGGAGGGGTACAGGAGGGGTACAGAAAGGGTACAGGGAGGGTACAGGGAGGGTACAGGAGGGGTACAGGAGGGGTACAGGGAGGGTACAGGAGGGGTACAGGAGGGGTACAGAAAGGGTACAGGAGGGGTACAGGAGGGGTACAGAAAGGGTACAGGAGGGATACAGGAGGGGTACAGGAAGGGTACAGGAGGGGTACAGGAGGGGTACAGGAGGGGTACAGGAGGGGTACAGGAGGGGTACAGAAAGGGTACAGGAGGGGTACAGGAGGGGTACGGGAAGGGTACAGGAGGGGTACAGGAGGGGTACAGGGAGGGTACAGGAGGGGTACAGGAGGGATACAGAAAGGGTACAGGAGGGGTACAGGAGGGGTACAGGAGGGGTACAGGAGGGGTACAGGAGGGGTACAGAAAGGGTACAGGAGGGGTACAGGAGGGGTACGGGAAGGGTACAGGAGGGGTACAGGAGGGGTACAGGGAGGGTACAGGAGGGGTACAGGAGGGATACAGAAAGGGTACAGGAGGGGTACAGGAGGGGTACAGAAAGGGTACAGGAGGGGTACAGGAGGGGTAGGCGAAATTATTTGGAAGGAGCGCCCCATCTCGAAACCATGCCAGAAGGGTTTGGTCTTGCGGAAATGTACACCAGTTCCCGAAATCCTTACAATCCCCGCCCGAGTCCTACAGTCTATTGGTGCGGAGGAAATTACTGGCCAGTTAAATTAAGACATTATTCAAACGGAAAAACAAAGTGGATTTACGTACACGAAGATGAACCAAACGTAAAATCGTTTTTAGATGAAACCTTTGCTACCGAAAAAGCCAACAAAGCTTCAGGCCTGTAATCCGACCTTATAGTGAATTCGTGGAACATCCGTAAAATATTTCATTCTAACATTTTGTTCTCAAACAAAACACAAATCAATTCATAAGGATTTTGCCGTGTAACCGCGCCTCTATCGAAATATATAAAAGAAAGACACAACCAGCTCAGATTAGTTTAGTGTGTTGTCAGCACTTGTGCAGTAAAGATCACGATGTGGAGCGACTATCAACAAGGGAATGGAAATTCCGAAGAAAGCGAAAGCGAAAGCTCGCAAGAAAGCGAACAGTCATCTCAAGGCTCTCAATCTAGCGAAGAAATGGAATCTTCCCAAGAAGAGAAAGAGCAGATAGATCCTTGGTCGCGTATTCAAGATGAAGCTTTTAGTCGCCACGAAGCCGAATTCAACGCTTTGATAAATGAATACGAGCAAAACGGAGATTCACATAACGTGGCTCGCATTAAAGCTGAAAATGCCTTGCTTCCTGCCTATAGAAAGGAACTGAGAAAAATACTCTTAGAGAATCTACAATGGATGCGTGCTTTGAAGAAAGATTCGACCTTTCGTAAAGTTATACAAACCCAACAAGAGTTAAAAGACACAGAGGGATTTGATTGGCTCGAATCGACAGAACTTGCCATCGATAAGCGAAAATTCTTACTCAATCGATTGTTTGTCAAACAAGTTCTTCCCGATGAAGAAGACTAAACCAACTCTGTCTTTTCCTTTCCAACTAAGCGTTTAAATTGCCTGTATAATATTGTTTGTTATCAATAAATATAGTTTGAGCTCAACAAAGTGTGGGTTTATTGTTTTAGCACGCGCATGTTATTGGTTGCTTTGTTAATTTTTCCGAGGTGCTAATTTTTCATGCAAATTTGGTTCAGTGTAAGTTCGCATAATTAAAAGTTTGAACTTTGAAGCTACGGTTAAAGAAATTAAAACTTAAAGTTGGAAATGGCTGGCAAACTGAAAATCGACAAAGAGACTAGCGATGAAGCGGCTATAAGAATGTTGCGGTAAATACGAATAAGAAGCGGTTTTTATACTGTGCAATTTTATTGCTTCCAAACTTGAATGTTTCGGAACCCTCTTATACTGAAGTTTTATCCGGTTATAATATCCACAGCTTTGATGGCTAGTGGTTAAGACACTGCGTTGTGGCCGCAGTAACCCAGGTTCGAGTCCTGGTCAAGGCATGTTGTTTTGCTCTATGTCTGTAAAGGATATCTGTGTCAGTTGTGTTTTGTTTTGAAGTGAGTTGGAATAGAGCGGGCAAGTTTGGGCCGGTCTATTGTTTCTATTGTCATGAAAAGGGAATCCGTTTATTAGTATGCGGGAAGGCATATCAATGATTTACCTAGGCACTATCCCTAGTCATTTATTAACACAAAAGGAATAGGTAATTGACTAGGCACTTATTAGTATGCGGGAAGGCATATTGTGACGTCATTGACTAGACACCTAGTCACCTAGTCACCTAGTCACCTAGTCCATCGCAGGGCTTAAATCCATACTTAACCTACTACTATTTTCTTTGAAATCTCCTTAATGTGCAGGTTCCAAGTTCAGGTTTCATCTATAAGAAGTCCAAGACTCTCTCCTATTTTAGTTTAAGTTGTAAACTTGAGATCTATCCTTCCACGCAATACGACGGGATGGAACGGATTGGAGCGAATTCGACAGTAATGGCCGCCAACTTGATAAAAAGCCACCGAACGTTTTTCAAGTTGTTAGTACCCAGTAATCACCCGCCTCCCTCGCGACATAGCCCCTTTAAGTTTCTTTAATTAAAAATAAAAGTGTATAAAATATATTTTTGTTCGGGCCTGTCCGGGAGTCGAACCCGGGACCTCTCGCACCCAAAGCGAGAATCATGCCACTAGACCAACAGGCCGATCACACAAGAAGAGGACAATTATTGATCGTGATGTGTTGATAAATACCACCTGTCTGATTAAGTACTGCGGGCACTTGCAATATCTTGGTGTTTTTCTTTTTTTGTGTGTTGTGTTTAACAGTGAAAAAAACTACATGTAATTTCTTTGGCCAAGTGGTCAAATATTGTTTGTTGTATCGCTAATCAGTAAAAAAAATATAAATAAGGGCCTGTTTTCTTTTTTGTTTGTTTATTTTTTCGTTCACTCGGCAGCCAGGGTGGTGTATTGAAAACTTAATTGCATATTATATTTACAGTTAAAAGAGACATTTTATAAAATTTCGTAGGGAAAATTTCCAAAGAGAGATTTTCTTAAAGGAAAAAGCCCTTGTTTTTTGTTTTTGTTTTTTCCGTAAAATATACAATGGAGAAGATCCGTCTATACTTCAACAGTCTACTTCGTTACTGACGGGGACCAAAAAAAAAATAAAAGATAACCGGCCTGAAGGATAATTAAACTTTCCACTTCACAAAGTGTCTACCATAATCGAAAGTATTTCGCCTAGGACGTTCATGTGACAACACCCAAACGTCGGTAATCTCCTACGCAGTAGCTGTTTTATTGTAAATTCTCATCTTAATTTACAGGTGCAGGTCGGTGAATTATGAAAGGATGCATCGAAAATATCTGTCATGAACATTGAAATCACATGAACACAATCATCATCGTCATGCAGCATCGTCATCATCATCATCGTCATCATTATCATCATCATAACCCAAGTAGAGCGCTCGCTTAGCATGCGGGGGTATTTGGATTCTCCACATTTCTTTTCTTTTTTTCTTTCTTTCCGTTATAGTTCTTTAACAAAGACAAAAAAATAAATGGAATCTCTATAAAGATATTATTTTTATCTAGTAATGTAATATTTTTATTTAAAAAATTAAAATATCGTTCAACAAAAATACATATAGTTATATCGCACAGAATTTTTCACCGTTCCTGACCATTATATTGTAGGATTGTTGACATGTCATAATTTGTATAATTTATGCTCGTAGTTAAGGGCCGCAATGCATGCGTGCATTTACCATCATGCCTTATGGGTAGAGAAGAGCATGTGCTCGGGTTGTAATGGCTACCGTTCTGAATTAAATGTTGTTGTGTTCAGTTTACCTATTTGTGACTTATCTGGTCTACCCTGCCTTGGGGCAATCAACATGGTGGCAGCCTCGGGATCTATTTAACGAAATGGCGTCGACAGAAACCGGACATTTCAGACTTCCGCCCCAGCTAGAGGTGAATTCGGGAAATGTATCCGAGAACTTCAAAAGATGAAAAAGGGCAAATGGAAGTTTATTTGGCCGCTTCTGGTGCTTCGGAAAAGAATGAAAAGGTACAAACTGCGATTATTCTGAATTGTGCTGGCCCTCAAGTTCTTGAAATATATGATAATGTTGTGTGGGCGAATGCTGATGATAAACACAAGCCCGATAAAGTCCTAGAAGCCTTTGAAAAATATGTAACCCAAGAGACACTGAAGTACTCGAATCTCACAGATTTTGGAACATTCCGTACCAAGAACCATTTGACAAATTCCTAACAGAGCTCAAGACGAGAGCCGCGTCCTGGAACTTTCAAGAAAAAGACAGGATGATGAGAGACAAAATAGTTTTCACTGTGACAGGAAAGCTTCAAGAGTTACTTCTCCGGGTAGACGGTCTGACCCTCGAGAAAGCGCGCGGTGAAACTATGTAGAGCCTTTGAACAATCCAACATGCAAGTTAAAGAGTTCAGAGACAACCTGACCCCTTCAAACCCCACGAAGGTGAATAAAGTGGCACAGAGGTCCGATCAGAAATCGCCTGGTAGCAAAAAACAGACCGGTGGAAACAAAAACGCAAAGAAGGAAGAAAAACTGAACATAAACTGTCAATTTTGTGGCTACAAACATGAAAGAAGCAAAGAGAAATGCCCTGCATGGGGGGAGACCTGTAACAAATGTAAGGGTCGAAATCATTTCAAGGCAAAATGCAGAAAAGTGAACTCAGTGTCGAAGTCCAAGGGTGATGATAATGATTCTGATGATCAGTGGCTTATGACTGTAAACCACAGAGAGTGTTAATGCTACACTGACCATAAATGAGCATGATGTCCGTTTTCAACTTGATAGCGCAGCTGATGTCAATATTATCTGTCAGAAGCATGTAAGGAAACAACAAGTGTCCCCTTCAACAGTACGCCTAAACATGTGGAACAAAACTAATCTGAACCCTCTTGGAGAAACCCTACTAAAGGTCATGAATCCTCGTCATGGTACCGAGACTGAGGTAAAGTTTATTGTGGTGCCGAATGGTTTTACCAATCTGCTAGGACTTAAAACCATTCAGGAACTTGGTTTCATAACCATAAATGAGGAATGTTTTATTTCCCAAATCAAGGCCTCTCAACTTGGCGATCTGGGAGAAGCGACCCTCAGAGTTGATGAAAGCATTCCACCCAAAGTCCTTCCATGTAGAAAAGTTCCCTTAGCAATTCATGATTCAGTAAAAGAAGAATTGAATCGACTTGTGGACAAAGGTGTGCTAGTTCCAACGACTGAACCAACCGAGTGGGTCAGTCAAATGGCTATTGTACACAAGCCCAATGGCAAACTACGCATATGCATTGATCCTCAACCCTTGAATGCTGCACTCAAGCGTGAACATTACAAACTACCAGTACTAGATGATGTACTCCCAAAGCTGAAAGACGCAAAGGTATTCAGCAAATTAGATGTGAAGGAAGCTTATTGGCACGTCCGACTTGACGAGGCATCCAGCAAGCTGACCACAATGATTACGCCGTTTGGCCGATACAGGTGGAAGAGGCTACCTTTCGGACTGAAGGTCTCAAGCGAGATATTCCAACGCAAGCTTGATGAAGCCTTAGGAGACCTGGATGGTGTATTCTGTGTCGTAGACGATGTAGTCATCGCAGGGTGTGGTCGCACAGAGGCCGAAGCTCAAATAGACAATCAGCACAAACTGACTGAAACACTAAAGAAGTGTGCCAAGAAGAACATTGTCCTAAATGAAGACAAACAGGAGATTGGCTTAACTGAAATTATCTTCCATGGTCACAAAATCACGAAGGAAGGTGTTAAAGTTGATGAGACTAAAGTTCAAGCGATTCGTGATATGCCGGCACCCACCGACGTAGCAGGTGTGAAACGTCTATGCGGCATAGCACAGTACATGTCAAGGTTCCTGCCTGATCTTGCTGGAACACTTGAACCGATCCGTGCTCTTACGAGAAAAGACACCCCATTTGTGTGGTCCACTGAATGTGAGAGAGCATTCGCGACATGAGGATCTTTGGCCTCAAAAAAAAATCGCAGCATGCGATCATCAAATGTGTAATATTATGTCAATCACTTTTCTAAGATTAGCTCGTTATATTGACAAGTATGTCATCGAGGCAGTTTTCACAAACTGACATCTACTGTAACATGAAAAACAGATTATATTGTAGCTGTATCGCGCACCGGGTGCCGAAAAATTCCGGAAGTTCGGCCACGAGCTTTTGAAAGAACTCAAAATGAAAAAGCGAAGAGAAAATGGCGTTATGTGTTTTTCCGTGTCTTAAGTATTGTGGCTATGTTGTTGAACCGTACAATACCCCGAAAACAAACCGTCAAACAAAGCACAAATCTGTTGCCGATTTTAATAATAGAAAACGTAAACAAAAAATTGTATTCCATTAACCTAGGGCTGTAATATTCTAAAAAAGAGAGGCTGGGATTAGCCCATTTTGATATACTAAGAACACTACTTCGGCTGTTTAAAACTGTTTGAAAACTCCGTACCGAAAGCGAACAATGGTATCAAATTTACAATCCGCAACTGAACAGCGAATCATGCGGTGTAACTTGATAAAACCACAAAACTGGTCTGGCCTGGCCGGTTCCGGCCACGTACTGAAAAAAATAATTGAGTCCGGCTAGCTTAAACTCCAAATGTCGACATTGCCGTTCTCACAAACAATATAAAAATATTTGATGCTACCACGTAGCAAAAGTACAAAAGAGACTTTCAAAAGAGAAGAGAACTCGCTTTGCGCGTCTGTCCAACGCGCCTGTAACATGACAACAACAACCATTGTGTCGTCACCCTGCTGGGGTCCAGACTTCCCTGTCGCAAACAATGTTGTACATCGTTCATTCGCCTTCCGATCCTAGGTCGCTTTCGAGCATCTCTGGCGAAAATCTTGACCCTGGAAAGCACTAGTATGTGCATACGTCGAGTCTGTGTGGAGTTAAACCGAACAAAGTCATTTTTGGCGATTTTCAGATGAAATACGCTCTGTGCCACCAGCAGATCGATCTGAACCTTTCCAGCGAGGTTGCTCGTTCAACATGCAGCCAACCAAACTCCTTGTTGTCTCTTCGTTTGGTCTTTTCGCTGCACTACTTCGACAGGGAGATCTGCCTCCAGATGGTTTCCTGGGTTCGCCTAAATTTATTCCCGTTCTGAATGCGGTGAATCGAATCGCTCTAGACGACTGTGAGCCACCATGCAGTTTTGGCGGGAAAAGCTTCCAGTCAAATCCCACGAATTGCAAAAACTGCAGTCAATAATCGCCGAATTAAGGTGGCTGAACACAGTTTTACTGCACCTATGCATCATTCATTGTCATTTTAAAACCACTTACGACTGGGCGCCCAAAATTGGCGAGGCATAAGATTTAGCAACAAGCTTTATATTTTGATATTTTTGTTGAGCTTTTAGGGTGTTGCCATGGCAACACGGTGGATTGGAAATCAGCCTGCAATATTTGGTTTCGTTTATTTTCAGAAAATCTAGTCATTAGATTTTGTCCATCATTTGTCTCTAGTAAACTCGTAAAAATATTCGCATGTCAACACTAGTCTCATGTAATTTTGACAGAGGGATCTTTCGTAATTTGTTGTTTAATATGTTTGCGTTTTGTAAAAATCTCCTCTGTTAGATTTCAAATTTTTGGTGGCAGTTGAGTTCGCCATATTCGGAACTATTATTGTGCCAAATTTCGTGAAATTCTAATGAGTGGTTCCGTAGAAATCAGCACGTTTCCGAGGAAAGTCGCTAAAACATCCAGTCACAATTTTTTGGTCAACTGCGCATGCGTTGCATTTGACTGGGTTCTCGATCCAAAGACAAAAACGACCAAAATGGCAGTGTATTTCTTCAGTGGTTCTATATATTATCTCTGATCAACAAACATTTTTACAAACAACAAATTGTTTCATTTTAAGACGAAAAACAACACATTCGCGATCCACGCTGAGCAAAATAAAATGATCGCTGAACAGGCGCCACGTTTGTTTATCTCAAAACTTTGCGCGCGCTGACTCACGTAAGCAGCTGAAATTGAAGAGCGCGCGCAAACTGTGTTCAGCCACCTTAAGGAACTTGCAAAGAAAAACGAGTGTTTAAATTCTTTTCGCCTGACGCTGGTTGGCAAACATTGCTGAATCTTACTCAGCTTGGAAGAAGTGGGGTAAGTACCCTAAAAATGTAATGACTTTATAAATTGATTTCACAGCTTAATTTATTTTAATGTTATAAATAACAGTAACCATATTAGCCTATTTTAATGCGTGTTCATAAGCCTACATTTATGATGACTGTAAACTTATATATTTAAGCCCATCAGCGTACGGGAAAAATTTTGTCGGGGGTGCTAAACTTTATTTGCCTGAATGAAACTCGTGACGTCATGTTTATTTGTCATGATGATGATGATTCTAACACTCACTGACATTTTACTATTCTACCACTGTGAACGATCTGAGAATGAGCTTCTACATCTCGCATTCTTCGCACTTCACACGGTACTGATAAGATCTTTTACGAGATGTCAACGAAGACATACTTTTTTAATCGACCACGACCAGATACCAACCACGCATACAAGATGGTCGCCAAATGTTATACTTTTTTGGGACATATTCTGGTCATTCTGAGATCAGAATACGCTAACAAAACTATGTTGTTTACATTCTCACGCATGAAAATTTTTCCAGGTACACATAGTCAAAGTAGCAACTTCTTTCCATATTTTACGAGAGGAATGGGTGCAATAGTTTGGAGTTTTCTGTTTTTGGAATGGGCAGAATACGTAGAAAAGAAATGCGCCCTTAGTTTCAATCCCTGCGCAGTCTACATTATCATTCCCACCCGGTTTGGTGGACCACAATGCAAATTTGTCGTTCTATGCCTGCTCACGCGATGAGCATCTAATGAAGCTATCACATGAATGACATGATCGATGTAGTATAGAGCTCGGTTAGAAAGTTAAGTGAGTAATGTGAGTTAAAAACAAATAAATTAAGACATATGACTCACAAAATAATTCAGTAATTTTACTGTCTGTGGTGCCCGAATAGTCAACCAGTTTTACCCGAATAATACTATATTTTTTACGATTGGCTAGGCTAGCCTTTTTGCCTTGTAGGTTACTAAGATATTAGTATTAGCTGTAAATGTTTTTTAAAAAAAATTCGTTTTGGTATAAATCTACTGGCATTCTATCATGAATGCTCTTCTCTTATTGGCTACACAACTCGCTGTCTATTCTGTTGTAGAAAGTGAGTAGAGTGAATGGTGGCCGCTTCGCGTTTTCGAAGTTTCTGTGAAGAGTATTTGTTGTTAAGTTTTGAATGTCTAGTACATGTACATGTACATTTATACTTAAACAATTAGATTATTTGCTCTTGATTTCCAATTTAGTTGATTTGGGCTTCGCCCTCATTAATTATCACGCGATAGAAATGAAAATTAAGAGGCAATTTCAAATTACCTTTGTTAGCTATTGCCAATTAATCTTGCTTTGACTTTAAATGGAGTCATTTGATTTTGATTTTGACATGTTGTGCAGTGTCGGTGTGTGGGATGCTTGTAGTTTCTACATGAAAGCTGTTTTGAGTTGCACATTTACATGTCTTGTGCTCACATCACTTGTGCTTTGTTTTATTTTCCCCTTGTTGCTACAAAACATAACTCAAAATTGTGATATGTAGTTCTAAATTACTGTAAATATCCTGACCCCTTAAAAGTCAAATGTGCCTATCAACTTTGACAAAAGTTCAGAAAGTACAATTTCTGTATACCCTGTAGCCATTGCCAACTGTAAAGAGAAGAGGTTAGTTGAGAAATGTAGCTTGCAGACACCTCACTGGTGTTAAAAATGTCTCATACCTGAATTTTTGCATGTGGTTTTCATTTAATTTTGAGAGATAGAAAACTTATGCAAAACACTAAAATTAGTTTATGCTGTTAGTTAGTTAGTTAGTTTGTGCTGATGATGTTCATCATTCCAAAGGAATTATGAAAGAAATAAGTTCTAGTTGATCTTTAATTTACAACTAGGCCGTAACAAAGCCAACAAACAACATTGCCTGAAGTTTTGAGACTAATTTATAATACAGTTAGGTGTAATACTAGCTTTTTCATAGCTTCACACTTGGTGATTCTGTTTTCATACATTTTACTTTGCAGTTACTCTTGATTATAAAGCTCTTCTGCGTTTAGACCTATGCTGAAAGTGGGTTATCTGCCAGAAGAAGCACCTCTACCAGAAAGGTCAAAGGAGATAGTCCAGACAAAGAGCAGTATCTTTAGTGCACAAGATTACTGAGTGTTACAGTTAATTTGCCATCACATTAACCAAGACTGTGCTCTCATGGGTAGCAGTTACCCGGGTGTTACAGTTAATATTTGCCATCACATTAACCAAGACTGTGCTCTCATGGGTAGCAGTTACCCGGGTGTTACAGTTAATTTGCCATCACATTAACCAAGCCTGTACTCTCATGGGTAGCAGTTACCCGGGTGTTACAGTCAATTTGTCATCACATTAACCAAGACTGTGCTCTCATGGGTAGCAGTTACCTGGGTGTTTACAGTTAATATGCCGTCACATCAATCACGCCTGTGCTCTCATGGGTAGCAGTTACCCGGGTGTTACAGTTAATTTGCCGTCACATCAATCACGCCTGCCAGGCGGCTCTCATGGGTAGCAGTTACCCAGGTGTTACAGTTAATTTGCCGTCACATCAATCACGCCTGTGCTCTCATGGGTAGCAGTTACCCGGGTGTTACAGTTAATTTGCCATCACATTAACCAAGACTGTGCTCTCATGGGTAGCAGTTACCCGGGTGTTACAGTTAATTTGTCATCACATTAACCATGCCTGTACTTTCATGGGTAGCAGTTACCTGGTTGTACAGTTAATTTGCCATCATATTAACCATGCCTGTGCTCTCATGGGTAGCAGTTACCTGGTTGTACAGTTAATTTGCCATCATATTAACCATGCCTGTACTCTCATGGGTAGCAGTTACCTGGTTGTACAGTTAATTTGCCATCACATTAAGCAAGCCTGTGCTCTCATGGGTAGCAATTACCTGGGTTATTATTATTATTATTATTATTATTATTATTATTATTATTATTATTAATTGGGTGTTACAGTTATTTGTGATCACATTAACCAAGCCTGTACTCTCATGGGTAGCAGTTACCTGGTTGTACAGTTAATTTGCCATCATTGTATTAACCATGCCTGTACTCTCATGGGTAGCAGTTACCTGGGTGTTACAGTTAATTTGTCATCACATCATTCATGCCTGTGCTCTCATGGGTAGCAGTTACCTGGGTTATTATTATTGGGTCTGTTACAGTTAATTTGTCATCACATTAACCAAGCCTGTACTCTCATGGGTAGCAGTTACCTGGATGTTACAGTTCTGTAATTTGCCATCACATAAACCATGCCTGCACTCTCATGGGTAGCCAAATTTTTAATTGCTCCTTTACCAGTTTAATGGCTCTGCAACTTTCCAAAAAAGGACTGCTAGCAGTCTACATTACATTGTTGCAGTGAGATTTGTCTTATGATAATAATTTATTATTATTATTATTATAAAAATAATGAACTTTTTGTTTTTTATTGTAAGGTCTGCAGCAACTGGAGAGGTATTGCCTTCGCAATTTGAGGATGGTAAAGTTAAGCAGCCTATTGGTAAACATAATGCAAGCTAATTGAGTGAGTATGGTAAGGGAACACCAGAGGTTTCAGTAACTTTTAAACTAAAAAAGTAAAGGTGTCAGAGCTGGCCGAACTGGACAGTGGTTTGCAACAATTCTAATAAGCTTTAAAGTGGAACTCAAGACAAAGTACATAAAAGCAGTGGTTCGAGTTCAAATAAACGACTGTACACCACCTGTCACCGCCTGCCACTGAAGCCACTGGAACACTTGGTGGCCTGGATTCAATTCTAGCCATTTGCCATACATGTTAACATAAAAGGCAGTTTTTTATCCTTTCCCAGGGCCTTTTTTTCTTCAAATGTTTCACTTTTTCAATTTGATTTGGCCTTACAGAGTAAAAGTCACCCTTAGCATAATAATTATGCAACCACAAATGTCAGTGGTTAAACATTAATATAAATTAATATAATAATACTGTATGTCAGGGTTTTTGTTAAGGTTTGTAATAACAGGGACCAAAATAATTGTGAATAACTGGGAACATTTATTGGCACACAGTCCCAATTCAGGGTAGGTGTGGAAGTGGAAGCCCCCACTGGGGGGGGGGGGGGGGGGGGGGGGGGGCGGTATGCCCCAGAAAATGTTTGGAGACCCAAAGTTTGCATTTTAGGCCATTTCTGACCAATTTGGGACTTTGTTTTGACTGCTATGAAATACATGTAGCTATAAAATAGCTGAGTGAAGGTCCCTGTTTCCCTGCTCTAACAAACAGTGGCAAAGTATCTCAAACTTAAGCTTAATTTTGTTAAGATTACAGTAAATTGTTTCGATTATTGTACTGTATCATGTATCAATGTTAATAATTTTCGATAAGTTGGCTTCTTGGTAATCAATATAAATCAAAGAATACCGAGTATAATTTATTGTTACTGGCAATCAAATGGGAATCGATAAAGAAAAAAGTTGTGAGTTTGATTGTTTTCTAATGCTGATAATAATTATTATTATTAATATATTATACAATAATAAGATTGGCTGGTCAGTTGCTATTGATTTTTATCAGAAAATAACCAATTCCTTTAAACTCTAATAATAGTCATTCTTTGACCAATTTGTCTGCATATTTGCAAAAAAAGACAGCCAAGCTTCGTAACATATATACATGTACATGTACTAGAGTTTGACAAAAACCTATGAAATATAAACTAAAATATAATACTTTTCAGTCAGTAGCTGCTGACAATTATTAGAAGATGCAGGTCATTACTTAGGAGACTAAATAAAGTGAGCATAATAAATTTATTACAGAAATCACAACACTTCAATTGTTCATTTGAGACTAAAGCAGTGTTGAGAAAAGCACATAATTCAATCATTGAGTGTTATCAATTGTTTTTCAATAACAATAGTAATGATGAATAATATTTTTTCTGAGTTCCATTGTTATCACATCACTAGCAATCTGTTTTTAATGATTGTTAATATTGATTGGGTTTCGATATCGATTTATATCGAGTAAACCCTGCCTTGCACCCTGATTTAATGTATAAAAATATATTGTCTGTAATTGTTTTGTCCTTCTAGTCTAACCTTTTAAGTTATACCAGTTGCACTCTGCTAACGTATAATTTAACCGGCACATTTTCCCCAACACAACAGTATTGTAGAGGTTGGGTCACCTAACCAAAACTAACTCGCGGGTAGCTCTACCTTCCCCAAACCCAACCACTAAATCGCTTTTACAAGTGATTCTGCCTTTAGATGCTTTGTAATTAGCTTAATGCCTTATTTTCTATTAAATTTTGAGGTTCAATTTTAGGAAAATTAGACCTGTCAGAGTAAATCATTCACTAATTAAAGCAAATTTTCAGAAACAATTTTAAGAACCTCTCCAGGCTGATTTCTCACTATGCATCATATATGAAACGCATCAGCCTAAAACAGAAAATCACAGGTTCTTTTATGGGGTTGTTCAATGAAAGCAAAATAATTTGCTTGTAATAGAGCAAGAAGTACAGGAGCGGATGGGGAGCTGTACTCTAAGAAAAGGATGATGAATAATTCACCCTTGCAATGGTATTTCTAGACCCAAATTGTAGATTACGAATCGTCTCTTTTTTAACTCATTCGAGGGCGCGTGGAAATTGTCTCCCGCGTTGTGTCTCCTTGCGCTCACGTGTTGCGCCCGCTCCACTATCCCATTTCTCGCATTTGCACGCGTGTACGTTAATTAGCTTGGCTATTCTTTGGACTGAGAAAGGATAGCTCGTAGTTAAAATGTCTGTTGCTATAGTGAACTTTCTTTTATGCCTTTGGTGGTGAACTCCATTTATTCGTTCGGTGACACCAACCAACCATGCTTTCTATTCCGGACATTTAGCTTGTACAGCTCGAGATCTTATTGCTTGGGGAACTGTCAACTGTGGTTATAAATGGGGTTGACAGACCTACACGACTCCTGTTGTGTGACCATTGTATTGTTTTAAGCCTTCTACCCTGCGAGCAGAGCCTCTTTCGATCCTCCTAGAAAAATCGGGAGGAGGAAAGAGACTCTGCTAGCGGCCTCGACATTCTTTGATTTGCCGCTCATCCAAGGAAATGGATGAGTCAGTCCAGTTTCGAACTGGTCAGACCAGTTTTCCACTCTTACGCATGATCAATCATAAAAATCGCTGACTTTTTCCGAGCCCACGGTGTGTTGTTTACAGTCGATCGACAAACATGACGGCCGCTTCTCTTTCGTACAAAGTCTTCGAAAAAGCCGCGAATTCTGCTCTCACAAAAGTTAAAATCGGTCAGATTTCAAGCCTCACGGAGCCACAATCAAGGTCTCTGTATAGTTTTCTGTGTGGCAACGATACGTTTGTCTCTCTTCCGACAGGACATGGCAAATCGCTGATTTACCAAATCTGCCCTGTGGTTGCAAGAGAACTTGCATCAATGGAAAACCAGTTCACAACTGAACCAATGCTTGTTGTTATCTCTCCTCTGAATTCACTAATTGCCGACCAAATTAGTTCCTGCGAGAGGATAGGAATTAAAGCATGTGAAGTGGACATGGAGAGCACGATTTCTCTTCAGAAGGGATGCGACTACGAACTGTTGTACGCGAGCCCTGAGGTATTTGACAATGAAGATGTGAGAAAATTGCTCCAGCAATATTGCAGTCGGATCATTGGCATCGTGATCGACGAGTCGCACTGCATTGTGCAATGTAAGAAATTTGGGCAACAAATTAACTAATTAATCATCCAAATTCTAAAATGTAAAGTAAGAGTGAATTACAGGTCACAGGCAAAATATCAGCTAATTGGCCAAAAGAGAGAAAGAATTGAAAAGTCATTTGGGCTGCTTATGCTCTCAGGTGTAAATAACTATTATTGTTATGTCAACAGAACCGGACCAAGAACATCATGAGTATCTGTAAAGCATGGTTGGACTGTAACCATATTTTTTTTTTACATTGAACAAATTTTTATATTTACACGTACAGTGTTGCAATTGTATATAATAATTAACAATTAGACCCGTAGCCCTTTCGGGCTACGGGTCAATAGCCCATGAGGCGAAGCCGAATGGGCTATTGACCTGTAGCCCTTGAGGGCGAAGGGTCTAATTGTTTTAGTATCACCCAACTAGTCGGACAGAAAAAGGCAATAATAAAAAAAAGCAATTGCAAGTTGAAGAAATATTTATTTGGGAATAAAACGAAAAATAAAACCGGCGAATTTCGCTACTCGATGACTATTACTATTAGACCCCTAGGAGCGTAGCCAATCAAAATGCAGGATTTGCATTAGTCCACTAGTTGGGTGATACTAATTAAAAATTATTCCACGAAGTGAAGGTGACTAGTGGTGGATATTCACTGCTCAAGCCACTTCGGCGAGGTAAATATCCACCACTGTCACTGACACTGAGGGGAATAATTGTTTTAGTATATTTCAAATCAGTGACATAAAATCCCAAAACAAAATACTGCAAAAACTGCAAATTAAAGTTTTTTTACAAATAAATTCGAGCACAAAATGAGCTGGGAGGTGGATAGCACATACCATCCCGAGTTTGAGTTGCCAATCAGAGCACGTGATTTAGTATATACAACTGAAGTATTATTATTGCAGCACCCTAATGGGAAAATTACTTTTGTTAGAGTGCTTAAATTTACATTGTGAGGAGTTTGTTGCACATGAATATAAAGCAACCTGAAATATCTTATTTAAATGTCACAATAAATTTTAGACTTTTAATATGTATTTTTTGTCAGCTATTTCAACCCTTACCTAGCCTGGGACCAGGCCCCTGAGTGGGGAAATAGGGCGAAATAACTGGGGAACGTGGCGAAAGCCCTGTTTCGCCACTCAGGAGCCCGGTCCCAGGCTAACCCTTACCTTGCGAGCGTAGTCCCCTTCCATCTCCAAAAACAGTTGAATCCTGATTCTAATAAGGAGATTGAAGGCGTCTGCTCCCAGGATAGTTAACCCTTGACAAAAGTAATTATCATCTAATTTATCCTCCCAATATCTAGCAGATCACAAACAGTATGGGGAAAGATAACAAAATTAAAAGGACATTCGCCCAACATACACAAGAAGAAATGTATGTCACTCAGTAAGAAGAATTTGTATTCTGAGCTTATACTCAATAATTCTGAGCCCAATAGTCCAAATGTAGTAATCTACAACACAAGTACCATCACAGTAAAGTTTCTCATAAACAGATTGACAGTATTAAATAATGATGAGGTAGAATTTCAGTTTTCACAAAGGCCCCAAATACCCCCCCCCCCCCCCCCCCCCCCCCCCACCCCCACCCCACTCCGGTGAGAATTTTCAACTTGCCATCAGTCAGGGGATTTTGTTTGTTTAAGGTGACTCCTAATAGTTTAAACATTCCCATCATGATACATCTATGATATTCAATCACAGCTACACCAGTAAAGTTAAGAGAAAACGTTTAGTACAGTATGTGGACCTTGGACCGGCAGGACCCTGGACCGGCACTTGCACGAACATGATGTAATTTTTCTTCGATAAATAATATACGACAAAAAATAAAAGTGTTCGAGGATTTATCGATAAGTCTTCTTTAACTTGAGCTACTTTTGGCTTTCCTGATGTTGCCGAAGGCGCAAAATTCCAGTTTGTTGACAGGTATGTCTGTTTGTCTTTTTTCATGCTTTCCATTTCAAGGGTCCGTAAACAGCATAGCTATATTTATTACGCTAGTAAATAGTTAAAACGCAATAGTAAACCTAAGTTTTTTTGTCGAATAAAGTCCGAAAGAATACGTTTTCTGTTGATGAAAATGAATTCGCTTTAGCGTTTGAATATTTCGTTTTATTGTCTTTTGAAAAATGTCAACAACTCTCACTTGGTGGCCCCTGGTCCGGCACTAATGTCACTTGGGAAATTTAAGTGTGCTTATTGACAAGTTTTCGCCTAAAGTTGACCTGGAAGTTAAATGCAATTATTAACTACAATGAATATTTTTGTTATTAAGTCGAAAATGATATTTTAGTAACGCTTTAGGCGTATATCAATCTCTAATATCTTTCTGAAGAGGTTACTGCAAGAAAAGAGCGGGAAAAACTCGGAAATGGACTGTTTTGGCTCATATGTCTTCAGAGCGCCCACAAAATTTTATGAATGCCTTCCCAAGAAAATTCAGCTTATATAATATATCAGGAATAATACAAATCAGTAAAATACCGTTAAGAAACACTTTCTCTCGTAAACTCTTGCGAAATTATCGGCATTAAGGGTTACTTTTCGTGTCCTTATACGAGTGCCGGACCAGGGGCCACAATGCCGGTCCAAGGGCCCGCGAGCAAGACCACTTTTTTTCGAATTACGAGAAAGGTATTTTAGGAAGGAAGTTTTTAGGTTAAGATGTAATAGCGAACCATAAAAGCTATCTCCAAGCAAAATATTGGTTCATGAAGTGCCGATTCAGATGAGATATACAAAATTATGTTGTTTAGTGCCGGACCAGGGTCCACATACTGTACAGGTCTCAACTTTCAACAGTCGCTTCACAGTGACATTCCTTAGACAAGCCGAAGAGTATTTCCCTCGAAGCTCCCGCACTTGTTCCATGACAACATTGAACTTTTTATCCAGGGCTTCGACCCTGCGGCCGCAAGGTCTACATACACGGCATGAATTAGCATTGCAGTCGATAGTCTCCTCCAAAATGGATTCCAGTTTTTGACGAAGGCCTCTGTGCTGCTCAACATTGTAAGTACATCGTTCGCCGATGAGGCAAATTCCGCATATAAGACAAATCGTGTCTTTCGTTTTTGCTCTTGTTTGCGATACCGACTTTTTAACGGGAGTTTTCGGAGAGCTGAAAACACCGGGCAAATCCACGATGGAATTGCTCGGGGTTGAAATCATTCTGAAAAACACACTGCTCGCACATAAACATGGAGGAAATGGCGCGCTAACACATTTTGAAAGTGAGGTTTGGAAAGGCTCGGTTACATTTGAATTTGGAGCATGCTCAATAGGAATTGTCGAGGCCGCTAGCAGAGTCTCTTTCCTCCTCCCGATTTTTCTAGGAGGATCGAAAGAGGCTCTGCTCGCAGGGTATAAGCCTTCAAGCATGTCTTTAAGCAATTCTCTGTAATAATAGACCGGCTAAACACTACTACCGCTCGTCGCTAAAAAGTACTTAAAAAGCATAAAGCTTTCCCAGTAAGACTTAAGAGAGAAATGCGCCTTTAATCAGTTATGAATTTGTTCTCTTCGTTGATATTGATCTCTTGATCTCGGCGGATTATCTCTCAAATTGATAGGAGGATTTCATGCTGTTCAGAGCCGTTAGAATTATTATATTTCTTTATGCCTGTTTGGTGCTAGCTCTATTGGCATACATTGCGGTTTCTTTGGCTCACTTTTGTAGCAAGATAAATACTAATCGGCTAAAGTTTGTTATAGCTTTGAAAGTGCAAGGATCGTTAAATTTCTCAGGCCGTGATTTCAGTAGTGTCTAAAGTCTGCGGTGTGCAAGACTTGTGAGAAAGTGTTTCTCATCACGGATATAGGCATCTTAGATCCAAGTCTCAAAAAGCCGTAGTCTACAATTCCACTGCAATGGAATAATGAATTCTTGCAATAATTTTTAGCTCTTTAGTTAGTTCTGTAGTTGAGTTGTGTGTCTCAGTGGAGCTAGGATAAACTTCCGTTGTTTTGTAATAGCGTTTGATTTGACATCCAACAGATAATCTACAGCATGGATGCTGTTTTGTAAATCTCACGGATGCTAGTATATTCTTCTGTCCATGTGTAGATGTTTAAGCTAAAGCAAGACTGCAGTTTCGATTCTACTCGTGAATCTCGTCAGTTGCTAGAGGTATATCTTATGGATATTGGTAACGTTCAAAAGTTTTAGCCGTTTATATATCGCTTAAGCGGATCGAAAATGTGCGTCTATATTTCTATTGGTCCAGAGATTCTGGCCAATGAGGTTAGTTTTGTGCAAATTTCGATCCGGCATACAGTTGTGTTTCTTAAGAAGGACTTTTCGTCAGTATTTGAACCATGTAGGATATTGTCCTTTCTGAAAAGTACATAGACTTCATGAGTAAATATAACTTTTCAATGTCTCCAAAAATGGAGACCTGAATAAGCGTATGGACATAATAAATTCTCCTCTTTGGTACAATTGTACGCGTTAAAATTCTGATTGTCTAGCACGTCACAGGACGGGGTCATGTCTAAAAATGTCAAGCATGGTTATAAATGGGGTTGACAGACCTACACGACTCCTGTTGTGTGACCATTGTATTGTTTTAAGCCTTCAAGCATGTCTTTAAGCAATTCTCTGTAATAATAGACCGGCTAAACACTACTACCGCTCGTCGCTAAAAAGTACTTAAAAAACATAAAGCTTTCCCAGTAAGACTTAAGAGAGAAATGCGCCTTTAATCAGTTATGAATTTGTTCTCTTCTCTTCTCTTTGTTCGTTCTCCCCACGTCAAGATACAGGCCGAAGTCCGACAGAAATGATGTTCAACAGAAAAACACGCAGTTTCCTGCGTAGTCTAAACAACGCGCCAAAGGACACTATTATCAAAGAGAAGCGCGATGCACGTAAGCGCAGCGTCAAGCGAACCTATGACCGGAAGTCGCGACAACTCTCAGAACAAATGTGGGACAGTCCGCATTTTTCAGACATATTGAAGGACGAGACTGGAAGTTGGGCCAAGTTACAGTAGTCCTGGGCCCCAACACCTACAAGGTCAAAGGTCCGGATGGAGGAATTTACAGAAGAAATCGTGTGCATGCGAGACCCACCAAGATCACGCCGAAAGCTCGTGATACCTCTCCCCTGGATGAATTTCGCACTCCTGACGCGAATCTACCAGCGCCGCCGCCGCAAACAACACAAGTAGTTAACCCACCTACAGGGTTAAGCCTAAAGAATACCGTTCAGAAGGACGTCGGACACCTTATTGAAACTTACATAACGGAGTAACTGGTTAGCTTTCAGTTGATGTTATTGGTAGCAGTTTATATAGTTAAATTTAGGCCTGAACAACCCGAGAAGCTAGGTGGTACAGTGGTATAGTGGTACGGTAGGCTATCTAAGCCTAAGCCTAGCTGAGATCACAGGTTCAATCCTGAGTGGGGGATTTTAGATTTTCTTTTTTACACTTAAATAAAATTCTAAGTGTCGACATTACGTTATATAAGTCTTAATAAGGTGTCCGACGTCCTTCTGAACGGTATTCTTTAGGCACAACCCACCTACAGACACTCAGGTTAAGGAAAATTAACCGCAGAGTATGCAAGACAAAGTTGCGCGCACGGACATTTTGGATCAGTTTCTAAGTGCGAACAGAACCAGACGTGTGATCAAACCACCAATCCGTTTCAAAGACTATGTGTCCAAGTAGAGACTATTTAGTAGTTCATTTATTCGTTGAAACACCAGTTAACATTTACAGAAACTGAGAGATTTAGCTAACTTTGTTTTCTTTTTTTTTTTTTGCTTTTCCAAAGAAAGGAGGATGTTGACATGTCATAATTTGTATAATCCATGCTCGTAGTTAAGGGCCGCAATGCATGCGTGCATTTACCATCATGCCTTATGGGTAGAGAAGAGCATGTGCTCGGGTTGTAATGGCTACCGTTCTGAATTAAATGTTGTTGTGTTCAGTTTACCTATTTGTGACTTATCTGGTCTACCCTGCCTTGGGGCAATCAACAGGATCACCGATCGAAACACGCACGTGAAACTTACGGTTCCACGTGACGATTAAAGACTGATTAAGAGGCACTCCGTCTAAGATCCGACCGGTCAATTTTCGGCGGTAAATGAAATTCTTTCATTTTTTCTGCAGAAATAAAACATCATGTCCTAAGTACGAAAATCGTATTTGTTTGGCTTCGTTTCTTTTAATACTTGAGTTTGGTCGTTTTTTCCGGAGCGACCATAGGGTAAGCCAATCCGTCGTTCGTAACACTGATTTTTGACTAAAACTCAAAGCGCCCTGTGACAATGTATGTTTTCACAGCAAGCTCATATTTACACAGAGATATATATCAGTAATGAACTTTCTTTTAAGCGTAAAATCAACCTGGTTCATGTCGCACAAAATTAGTTATGATTTTTTTCGTACACCCTCCTATCGGTACCAGGCGAGCAGGTGGCGAAGGGCCTCCATAAAAAATTGTCATTTCGCAAAACTGGGACCTGATCTAAAAGTAACTCGCAAATATTTTATCAGACCAAGGTCTGGTCTACAAATAACTGCAATAAAATTTGTGGGCACTCGTCATATAATGGTATAAAAATTTCAAACAAATTCACCAAAATAGAAAATTTCATTATCATTCGCCCATTTTAAAAGGCTTGTTTAATTTCCTTCATTTGCATTTAAAACATGTTAAACCCGCCAGAAATTAAAAAATAGACTATATAACAGTTCAGACAGTTAAAGAATTTATAAAGCTTACCATAATTCTGTTACAAATTCGTCCACAAATTCGTCCTCATTCGTACACTCCATCTTCCAACAGTTTTATCATTGTCACGCAACACCGGCCTGAGTGAAACAGTGGTTCGGATCACCGAATACAACAAAAGCCCAACTTGTGTTCATTCGATATTTGAAGGTTAACCAACAGAAGCCTCGTGGTATTTGATACAAATAACGGCGGCTACACTGTTGGTTAGGAATGATGAGGTGCTGGTTGAACTCGCCTGGTCGGTAAACACAGTGTGTAACAGTGCTCTCGGGCGGAATGTCGTTCAGTTTGTAATCTGCTTGACATGAGAACCGTTCCAATGTCACAAAGTTCTTCGTAAATCCTATATAATGTTCTGAAGAAACTGCAAAATCAAGAAAATACTGGACATTATCTCCACCAATACAACAACAATATTATTTTGAAGCCTCGCCGGAATCTGCCATTGTTATGTTTACTACTAAAACCGCTGACCACCCTTAGCTCACTTTAAGCGCTGGACGCGAAGCAGTTGCATCCCTGTACAAATGCCGAAAGTTTATCAACAAGGTCCTTCTTCCTGTCTTTTGAATGAAAGGATACGTCAAAAAACTTTAAAATCACTTTCAGCATACTGACGTTAAACTTGCTTAGTTTGTCCTCTTTCACATAGTCACACAAGCAGAAAATGTCATATGTCATGGGATGTTGTAAACTGAGTCTCTCTTCAATTGTGTGAAGAACGTCTTTCCTTTCTTGCTCTATTTCTTCTTCCAATAATTCCTCTGGAGTGATTTGCTCCCTGCCGAGCCTCCTTCTCTTTGCTGCCAGCCGAGAAAAATATCCTTGAACTTGCGTTTTGGAAATCCATTCCTCTCTCCCAAACAGTCTGTTATTTCCTTCATCCCTTGCAGTACGCATGTCCAGGGCAACTTGTGCTGGATCTGCTTTTAAACCTGATCGCTCACCGAGATCGAATTTGGCTCAGGCTGTCAAATAATCTTTCACATTTTCACTAAATCTTGTCGCTCCTCCTCGTGTTGTGTGCAAAGCCCAACCCACGCTAAGGCTTTCACGTTCTGAAGCCAGTTGTTCCCCTGCCTGCTTTAACAGAGGAGTACTGTCTCTTTCGACTGTGTCCACGGTTGAGAATTTTTCTGCCCACTCTCTCCTTAATTTGTCGTATGAGGTTTCAGAAGATTTCTTCCTATCATGATCCCCAACCTCTAGGTGGATTTCAAGATCACTAAACTTCTTAAACGCCTTACGGCAACCAGGCTCAGAACATTCGAACATGGCATCCTGATCAGGTTGAGATACTGCGGTGAACTTACAGTAGCGGCTGCATCGAAAAGGAAAGAAATCCTTTTTTACTAAAAGACCAGTTTGTCCTTGATGGCTATTATAGAGCTTATCATAGAGGATAAGTTTCCCTGGACCTTTTCCAAACGCCTTCCAAACGCGCACACCTCTTTCTTCGTACGCAAAATTGTGAAACTTGCTAAAACCGTCCATTTTGTTCACCAGCACATTTTTTTGATCTTCACTAATTGAACATACGCAGGCTGTTGTACCTTTCACAGGACGTTCTGACAAGGCAACATACATATCACTTGCCGATAGTACGTCATGGCCTTCATTACAGTATCTTCTGATGGTAGACTTCATTGGGCATAAGATACGGTCACAAACATCTTTACCGTACTGCGGTTCCGAGAAGTCAAACCTACAGACCTCAATACCACTTCTCTCCCCTACATCTCTAACAGCCACTGTAAGATTGTTGTTGTGATAGCACCCCGCTTCATCAGATCTAAGGAAGGCTTTTGTGACGTTTGGTTTCTGGGCCTTGATAACACCCAAAACATTTTCAAGAATGGAGCAAACTGCAAACCAGTCTTGCTGGCAGGAGCCGTCTACGAGGTGGGCGTAAGATTGCAACTCCTTATCTTCATCACCAGCCTCACACGACAGAACTGTGGAAATGTGCCAGCTGATTCCGCGCTTTCCGAACCAATCGGACTGTTTTTCCCTGAATTTCAACTGTAGGAATTTCATGGCCCAGTCCATAACTATCAGTACATGGTCTCCATCCGCTAACAATTTGAGAGCATCCTGCTTTGCGCTGTCCTGATTGACGGAACGTAAAATATGTGCTTTCCAATGAATTATGTCGGCCTTAGCTTGCTCAAAGTCGAACAGGAGATCTTCCTGGTGTTCTTTGCTGTACAAATTAGCTGAGGAAGATGTAATTTTAGTCTCAATGTCACCTAGGACAGACTTCAGGGCTTCGCAATCTGTACAGATTGTACTGTGTAAGTGAGAGCATTTCTCCTGGAAATCTGGGTCGCAACCGTCGGAGAGCGCGAACTTCCGACAGTGATCTGGGCATGTGGATTCGTCATCTTTGCAATGAACACGATAGTTGGTTTTTAAGTAGCGCTTACCATCTTTCAGTGCGCGCCTTGCATCATTGCACCACAGCTTACTCACCCCTGCTTTCTCTAATTCGTCCAAAATTCGTTCAACTGTCTGAAAACCTGAAGCACCATCAGCGGCAGTGTTGTCTAGGCCTTGGAGTGATTTACGTTGCGATGCTTCTCGCACCTCAAGAATCTTATATAAGGTCGATTGGCTCAGTGGTTCAAACTGCTCCTCTTGACATAACTCTAAGTACTGACTGATCATAGTGGATCTTGTAACTGTGCGCACTACGTTTGGCATTTCTATCGTTTCTCCACTATCAAGTTTCAGGACTCTGTTACCGTAAGCAACGTCCTGATAGAAGTAAGGCCGATTAGCAAAATCAATGAAATGCTCCACCTTGAGCATGTCAAGTCGCTGACGATGTCTGATTTCCTTAACCAGGGGGGCTCCTGGATTGTGCATTTTTGCGTGAGCCCTTGCCCGCTTGATTTGCCATGATGAAAGTTTTTCATATGGCTCATGAATTTTCTTCAAGGTGTCAATCGGAAACCTATGAGCATATAGGCTCAATATCTGCGTTTTCACGTTCTTTGAATTCGCATTTTTAAACGCACTCATCAGCATTTTAAGATCATCAGACACTTGATATTTATCCTCTTCTTTTGAAGCCAGTGCGTTAAAAAGTATTTCAGCATCTTGTGGACATATTACTTTACAAACAAGCAAACAGTCTTCCTTAGCTTTCTCCACACAGTTTTTCTGCTCCTGTTTACTACACTTGTCCCATGCAGTTTTGAGCTGGGAGTCAAGTGGTCTGTGCTTCTCACCTGGTATGTGATTTGCAATTTCATTCATCACTGAGTTGTATACACAAATAATGTTTTCAGTAGAGACTCCAGGAGAACACTCGGATGCCATTCCTGGGGTCCACAATGACCAATCTTTGTTAGGCAGTGCATGTTGTCCAATGGGAGTGGACGCCGTGGCTTCTTCAACAGCTAATACAGCCTTTTGCTTAGAAGTCCTATAAAACAAAATAAATGTTCTAAAATCTTTCACTATAATGCAGAGGCGTAGCCAAAACGTTTTCAGAGGTACGCACAATCAATTTTCAAACACTCCCCTGACCTCCTCCCCCACCCTCAAGTCCCAAACCTTTCTTTTTTCCGACTTTTTTTAGGTACGCACGTGCGTACGAGCGTACAGGTAGCTACGCCCCTGTAATGCATAAATATTGACTAAATGAAGCGGTATTACCTTTATTTATGGTTGTATAATGTTCGTATTTCACTATTTGAAATTAAATGAAATAAATGATGAATTAATCGAATTAAACACTTTCCATTGCTTGTTTCAAAAAATACATTTCCAGCAATAAAAACATAATTTAAAAATCAACGGAGGTGTACAGACCTGTTCAACTCAGATTGACAAGAGTCGTCTTCGCTTAATAGCTGTGGGCGTAGCCAGTTTGCATCTTTTTCAATCTTCTCTTTGTGCTTCTTTCGACATGCCGTACATATAGCTGAAGAAAGAAAGGATAACGTAATGATAATTAAATTAAGAATATGAAATTATAAAACGATTTGAAAACAACCCAAAGTGTCACGAATAACAGAATATCGCGTTGGTCACTCTGGTATTTGTGTTTTCTTACTTTTGTAGATTTGCGCTTTAAAGAATGAGAAAGAGATACTTACGTGATCCTACACCTGCGTTCTTGCCAAACAAGTTATTTATTTCCTTCGCCTTCTCAAAATTGATTACATGCCTACCAGTGACTGCCTTCGTTTTACCGGTATGTCCTGGATATTGACATGATCTTGGCGGACGCCAAAATCTCCCGAGGCCTTCTCTGTGTTTAGGACAAATTTTCATCTTTGCAATTTGGCTTTCATCTAGCCCAAAAAGTCCCACCCTGGCCAAAATTAAATCTCTCTCGCACACGTCTTCGTTTGACAAATGACAACTTGCCAGGTGCCCTGAGATATCATCATTGCACTCCGTCAAAGGAACAGTGTCACGCTTTTCCTTACTTGGGCCACATTGACCGCTCACAAGTGAATAGAAAGAACAAAAACCCGACATACTTAAATTTTTCTGAACGAAGCAAGGTGGAAACAAACTATGAAACACTTCGAAAGATGCACAATGTTTACTTTTTATTCGACTTCACACGAGAATCCTGTCACGAAAAGGTCAGCGGTCACTCGATTAGCTGTTGGTTCAAAATATAAAATGGTGTTCAGTTGTCGTATTGGTGGAGATAATGTCCAGTAGTTGCTTGATTGGGCAGTTTTTTCAGAACATTATAAAGGATTTAAGAAGAGCTTTGTTTACACTGGAACGGTTCTCATCTCAAGCAGATTACAAACTGAATGACATTCCGCACGAGAGCACTGTTTACACACTGTGTTTATACCGACCAGGCGAGTTCAACCAGCACCTCATCATCATTCCTAACCAACAGAGTAGCTGCTGTTATTCGCATCAAATACCACGAGGCTTCTGTTCATTAAACTTCAAATATCATCGAATGAACATAAGTTGGGCTTTTGTTGTATTCGGTGATCCGAACTACTGTTTCACTCAGGCCGGTGTTCAGGGTGTTGCGTGACAATGATTCAACTGTTGGAAGATGGAGTGTACGAATGAGGACGAATTTGTGGACGAATTTGTAACAGAATTCAGGTAAGCTTTATAAATGCTTTTATGTCTGAACTGTTATATAGTCTATTTTTCAATTTCTGGCGGGTTGAACATGTTTTAAATGCAATTGAAGGAAATTAAACAAGCCTTTTAAAATGGCCGAATGATGATGAAATTTTCTAGTTTGGTGAATTTGTTTGAAATTTTTATACCATTATATGACGAGTGCCCACAAATTTTATTGCAGTTATTTGTAGACCAGACCTTGGTCTGATAAAATATTTGCGAGTTACTTTTAGATCAGGTCCCAGTTTTGCAAAATGACAATTTTTATGGAGGCCCTTCGCCACCTGCTCGCCTGGTACCGATAGGAGGGTGTACGAAAAAAATCATAACTAATTTTCTGCGACATGAACCAGGTTGATTTTACCCTTAAAAGAAAGTTCATTACTGATATATATCTCTGTGTAAATATGAGCTTGCTGTGAAAAAAAAAACATTGTCACAGGGCGCTTCGAGTTTTAGTCAAAAATCAGTGATACGAACGACGGATTGGCTTACCCTATGGTCGCTTCGGAAAAAACGACCAAACTAAAGTATTAAAAGAAACGAGGCCAAACAAATACGATTTTCGTACTTACGGCATGATGTTTAACTTCTGCAGAAAAAATGAAAGAATTTCATTTACCGCCGAAAATTGACCGGTCGGATCTTAGACGGAGTGCCTCTTAAATGTCAAAATAACGCGTCGAATCTCTGTGTCGACTCAACAATGTTTCTTCGATTCGTTGCTTAAGTTTCTTTAATTAAAAAGCAAAAGTGTACAAAATATCAGTTTTTTTGATCGGGCCTGTCCGGGAGTCGAACCCGGGACCTCTCGCACCCAAAGCGAGAATCATGCCACTAGACCAACAGGCCTATCACACAAGCAAAAGGTCAATTATTGATACCAATGTGTTGTTAAATACCACCTGTCTGATTAAGTACTGCGGGCACTTGCAATATCTTGGTGTTTTTCTTTTTCTTTTTTTTTTTGTTCTTCTTAACAATGAAATAACTACATGTAATTTCTTTGGACAAGTGGTCAAATATTGTTTGAAAAACACCACGAACAACATGTTGTATCGCTAATCAGTAAAAAAAAATATAAATAAGGGCCTGTATTTTTTTCTGTTTGTTTATTTTTTCGCTCACTCGGCAGCCAGGGTAGTGTATTGAAAACTTAATTGCATATTATTTACAGTTGAAAAATATATTTTATAAAATTTCGTAGGGAACATTTCAAAAGAGAGATTTTCTTAAAGGAAAAAGCCCTTGTTTTTTGTTTTAGTTTTTTATTTCGTGAAATATACAATGGAGAAGATCCGTCTATACTACAACAGTCTACTTCGTTAGTAACGGGGAATAACCGATAAGAAAAAATAAAGGATAACCGGCCTGAAGCCGGGATAATTAAACTTTCCACTTCACAAAGTGTCTACCATAATCGAAAGTATTTCAACTAGGACGTTCATGTGGCAACACCCAAACGTCGGTAATCTCCTACGCAGCAGCTGTTTTATTGTAAATTCTCATCTTAATTTACAGGTGCAGGTCGGTGAATTATAAAAGGGGGATCGGGAATATCTGTCGTGAACATTGAAATCACATGAACACAATCATCATCGTCAACATCGTCATCATCATCGTCATCATCATCGTCATAACCCAAGTAGAGCGCTCGCTTAGCATGCAGAAGCATGTGGATTCTCCACATTTCTTTTCTTTTTTTCACTTTCACGTTATAGTTCTTTAACAAAGACAAAAAATATATGTCTGTCCACGTGCACAGCTTATGCCATACACAATGAACAAAAAATGCAACCGTGGATTTAAACTTTCGGTTTGGTCTCAATCATGCCATTGTTGCGTTACTTTTTCTACGCAGTTGTCAGCTCTTACTTCTTATAGTATTTCGTTTATTTTTGGCTGATCAGATCTCTTACAGATCCTGCGTATACTAGCAGCATTTTCGTTCACGGTCCCTTGCTTTCGTTTTCATTTAGTACATGCTCCTTGAACGGTGTATTCTGTGACCACCCCTGAGGTCTTCCGATCCGGAAGCGTCGGGCGACCTAGGTATTCAATATCGGAGGAAGTTCTTCTGCACCTTAGATCGTCGGGTTTCACGTGTACGGTCTTTTTTCAAAGAAACTGTGAAAAATAGCAAGGTCTTGGCGCTGTGAACTAGATCTACATACATGTGCATTTTCTAAAGAGTTTTTCCCTTGAAATGTTCTTATTTTTTTTGTCCAGTAAATTGCCGGTAATCTCAATCCAAAATTCAATGAAACGAGAATGCTGAGTAAAAGCCTACCTTTAGGGGTCTAAAGTGAAACCCGATGATCTAAGGTGCAGAAGAACTTCCTCCGATATTGAATACTTAGGTCGCCCGACCAGCTTCCAGATTGGAAGACCTCAGGGGTGGTCACAGAATACACTGCAAGGTTTGTGCAGTTTGATGAGTCGTGTCGTATCTATTGTCCATGCAAAAGACGTATATTTCCCAGTATTTCATTCAGTACTGCGCTGTTGATACTGATGATAGGCAGTACTTGCTGGAGAGCTACTATAACTGAGATACGAGAATTTAGTTTTATCGACTGAGTCGATAAGGTAAATTGACCACCGTAAAAAGATTCAAATAGCTGACGTTTCGAGCGCTAGCCCTTCGTCGATGCACTCTTGTATATGTAGGAGATCGAGAGCTGTAGAAAAAAGATCCTGCCAATGTAACACTTTTGTTTCTGGTATTTGGTCTACCCCTACATTAGGCCTTCCTTCATCCGCCATATTGTGTTCAGGAATGATAGAGCGGGAGCTGGGACCTAATGATGCGCAAAGACGGTGCGCAGAAAATGCTGAATGAATATTGCACCGTGTTGAATGAATATTTCGATCATGAATGTGAACGAATATAAACCGTTGAATGTGAATGAACACATCCCGTAAATGTGAATGAATATATTCGTGAATAAGAAATACGTCGTTAAATGTGAATAAATATATTTCTTGAATGAAAACTTAGTTGTTGAATGTGAATGAATATCTTCGTGAATAATAATAACAGCGTTAAATGCGAATGAATATTTTTCTTGAATGAAAACTTACTGAACTTAGTTGTTGAATGTGAATAAATATATTCGTGAATAATAATAACAGTGTTAAATGTGAATGAATATCAACTTTGTGAATTTTGCACCATTTCGCCAACCATATTACACAGGTGATTTTAGATGCGATTTTTGTCGCGCTCTCCAATGCAACTTTTATCGCAAGTGTAAACTAGCGGCGATTTCTCTGCGATTCGCGATTCAAAATGCTTTTTTTAGTCGTAAACACTTTTCATTGCGCTGCTTTTTCCGCTTTTAAATAAAAAATTTCGTTGATTTCAAAAGCAAACTTTATATTTCTATTGGAGTATTAAGATATGATGTTCTTACTATATTTGCGCTGTTTCTAGCTTCAAAGTCAATGTGAGAAGTCGAATTTCTGTCCATTTGATAATGTACCACTTCTATCACGTTTGCAGGTCTAAACCGCACCGGTAAAAATCTGGAGTACAGTTTGAGAAATCCTTGTTTGAAAGCCGAATTGCGCACTCCATACAAAATAGGATTAACAGCACTATTTGCATAACCTAACAACAATGATGAAATGTCTACCGCGCGTGGTAAAGGCCTTGTGTAGTATACATCAAGAAACATGGTTACAGCTAACGGCGCCCAGCAAAAAACAAACAGGGTAACCATCAAAAGGAACGTGTTTGTGATTCTAGCTTCTTCCGGTGTTACGCGAAACTGGACCTTGTTGCATTTTAGTTCCATGTCTGCTTTGGTCTTATTTTGCACTTCACATGTTGTTTTAGGCTCGTCCTGTACAGCATCACAGTGAGGCTGTCGTTGCTGTGGTGGTGGAAGGTTATTCCTTGAAACTGCAATTTTCCTTTTCGCTTCCCTTGTAAACACCAAAATATTGTAATACGAAAAGGCTATTGCTAAAAGAGGTCCCATGAAGCATACTATGATCATGAAATACATAAAGTAGACGTTTGACGGCCAGTAAACAAAACAGCACGATTTTCCAGGGATGAATCGATATTCTGTCCAACCGAAGAGTGGAGGAGAAGCTAAAGATGTGGAGACTACCCAAACTGCGACGACGTAAATCGATGCCTTCTTTTTCGAGAAGATGCTGGTATAAGCGCTCCACTTGACTACGTGAAAATATCGGTTGATAGCGATCATACCGAGCGACATGACGGATGCTATAAACGACAAAATCGTTAAATACCCGAGTGCCACACATACTGAATGCCCGAACACCCATTGCTTTGTGATAATCGTCACCATAGTAACTGGCATGCTCAGTACCGACACCATGATGTCTGCCGCGGCCAGATTTAGAATAAACATATTGGTGATGGTGAAAAGGTTTCGGTTTTTGTAGACGATGAGGAATAAACTTACATTACCGATTAAAGCTGAGAAGCAGATGAAGCAGAGGACAGTCGTCTCGAAGATCATGGCTAACAAATTCAGCGTCATTTTTACGAACCAATGTGTTAATTTAGGTTGGCAAACAATACCAACTGTATGTTCAAGCAGTTCAAATATCAACCAATCTGTTTTCTTTGTTCTTGATTTGATTAGAAACACGTTTAAAGTTTAACGCAGCGTTACCTGATGCTGAGAATGACACACGAAAAGATATATCTCCAAAATGAAGTTTGAAAACCATGCACGCAACAACAGTTTTTACCTTAGTGCTATTCTGAAGATGCTTCTGTATTTTTTTCTTTTCATTCAAAATGGTAATTTGAATAAGAAATGCAATAAAATGAGTCCATTTTCTGCTTTAGAAAATTTTCTCCGCTATTAAGACAACACCGTTTTTTCTTAATGAGAAAAAAGGGTTGATATCCGTTGCTTCGGATAATTAAAAGTTCCATTTAAATGACGTTATTGAAAACACATTTTTATTATCCGTTTTTCGCACGGAAAACTTGCGGAAGAAAAACAAGGCAAGGTAATCGTAGGTGATTATTACATTACCGTAGAAGCAATCAATCTTATAATTAAAAAGTGCCATTTAAATGACGTTATTGAAAATACATTTTTATTGTCCGTTTGTCGCACGGAAAACTTGCGGAAGAAAAACAAGACAAGGTAATCGTAGGTGATTATTTCATTACCGTAGAAGCAATCAATCTTATAATTAAACATTGCCTATTGTTATAACCGTTTAAAAACAGTCTTGTTTTTTCGAGAGAAAGTGAACTAAACAAATTAAATTGGATACGCATTTCACATGTTTACATAAATTTATTCAAGTTTACTTCGATCGATCCCTGATAGCACAAGATACAATGCTTAATTCACAGTCATACTAAAATATTCACCGCATTTTCCCTTGCCTTGTATGTTTAAGGGCTATTCACGTGATACCGGAATGAGTTTCATTCCGGAATGAGTTTCTTTCCAGAATGAAGTTCGCACTGCATTTACATGACAAAATCGACCAGCTCAGCCTAAGGCGTTCTCGCTCGCGTGGTTTTCGCGCCAGATCAGAAGACAAAAATGGCGCTTCGTTGTCCGCCATCTTGAAAACGATACGCATGCGCCACTCGCCCCAGACTACACTGTTTGTGGTTTTCATCTCGGAACGAAGTTCGTTTTCAGTTTACGTGATACCAGAATAAAATGTCATAACAGAACGAGAATTTAATTCGGAATGAAAATTGGTATGAACTCATTCCGGAATTATTTGTACGGGAACGAAATTTCGTCTCGCTATCATGTAAACAGATACAGAGAAATATATGGAGATGGAATGAACTCGTTCCACAATGAAAGTCATTCCGGTGTCATGTGAATAGCCCCTTACTCATTTGATGATGATCATGTGATGTAACTGTAGGGAATTGGGTCTTACAAATTTTATCATATTCACATGTATATGAATGCATGGTTTTTAGAAAGGTAAAGAAACAATTCTCTAGAGAACACATGAATGTCATTAGCTGAAACGGGTAAACAAACAAACCAGGGTGAAAAGGTCTGTGGGTTCACTTTCATCGTCATTTTGCACAGGATGGCTAAGAAATGCACACATACCAAGATGTATATCGCAGGTGCAGAGCCACTGTAAAACAAGCTAGTCTCCTACGCAGCCGTTAGGAGGGCTCGTCACGCAACGCTCCTCCCCTACCAAACATAACCATTCCAGACCAGTAAAATCTGATAGAAAAGGACACGCCCTTTGAACAGCATCTATCGTCATATATTTTTTAGGACGCCGAAAACCATTTATTTTTTTTATTTCAATTTAATAAGAGGAGATATTCATTTGTTGTGGTTTCCTTTAACTCTATATTTTTTTAAATTGTATATGGCAGATTTTTATTTGCTTAATCGAATCTACATGGTGTTCTGATAGGAACATGGAAACAAAATTCTATGTCGATTTTTCTTTTCTCGCGTTTTAGCCATTAAAACAAGAAATTTCACTTCTGGTGGGTCACAATACCGCGCAAGAAGGAAGATTGAGAATAGTTGGGCTGTGACGTCAATACTAGATCGCCATTTTCGCGGTTTCTCGGTTCGCGAGTTTGCTTTGGTGTGCATTTTGCAATCATAGATAACGCACCGTAGAACGATAATACTTCCTATGGTACACCAAAACATATTCAAGAACCGAGTACCCCGCCGGAAGTGAAATTTCACGTTTTTAGACGGCTGCAACGTGAAAAACAAAAATCGATATCGAAAACTTTTTGGGGACCACCATGTAGATTCTATCAATCAAATAAAACAAAATTTGTCTTATACATTTTAAGGTGGTTATGGTGTGGTTACAAATAAAAAATGTCGGATGTTATTTTTTTCCTGGGCCAACGAGGGTGTAGGCTTACTCATTCATACAAAATTATGGTATAAATTGATATCTTAAATTTTGATTTATATCATATTAACGTTATAAAACAACTTAACGAATACAAATTAGTCCGTATTTAATTTTTCAAATTTTAGGATAGTTAATAAATGCTTGTTCTCTCCTTGCGTATCTTTAGCGACTTGACCAGTATTTGAGGTTCGTCTTTATGAGAGTGAAACCCTGCATACAAAGAAAAGGGAGGTTCTAAGACTAGAAAATAATATTTATGATAGAACTACAGACCTAGTCGTAATATAAAAGATAATCAATTCGAACATCTCAATGACGACCAAAACTTTTGAAAAACCATCAACCCTAGTCAGCCACACCTTTTGTTGACATACGGGAGTTTACACGTGGCGCGTGACCAAAAGTGAGAAAATGGCCCCGAAGGTCAGAGGCAAGAAATTTCTCGCCTCACAGGAATGGCTGAGAAAACAATAGAACAAACAACAGAACAATGGACTCTAGCCCTCAAAACAATACATCCGTGTGATACCCAGGTCTAATGAAATTAGAGGTTCTGAAGAGGTGCATGGTATCTGTTTAGAATAGGGATACCGTATAATACCCCAAGTACGTGCATGCCTGAGAGAATTTTCCTTTTAGATCAAAATTAAGATATAACAGGCCTGTTGTTCTCACATTGTCGATTCCTTGATCATTAGGTAAAAAGTCTCGGATACCGACAGGAGATATTTACACTTTTTTTAGACCGTTTGGAATATTTAGTTATGCCGTCGTTTGTCTGCTAGCTCTGGGCATATAAAACAAGATAGTTCTTTTAACTCATAGTTTTCAAGATCAGTAGTAGTCGCTAAATGCTAGGATCACTAAGTAATTTCTCAGTCCGTGATTTTGTCAATTTTGTGCGAGCTCAACAAGTCTGCGGTTAGCATGGCTTCCGAGATAGTGTTTCTTCATCACGGCTAAGAGGGTCTAAGATCCATAGAATAATGACATATTACAATAATTGTTTTCTGCGTTTGAGGTACATGTAGCAGGGAGTGTAGCGGGGATATGTAGCAGGGAGAAAATCATAGCACTTGCACACCACATGAAATGTCGCGGTTACATGTCTCAGGGACATGTTGCAGCGACACGTCCCCTCGTGTGAACTGATACTATTATAACTGTGCAACACCAATTTTGGGGACAATTTTGGGAATTTTGGGGTCCCCGCGACGTGTGCCATGAAGTTCAACAAGTTGAACTCCGTGAGACATGTCGCGGGGACAAAATGGCCCCTAAGATTGGTGTTGCACAATTATGATAGTATCAGTTTACACGAGGGGACGTGTCGCTGCAACATGTCCCTGAGACATGACCCCGCGACATTTTCATGTGGTTTGCAAGCGCTATGAGTTTTTCCCTGTTACATGTCCCCGCTACACTCCCTGCTACATGTCCCTCAGTGTGTACTACACAAACTTTTGTCGCTGCTACATGTCGCTGCGACATGTCCCTGCTACATGACCCCTCGTGTCTGACCACCTTTTTCGTTGTCGGATAAAAATGCTCAAAGCCACGACCGCAAGGTAGTATGGGATTCACTACTACCCAACTACCCATACTACCTTGCGGTCTTGGCTTTGAGTTTTCATGCGACAACGTTAATTGAAATAGCTGTATACAAGAGGACGAAAGAAAAAAAAAGGTTTTTTCGGTTCGTTGTTTAACCCATTGGCACCTGAGGATTATTACGTTTTTTAGTGATTTTCTGCATACAGTACACGCCCCACAGGATTTCGTGACTCCATATTTGGGGTTACCATTGCAATTGCTGCTGTTCTAAAACACTGAAGGCTTGAGTTTACTGGAAACGTCATTGTGACGTTGTCATTTTGCTTCGTTGAATTGCAATAAAGGCTTCAATATCATGTATCTGCGATTTTTGGTAAGTTCAAAGCCATTTTTCATCTTTAGAAGCTGCCTGATGAGCATCATTAAGCTTGAAGGTAGTTCAGAGTCCACTTTCTCAATGAAGCGAGTTAGGTGTTGTACTTCGTTTACGAATTTGGCTCGTTGCCTACCACGGCATATTTTGGAAGTTGCGACCACTGAAGAACACAACAAGCGCGAAATTTCTGTGGTAGGTCGGAGTGGCTATGGATTTAGTATAAATATGAAATGTGTGGGGAAAGAAACGAACGCTGTCAAAAATTGCGGCTATTTCCCAGCATGCAGTGCGGTGGTGATGTTGAAAATCGAGGCAAGGTCAGTATGCACTAGAACAAGAGGCTGTATCGCGGCCCGAGCAATGAATAAGAGCAAAAAAATTCACTGCTAAGCTAGGACTAGGACTGAATTTTGCTGTGAATATTGACTTTTGCGTTTGCCACAATGATTTGAATAAAAAGAACTAAAGGCAAAAACGTGATTTTTGTTGTCTTTCTATGACGTTTAAAACGTTCATATTTGTTATTGTCCAAATTCAAACACTGATATTTCGAAAAATCGCTGACTTTTTTGTGTTTATTGGGTATCTCAATTTGAGAGACTTTCTTGTCAATGCTCACAACTGCTAGTTAAGGCAATGTTCGCACGATTGAGAAAGGTGCAATTTTTTAAAGCAGTGGAGTCTTGTACGGGCGGTTCAGGTGTCAATGGCTTAAGTTTCTTTAATTAAATAAAGCAAAAGTGTATAAAATATTTTTATTTTCGGGCCTGTCCGGGAGTCGAACCCAGGTCCTCTCGCACCCAAAGCTAGAATCATGCCACTAGACCAACAGGCCGATCACACAAGCAGGAGGTCAATTATTGATCCCAATGTGTTGTTAAATACCAACCTGTTTTATTAAGTACTGGGGGCACTTGCAATATCTTGGTGTTTCTCTTTTTCTTTTTTTTTTTTGTGTTCTGTTTAACAATGAAAAAAACTACATGTAATTTCTTTTGACAAGTGGTCAAATATTGTTTGTTGCATCGCTAATCAGTAAAAAGATATAAATAAGGGCCTGTTTTCATTTTTGTTTGTTTATTTTTTCGCTCACTCGGCAGCCAGGTTGGTGTATTGAAAACTTAATTGCATATTATTTACAGTTAAAAAAGACATTTTTATAAAATTTCGTAGGTAACATTTCAAAAGAGAGATTTTCTTAAAGGAAAAAGCCCTCGTATTTTGTTTTTATTTTTCATCCGTGAAATATACAATGGAGAAGATCCGTCTATACTTCAACAGTCTACTTTGTTACTGACGGAGACAAGAAAAAATAGAAGATAACCGGCCTGAAGGATAATTAAACTTTCCACTTCACAAAGTGTCTACCATAATCGAAAGTATTTCGCCTAGGAAGTTCATGTGGCAACACCCAAACGTCGGTAATCTCTTACGCGGCAACTGTTTTATTGTAAATTCTCATCTTTTTTTTTGAAAAACTTTATTGAAAACATCCAAGACTTATAACAAACGTTACATCCTCTCACTACTCTAACTTACACGTTACATTACACTGCAGCAATAATAACCTATAAGTGTAGTTTACAAACGGTGTACAATACAACACGTGGCATGTTCATGTGGCAACACCCAAACGTCGGTAATCTCCTGCGCAGCAGCTGTTTTATTGTAAATTCTCATCTTTATTTGCACGTGCAGGTCGGTGAATTATAAATGGCGATCGGGAATACCTGTCATGAACATTGAAATCACATGAACACAATCATCATTGTCAGCATCGTCATCATCATCATCGTCATCATTATCATATCATCATCATAACCATTATCATGTTGTCTGACTTATTTTGTATTGTACCCCACGTTTTCATTATTCGTTTTCGAGCTGCAGAGGTTCTCTTTCGCATGTTCAATGGTCTATTTAGAGAAGCAATTCTGCTCAATCTCTCTCCCTCTTTTTAACGTGACAATTATTTCATTGTCTAGGAAAGCGTTCTTACAACGAAACACTATTCTTGTCACCAGAGGCTTTTCTAGCGCTCTCAAATTCGCCGCTGGATAACGCTTCGGTGGGTCTGTCGGTCTTCGGCCGGTCCCGACTTCTTGGCATCCAGGGAATTGTAGTCAATGGTGTTCACAATATTCAAGTTTTATTCTTCTTATAATCCTCCAAAGACACATCAAAGTTTCTTCACTTTAATAAAAAAATAAAATGATAACCTGTCATTTTCTTGAAGGAAAAACTAACCGATAAAAATGTAACAAGTTAACATGAAACAGCGTGACGGGAAATTAGCTTAAGTGGTAGAGCACCCGCTTAGCATGCGGGAGGTACCGGTATTGATACATGGATTCTCCACATTTCTTTTCTTTTTTTCACTTCCACGTTATAGTTCCTTGACATAGACAACGCACCGTAGAACGATGATACTTCCTATGGTGGACCAAAACATATTCAAGAACCGAGTACCCCGCCGGAAGTGAAATTTCACGTTCTTAGACGGCTGCAACGTGAAAAACAAAAAACTTTTTGGGGACCACCATGTAGATTCTATCAATCAAATAAAACAAATATTTTCTTTTTTCTTATTTTTTCGCTCACTCGGCAGCCAGGGTGGTGTATTGAAAACTTAAATGCATATTATTTACAGTTAAAACAGACTTTTTTATAAAATTTCGTAGGGAACATTTCAAAAGAGAGATTTTCTTAAAGGAAAAAGCCCTCGTATTTTGTTTTTATTTTTCATCCGTGAAATATACAATGGAGAAGATCCGTCTATACTTCAACAGTCTACTTTGTTACTGACGGAGACAAGAAAAAATGGATAACCGGCCTGAAGGATAATTAAACTTTCCACTTCACAAAGTGTCTACCATAATCGAAAGTATTTCGCCTAGGAAGTTCATGTGGCAACACCCAAACGTCGGTAATCTCTTACGCGGCAACTGTTTTATTGTAAATTCTCATCTTTTTTTTTTGAAAAACTTTATTGAAAACATCCAAGACTTATAACAAACGTTACATCCTCTCACTACTCTAACTTACACGTTACATTACACTGGAATTAGCTCAAGTGGTAGAGCGCCCGCTTAGCATGCGGGAGGTACCGGGATCGATACCCAGATTCTCCAACTTTGTTTTTTCACTTTCACTTAATAGTTCTTTAACTAAACCAAAAACATTACATAGAATCTCTAAAAAGATATAATTTTATATAGTTACGTAATATTTTTATTCAAAAAAATAAAATGTCCTTCGGCAAAAATATAAGCGGCGAAGAAAGATTACCCAACGGAAATCCAGTTTGAAAATTCTCTCGGTCAATTTGATTTTCCACCGGCAGAGAGCAGCTATGCAAAACAATGTAGTTGACGACGATATTCAAGTTTAAACCTAAAATTAAAATTCTTCTGATAATCTTCCAAAGACAGTCATCAAAGTTTTACGATTTCTTTGATTAAAAACAAAATTGTATAAAAGGTACTGATTCTAGATTTTGCCTACACTACTCAAACGGTACACAGAAAACAACAGTTGTCAGATATGGGCGCGTGTGCCAGCCAAGCCACAGTGCCATTTATTAAACGTATAAGCAAATAAACACAACTACAAAGCATCTAGCGAAAATTAGAGCACCAAAGCCGGACACGAAAACCCCAAAAAACCAGCAAGTGGAAAAAACACGGGGAACGTGTACCCCCGACCAAAGCAGTGGTGCAACCCTTGGGGTTTTAGGGTATGGTAAAAACTAAACTAAACTATAAACATCCATAAACACGCAAGTAACAATAGCTAAGCATAGTTAAACCTGATTAGAAATAAATGAAAACAAAACGAAAGTGAACCTAGCACTGCGAAGGCTGACCGTAGAATGTCACACCTTACTAACGGCTCCAAATTACAAACTCGAATCCCATGACTCACTGCGCGCTAACACCCTCCCCAGACCTCTGATACGTGCCGGCAAAATAGTAATTTATGATAGTACGGTGTAATCACAAATTACATATTTTGCCTACACTACTCAAACGGTACACAGAAAACAACAGTTGTCAGATATGGGCGCGTGTGCCAGCCAAGCCACCGATAGAGATAAAAGAAAGGGCTTGAGCTAAAGTGATAATGACTTAGAAACATCTAATCTACTAGCTAAAGAGTCTTTAACATAAGTGTTCTTGGCGGAAACCGAAGCCCAACGGCCATGACGCTGGAAATTTCTATCAGGAACTCCAGATTTCGCAGCAGACGTTGCACCACCTGACCTTGCAGAGTGAGTACTGAAGCTATTAATATCCGGGACAATGTCACGAAAGGATTTCTTGAACGATTCCCTGTAAGTAGAATAGCTTAAAGGCTTGTTAACCGACACCAAACGCTTGCAACTTTTAGAAGCCGAGATAGGTCTAAAAATATACTCATCTGAATCCAATGAAATATGGGACGAATTGATATATAATCTAAGCAAAGCCACGGGGCACAGGCTAGAACAAGACTTAGCGATTACAACTGACTGACCATCCCTTAACTGGTCCGTTTTGCTCTTCTCAATAAAAATAGAAATAAAGCCATCACTAAACTTAATATCTTTAGCACGAATAAGTGACAATTCAGAAAATCTTAAAAAGCCTGAAAAGGCTAAGACAAACATAACTAAACTACGCAGCTGCAAAAGATCATTTAGATCAGTCTTATCCATTAGTTTCCTGAGATGCGCAACATCAAGTGGCTCTTTCCGATGACTGACAGGAGACGACGCGAGACGGACCGCTCCTTCTTTGACTGCAATCACTGTAGGATGTGAAGTAGGGGAAGGAACGCCAGCAAGATCATGCAACCATTTGAACGCGTAGAACGCGCAGTGGATCGAAGAAACGGAATTGGTTGAATCCAGCAGATACTGCAGAAACAAAGCACAACTGATGGGCTCCACAGGAAAAACTGCAACGATACCAAGGCGCTCTGTAGCAAAAGACCTCCATCTGTTGAACATCCTCGTATAGTTCGAAGAAGTACCGGGGGCCCTGGAAGCAATAACTGTTGTCTTGAGCTTTTCCAGTAAGGAGGCAACCTCATGCGACATCGGAGAAGATGTACACCAGAAATCTGTAGTAAAAATGTCTAAAAGAAAAAACCGAAAACAAAAAGAAAACAAATAACAAACAATAACAATACAAAACTAACAGGGCTCTGTAAAGTAAAGAAGAAATAGTCAACAATTTAATTGCATCAAAGGCGAAAATGCGTCAAATACACAAGCGTTTCTGTAAGAAAATCAATTTCACAACAAAACTCGTATATGAGGAAAAAATAAACACAAACGACAACTCAACAAGGGTGGATATCAAAAAAAACCCATCAAGGGTACTGTCCCACTAGGGAAAATATATAACCCATCAAGGGTACTGTCCCACTAAGGGTGAATATTACACAACAATCGTAACAGATAACCCATCAAGGGTACTGTCCCACCAAGGGTTAAAAAACTTAAGACCCCAAAGTCTCTGCAACATCAAGTTGCATACGATATAAATAAACAACAGCCTCTCATACTAAACCCACCATGGGTGAAAAGGGCATCTAGCCCATCCAAGTAAACAAAAACATGTAAGCACCAAGTTGCAAGTATACTATGAAATATCTAGACGTCCGGAACTCGAAAAGCCTCACAAACGAGAACAGACCCTTGCCTGGGCGGAATTCTAAAGTCGATACGCAGCGCCACCGAGGGAAATGCTAGGGAACCGCGACCGAAGATTGAATTCTTAGCTTTGCCCCGGACAAACAAATTTGGAAGGTCAGGAAGCATGATCCAGTCATGGACGAAACTACTCCAATGCAAACCATCGAAGCATAATCGAGGCCAAAAATGCGCAGATCTCCAAAGGGGAACCACGAGAGTACCAGTTGCATTGCAAACCTGCATGTGGGCAAGAACTTTACACGTTAGACAAACAGGAGGGCAGAGCCAGTTGTTGTCATAGGCCCAATCCTGCGCAAAGGCATTAACGCCGGAGGTAACTTGCTGATAAAATCTGGTGTTGAATTTCGGAAGCTTGGCGTTGTAACAAGAAGCAAATCTGTCACAGGGGTGAGGACCCCAACGTTCGTCTAGAGAATGGAAAACATCGTCATTGATCGAGTAATCATCAAGATCAACTAGCTTGCTGATGTCGTCGGCAAAAGTGTTGTGATCCCTAGGAATCCACTGAACATCGACACTAATCGAGGCACGAAGACAGATGCGATGAATATCCAGAGCTATCCGCTGCAGAGCCGGAACCTTGGAGCCAATGTTCACGATACGCACAACATTCTGATTATCGGTGTACCAAACGACAGTCTGGGCACGGAGTGAATCAATAAACGCTTGCAGAGACAAAAACACTGCAAGGAGCTCACGAAACGTAGAACTTTGCGACCTCTCGAAGTCAGACCAATTCTGGTGAAAAATTTTGCCTTCAAGATCTATGAAACTGCCGCAAGCGGAATTAGACGCATCAGAATAAACAATCTTCGAGGGCTTACGTTTAATAGGCCACAGAGGCACACCGTTAATGTGAGCGACATTAAGCTTCCAAAAATTTAATTCATCCACGCATTCGGGCGTCAAAGAAACCGACGAATTCCAAGTCTCAGCGGTATGGATAACAGCGAAAATATTTCTAGTCATAAGCCTGGCTACGTTGCCAACACAATTTCCAAGGGAAATAATTTTACCGCAGACGCTGGCGAGCTTGCGCACCCGAGTCTGGTGAGAGGGGTTGCTAGAGTCCAAAAGACAGGATAAATCTTCCGACAGAGACTGTATTCTTCTTGGCGTAGCAGAAATGAGACATTTAGACGTGTCAATAACAGTCCCCAGCCAGGTGATAACTTGAGTTGGCTCCCAAAGCGATTTCTCTTCATAAGGGACAAAGCCAGACTTCAATAAATCAGCATGCACTGACAAACTTGAAATTTTTGCCTTAATATAATTCGGAGCAGCCCCCAATCCGTCATCCAGAAAAACAACAATCGACTTGCCTTCGGATCTCCATTTCTTAACTAACGGTTTAAGAAGCTAAATAAGGCGCAGAGCTAATACCAAAGGGCAAAACTGAAAACTGAAAATATCTAGTAATCCCCGATGAAAATGTCCAAGAAAACGACAGATATTGCCTGTGTTCAGGGAAAATGTCAACGTGATGGTACCCAGATTTGAGATCGAAGGAAAACATGAAGTCCCCAGAGTTAAGCACTTGCTTTGCAATAGAAACATCTTCACATCGAAACTTGGATTTGAAAAAATACTGGTTGACGTGTCGAAGATCCAAGATCACGCGCTTTTTCCCCGATTTCTGAATGGAAACAGACAATGGATTGATAATTGCAGGAGGCACGAAAACCTCAGTGATACATTCCAAATTAAGGAGGTCGCTAATGGCACCGTCTACAAAAACAGATTCCCGAAGTGCCGAATTATTATTCGCAGCAACAAAAGGCGGTGGAATTTGCAGCAACGGTAATTTGTAGCCAAATTCTATAACGCCGAGAATAAAAGGCGACGCGCCAATATCCTTCCAAAACTGAATACATTTTCGTAATCTGCCTCTGACAGAAACAGGAACATCACCGGCTTTGACTTCATAGCAAGATAATTGAGCATCTACAAAAGTGCGATCGCTCTGACGTGATACAGACAAGGCCTCAAAATCAAGGTCTGAAAAATATTAAATAAAGTGGGAATATAAAATAAATAGCTTATAAACAATTAGGAGCAGAATAATAACGCGCAATATGAAAACAAATTGACTTATGGAAATAACTATAATCTGTAACAAAAAATTAACAAACAAAAACGCGAAATACAGTAAAGATTACAACTGAATGAAAATTGAAACGCTCAAGGCAACAAGATGCGGCTCGCCTGGACAAATCCGTTCCGCTCACGGCTGTTCATTTCGCCTGATGACTTTGGGCATTAGAATGAACAAGCAAACTAGGGCATGCGGCCCGCCAATGACCTGGCTTTCCACAAGCAAAGCAAAGGCCCACAGATCTGGCCGTCGACGATTGAGCATTAAGCCTTGCCAAAGGACCAGGAAAATGAGCGACCGTAGGGTGCGAACGCTGCATGGCGGACGATCCACGACGCTGGAAAAGAGAACCCCGCGAGGCGAAACGCTTAGAAGCTTTGGCAGCCCTGGCTTCAGCTCTATAAATCTTCTTCTCGTCCTCGTCATCCTCAGCCAAATCATGATGCTTATACTCAAGGACTGTTTTCCAGCCATACGGCGACTTGTCCGCTAAGAGAATTAATTTCTGGCGCTCTTTAAGCAGAGACATACCTTCATCCAAGTGTTCCTTGGTTTTGGCGAGATCATTGCGCTGCAACGCAGAAGATGCGTCCTGTCCTGTCTCAAGCACAGATTTGACTGTTTTAAACTGGTCCTCGTTGCTCTTCTTGTTAAACGTAGGTGGAGCGTCTCTCTTCAACTTCTTTATCTCCGACATTTGCTCGGCCGAGTTGGACTCGCTGGATCTTTTTAGATCGGATATCGAGGAAGAAACAAGAACCTTGATTTGGGAGAGCAGATCTTTGTTGCTATTGCCAACGATCTCTCTAACTTTAGACTCATCCATAACTAGAACTCGACGAACTGAATAAGACAACGTGAACAAAACGAAAGTGAACCTAGCACTGCGAAGGCTGACCGTAGACTGTCACACCTTACTAACGGCTCCAAATTACAAACTCGAATCCCATGACTCACTGCACGCTAACACCCTCCCCAGACCTCTGATACGTGCCGGCAAAATAGTAATTTATGATAGTACGGTGTAATCACAAATTACATTTTGTGCCTGTCCGGCGGGACCTCTCTCAGAAAAAGCGAGAATCATGCAAAATAAACCAGACCAACAGGCCTGATCCTATTATTGATCCTAATGTGTTGTTAAATGCCACCTGTCTGATTACGTACTGGTACTTGCAAAATCTTGTTTTTTTGTTTTGTTTGAAAATGTGCAAACTACAAGTCGTTTATTTAGACAAGTGATCAAATAATGAATCTCACAGAAAGCCTAGACGCCATTTAACTAATTAGAAAAGAAGGTGCACAAACTGGCCAAACAGAGTTGGTAAAAGCCACTTTTCTGATTTCCAGAAGACCTCACTTAAACATTCACACACCGCTTTATGAATAGCAATAATGAGACTTTTAAGACTGGGAAGCACTTGAAAATACAGAAAAATCCGGTGTTTTACTATGGAGGCCGTTTCTAAGAACGATTTTTCACACGCATCACCTTCGAATGTTTGAAAAGCCGATGTGGTTTATTTTGCTGGCTGCGAATTTCGACATTAGTTCCTCTAAACGGTTAAATTTCTCAGATATTTCGGAAACAAGCGAGGGCAAGGAAAGTATTGAGCCCTGCGAGATAAAATGCGAAAACTAAACTACTTTAAAATGCGATATTTCAAGATGAAAGGTTTAAAGGCCGGTTTACACAGGTGATTTTTGATGTGATTTTTGATGCGATTTTGTCGCGCTCTCCAATGCAACTTTTATCGCAAGTGTAAACTAGCGGCGATTTCTCTGCGATTCGCGATTCAAATTGCTTTTTTAAGTCGTAAACGCTTTTCATTGCGCCGCTTTTTCCGCTTTTAAATAAAAAAATTTCGTTGGTTTCAAGAGCAAACTTTATATTTCTATTGGAGGATTAAGATATGATGTTCTTACTATATTTGCGTTGTTTCTAGCTTCAAGTCGAATTTCTGTCCATTTGATAATGTACCACTTATATCGCTTTGCAGGTCTAAACCGCACCGGTAAAAATCTGGAGTACAGTTTGAGAAATCCCTGTTTGAAAGCCGAATTGCGCACTCCATACAAAATAGGATTAACAGCACTATTTGCATAACCTAACAACAATGATGAAATGTCTACCGCGCGTGGTAAAGGCCTTGTGTAGTAGCGGAGCACGCGAGCCGAAGGCCCGGCGGAGCACCATACTCATAGAACCTATTACGTCATTTTTCATGGTCATGGCTAGCGGAATGTTTCGCGGGCGCCGAACGTCCGCCGCCCGCCGTACGCGTTGTGCTAGCTCGCTGGCGCGTATGACGTCGCAAAACATGCGCGTGTGACGCCACAAAAAATCCGGGATCTTTGAGGCTTTGTTTTTCGCGCGGCTACACAGCCGTCGGTACTTTGATGTTTTCCTTAAATTAAAGTCGTTATTTTTCGTTATTTTCCTGTATTTTTTCGCGGTTTGCTACTCAAGACAGGGATACTCAGAAGCCGCTATAGTGGAAAAAGTAGAGCTTTCAGGGATAAAATCTTGCTTCGCCGGGGAGATGTTTGTCACTTCGGGTTTCAGTACTGAAGAAGCGGAGATTTAAAGAATTTCCAACAGTGGAAGGACTTAAAGGTAAAACAAAATACATTTTTCGATGGGAATTTATGTTGATATCAATCTGTGATTGACTTTTTCTTTGTGTTCTCGCTAGTTTTGGAGAATTGTTTATGAAACGTTCTCAAATTCACTCGTTTTGATTTCTTTCATCGAAGACAGCTCGGCCTCTATGAGCTATAAATATATGGTTCGCGTTTTGCTTTTCAACATAAACTAATGGAGATTTGAATAAAATTTTTCGAAAGAAGATTGTGTTGTCCATTTTTATGTGTTTGTTCATTCATTACATAGGTTGAAAAGCGATTTTATGTAAACAAAACAAGACTTGAATTTTATTATAGTTCTAACTTCACTCGCGTGGCCGTATGCAAATATGTTTGTGTATTATATTTTTGGCAATTTTGATTTCCAAATCAGTTTCTCAGGCATTTTTTGACAAGCAACAACTGTATTTTTTAACAGTAGTCGTAATAGTTATTCTAGACGGAGAAAAAGTTGCTTTTGTGAACTTTTGTACGGTCTAAATGTACTGTGCAGACGGTCGGGTAATACTGTTTAGTTAAGCTTGTTCAGAGGGTCTTCAGAGGGCGCCGCTGTTAGGCTAAGCCTAACTATATATATTACACATCAAGAAACATGGTTACAGCTAACGGTGCCCAGCAAAAAACAAACAGGGTAACCATCAAAAGGAACGTGTTTGTGATTCTAGCTTCTTCCGGTGTTACGCGAAACAGGACCTTGTTGCATTTTAGTTCCATGTCTGCTTTGGTCTTATTACATGTTGTTTTAGGCTCCTCCTGTACAGCATCACAGTGAGGCTGTCGTTGCTGTGGGGGTGGAAGGTTATTCCTTGAAACTGCAATTTTCCTTTTCGCTTCCCTTGTAAACACCAAAATATTGTAATACGAAAAGGCTATTGCTAAAAGAGGTCCCATAAAGCATACTATGATCATGAAATACATAAAGTAGACGTTTGAAGGCCAGTAAACAAAACAGCACGATTTTCCAGGGATGAATCGATATTCTGTCCAACCGAAGAGTGGAGGAGAAGCTAAAGATGTGGAGACTACCCAAACTGCGACGACGTATATAGATGCCTTCTTTTTCGAGAAGATGCTGGAATAAGCGCTCCACTTGACTACGTGAAAATATCGGTTGATAGCGATCATACCGAGCGACATGACGGATGCTATAAACGACAAAATCGTTAAATACCCGAGTGCCACACAGACTGAATGCCCGAACACCCATTGCTTTGTGATAATCGTCACCATAGTAACTGGCATGCTCAGTACCGACACCAAGATGTCTGCCGCGGCCAGATTTAGAATGAACATATTGGTGATGGTTAAAAGGTTTCGGTTTTTGTAGACGATTAGGAATAAACTTACATTACCGATTAAAGCTGCGAAGCAGATGAAGCAGAGGACAGTCGTCTTGAAGATCGTGGCAAACAAACTCAGCGTCATCCGAACCAACGTGTTAATTTAGGTTGGCAAACAATACCAACTGTATGTTCAAGCAGTTCAAATATCAACCAATCTGTTTTCTTTGTTCTCGAGTTGATTATATTAGGAACACGTTTAACACAACGTTACCTGATGCTGAGAATTACACACGAAAAGATATATCTCCAAAATGAAGTTTGAAAACCATGCACGCAACAACAGTTTTTACCTTAGTGCTATTCTGAAGATGCTTCTGTACTTTTTCTTTTCATTCAAAGGGGTAATTTGAATAAGAAATGCAATAAAATGCGTCTTTTTTCCGCTTCCGAAAACTTTTTCCGCTATTAAAACTGCACAGTTTTTTCTTAAAAGGGTTTCTGTCCGTTGCTCCGGATGATTAAAGGTGCCATTTGAATGACGTTATTGAAAATGTTTTGTTTTTGTTGGTTTGTCTCACGGAAGCAAGCGGAGAAATATAAAGTAAGGTAATTGAAGGTGATTAGTACGTTACTAGAAGCAATCAATCTCATAATTAAACATTGCCAATTTTTTTAACCGTTTAAAGTATGTCTTGTATTTTCGAGAGAAAGTAAACTAAACAAAATTAAATGGACACGCATTTCACGTGTTTACATAAATTTATTCAAGTTTACCTCGATCCCTGTTTGCACAAGATACAATGCTTAATTTACAGTCATGCTGAAATATTCACCGCATTTTCCCTTGGCTTGTTTGTTCACTCATTTGATGATGATCATGTGATTTTACCTAGAGAATAAGTTCTTACAAATTTTATCATATTCACGTGTATATGAATGCATGGTTTTTAAAAAGATAAAGAAACAATTCTCTAGAAAACACACGAGTGTCATGAGCTGAAACGGGTACTTACCACTTAGCCAAAAAAATCCGGAAATTTCGGTTGAAAGTCAAATGGATCAGACAATGTCCGGAAAATCCGTTCGGAAATCGTGGAATAGCTCCAGAGGTAGTCCTATTTTCCGTTTCGGAATGGAACGTTGGGAATTTCCTTACCATTTGAATGCAGAAAAATTCAGTCAAATCGCTAAATCGAGTGAACGGTACCATATTGCTGACTGATAGTTTGAATCGTGCAGTAAACGTGTTAACGCCGCATCTGACAACTGTTCACGAGTTTAGAAGGGTCTTGTAACTTCAAATGCATTCTATACAGCTATTTCAATTAACGTTGTCAGATGAAAATGCCCAAAGCCAAAACCGCAAGGTAGTATGGGATTTTAATGCAATGGCGAAACGAAAAAAGCAAGTGACACACTCGAACACCTAGCCCGTAGCCTGGCCAGCACCTTACGCATGCGCACAGCCATAACACCCGGGCAGTGGCAGCCATGGACAGCTGTTTCGTCCTAGTTAGGACTCATCAGCATGGCCGGTACTGGCCAGACCGTGGGGTTGGTGTTTGAGTGTGCACTTGCTTTTTTCGTGTTTCTATTTACAACTACCCATACTACCTTGCAGTCTTGGCTTTCAGCTTTCATCCGACAACGTTGATTGAAATAGCTGCATACAAGAAGACTAAAGAATAGTAACACTGGAATGTTTCTTCGGTTCGTTGTTTAAGTAATGATCCGCATAAGAAGGAAAGTGCTGAAACGCAATGCACGATGGAATGTCAACTTTTTTCATTGTTAAAACTAGTTATCTGATTGGCCTAGACTCGAAAACCGCTAAAAAGTTAAGGTTCAAAGTGCATTTTGTCCAATTATTTTAAGGTTTCAAGTAATTTGAGACCCAATCGCACAACATGCAATTTTTAAAAGATATTGTATTTGGGGAACTTCATCAAAGAAGCAAAATTATTAGCTATTGTCTTCTACTATTCTGATTGGTTAAGCACGAACATTTCCTAAAATTTATTTGACGCAAATGGATTTTCTTTATTTTTATACTGAAATATAATTATGAACCATCAGCCCCTCCTCTATTCTTAAACTCAAAGATATTCTATGTGGGAAAGAGCCAATGCGGCAGAACAATGAAGTTTACGGTAGTTCTTATGTGGAGCATCACTTAAGTTTCTTTAATGAAAAACAAAAATGTATAAAATATATTTTTGTTCGGGCCTGTCCGGGAGTCGAACCCGGGACCTCTCGCACCCAAAGCGAGAATCATGCCACTAGACCAACAGGCCGATCACACAAGGAGGAGGTCAATTATTGATCGCAATGTGTTGTTAAATACTACCTGTCTGATTAAGTACTGCGGGCACTTGCAATATATATCTTGGTGTTTCTGTTTTTCTTTTTTTGATTCTGTTTAACAATGAAAAAACTACATTTAATTTCCTTGGACAAGTGGTCAAATATTGTTTGTTGTATCGCTAATCAGTAAAAAAATATATAAATAAGGGCCTGTTTTCTTTTTTGTTTCTTTATTTTTTCGCTCACTCGGCAGCCAGGGTAGTGTATTGAAAACTTAATTGCATATTATTTAAAGTTTAAAAAGACATTTTATAAAATTTTGTAGGGAACATTTCAAAAGAGACATTTTCTTAAAGGAAAAAGCCTTTTTTTTTTCGTGAAATATACAATGGTGTAGATCCGTTTATATTTCAACAGTCTACTTCGTTAGTGACGGGGACAAGAAAAAATAAAAGATTACCGGCCTAAAGGATAATTAAACTTTCCAGTCTACCATAATCGAAAGTATTTCGCCTAGGACGTTCATGTGGCAACACCCAAACGTCGGTAATCTCCTGCGCAGCAGCTGTTTTATTGAATTCTCATCCTAATTTACAGGTGCAGGTCGGTGAATTATAAATGGAGAATCGAGAATATCTGTCATGAACATTGAAATCACATGAACACAATCATCATCATCATCAGCATCGTCGTCATTATCATCATCATAACCATTATCATGTTGTTTGACTTATTTTGTATTGTACCCCATGTTTTTATTGTTCGTTTTCGAGCTGCAGAGGTTCTCTTTCGCATGTTCAATGGTTTCTTTAGAGAAGCAATTCTGCTCAATCTCTCTCCCTCTTTTTAACGTGACAATTATTTCCTTGTCTAGGAAAGCGTTCTCACAATGAGACACTATTCTTGTCACCAGAGGCTTTTCTCCCGCTCTCATATTCGCCGCTCGATAACGCTTCGGCGGGTCTGTCGGCCTTCGGCCGGTCCCGACTTCTTAACATCCAGGGAATTGTAGTCAATGGTGTTTACAATATTCAAGTTTTATTCTTCTTATAATCTTCCAAGGACACATCAAAGTTTCTTCGCTTTAATAAAACAAATTTTAAATGATAACCTGTCATTTTCTAGCAGAAAGAACTGACCGAAAAAAAATCTAATAAGTTACCACAAAACAGCGTGACGGGGAATTTATAGCTCAAGCTTAGCATGCGGGAGGTACCGGGATCGATACCAGGATTCTCCACATTTCATTTTTTTTTTTCACTTTCACGTTAAAGTTTCTTTAACAAAGACAAAAAATAAATGGAATCTCTATTAAGATAGATATCTTTTTTTATCTAGTTATGTAATATTTTTATTAAAAAAATAAAATATCGTTCAACAAAAACAGATATATTTTCTTTTAGGAACTTATTAGATTTTTTTACCGGTTAGTCCTTCTTTCTGAAAATGACAGGTTATTGGTGTTGAAAATCAAATTGACCGATAGAATCTTCAAACCGGATTTTCGTTTATAGCATAGCGTGTCGGGGAATTAGCTCAAGTGGTAGAGCGCCCGCTTAGCATGCGGGAGGTACCGGGATCGATACCCAGATTCTCCAATTTTGTTTTTTCACTTTCACTTAATAGTTCTTTAACAAAACCAAAAACATTACATAGAATCTCTATTAAGATATCATTTTATATAGTTATGTAATATTTTTATTCAAAAAAAATAAAATGTCCTTCGACAAAAATATAAGCGGCGAAGAAAGATTACCCAACGGAAATCCAGTTTGAAAATTTTCTAGGTCAATTTGATTTTCCACCGGCAGAGAGCAGCTATGCAAAACAATATAGTTGACGATATTCAAGTTTTTGTTTTTAATTAAAATTCTTCTTATAATCTTCCAAAGACAGTCATCAAAGTTTTACGGTTTCTTTGATTAAAAACAAAAGTGTATAAAAGGTATTCTAGTTTGTGCCTGTCCGGCGGGACCTCTCTCAGAAAAAGCGAGAATCATGCAAAATTAACCAAACCAACAGGCCTGATCCTATTATTGGTCCTAATGTGTTGTTAAATACCACCTGTCTGATTAAGTACTGGTACTTGCAAAATCTTGTTTTTTTGTTTTGTTTGAAAATGTGCAAACTACAAGTCATTTATTTAGACAAGTGATCAAATAACGAATCTCACAGAAAGCCTAGACGCCATTTAAATAATTAGAAAAGAAGGTACACAAACTGGCCAAACAGAGTTGGTAAAAGCCACTTTTCTGATTTCCAGAAGACCTAACTTAAACTTTCACACACAGCTTTATGAATAGCAATAATGAGACTTTTAAGACTGGGAAGCACTTGAAAATACAGAAAAATCCGATGTTTTACTATGGAGGCCGTTTCCAAGAACGATTTTTCACACGCATCACCTTCGAATGTATGAAAAGCCGATGTGGTTTATTTTGCTGGCAGCGAATTTCGACATTAGTTCCTCTAAACGGTTAAATTTCTCAGATATTTCGGAAACAAGCGAGGGCAAGGAAAGTATTGAGCCTTGCGAGATAAAATGCGAAAACTAAACTACCTAAAAATGCGATATTTCAAGATGAAAGGTTTACAGGCCGGTTTACACTATGGTTGGCGAAATGGTGCAAAATTCACAAAGTTTATATTCATTCACATTTAACGCTGTTATTATTATTCACGAATATATTCATTCACATTCAACAACTTAGTTTTCATTCAAGAAATATATTTATTCACATTTAACGACGTATTTCTTATTCACGAATATATTCATTCACATTTACTGGACGTGTTCATTCACATTCAACGGTTTATATTCGTTCACATTCACGATCGAAATATTCATTCAACACGGTGCAATTATATTCATTCAGCATTTTCTGCGCATCGTCTTTGCGCATCATTAGGTCCCAGCTCCCGCTCTATCATTCCTGAACACAATATGGCGGATGAAGGAAGGCCTAATGTAGGGGTAGACCAAAGACCCCAAACACAAGTGTTACATTGGCAGGATCTTTTTACATTTACATTTACCAAAATGAGAGCAGTCCCTCTCTTCGAGGCTTATGTGCTCTGGTCGCGGTCAAGTTCTTAAAGTTCTTAATGAGTCAGCTGACAAACCCCACTCTTAAAAGAGTGAATATTAGGTGCTGCTCTCGATCTCCTACAAGAGTGCGAACGGGAATGGCATACTGCGGAAGTAGAAGTGAGAGAGAACATCCAAATAAGGCTAGAGTATCTTCTAGTAGCAGCAAGTACTGCCTATCGTCAGTATCAACAGCGCAGTACTGAATAAAATACTGGGAAATATACGTCTTTTGCATGGACAATGGATACGACACGACTCATCAAACTGCACAAACCTTGCTGTGGCATGTACTAAAACCCGAAACAACGAAACGAAACGAGCGAAATCACCGAAACGAAAGGAAATCACCGAAACAAGTGAAACCATCGAAACGAAAGAAACGACCGATCGAGAAACGAAACGTCTAAGACTACTTAGATATAGTAGTAGATATAGTAACCTTAATAGGTAACGGTTTACATGTAGCATGTCGATCGAGTTTGTGACATCGCAAATTCGCGCCAAAAGCCGAGTGGAAACCCATTCATTTACCCATTTCGTAAAAACAAACATATAATGTGATTTGTTCACCTTTAATACATTGATTGTGAAAAAATGTAATGGTGACTCTTAGGGAGGACCATTAGGAAACGTTTATAGTGACAGATGTATAGGCTAGGGTATATATATTTGGAGGGGGACAGGGGGGCATCTGGGGCGTTACTTGCATTTAGCGTCTTCTGGGAAAACAAGCAAAGTCGAGCAAAGTCTATATAGGGATCAAGTCATCTTGGAGCCTAAATTCTATAGGAAAATTCATTACCTGACGAGGAAATTCCACGAAAGTTTCACGCAAAAAAAAAATCATCATCATCATCATATCTTCCCCTATTCTTAAAATCAAAGATATTCTATGTGGGAAAGAGCCAATGCCGCAGAACAATGAAGTTTACCGTAGTTCTTATGTGGAGTGCTACTTAATGTATTTCGAGCTGCAGGCTTGGCGAGTAATAAATACAAGGACATTATCACATGGATTCTTGACAGGTAAATATTGAACGCTCACATCAACCCATTCTACATTCATGTACATTTTATCTTTTCTAATATATTCCTCCGTGGTTTGAATGTTGCGGCGAAAGAAACCCTCCGATACCTGATACCCAGGGTATTTGTTTACAGAAGGGCGATTGAAAATAAATAACAGGATGTTTATCTTAGTGTTGCGTGACCAGTACTCTGCACTGATGCAGACAGAAAAAGTATGATAAAACATCCCTTTTATGAGTTCCTGAAATAAACTCGTATTTGCTTGGGGGAGCAGGGGTGGCGCAGTGGTGAGAGCGCTCGCCTCCCACCAATGTGGCCCGGGTTGGGTTGAGTTTGTTGTTGGTTCTCTCCTTGCTCCGAGAGGTTTTTCTCCGGGTACTCCGGTTTTCCCCTCCCCTCAAAAACCAACACTTCCAAATACCAATTAGATCTAGAAAGTGTCCCCAATTAGTGCTCGCGTGCTAAATACCTTTGATACTTAAAAAAGTGATTTATTTATTTATTTATTTTTAAAAATCAAAATTTAGCTCCTATATGCGAGACAACGTTTGGAGAGAAACCGTTACCTTCCTCGACATTCCTCGTTTCGGTCGTTTCGGTGATTTTGTTTCGTTTCGGTCGTTTCGATGGTTTCGCTTGTTTCGGTGATTTCGCTTCGTTTCGGTCGTTTCGGCCGTTTCGGTTGTTTCGGCGGTTTCGTTTCGGTCGTTTCGTTTCGTTGTCAGTTTCGGGTTTTAGTACATGCTATAAGAAGCAAGGGCTGACAACTGCGTAGAAAAAGTAACGCAACAATGGCATGATTGAGACCAAACCGAAAGTTTAAATGCAACTGTGGATAGCTATTTCGCCGTTATTGCGGCTCATCAGCACAGTGTAGCAACAAGTTCCAGTGACTAACCTGACTGAGTTAGCGCTGTACTAATGTGCACTTGGTAAAAACACCGGATATGACCTCAAGATCATATGTCTGTCCACGTGCACAGCTTATGCCATACACAATGAACAAAAAATGCAACCGTGGATTTAAACTTTCGGTTTGGTCTCAATCATGCCATTGTTGCGTTACTTTTTCTACGCAGTTGTCAGCCCTTGCTTCTTATAGTATTTCGTTTATTTTTGGCTGATCAGATCTCTTACAGATCCTGCGTATACTAGCAGCATTTTCGTTCACGCTCCCTTGCTTTCGTTTTCATTTAGTACATGCCCCTTGAACGGTGTATTCCGCCTGTGACCACCCCTGAGGTCTTCCGATCCGGAAGCGTCGGGCGACCTAGGTATTCAATATCGGAGGAAGTTCTTCTGCACCTTAGATCGTCGGGTTTCACGTGTACGGTCTTTTTTCAAAGAAACTGTGAAAAATAGCAAGGTCTTGGCGCTGTGAACTAGATCTACATACATGTGCATTTTCTAAAGAGTTTTTTCCCTTAATGGTTCTTGTTTTTTTTGTCCAGTAAATTGCCGGTAATCTCAATCCAAAATTCAATGAAACGAGAATGCTGAGTAAAAGCCTACCTTTAGGGGTTTAAAGTAAAACCCGATTATCTAAGGTGCAGAAGAACTTCCTCCGATATTGAATACTTAGGTCGCCCGACCAGCTTCCAGATTGGAAGACCTCAGGGGTGGTCACAGAATACACTGCAAGGTTTGTGCAGTTTGATGAGTCGTGTCGTATCTATTGTCCATGCAAAAGACGTATATTTCCCAGTATTTCATTCAGTACTGCGCTGTTGATACTGATGATAGGCAGTACTTGCTGGAGAGCTACTATAACTGAGATACGAGAATTTAGTTTTATCGACTGAGTCGATAAGGTAAATTGACCACCGTAAAAAGATTCAAATAGCTGACATTTCGAGCGCTAGCCCTTCGTCGATGCACTCTTGTATATGTAGGAGATCGAGACCTGTAGAAAAAAGATCCTGCCAATGTAACACTTTTGTTTGTGGTATTTGGTCTACCCCTACATTAGGCCTTCCTTCATCCGCCATATTGTGTTCAGGAATGATAGAGCGGGAGCTGGGACCTAATGATGCGCAAAGACGGTGCGCAGAAAATGCTGAATGAATATTGCACCGTGTTGAATGAATATTTCGATCGTGAATGTGAACGAATATAAACCGTTGAATGTGAATGAACACATCCCGTAAATGTGAATGAATATATTCGTGAATAAGAAATACGTCGTTAAATGTGAATAAATATATTTCTTGAATGAAAACTTAGTTGTTGAATGTGAATGAATATCTTCGTGAATAATAATAACAGCGTTAAATGCGAATGAATATATTTCTTGAATGAAAACTTACTGAACTTAGTTGTTGAATGTGAATAAATATATTCGTGAATAATAATAACAGTGTTAAATGTGAATGAATATAAACTTTGTGAATTGTGCACCATTTCGCCAACCATATTACACAGGTGATTTTTGATGCGATTTTTGTCGCGCTCTCCAATGCAACTTTTATCGCAAGTGTAAACTAGCGGCGATTTCTCTGCGATTCGCGATTCAAATTGCTTTTTTTAGTCGTAAACACTTTTCATTGCGCTGCTTTTTCCGCTTTTAAATAAAAAATTTCGTTGGTTTCAAAAGCAAACTTTATATTTCTATTGGAGTATTAAGATATGATGTTCTTACTATATTTGCGCTGTTTCTAGCTTCAAAGTCAATGTGAGAAGTCGAATTTCTGTCCATTTGATAATGTACCACTTCTATCACGTTTGCAGGTCTAAACCGCACCGGTAAAAATCTGGAGTACAGTTTGAGAAATCCCTGTTTGAAAGCCGAATTGCGCACTCCATACAAAATAGGATTAACAGCACTATTTGCATAACCTAACAACAATGATGAAATGTCTACCGCGCGTGGTAAAGGCTTTTTGTAGTACACATCAAGAAACATGGTTATAGCTAACGGTGCCCAGCAAAAAAAACAAACAGGGTAACCATCAAAAGGAACGTGTTTGTGATTCTAGCTTCTTCCGGTGTTACGCGAAACTGGACCTTGTTGCATTTTAGTTCCATGTCTGCTTTGGTCTTATTTTGCACTTCACATGTTGTTTTAGGCTCGTCCTGTACAGCATCACAGTGAGGCTGTCGTTGCTGTGGTGGTGGAAGGTTATTCCTTGAAACTGCAATTTTCCTTTTCGCTTCCCTTGTAAACACCAAAATATTGTAATACGAAAAGGCCATTGCTAAAAGAGGTCCCATAAAGCATACTATGATCATGAAATACATAAAGTAGACGTTTGAAGGCCAGTAAACAAAACAGCACGATTTTCCAGGGATGAATCGATATTCTGTCCAACCGAAGAGTGGAGGAGAAGCTAAAGATGTGGAGACTATCCAAACTGCGACGACGTAAATCGATGCCTTCTTTTTCGAGAAGATGCTGGTATAAGCGCTCCACTTGACTACGTGAAAATATCGGTTGATAACGATCATACCGAGCGACATGACGGATGCTATAAACGACAAAATCGTTAAATACCCGAGTGCCACACATACTGAATGCCCGAACACCCATTGCTTTGTGATAATCGTCACCATAGTAACTGGCATGCTCAGTACCGACACCAAGATGTCTGCCGCGGCCAGATTTAGAATAAACATATTGGTGATGGTGAAAAGGTTTCGGTTTTTGTAAACGATGAGGAATAAACTTACATTACCGATTAAAGCTGCGAAGCAGATGAAGCAGAGGACAGTCGTCTCGAAGATCATGGCTAACAAATTCAGCGTCATTTTTACGAACCAATGTGTTAATTTAGGTTGGCAAACAATACCAACTGTATGTTCAAGCAGTTTGAATATCAACCAAACTGTTTTCTTTGTTCTTGATTTGATTAGAAACACGTTTAAAGTTTAACGCAGCGTTACCTGATGCTGAGAATGACACACGAAAAGATATATCTCCAAAATGAAGTTTGAAAACCATGCACGCAACAACAGTTTTTACCTTAGTGCTATTCTGAAGATGCTTCTGCATTTTTTTTCTTTTCATTCAAAATGGTAATTTGAATAAGAAATGCAATAAAATGAGTCCATTTTCTGCTTTGGAAAATTTTCTCCGCTATTAAGACAACACCGTTTTTTCTTAATGAGAAAAAAGGGTTGATATCCGTTGCTTCGGATAATTAAAAGTTCCATTTAAATGACGTTATTGAAAACACATTTTTATTGTCCGTTTTTCGCACGGAAAACTTGCGGAAGAAAAACAAGGCAAGGTAATCGTAGGTGATTATTACATTACCGTAGAAGCAATCAATCTTATAATTAAAAAGTTCCATTTAAATGACGTTATTGAAAATACATTTTTATTGTCCGTTTGTCGCACGGAAAACATGCGGAAGAAAAACATGACAAGGTAATCGTAGGTGATTATTTCATTACCGTAGAAGCAATCAATCTTATAATTAAACATTGCCTATTGTTATAACCGTTAAAAAACAGTCTTGTTTTTTCGAGAGAAAGTGAACTAAACAAATTAAATTGGATACGCATTTCACATGTTTACATATATTTATTCAAGTTTACTTCGATCGATCCCTGACAGCACAAGATACAATGCTTAATTCACAGTCATACTAAAATATTCACCGCATTTTCCCTTGGCTTGTATGTTTAAGGGCTATTCACGTGATACCGGAATGAGTTTCATTCCGGAATGAGTTTCGTTCCAGAATGAAGTTCGCACTGCATTCACATGACAAAATCGACCGGCTCAGCCTAAGGCGTTCTCGCTCGCGTGGTTTTCGCGCCAGATCAGAAGACAAAGATGGCGCTTCGTTGTCCGCCATCTTGAAAACGATACGCATGCGCCACTCGCCCCAGACTACACTGTTTGCGGCTTTCATCTCGGAACGAAGTTCGTTTTCAGTTTACGTGATACCAGAATAAAATGTCATAACAGAACGAGAATTTAATTCGGAATGAAAATTGGTATGAACTCATTCCGGAATTATTTGTACGGGAACGAAATTTCGTCTCGCTATCATGTAAACAGATACAGAGAAATATATGGAGATGGAATGAACTCGTTCCACAATGAAAGTCATTCCGGTGTCATGTGAATAGCCCCTTACTCATTTGATGATGATCATGTGATGTTACTGTAGGGAATTGGGTCTTACAAATTTTATCATATTCACATGTATATGAATGCATGGTTTTAAGAAAGGTAAAGAAACAATTCTCTAGAGAACACATGAATGTCATTAGCTGAAACGGGTAAACAAACAAACCAGGGTGAAAAGGTCTGTGGGTTCACTTTCATCGTCATTTTGCACAGGATGGCTAAGAAATGCACACATACCAAGATGTATATCGCAGGTGCAGAGCCACTGTAAAACAAGCTAGTCTCCTAGACGCAGCCGTTAGGAGGGCTCGTCACGCAACGCTCCTCCCCTACCAAACATAACCATTCCAGACCAGTAAAATCTGATAGAAAAGGACACGCCCTTTAAACAGCATCTATCGTCATATATTTTTTAGGACGCCGAAAACCATATATTTTTTCTTTTCAATTTAATCAGAGGAGATATTCATTTGTTGTGGTTTCCTTTAACTCTATATTTTTTTAAATTGTATATGGCAGATTTTTATTTGCTTAATCGAATCTACATGGTGTTCTGATAGGAACATGGAAACAAAATTCTATGTCGATTTTTCTTCTCGCGCGTTTTAGCCATTAAAACAAGAAATATCACTTCTGGTGGGTCACAATACCGCGCAAGAAGGAAGATTGAGGATAGTTGGGCTGTGACGTCAATACTAGATCGCCATTTTCGCGGTTTCTCGGTTTGCGAGTTTGCTTTGGTGTGCATTTTGCAATCATAGATAACGCACCGTAGAACGATAATACTTCCTATGGTACACCAAAACATATTCAAGAACCGAGTACTCCGCCGGAAGTGAAATTTCACGTTTTTAGACGGCTGCAACGTGAAAAACAAAAATCGATATCGAAAACTTTTTGGGGACCACCATGTAGATTCTATCAATCAAATAAAACAAAATTTGTCTTATACATTTTAAGGTGGTTATGGTGTGGTTACAAATAAAAAATGTCGGATGTTATTTTTTTCCTGGGCCAACGAGGGTGTAGGCTTACTCATTCATACAAAATTATGGTATAAATTGATATCTTAAATTTTGATTTATATCATATTAACGTTATAAAACAACTTAACGAATACAAATTAGTCCGTATTTAATTTTTCAAATTTTAGGATAGTTAATAAATGCTTGTTCTCTCCTTGCGTATCTTTAGCGACTTGACCAGTATTTGAGGTTCGTCTTTATGAGAGTGAAACCCTGCATACAAAGAAAAGGGAGGTTCTAAGACTAGAAAATAATATTTATGATAGAACTACAGACCTAGTCGTAATATAAAAGATAATCAATTCGAACATCTCAATGACGACCAAAACTTTTGTAAAACCATCAACCCTAGTCAGCCACACCTTTTGTTGACATACGGGAGTTTACACGTGGCGCGTGACCAAAAGTGAGAAAATGGCCCCGAAGGTCAGAGGCAAGAAATTTCTCGCTTCACAGGAATGGCTGAGAAAACAATAGAACAAACAACAGAACAATGGACCCTAGCCCTCAAAACAATACATCTGTGTGATACCCAGGTCTAATGAAATTAGAGGTTCTGAAGAGGTGCATGGTATCTGTTTAGAATAGGGATACCGTATAATACCCCAAGTACGTGCATGCCTGAGAGAATTTTCCTTTTAGATCAAAATTAAGATATAACAGGCCTGTTGTTCTCATATTGTCGATTCCTTGATCATTAGGAAAAAAGTCTCGGATACCGACAGGAGATATTTACACTTTTTTTAGACCCGTTTGGAATATTTAGTTATGCCGTCGTTTGTCTGCTAGCTCTGGGCATATAAAACAAGATAGTTCTTTTAACTCATAGTTTTCAAGATCAGTAGTAGTCGCTAAATGCTAGGATCACTAAGTAATTTCTCAGTCCGTGATTTTGTCAGTTTTTTGCGAGCTCAACAAGTCTGCGGTTAGCATGGCTTCCGAGATAGTGTTTTTTCATCACGGCTAAGAGGGTCTAAGATTCATAGAATAATGACATATTACAATAATTGTTTTCTGCGTTTAAGTTCTGTGTCTCGGAGCTAGGCAGCACTTCGTTGTTAGACGAATGGTGTTAATGCATCCAGCATGAAATCAGTTTGTGAAATACTTGAATTTCCAGCATGATTGCTCTTTTGTAATTCATACGGCCGGGTGCAAGTGATTACTTTTGTACATTTCGGCGAACTGGCTGTACGTTAGCCCTACGATTCCAACCTCAGTTTTGCTCGCATTCCAAAGGTCGAAAGTCGACTCGCAAAGAATAGTTTTCTTTTTATTTCCTGGCGCCTTCGGCCGTCCACGCTTAGGAAACCGTGAGGCCATAAAACCCGGCATTGACTTTGCATATCAAAATCTTGCCTACCGGTAGCACAAAACTACGAAAAAATCGTTCAAACCGATAGCTTAATAATTCAAAAAAGCTATGATAATAATTACACAACTTGAGGCGATGCAGCAAGATTTCGATTCACTGTGCAATGTTCGGTAATTTTAATGGCATTGAAAGTGGCGGATTTCATCGTCTGAGCGCGCAGTGCATTATGGGTGACTCGGGTCCTTTAATTAAGGCTTATAAAGAAATCATATTTTGAGCTCATGACTTAAGGGTAAAATACGTTAATTAATTATCTGCAATACTGTAAAACAGTCATCTAGTACACTGTCATATGACAGTGTCATATTTGAACTAAAGTGCTCAAGTGGATGGCAAACAAGGCCCTTCTGAAACGCAGCGGTACATTAGACTGATATATAGGCTGTGGAGGGGTGGCTGTACACAGACTATATTTTGGGTATAAGGATTCAAAACAGTGAACAAAAAAATGTGGTTTACCTGTCCTGTGACGAGGCTTGTGTCCTCCCAGGTAATATGGGGTGGCAGTGGTAATGGAAATCCCCTGTTTCCAAACTCTGCAACCAAAAATACCAAATAGCTTATGTTAGAGCCCTGACAATTGAGGGGAATTGTTATCGATAACTATTTAGTTGTCGATTAGAGTAATGTCCAGGATTGCACGCAGAGGTGGGGGAGGGGCTCGCTACTCCGTGATAGGCATCTGAAACTGTTGAACTATTGGTGATCTCATCTGTTAAGCCCCGTCTACACGAGCAATTTTTATGTGGCAATTTTTTATGTAGCAATTTTTTATGTGGCAATTTTTATTTGCCCGTGTAGATGATGAAAAATGGCCAATTTTTATGTGACAACTGTATTTGATGAAAAGCTGGCGTGTTAGTTTTTATGTGGCAAATAAAAATTGCCACATACCGATAATTGTCTGTGTAGACGAGACGCCACATTTTATGTGGCAAATAAAAATTGCCACATACCGATAATTGTCCGTGTAGACGAGACGCCACATAAAATGTGACAATTTTTTCGACGTCATCTGTAGAACCCAGTTCCTAATATTTACATCAAATTAACAACAAATATTTGTCGATCATCTACACGGGCAAATAAAAATTGCCACATAGAAAATTGCCACATAAAAATTGCTCGTGTAGACGGGGCCATCTACACGGGCAAATAAAAATTGCCACATACAGTTGCCACATAAAAATTGCTCGTGTAGACGGGGCTTAAACGTTACATAATTCTGTCACATTTGAAGTAATATAAAAATGACAAATAACTCCAGGATTGCATGCAGAGGGGACACGCTACCCCATGATAGGCATCACAAACTGTCCTCATCTAGAAAAGTTCACCATAACACACATAATTCTGTCACATATGAAGTAATATAAAAATGACAAATAACAGTCAAATATGAAGTATTTCTTAAACAATACTTGCGTGCGATCCTGGCACAAATGGCCGATTGCACAAAGTTATCGACAACAAACAACCCATGTGTTTCGATACCAAACCGTCGAAATCCGGCAGTTGTCAGCAACAATATAGTATTCCTGTTTGTATCGGATGCGAAAAACAAAATTAGTCATCGATAACAAACTTGGCAGTTTTGCTATCGATATCTCACTTTTTCCGTCTGTGAAACAGTTATCGACAACTTTACATGTTACGAAACAGATTAGTGCATGTCCAGCCACGCGGTTGACCCTGGAAAGATAGTTAACATACGTAGTAAACGCTAGTTTCCGAGTTTTTGGTGACAAAAATGTTACTCGTCGGTAAATCGACCTCCCGTGTGTCGAGCATTGATAACAATTTTTTTGTATTAAATGAATGAATGTGTTTACACCGACACATATCAGTATCAGACGCGTCGTCGTATGGTTTAGTTTCTCAATCTGACTTCTAAAGCCCGCAAAAAATTGTCAGGGGACCACTTATGTCCAGGATTGCACGCAGCTACGAAATTTACTATTTTTGCGATTTTTCGTTACAGCTTGTGAATTTTACAAAATTTACGATTTTTCGTTTCAGCTTGCGAATTTTACAAAATTACGAAAAATCGCTAGCTCAACAATTTTTCGGTAGTGTGTGATGCTAATTAACTCACAACCCCACAACCAGCTTGCGGATTTTACAAAATTTGCGAAAATTGCGAAAAATCGCTAGCTCCACGATTTTTCGGCACTGTGTTGCGAAATTTTGCATTTCTTTGTGATGCTAATTACCTCACAACCCCACACTACCAGCTTGTGTTATTTTGCCTATTCATCGCTTCCCAAAGCAAAATATAGACACAAGTGTGTCGATAAAAAAAGACCGTGAATACACCAATTAAGCTGGACACGCAATTCAACATACGACAATAAACAAGTACGACACGCGCATGAATACTTCGTTCTTAAAACGAGTGCCGATAAAAATAGACGAAGCTGGACACGCAACTTAACACACGACAACAAACAAGGACCGTACACGCATATGAACGTGTGACCATAAAAAATACGTCGTAATACACCATTTATAATTTCACCCCGGCCTCCTAAAAATACACGAAGCTTGACACGCGAATTAACACACGACAACAAACAAGGACCGTACACGCATGCATGTATACTTCGCTCCAGGGGACCACATAAACACATGTGATGGGAGTGGATCCCATTTCTTTTTAAGAGAAGCACAAACAGTTTTAGATCACAAAATTTCACTCATGTTTATCGGAAGTTCACATAATATATGATTTTCATATATTCATATTCATATAGTTTTAGTTTTTGTTTCAAAAATTTGTTTTAGTCTCAACAATTTCACTTCTGGAGTCATGTAACCATTGAAATGAAAGCTACTTAGCAGTACTTTCTCATGGTGTTGTGAAAAAAGGAATTGATTATTAATGTCTGAAAGGGATCGCGTTGCATTGCGTTACACTGTAGTCTCGTTTCTGAGCAATGATGCTAGTGCTCATAAAGACTGCATTATAAATTTTAAATTAATTAAGTTAATTGATCAAAAAGAGGAATGGTTCATTCGCATATGTTATCAGAAAGAAGTAAGTTTACAAGTGAACACCGTTAAGACGTAACTTCACTGGTCTTACATACCGTTCAACTGGTCTACAAAGTGTGCAGATTTTACGAACTTGTTAAGAAACATTTGGAGCAGCATGATGTTAAACTGTGAAGAAAAAAATCGTCAAAATTTAAAAATTGTTTTTTTTTTAACTCTTCAAAAACATTATCAAGAAAAACAGGCTACATGTATGAAAGGAATACCCTGATATTTCCGATAGCAGATTTGACAAGATGCACTTGAGCCCTAGAGCGGGAAAAGGGTACATCATTAGTTCTGAATTTACAAGCATAGGTAAAATGAATCGGTTTACTGATATACCTAATTCAATAAAGGTTACTTTGGGCATTGGGCAATTGCGCATTGGGAAGCTATTGTTTGGCGGTATGCCCAAATGCCTAATGCCCAATTGCCAATGACCAGTGTTGCTAAAGCAACCTTTATTGAATTAGGTACACATCACATAAGAAATGTAAACATTCCACAACCAGGGCGAATTTTTGGCGGGGAAACCTATCGTTGACGCGTACTTTCCCGCCCTTTTCATGGCCTTAAGGTATTCGGTTACCCACAAGAAACCACTTTATACTCTAGTGCCTTTTTATTGCTCTATGCTCCATTTGTCTACAAAAACGTGTCTCCGATTTTTATCTTTTCAATTCATTCAAACTTTATGGGCTGCAGAAAACAAACCAGGCAAGTTATCAACATTCCCCGACACGTTTCTTTTATAGACGAAGGTGTTAGGTACTTGGCGCGAATGCGCGATGTTCATCTGGTCCGTATTTGTATTCTATATTCAACAACGGAAAAAGCTAATCCACAGTCTTATTTTCAGTTTTTTATTTGAAATTCTGCCATTACAGAACCCGATTTTACCTAAAACAGATCGTTTTATTAAAGTTCAAATTAAAACCACTTAACCTGATTTATGTACATAAGAAAAACCTCAAAATCTCCCAAAATTGCTAAAATTTAAGAAATAATCGTCCCTTTACTTGTAAACTAAGATCAAAAAGCAAAACACAAAATCAAAGACCGTTTTATCTTTTTTCGTTTTATGTCCAAACTTGAACAAAAAAACGAAAAACGAACATCAACTTCCGTTTTATCGTTTTTCGTTTTATATCCAAACTTAAACAAAAAAACGAAAAACGAAAATCAACTTCCGCTTTGTCGTTTTTCGTTTTATGTCCAAACTTAAACGAAAAAACAAAAAACGAAAATCAACTTCCGTTTTGTCGTTTTATGTCCAAACTTAAGGTGGTATGGTACCCTAAAATACGATGTCTAGATTGCAATGTTCGTTTTTTTTAAAATGGCAAAATTGAAATCTCTAATCACTTGAGAATCCCATTTTGAAAGAATTTCAGTAAATTTGCAGCATTAAACAAGTTAACTATAAGATAACTGAACGGTGGTATATAATTTTCCCGTAGCATCGGCCCTAGCAACTATTGTTTACATTAGTTAAAACGTACTAAATGAATGTTCCCGCGCTTATAATTGATCTAGAATCGATTGTTTTAACTTTAAGTCCATTTTTCTCAAATGTTAGAATTTGACTTAACACGTTGCAGCTCAACACTTCTCTCTGAAAGAGTATTTTACCTAAAGCAATAAATTTTGCTACAGTCATTTGTGAATAGTTGCTCTATGCAATGAACTAACATCAGAATAATTTTCCATATTCTAACAAAATTATCCAATAATATGTTAATAGGGTGTGGCAAGAAATGTTTTTGTTAGTTTGCACCCTTGTAAAACGAAAGAAGACTGATGTAGATTGTCATGGTTTTAGGTTCATTGCACAGATCTATGTTTTCTAAACAAACACTGAAATTTTCAGATCCGAATGTTGCATAAATGGAGAGTTATAGCTGCCGGCGTTTGGGTAATAAAACATGGAGTTTAGGGCGTGGCATGGTTGCCATGGACACCATAAACCTCATAACACACGTCAAACAATTTCTGTTGATGAGTGTAATAACTTGGCATTTAAAGAAATCTTCTTGAACTTGATGCAAAATTTTCCATGTCTTTGGGTACCATACCACCTTAAACGAAAAAACGAAAAACGAACATCAACTTCCGTTTTATCGTTTTTCGTTTTAATATGTCCAAACTTAAACGAAAAAACAAAAAACGGAAATCAACTTCCGTTTTATCGTTTTTCGTTTTATGTACAAACTAAAACGAAATTCAATTTTAAACTTGACGTTTTCGTTTGTTTATAGTCATAGAGTGTGGATGGGGGGCGGGGGGGGGGGGAGGTGTAAGCATTTGTGACGTGTAGCACCGGAAATAGGGAGGCCACTGTATTTCTTGGCGGGAATTTTGGAACTCGTGGCGAACCAAATACGCTTCGTATCTAACGAATCGAGAAGAACAGAACGGTGTCCATCCTGTTTAGTTCCCGCTAAGATGGACGAGTTTGACCGAACTTTCATCCTCTGGCGCGAACAACAAAGGGTAAATTTCAACGAAGAAGATGTCACAGCAGAACGCATATCAGCAGTGTTTAGGGTGAGTAAACCATTTTGATCATTGTCACAGCATCTCCCAAAATGTTGTCGATGAAAAGGAGGACAGGCAGTTTAACTTGTCACGTAGAAAAAATTTACGTTTTCCGTGTTACTTGAAAGAGGGGAGTTTTATGTTAAGCGGGATTTCCTTATAAAATCCTACTTTATTAGTACAACATTGAATTACCAAATTTATTTAGCCGTAGGTAATACATGAATTGAAAAGGGGCGGCATGCATTATATGGATCTTGGCTGAGAAGATTTTTCAAGCAAATTTTCAGTTGCAGTCACTGTCAAAATAGAACTACCTCAATGTATTTCAGTCGATATAACAGGCGTACATTTCCAACGAAGCAGAAAAATAAATAAATACCCGTTTAATTTTTCCTACTTGACATCGCGTGGCATAGTTTTAGTCTTCAGTCGCGCAGTATTCCGATTCCTTACTTTACCTTTTTACGCCAAAATTTAGACTATTAGATAACGTGACCTGATTGTATAACGCACGCTGTGGTCTAAACTGAGTATAGTGCGACACATCGCGCTTCGTTGTCAAGCACATTCACAGGCTTAGCCAATCTATAAACAGGATAGATGAGATGAGTGAAATCGTGGCGGCACAAGCGGCCCGTTGAAACGAAGTAGTCGCGATGTTAAATTTTCCATACAGTATCATGCACTTTTGTATTCATATATTTCTACATATTTTTTAAAATTTCGCCAAGGCAATTTTTTGACAATGTCGCATCGCCACGTGGAGAAAATCGTGTTTTATATGTGCACGTACAACCTCAATTTGATATTGAGCCAATCAGAACAAACGGTTCTCACGGGAAGTTTTTGAAACGTCAGTGTTTATAATTTTTTAGTTGCAGTATAAATTTAATTTGTCTCCCTTTATTGATGTATTTGGGGGTTTTTTCCGACTGAAATACATTGAGGTAGTTCTATTTTAATTTGGGAACTGAAAATTTGCTTGAAAAATCTTCGCAGCCAAGATCCATACAATGCATGCCGTCCCTTTTCAATTCGCGTATTACCTACGGCTAAATAAATGTGGTAATTCAATGTTGTACTAAAGCAGGATTTTATAAGGAAATCCCGCTTAACGTAAAACTCCCCTCTTTCAAGTAACACGGAAAACATAAATTTCCTACGTGACAAGTTAAACTGCCTGTCCCTCTTTTCATCGACAACATTTTGGGAGATGCTGTGACAATATCAAAATGGTTTACTCACCTTAAACACTGCTGATACGCAGTCTGCTGTGACATCGTCATCGTTGAAAGGCGACTCTTTGTTGTTAGCGCCAGAGGATGAAAGTTCGGTCTAACTCGTCCATGTTATCGGGAACTAAACAGGATGGACACCGTTCTGTTCTTCTCACCTGAAGAAACCAAAATGCCAATCAAATTGCTAGTATGGCCAATCCTCGGTCAGATACGAAGCGTATTTGGTTCTCCACGAGTTCCAAAATTGCCGGCAAGAAATACACTGGCCTCCCCATTTCCGGTGCTGCACGTCACAAATGCTTACACCCATACCCCGCCCGCCCCCCCACCCCACCCCCGCCTCCCTCCCACACTCTATGACTATAAGCAAACGAAAACATCAAGTTTAAAATAGAATTTCGTTATAGTTTGCACATAAAACGAAAAAAACGATAAAACGGAAGTTGATTTTCGTTTTTCGTTTTTTTCGTTTAAGTTTGGACATAAAACGAAAAACGACAAAACGGAAGTTGATTTTCGTTTTTCGTTTTTTTGTTTAAGTTTGGACATAAAACGAAAAACGATAAAACGGAAGTTGGTGTTCGTTTTTCGTTTTTTTGTTCAAATTTGGAAATAAAACAAAAGACGAAAAAACGGACTTTGATTTTGTGGTTTGCTTTTTGATCTTAGTTTACAAGTAAAGGGGCGATTATTTCTTAAATTTTAGCAATTTTGGGAGATTGACGTTTTTCTTATGTATATAAATTAGGTTAAGTGGTTTTAATTTGAATTTGAATAAAACGATGTGTTTTAGGTAAAATCGGGTTCTGTTTTGGTAGAATTTCAAATAAAAAACTGAAAATAAGACTGTGGATTGGCTTTTTCCGTTGTTGAATATAAAATAGAAATAAAAAATATTGAGTGGACGAACCGTGCACGGACCTCATCTCCTTCAAATAATTTCCAGCTGGAGCAGAACTCAATTTTGTAAAAGAGGTATTTTGAAATCAATCGCTATACTCTTGACGCATTAATCGTTTTTCTTCATATATATGCGTTTTCAAAATCTTTTTATTATCAAGCTTTCAGAATAGTTTGTTGTGGTTTAATGAACCACAGAGCAATGAAAAGGCAGCAAAGCAAAGTGCTTTTTTGGGGTACCCTGATTTCTCAATGTAAACACTGAGGTATTTAAAAAATGTCCATGTATGAAATTTTCTTGTCTCTTATGTTGCCGTTTTAATGGCATTTAGACAAAGCATTTAAAAGTTATAATCATTTAATGTAATCCTCAATTGTTTTGTCCAGTGTAATATTATATGTACTAAAGACTAAATGTTGTCCAACTGAAAATTGTGGCATGAAGAAATAAAAACCAGAACTGTCAAAATTTGGTTTGTGAAAGTGTCAAAATGTGTTCCCTTCGGCGAATCCGAATCCAGATTAACCAGCGGTATTTCTAGCTGAAGCATATTCCGTGACTGTGTCTTTGACCCCGCTGAATTTAAATGAGGGTGTTCTTTCGCATACTAGAAGTGCTAAAATGGCAGAGTTTTCAACGTGTTTAAAAGTTTGCAAGTTATTTCGTATACGATTATAGATTTGCCCTTCAACTACAAAAATCCGCTCTGACATCTCAATTCTTGGCAAAGTACTGGAAAATAGTGATTTTTTATAGTCAGTTTACTTCCCAAATTCCCCTCTTTTCTGTATATTACAACACCTGGCGCTTGATATATAAACATTCTACAAGTATCATGCTCTGCTCTCGCGGGGAGTCCGATATTTTGGCGGGCTGAAAGTTTCAGCCCGCCAAAATATCGGAGTCCCCGCGAGAGCAGAGCACCATACTTGTAGAATGTTTATATATCAATAAGAGTCGTTTTGAATGGTCATGGCTTAGCAATCTCACTTGGCGTATGCACGCCGTACATAAATGACGAGGCTCTGTTATATTCAAGTACTGTTTAAAAAACGGGCAGCAGTGTTTTATCAGGTTTAAAATTCGAGGTGAGCGGAGAGTTTTAAACCTGATAAACCACGTGCTGCGAGTTTTTTGAACGACTTCAATATAACAGAGCCTCGTCATTTACGTACGCCGTGCAAACGCCAAGCGAGATTGCTAAGCCATGACGATTCAAAACGACTCGCATTGATATATAAACATGCTCACCACTTGAGTTCCCAGTGGCTAAGTGGTTAGAGCATCCGACTAGTGTACAGAAGATCGTGGGTTCGAATCCCATCTGGAACTCAGAAAATGTTTTTCTGAGTTTCTTTCTCTCTACATATATCATTCTATTTTCATGACTTCAAATCATTCCACAAAAAGCGTGTCCCTACGGAAATTAAACAAACGCGCTTTTGTGCAAAGAGAAAATTAGCTACAAGAAAATGGACTGATTAGCATACATGGCTTACCGGCTCCTGTCGAAAGTTTTGGGAGTTTAAAGTTCTGAGGGGGGGAAAATCTACAGAAAAATTCCATACCTAAGTTGACAGGTGCGGTGGATATAACGTCTGACAGTTTTTTCTAGTGGTAGAGAACCAGTACAAATAAACAGCTTAATTGCATCTCTGAACCATTCGCCTTACCTAGCGCTGGTGTCATTCGCTGGTGTCATTCAAATAACGGCTTACTTACTAAGTTATTGGTTGCTTATTTTGTTAGAGAAGATTCCAAATAGAATGGCAAAAGACTAGATATCGTAAAACAGTACTGAACAGAAATATTAAAGTCACCATTTGTTGTACAAAGAATCCTGAATAATTACCATCTATAATATATATAGATAGGCTTTGCCTAACAGCGGAGCTTTCTGAACAGAAAGCTGACGATAAGCTTAACTAAAACGAAAGGTCGGATGCACAAGAATTAAGATTGACGACCAGGCTATTTTTCAATTTAAGCAATTCTCAAAAATAGTAGTACGCAACCGTCTGCATAGTACATTTAGACCGTACAAAAGCTCACAAAAACTCAACTTTCTCTCGGTCTAGAATAACTAGTATTACTAATTTCCGAATAAAATACACCTGTTGCGTATCGAAAATTGCCCGAGAAACTGATTTGGAAATCAAAATTGCAAAAAATACGCAGACATCTTTGCATAAGGCGACGCGAGTGAAGTTAGAACTATAAAATCCAAGTCTTGTTTTGTTTACATAAAATCGATTTTCAATCTATGTAATGAATGAACAAACACATAAAAATGAACAACACAATCTTCTTTTGAAAAATTTTATTCAAATATCCATTAGTTTATGTTTAAAAGCAAAACGCGTACCATTTATAGCGCATCGAGGCCGAGCTGTCTTCGATGAAATTCAAGCAATCAATACGATTGAATTTGAGCATGTTTTATAAACATTTCTCCAAAACTAACGAGAACACAAAGAAAAAGTCAATCACAGATTGATATCAACATAAATTCACATCGAAAAATGTAATTTGTTTTACCTTTAAGTCCCTCGACCACTTGGAAATTCTTTAAATCTCCGCTTCTTCGGTTCTGAAATCCGTAGAAGAAATATTGCCCCGCATTGATAAAAAAGCATGAAGTTCCTCGAAGCAAGATTTTATCCCTGAAAGCTCTTCTTTTTCCACTATAGCGGCTTCTGAGTATCCCTTAATTAGTATCCCTGTCTTGAGCAGTCATGTCCAATACTGTCGCACTGATACGGACCGTGAGTAAACGTTGACGGTCCGTACAAAACGTACGGATCGTCATCCTCGCTTACGGTCCGTAACCTTCTAACTTTACGTAACTATACGGTCTGTGTTCTGTCTGTATACGGAGCGTGCATCTCATTATCACACTCAGTCAGTGTGAATAACTTTTTACTGTCCGTACGATTCGTACGATCGGTACGTTTCGCACGGAACGTTATCCTTGCTTACGGTCCGTGTTCCGTCTGTATACGGAACGTGCATCTCATTATCACACTTAGTCAATGTGAATAACTTTTTACTGTCCATACGATTCGTACGAACCGTACGTTTCGTACGGAACATAATCCTTGCTTACGGAGCGTGCTTATATCTCGTTCTTTAAGCGTGAGGCGACAAACAACGCGCCACTGCACTAAATATCTATCTTATTGTGCTACACTTTCAAATATAAACAAACACGCGAGCCGAAACAAAACCCGAACATTCACGCGAGAGAAAATAAGGAACTTACACATATATCTCGTTCTTTAAGCGTGGGGCTACAAACAGCGTGCCACTACACCAAATATCTATTTTGCTACGATACGCTTTCAAATATAAACAAACACGCGAGCCGAAACTAAACCCGAACATTCACGCGAGAAAAAATAAGGAACCTACACATATATCTCGTTCTTTAAGCGTGAGGCTACAAACAACGTGCCACTACACCAAATATCTATTTTGCTACGATACGCTTTCAAATATAAACAAACACGCGAGCCGAAAACTAAACCCGAACATTCATGCCAGTGTAAATAAGGAATACTTTTCCCGTTAAACTTTATCCGGGATCTCGCATTACATGTTATATGCATATTTTGTTTACATCGCAAAGCGGGGCGCATTTCGCATCCTCGTAGCGTATAGGGATGATATCTGTTTACAAACATTCTTTTTGTTATTCAAATGTGCCAGCCACTGGAACAAAAGAACCCTTTGTTTCGGCAGCCAACAAGGCTCTGGTTGGCACATTAATAACAATTGGTGACGTCATTGATATCTTCCCTATTCTATTGTAGCGTCATAGCGTATTCTCCGCGGCCATTTTCCATGTTTCACACGGTCGTCTACGCTTTTTTCAATTCCTGAAGATTTACAATTTGACCATTAAAGCCAAAGTGAAAATTTTTGTTTAATAGAATTGTAGAGATCACGAGTGAAAAGAACCGCGGCGAAGAGTAAAAGAACAATTATGAATGAATAGCTTACTTGCTTGCATTTATTACTGATACCAGCGCGTGTTTTAGGGCAATTTCCGCGGCCACGTCTGGTGTTTTTTTCATTTCTTTGAAAACTCTCACTGGCTCTTTTCGTTCGTTTGTTTCCACGAAAATTTTGCTGCGTTTTCGTTACGTTCTTTCCGCTCATTTGTGTTTGCAGTTGCGCGAAACTTCGCCGTTTTTTCCATGGTTTTACCGTTTGAATAACTTGACTAATCGGTGGTTAATCGAATTCACATACACCGCTGTGTGACGATGCTCTTCAGGGGGTTCTATGTTTCATTTCATTGGTTGGCGGCACGACCACGATGACAGCCGCTTTAATGAGGTGTGAAAACAGTGAAAATCTTTCGAAGCTAAAAACTCGAGGTTTGTGTTTGCGAGAATGGCCTCTGTTCAAATGGATTAAGTAATGGTCCTAGTAAGAAGTAGGCAACCTAACGGCAGGGAATGCAGAAAGGTGTTAATTGTGGTATTGTTAAAACCGTCCACCTCATTGGCTGAAACGTGAAAATCTACCATAACTTAACCAGGTAGTGCATTTTATTTCTCTCTAGTTTACTTATTGATTCTCTTTTAGTGAAAACTATTCTAAGTTTTAATGCAACGAAAATTCTATGTGGGAAACATGTAAAATTAGAAGCCTTTCTTGGCCATTGTTTTGGAGTTTCACGATTGGATGAAATCTTGTAGCACAAAAGAAACATCACTTTAAAATAAAGTTCCAGTACATTTTATTTAAAAAACATGTTGACCATAGGTTGATGCATTCTCAGTAAAAAAAACCTAAACGATCTTATGTGGGGAAAGCTAGCCTGCGAGCAGGCTCACTTGTTTGGGGTATCGCGCGAGTATCTTGGCGAGGAAAAGTGAGCCTGCGCGCGGGCTATTGATTTTTTAATTCTGCCCCTTGCGAGGTGTCAAGTCGGCATTTGACCTGTACCAGATAACTATCCAATAGGAGCAAAGCAAAATGTAAACAAACATGACAGAAAGTTGCGTGAAGATTTTCGCGGATGTGAAATTGCCCTGGTTTTTGTCATAATTATGTAGCCTGTCGTTTTTAACCAATCGGATCGCCCCGTTCGTCGGCGAACGCGGTGAATTAAAAAATCAATAGCCTGCGTGCAGGCTCACTTTTCCTCGCCCCATTCTTCTCTCCGGCTTCGCCGGCTCGCTTTGGCGGCTTCGCCGCCAAGATACTCGCGCGATACCCCAAACAAGTGAGCCTGCTCGCAGGCTAGGGGAAAGCGAAATGCCGCGGAACAATAGAGCATTGCCTACTTCTTACACGCATTGTTACTTAATAGGGATGATATCTGTTTACAAACATTCTTTTTGTTATTCAAATGTGCCAGCCACTGGAACAAAAGAACCCTTTGTTTCGGCAGCCAATAAGGCTCTGGTTGGCACATTAATAACAATTGCTGACGTCATTGATATCTTCCCTATAGGGTATGTAGATTTGTCAGATTTTCACGAAACTTGGTCAGTATGTTTGCTGGATATTAATGCACCAAAGTGTGTGGGGCTTTTACGAAATTCCAAATACTTTTCTCGTGACGCACATAGAACAATTTTCTATTGTCCAACTTCAAAGTGAATTTACTCGGGAACCGATGAAAGTATCGAAAAAGCCTCACACACTTTGTTAGGCCATTAACTCCTGAGTGACACGGACCAGTTTGTATTGATTTTCGCGCTAACACGGAGGCTGGTAATTCAGTGAAGCAAACACACCGTCGATTTTGCATTTAAGGCTCGCGCACGCTTAACTAAAGAAAAAAAAAGGAAAAATTATTGTTATTTTCGAAATCTACAATTTATTAGCTTTACAGTGATATATAGTTTTCTGGGGTTTCGTTAAAAATAGCGCGCGTACGAAAGATTTTCGGGAAGGCACCCTCGAAGGTTCACAGTAACCAAAACCGGCCATGATTTTGCAATAACACACATTTAATATATGCAAAATAGAAAGAGAAAGCTTTAAAGAATACTCAGAAAAAGAAGAGCTTTAAGCGATGAAATTCTGCTTCGAGGAACTTTATACCAGCGAAGAAGCGGAGTTTTAAAGAATTTGCAAGCAACCGAGGGACTTAACGGTCAAAAAGAATTATATTTTTCTATGTTTATGTTGATATCAATTTGTGATTGACTTCTTCTTTGTGTTCTCGTTAGTTTTGGAGAAATGTTTACAAAACGTGCTCAAATTCATTCGGAATGACATCTTGAATTTCGCCATGAGCCCAGCCAGACAGCTCCTCGATGCGCTAATGGCACGCTTTTTGCTTTGAACATTGTTGTCCATTTTTATGTGTTTGTTCATTCATTACATCGGTTGAAAAGCGATTTTATGTAAACAAAACTGTCTGTGTATTTTTTGCAATTTTAATTTCCAAATCAGTTTCTCGAGCAATTTTCGATACGCAACAGGTGTATTTTATTCGGAAATTAGTCACTTGTCATTTAATTTTAGACCGAGATAAAATTGTTTTTGTGAGCTTTTGTGCAGTCTAAATGTACTGTGCAGACGGTCGCGTAATACAGTTTTTGAGAATTGCTAAAATTGATAAATAGCCCGATCGTCAATCTTAATTGTAATTTTTCTTGTGCTTCCGACCTTTCGCCTAAGTTAAGCTCATCATCATTGTTTCTGTTCAGAGAGCTCTGCTGTTAGGCCAAGCCTATTTAATATATTATAAAGATTACGTGGATCTTTATATAATGATTACGTGTGGTCTTTATATAAAGATCACCACGGATTACCAGGTATAAAGGTTCATGCACGTGATAAATAAATATATGAATTATTAATGAGTCGGTTTTTGAGGCAAAGTTCACGCTTTTGTGCGCACGGCTGCTTGGCCCACGGGCTAGTAATTTCCTAAGATTATTGGTTACGCTAGTACGCAAGGAACCAATCATGGTGTATAATTGCTCGTAATCATGGCGTGTAATTGGTCCAAGGCCCGTTAGAAGCAGTACATTTCTGGAAAAAACTTGGGTAAACAATGTTTTCTTGTTATGCGTCTCGTTGTTTGTCTAGTATAAAGACGTGCCGAGACGGATATGTGTCCATTAGCTTGATACGTCTTTCAAAACGCGCGAAATCCGATAGCTGATTAATTATAAATTTGTCCGCTGACCCCTGCACCGTATATCCTCTAGGGGAGTTTACGCAGTATGGATTAAGATTTAGTTCCTCTAAATACATAATCCGTCTTTTTTATTAGACGAACTACGAGAAGCGTAACCAGAAGAACAGACGACTTTTACAAGCGCACGTCTTTGGCGTATAATCAGATTCTAGTAATAATGTGATTAATTTCCAGAGAAAAGAAAATTTCTGAAAGATGAGCATTATAAATATGTTTATGGGGTAAAATGAACATTTCTAACAGGTTATCTTACGTGAATGATTCTGTATGAAATGTTAAGTTTCCGTATTTCACACCCAAAGAACCGGCAAGAACAGCTCTCTTTAGAAAAAAAAATATTAGAGAAAGAATCAAACATCTAACAAAGTTCCAGAAAGAAAAAAAAAAACAAAAGATAATATAGGAGAAAACATTATAACAGGAAATTTAAAAAAAAGGCTAGGACTCTAGGGGCCGGATTCACGAAGCCCTCCTAAGTTAAGACATATCCTAAGTATTGTTTCTTAACAATAGCCTATTGTTGGAATGACAATAGACTATTGTTAAGAAACAATACTTAGAATATGTCTTAACTTATGAGGGTTTCGTGAATCCGGCCCTAGAGGTATATCTGTTTTTATCTCTTTATTGAACATTCTGTCAAAGTAGGGAAAATATGGTAGATCAAAAAACGTTTTTCCTTCACTCGGTGACATTGTACCTGTCGTTGGAGGGAGGGGAGAGTGAGGAGTTAGGCACACGGGGTGGAGCGTTGGAGGGAGGGGAGAGTGGGGAGTTAGACACACGGGGTGGAGCGCGGAAGGGAGCGGAGAATGGGGAGTTAGACACACGGGATGGAGCGTTGGAGGGAGGGGAGAGTGGGGAGTTAGACACACGGGATGGGGCGTTGGAGGGAGGGGAGAGTGGGGAGTTAGACACACGGGGAGGAGCAGTGGGGAGTTAGACACACGGGGTGGAGCGTTGGAGGGAGGGGAGAGTGGGGAGTTAGACACACGGGATGGAGCGTTGGAGGGAGGGGAGAGTGGGGAGTTAGACACACGGGGTGGAGCGTTGGAGGGAGGGGAGAGTGGGGAGTTAGACACACGGGGTGGAGCGTTGGAGGGAGGGGAGAGTGGGGAGTTAGACACACGGGATGGAGCGTTGGAGGGAGGGGAGAGTGGGGAGTTAGACACACGGGATGGGGCGTTGGAGGGAGGGGAGAGTGGGGAGTTAGACACACGGGGAGGAGCAGTGGGGAGTTAGAAACACGGGGTGGAGCGTTGGAGGGAGGGGAGAGTGGGGAGTTAGACAGACGGGGTGGAGCGTTGGAGGGAGGGGAGAGTGGGGAGTTAGACACACGGGATGGAGCGTTGGAGGGAGGGGAGAGTGGGGAGTTAGACACACGGGATGGAGCGTTGGAGGGAGGGGAGAGTGGGGAGTTAGACACACGGGGTGGAGCGTTGGAGGGAGGGGAGAGTGGGGAGTTAGACACACGGGGTGGAGCGTTGGAGGGAGGGGAGAGTGGGGAGTTAAACACACGGGATGGAGCGTTGGAGGGAGGGGAGAGTGGGGAGTTAGACACACGGGAAGGAGCAGTGGGGAGTTAGACACACGGGGTGGAGCGTTGGAGGGAGGGGAGAGTGGGGAGTTAGACACACGGGGAGGAGCGTTGCTGGAGCAAAACACCTAGGAGAGGGGTGAGGGGAGAGTCCGAAGAATGTTTCGTATTCGCGAGTTGGGAGTTGGCTCATAGGAAAGCAATATCAACGTTAATTCTGTTTAATTCTACGTTTTCTTATAAATCTTATTCACTTACCAGTCCTACTGTCAGAGCATAAATGGAAGCTCCGTTTTTGGCAGTGACAAGAATTTCAGCATTGCCATTGACTGTCACATTGGTCCCATTTTGACTCGACGCGAAAACAGGAGGCTTGGTTGAATAGACTTTGATAAAAATCGGGCGCTCAGGGAACTTTTGGTACAGCTTAAAAATAAGAGAGAATGGCCTTAATTAAGTCTGGGACATATTAGCACGATAGGTGATAAAATTTTTAGGTACGCTGAGAGTGCATACCGGGTAGGTGGAGATAATGCGTGTGTATCGTTGGTTCTTATGAAAGTTTCTTTACACACTATAAGTGAAGAAACAACGTCCTAAGAAAAGAACATGCAAAAGTTTGACCTCTTGTCCACTCCTGTTCCCGCTGAACGCTTTTAATTTAAATATCATCATAAACATTTCCCCTAAATCAATACAATACAAAAAGGGTAAGACAAATTACTACAAACCTGAGGTAAAAAATCTTTGAATTCCTTCGTGTTTAAAAAGGTTTTTGTATTTCCAGATAGCTACAAATGAAAGCAAATGGATTATAGATATTTATATATCTTAATCTTTTATACATGTACAGTTTTCAGATTTTTTAGTTATGTTTTTATATAGATAAGGTCAGAGCTTTTTCGTTTGCGGCACCGAAGCTATGTAACCCTTAGGATATTAAGAAAGCGAAGACTGTTAGCTGTTTTAAAAACAAGTTGAAAACTTATCTTTTTGGGAAAGCTTTTTTATCTTAGTAAGCTATAATTAGACGTACATGATTAGATAGGATTTTTTCTTCTTTTTTCGTATTTTATATTTATGTGAAAATTATTGTAAGGCGCATTGAGCTTAGGAAATCCGCCATATAAGAATGTGTATATTATTATTATTATTATTATTATTATTAATTTAGAATTATCAATTTAGAATTGTTTGACATTGACTTTGATATCGAAAAAGGACACGCAAATATTCATTAATAAGGCATTGAGAACACTATTTCTATTTTTTTTTTTTTTTTTTTTCTTGTAATTTTCTTTTTTTTAACTTTTGGTGATTTTTCTTAGTAAGATGAGGTTTTGTTGCATTGATAAGTCAACATAACCAGACATAAGTTACGTTAGGGTACCCAGGACCTAGGTTGCCAAGGATTTACAGTGTTGCAGTTGCAGTTGATCGGCCAGTTGAGATGTAATATAGGTCTTTTTAAAAGAAGTGCTCTTGATTTTCAGAAATCTGAAAATGTAATTATACTTTACATTAACTTTGTACTATCTTTTTTTTAGTCTTTTATTGATATATTTTTCATATACATGTAGGTATACATACATTTTAAGGGCTTTGTAAAGGAATTTATTGTAAACTTATAAATTGTGTTTTATAATTAAAGTTCTCTATTTAAATTTATAATTATTAATAATTGTAAAATAAGATTTTTTAGTTAGCTTGGTTATTAATAAAAGATTCCGTTGTTTTTATTTTAAAAAAAATTATTATTATTATTATTATTAATTAAGATCAGATTTCCAAACAACCGTCACGCTAATGATTTTCTCTGTTCAAAATTTAATGAGTTTGAGAAAATTTCCTTACGTCTTTCGGCCTGATAACAGTTCGCAGTGCTCTCTGGTGGTGATAAACGAAGCTGGCTGTGTTGAAGAGATAATCAGTCAGCCATATATAAACCATCTTATCCACCTCAGCTGAGTTAGGTAGCGCTGCTGGGACAAACGGAACTGTAGCACGAGGGTTTCCAACTGGTTTAAATTGTCCCTGAAATAGACACGCACTCGGATAACTTAAACGGCCTGGGACAACATCTGTTATATGACACAATGACACATGCTATTTCTAGGACTAGTTTCCGCAATTGTAGTCAAAACGTTATGCAGTTCATTACGGTAACTGTTCACATTTGTAACGTCTGCCATTTAGAGAGGTCCAAGGACGTGTACTTACCTTCAGTGATACATCCATGTAATTAGAGGTGAATGTTGGGTTTTCAATAATAGAATAATCAATCTGGGCCACACTGCTTACGTTTTTGACGACTAATAAAAGAAAAATATATATAATCGCAATTCCATTCATGGGTTGTATGAAGATGCAAAACCCAAATGACATAACAGGTCTAAACTTATAATTCGATACATTGCCTAATAATTGTCATAGCGCTCTCGATATACACGACCCCTTAAGCTTTAAATCCCATCGTGTTTAAATAAAGGTTTTATTATTATTATTATTATTATTATTATTATTATTATTATTACATCTACAGTGCCCGCCGCATGCAATTTCGTATCTTTAGGAGAGAAAAAAATGCGCGAACTGTTATGGATAAAAAAGGGAAAAGAAAAAAAGAGTAGGAAAGAAAAGAAAAGAAAAGAGAAAAATTATTGATCACACGATTGACCAAAAATGCCGCGAAATTGTCGTGTTGTGTCGCAGTGTTTCTTAGCGAAGCTGAATGAAAGCTGGTTCAAAAAAGTTTCAACCGCTCGACACGGAGTGAATAAAGGAGCACAATTTTCGGAAAATGCCTTATAGTAATCTGATTAGCTCTGGAATATGAATATGATATAGACTTGATACTTCCTCAGAAAAGTTTCTGATCTTTGTTTTAGGCGGATTGAAGCTAAGAGGTCTCGCCATTACTGCTGAAGGAGCTTAAACGAGCAAGCTTGTAAACAACAGCGATCGATTCGCCTTTTTACTAAATAAAAGTTTCTATATCTCAGTAACTTTTTCTCAAAACTGTGATTTGTTATCAATGTGTTAAATTATAAAAACATTATAGTGCTCAAGCTTGCGCAACATCGCCTGATTTTAGCCAACTCGGCAAACGGGCTTGTCGGCTAAGTATCGGGCGATATCGCGCGCTCTTGCACTGTTAATGTTAAATATATGTTCTAGACATCCATCAACGCCATTAACGTCGTGGTTAACATCGTCATCATGGTTCCCAACATTAACAAAATAAAAAGAAACATAATCAGCATCGTTATCTCGTCATCATGTACTAAACTGGAAATTGCCAAGTAGAACTTTCCATCATAATTTGTATTGTTATATTTTAGCGTTAGAAAAAAAATCGTTTGAATGAGGCGCAAACAAAAGAGAAAATAAAAGACGATAACATCGTTTTAGCCTCCATTTCATTCGCTCAGCAGATAACCCTTACCAAAAAGGCCGCCTTTGATCCTCTGCGGAAGAGAGCCATGGATATCGCATAAAGTGACTGTTTTAGCAAATTTATATCGCGTGAGTTAAAATACGTATATATGATAATTCACCAGGAAAGGTTGCCATGAATTTAGCTCCATCGTCGTCTATTGCCTCTCTAGCTTTCTTGCAGATCTTATTGGAGATAAATAAATAAAAAACATATATACGTGATTAAATTATGTCAAGAGTAAACAGAGTAATTTATTAAAGTGCACCTAAACCTAAAATTGTTTTTCGCTTAATCAACTCTATGTACGTCGTAAGTACTAAAAGAAGGAATGACCTAAAACCACCTAAAACCATCTACAACCATCTACAACCACCTACAACCACCTACAACCACCTTTAACCATCTTAAACCACCTACAACGAATGACCTAAAACCATCTAAAACCACCTAAAACCATCTACAACCACCTACAACCATCTAAAACCACCTACATGGAATGACCTAAAACCACCCAAAACCACCTAAAATCACCTACGACCATCTTCAGAAATATAAAAAATCCACGCAGAATACTGTTTTATCATTTCAGTGTCAATTTGATCGATTACCAAGCAACCACAGGCTGTGAAAGACTCAAGTCTTTAATACAGAGTTCCAAACGTAAACTTTATCAACACAACAAGCTGCGAGGCGTTCGCTTACAGTTTCAATCCACGACTCTAAAACTCTCCTCGCTCGATAACCGGAAAGTATGCACACACTCAGTGAAGCATGACGTAGTGACGCCATTGTCACGCAACCGTAAGTCCTGACAATTTTGTCACACAGGTAAACCAAGGATTAGTGTGCTGCTCGCCTGGGGCTCGTAGCAATGAAACATCTTAACTTCAGGATCCTTTTGAAATGGAGCCATTACTGAGTCGACAAGACCGTCTTGAGAGACCAGCCTGGACGAGTGAGGTCGCGATGTGATCGAGCGAAGTGTTTTCTTTAACCCCGATGCCACCAAGACGTAACCTCCTGCTCTATACAGTCAGTGTAACATGAGATCCTCATACTTACATTTCTCAAACAAGCGGCACTGGGATGAGAAGTCTTTGATAGGCACCGGTGAAACAAAACACAACATTTCCGGTGTGCATTTATATTGAAATCGATTACGTAGGTGCGCGCTAAATTTGTCACACACTTGTCACTAAAATGCCTGAATCCATTTTCTAGATGCTCTTGCCAAGTATTAAGTTTGTTCCCATGAAACCAGGCACCCGTGGAAAGAAAACGCAACATTTCCGGTGAGCACGAAATCGATCAAATTGACACTGAAATGATAAAAACAGTATTCTGCGTGGACTTTTTATGTTTCTGAAGATGGTCGTAGGTGGTTTTAGGTGGTTTTAGGTGGTTGTAGATGGTTTAAGGTCATTCCTTGTAGGTGGTTGTAGGTGGTTGTAGGTGGTTGTAGGTGGTTGTAGATGGTTGTAGGTGGTTGTAGATGGTTTTAGGTGGTTTTAGGTCATTCCTTCTTTTAGTACTTACGCTATGTACGTTGAAAAGTTGAATAGTTAAATATTTCTTGTTTTTAACGATGCGTTAGTGAATTATAGAGGTTTGAATTTACAAAATGTTAATAAGATGACGTCAAATCAAGAATCGTTTATTAAACAACTACTTGTTTCCACCTCCAAGTAATATATTTTACTCGTGGCGGAGCACACGAGTTGTAAATCCGGCTGTGACTTTTCTTCTTTTTTTCGTGTCACATTAGCGCATGCAAATTTATGCACGCATATTTAAGTTTATGTCGACGACTATGTGGCTTTCAGCCATGAAATACATACCGCAAAATCTCTCGGTGTGTTGACTTGAGAATCAAAATAAAGAACTACAGCGTACAATTGCAAGTTTTCATGACGATGCAAGGCGTTCGTGGATGGATAGGTCCTTTTGATATTGTGTTCGCCGGTTATTCCTGTGGGATTTTTGCTCTGGCAAGTTTTGTGTTTTATATAACTTGCTATTTGCTTAGCGATCGAGCTTATAATGTCGGCTACTGAATGTAGTGAATGTAGTGTAGTCTTTCTTTTAAACCCGTGTTTACGTGAAAGCGTAATTATAATGAACGGGTTATCGGTAACGGTGGCTAAATAAAAGTCACTCACTCACACACTCGCTCGCTCCTTCCATCAGCTGTAAACTTAGTGAGTAAATGCTTTGTTACAAATACGTTTCGTAACAACAACGTGAATCCAGCGATAACAATAATTAATTTGATTTAAACGAATATAGACAACAATAAGCTTACAGATGTTTCGCATTTGGAGTTTTTAGTGCAATATTAAAATCAATCTAAAAGGATTTTGCAACCGAAACACGCGTTTTGATGCGTATCTACCTTAGAATAATAAAATCTAGTGACTTCTGAGCGTGTGTTCCTCGATAGTGTAGTGGATTGCGTTACGCGTTACGTTAGATTTGATTAGACATAATTTTAAGCTTATGTTTCTCCGTAAAAGCACTCAAAACACTCGGAAATCAATGCTGCAATAAGTTAAAGGCGCCACGAGTTCAAGCTGTGTACAGCTTCTTGTTTACAAATCAATTGACTATTAACAGTTTTTATTTAGTATTTCTTAAATTGATTATGCTTAAGCTGCGAACTGCGTATTGTAAATTGAAGTAGAAATAATGGTAAAGCCTTGATTTGACGTCATCTAATTAGCATTTTGTAAATTCAAATCTCTGTAACTCACTAACACGACGTTAAAAACAATAAATATTTCACTATTCGACTTTTCAACGTACATTGAGTTGATTAAAAGAAAAAAAATTGGGGGTTGGGTGCACTTTAAATAAATAGCAAATAAATAAGGTAATAGTGCCGACTTAACATCCTGCTTTTCAGTTCAACGATTACCGGTAAATCTCTACACTAAAAAAAAACAATTGTGTTTTCTTACCATTCTTTGCAGTTCATCCCTAACTCTTCTTTCTATCATACCAGAAAACAAGTTGTACAGCCAACTGAACAGAAGAACAACAAAATGTAACAAAATTAATCTATATGAACTGCAGTAAAAAAAATTAAAGACAATGTGATCACCGCAGCAACTGAAGGAGTTGTCATTAGAGCGTGAAAAGAATTCGGTTGCTGTGTAGCTGTGATGGTCTCTTTAAATATATTTTGTTGTACCACACATGTAAGTGCAAAAAGTAGATTACAAGTATAAATCAAGAGCTATTTTCAATATCCTTATTTCGTTTACAAATTATCAGTGATGTTGGACCTATGTAATCCTGAACCAATGGTGCAGTGTTTTTGAAATTACTACACTAGTGCACTAACACCATCCCAACGTGTCTTGTGGTTTGTAACTTTAATTCGACAGTTTCATTGTGTCTTCAAAAAAAGCTGAATGTTGTGTATATTGTCCCTTAGGAGTTTTAAGAGCAAATTTACCTCAACGAGATAAATTGACCCTTCCAAAATAAAAAAGAAAAATCGGTGATATAGCCTAAACTAAACTATGGTGGGAAAAAATCATTATTCCCTTCATATGGCCCATTTACACTGAAAGAAAGTCGATAAAATCATTAGGATTGGTTTGCTGGAAATGGCTACTTCAAATGACTTGGTATTTGATAGTTTTATTGGATTTAAAGGAGAACGCCACCTATTTTTAGTATCACTTAAACAAGCAGAAAAAACATACTTGTATCAATAGAAACCTAATCAAAGGCTCCTATGAGCCAACTCGTGAATACGAAACGCTTTAAATGAAAGATTCTTCACCGCATTTGCAGAGGTTATGAGTACGACCCGAGGATCGCGAATGCAAGTTGAAAATTCATCGAATCAAGTCTCGAGTCTCCGATGAGAAAATAATCCTTACACTTTGCTGGAGTCATAATTGTTGTAGAAAATGGAACGATATTACAAATTAAGTTTGTGGCAAACATTAAAGAATAAACGAAAATTCACGGGCGTATATAAACGCTGGAATCCGAAGTGTATGGAATTTGCATATAAATGCCAGCATGTCATTTCAACCTTGTACAGCGAGCTATCAAACGCGTAACGCAATATTAAGGTAAACACGGTTCGATATTTTTGGAAATTAAACGACTTCAAACGCAAAAAAAATCACTTTTACAATGTCCAGTTCGGAAAAAAGAAGAAAAGAAACGCAAAAGCAAAAAACTATATTGCATGTCCAGTAGTATAGGGGGAGGGTGATCCGGGGACACTTCAAATAGTGGTTAGAGGCATGAATAAAATAGCTCCTAGCATGGGACATATCCTTCACCCACAGACCTCCTTCCAGTCGGTCTGTGGGCTCGGATATGTCCCATGCTAGGAGCCATTTTATTCATGCCTCTAACCACTATTTGAGGTGTCCCCGGATGCATCCTCCCCCTATACTACTCTGTGTGTGTTTATCACAGTGCTCAGCCGGGTATTATCGTTTTATACGGCCCCACCTCAAATAGGGGTTAGATGGTATAAATAAAAGCCTCCTTAATAGTGTTGTAGACGGGTTTTACCAAACACTCACTATGTAATTTAAGACATAACAGCACACTCCGGAAGCTTATTTAAGCAACGGGTGCCGCGGTGTTGCCAATTGAAGAAATGCATACCCCTTGTATATACCGCGATGGCGAATGCACTTCACTTCGTTCGGAGACATCAGAGTTGGCGTGATTGGCTACACAGTTATAAAATGACTGTTCCTGCAGACTATCCAATACATGATCTCGATTTGTTTTATCAAGAGAACAAACCCGCTATAGTTCGAACTATAGTTGGAGAGATCGCAGACCTTGGCCCAGTCAAAGTGAACTTTTCATTCTTTGTTCACTTCTCAAAGGAAGGAGCCGACGGAACTGAAAGAATCGCACATTATTTTAGGCAAGAGGATCCTCTCATAATAACACACTTTTATCAAGCAGCAGTTGCCGGGCAACTACAAGCTGTTATCGACTCAAATAAGGAAGAAGTAGCTAGATGGGTAAACATGGGATCAGGTTGGGTTATCGACAGAATAGAGTGTTTATATTGATTTCGCAAGATATCAAGCTATTAGAGGTGGTAGCTACATTCCTCTTCCTCCAATGCTTAAAGCAAAACAAGCTACCATAAACATAAAGAATAGAGATAACCAATGCCTACGATGGGCTCTATGAGCGGCATTGTTTCCTGTTCCCAATGGAGTACGATCAGACAGACCAAGCAAATACCCGACAGAAGATGGCTTAGACTTTACTGGGATCTCTTTCCCCACAACCTTAGATCAAATCTCAAAAGTAGAAAAACGTGATAGCCTTGCAATAAATGTCTTTGGCTGGAAAAACGGTAAAACAATAGTCCTTAAAATTAGTGAAGTACATGTAGAAGACCATAATATAAGAAGAATAAACCTAATGCTGATAGCCAATAAATATAACACACACTACTGCTACATAAAAAGTCTAAGCAGACTTCTTCATAGTAATTATGCAGCAGGCCGGAGGATTCATTTCTGTGACAGATGCCTACAAGGGTTTTCATCGCAAGATGTTCTCGACGATCATCTGGTTTACTGCAGAGGTATCAAAGGTAGACCAGTTCGAGTCAAAATGCCAAAAGAGGGTGAAAACATCCTACATTACGAGAACCATCAGAACCAGACGAAAGTGCCTTATGTTATCTATGCCGACTTCGAAAGTCTCGTCACAAAAATCGGCACTTGTAAGCCAGACCCAAAAGAAAGCAGCACAACCAAAACAGCAGTACACACACCATGTGGGGTTTGCTTCATGGCCGTTCGCTCTGATGGTAAAACAAAGGGGCCATACTTATACAGAGGTGAGGACGCGGTGAAGCGGTTTCTGTACTACATTCAATTGTTGGAGAGGGAGATAAGAGACGAACTTCATCACAAGAAGCCCATTTCAATGGCACGAGAAGACTGGGCAGATTTCAACAACGCAAGTTGCTGTAGCATTTGTGATGGGTGCCTCTACAAAGAGAACTTCAACGACTCTATCGAAGTCTACGATCCAAACACGGGAACATACATGGGTCTGGTTCATCATAAAACTCACAAATGCTACTCCAATGCATTTAAAACTTACACCGAAAACGAAAAAACGGGGCGTTTGGAGGCGTTACCATTCGTTGGCCCAAGAAACCGAAGGCAACAAAAAACAAAGCCCATCTTTGAGCAGGTTGATTGCCTCTTCTGTGGGGAGTCTCTTGTACGAGACTTTATGAGAGACGCTGTTAGAGACCACTGCCACATAACAGGAAAGTATCGTGGCGCCGCACACAAAGCGTGTAATATAAATCACTTCAGAATCAGCCCGGAAAAAGTGATAATCCCTGTTGTCTTCCACAACTTGAATGGCTACGACGCACATCATATCATGAGAGGTATAGCCGAAGTACAAGGCAACTTGAGGTTCATTGACAGCTTACAGTTCATGCAGTCAAGCCTCGATATTCTGGTTAAATCAAACAAACCAGAGTCATTCACAATCACTGAAAACCGTGAAAAGGATCCCAATAAACTCAAGCTTCTTCTACAAAAAGGAAACTACCCATACGAGTACATGGACTCTTGGGAACGGTTCGAGGAGGAGTCACTCCCAGAGAAGGGCGCGTTCTATAGCGAGCTCAAAAAGGAACACATTACCGACGAGGACTACATCCATGCGCAGGAAGTGTGGAAAGCGTTTGAATGTAAAAATCTCGGCGACTATCACGATCTTTACTTAGAGACAGATGTGTTGCTTCTGGCTGATGTTTTCGAGAATTTCAGAAAAACTTGCCTCAAACACTACAAACTTGACCCGGTGCATTACTATACAAGCCCGGGCCTCAGCTGGGACTCCCTTTTAAAATACACAGGCGTAAACCTAGAGCTACTCACAGATGTGAATATGCACCTCTTTGTTGAAAAGGGTATGCGTGGTGGTATTTCAATGGAGAGCAGGCGTTTTTGCAAAGCGAACAACCCTTTTCTTGATGATTACAACCCAGATCAAGAAACCACCTACATCATGTACTTCGATGCAAACAATCTTTACGGTTGGGCCATGAGTCAACCCCTCCCGGTTGGCAACTTTCAATGGTGCAGAGTGTACCCAACACAGCACCAAATCAGGAAGTGGTCCCCAAACAGAAAGATTGGCTATATCCTCGAGGTGGACTTGGAGTATCCTGAGGAGATTCATGATGAGCACAACTCCTACCCTCTAGCCCCAGAAAAGCACAGAGTCGAAAAGTCGTGGATGTCTCGTTATCAAAGGGCATTGGTAGAGGGACAGGCAGAGGATAAGACGGAGAAGTTGCTCCTAACCCTAAGGGACAAAACCAGATGTGTTCTGCACTACAGGAATCTTCAGCTTTATCTCGAGCTAGGAATGAAGTTGAAGAAGATTCATAAAATCCTGAAATTCGAGCAGAAGCCTTGGATGGAGCCGTACATAAGGCTGAACACAGAACTCAGAAAGCAAGCCACGTCAGAGTTTGAGAAGAACTTTTTCAAGCTGATGAACAACTCTGTCTTTGGCAAGACCATGGAGAACTTCAGAAATCGCATTGATATAAGGATTGTTCGCGTGAATGAGACAGACAAGTTGAGAAAGCTTATCTCAATCCCCCTGTTTGCTAGAGCAACAGTCTTTGGTGAAAATCTTGCCGGGATTCAAATGCACAAGGATAAAATCTTACTCAAACGCCCAGTCTACACCGGTATGTGCATACTGGATCTCTCAAAGACCTTGATGTACGATTTCTACTATAAGCACCTCAAGTTAAAGTACGGCTCGCGATGTGATCTACTCTATACAGACACAGACAGTCTGCTTCTAGAGATCAAAACAGAGGGATATCTACAAGGACATGGAGAATCGTCTGGATGAACTCTACGACACAAGCGACTACCCGAAAGGCCACCCTCTTCACAGCCAGCTAAACAAGAAGGTCATCGGCAAGATGAAGGACGAGTGCGCGGGCGCCCCCATCTCGGAGGTGGTGTGCTTGCGCTCGAAGATGTACTCAATCTTGCTTGAAAGCCAGAAGAACATCAAGAAGGCGAAGGGTACGACCAAGGTTGTGACGAAGAAGGAGATTACACACCAGAATTACAAGGACGCCCTCTTCAAAATGGAGGCCTTCAAACACGGGATGGACATGCTCAGGAGCGTGGATCATCAGATCTACGGCGTGCATCTAAACAAGACAACGCTCTCGCCCTTTGACTCAAAGCGCTGGTTGCAGGAGGATGGCGTCCACACGCTGGCAAACGGTCACAAAGATATCGGCGGCAACTGAGTATCTGGCGGCACAACCATCAGCTCCTCACGGACGAAGCCCCGCTTGGGTCCATCGTAAAGGTAATAGACGACAGGCTCGTTTCGTTTGGTAACAACCTTCTCAATGTTGTGGACCTTCATCGACCAGATCGGATCGGTCGCCCGCCTACCACCGCCCTCAAGCTCGCCAGGCTGATACAAATATCTCACACTCACCCGGGGAGGGAGCTTCTTCTCCTTCTCCCCCACTGGTCTCAAATAGGGGATAGAGGGTTTGGCAGAAACGGCCCTCTCTTTGATTGCTTGAGCGGGCTTCTTCCCAGTCAATCTGGTTACTTCATTGTTTAAGGCAGATACAACGTCGGGCAGCCTTCGTACCCATTCAGTAGATCTCTGGCCAGAGGGAAGGCGCATTTCAACCGCGTACTGATGCCCAAACAACCTTTCAGCCAGGGTTCGGTTGAATCTTTCAACTATCGCTTGGTCTCTGTGGATATCAACGCACCCGCGACGAATGGCTGTTTTGTTATCCCCCATAGCCTTCGTCACAGCACCCATAAACTCACGCCCAGGGTCAACCTACAACAGTCGTGGCCATTTCAAAGGTCCACGTCTGTAAATCTTCTGAAAGGCCTTTGAAACCTCTAGAGACTCTTTCGAAGTCAAGGGCTCTGCTGCTTTGTAACGGCTAGCCACATCAACAACCGTCAAACAATATTTGTAAACCTTTCTCCCACGAGGAAGTTTGTCGTGGGGCAAAAAAAGAAGATCCGCTTGATGCACAGAATTGAGCGTGAAGACATCAAACTTTGGCCGAGGGATGTGGCGTGGCGCTGGGAGGTAAACCTGCCAAAGGGCTTGTTTGACGAGCCACTTTTTTGCGACCTCATCAGAGACCTTGGCTGCTGCAGCTACAATTAGCTGCAAAACTGTTGAGACACTCTGACAAAAAACACTCACTTTTATAAAAAATGATGCCTCGAAAAAGAAAAGAACAATATATTTCCCTCACAAACCCCCCCCCCCCCCCCCCCCCCTCCCCCGTTCAATGTTGTTAGCCAAAGTTTTGGACATGGCGCCGGTCACAAAACAACATTGATGAGGGGGGAGGGGTAAGGAAAGGTAGCAATGGTGCACTTCTTCCAAAAAAGCACTTGTGAATGAAAGTGTCTCAACTACTTTTGCAGCTAATTGTCTGAATATATACTAACTTCTGTAAACGATTGCCGCAAGCTCTCCAGGCCTACAGGTATGCGAGTAGTAGCAATAGATTGAGAAAAGACCGTTTTATTATATTTGTCGCGTGAGGGGGTAAAAATATATTCGAATATCATTAAAAATGAGAACGCAAAAATGTTCGAAAATCGAAGTTCGTCAGTGACACAACAATAGAAGTTGATATCAACGGTGATTTCAAAGTTACGTTTTTTACCAGCCAAGTAGATGCCACTACGAGGGCAAATATAAAATGTTTAAAAGAAAACAGTTATCTTACAGTGAAGAAATCACACAAATATGTTCCGTGTCTCGCGCGACGGTTTATAGATGCTTGAATGCTGAGAAAAAATCAAAAACAAAAAGGCCAGGGAGACCTCGAAAAATCACACTGGCGTGATTGTTCTTTGTGCCCGCGCAAAATACTAATCTATGTTTCTGTTGGTGCAATTTTCTTCTTATGACCAACTCACACGCAACCATCCTTAAACAACATGTGTAACTAATAAACGATCTCAGTTAAATTATGATATATTGTATTGTTGTAATTTGCTGACGGTATACCCGTGTGAGACGGTCTACCATCGAAAGTATAAAGGATATGTTTTATACTCTATATATTTCTGTTGGTAGACCGTGGTAGTCCGTGGTAGATCGTCATATATCATCATATATTGTCATATAGCTTAGTGTAAAGCTAAAGCCAGAGTACAATATAGAAATGCACAACAAAAATTATTATACCCCGCACTTTGCATTCAAATTAATGCAAGTTCACCTTATAGGCTGCAGTGTACCATATACAAATTTTGCCACCCCAAGAGCAATTCTCGAAAAGGTTTAATTTTTGTCATTAGTGTTAAATATCACTACTAATCGGCAGTAGTAAATTTATAGAGGTGTGCATTCCTGCGTTTGGCATGGTGATATGCAAATTAGCAAATTTTCAGTACGCGATCACTATGTCAGGTATCGCATAATTGAGCACTTTTTCTCTACTTTTCGAGTCCATTCCGCTCAGTTGCAACACCTTGAACGCGAATTTACTCTCAAAATATTTCACCTATGTTCTTATAAGGCTACAAAAACATCTAAAACCCGTGAACTTGAATGCAACACAAAACGTCAAGCGTATATTGAAGCATATACCATTTCGAATGCATTAATTAGTGCAATTTGTGTCAAATGCAAACACAAAAAAAACCAGTTATTCTCTTGCCATTTTAGAATTCGTAGCATGGTGAATATTAGAGCTGGATTTTTTCAAACACCCTGTAGTCATGCAAAACTTACACAAGTTTCAACATGAATAGCCTTGTTCGTTGTAAGTTATTAAGCGGTGAACGCCTCAGACAATTAGCTGCAAAACTGTTGAGACACTCTGACAAAAAACACTCACTTTTATAAAAAATGATGCCTCGAAAAAGAAAAGAACAATATATTTCCCTCACAACCCCCCCTCCCCCGTTCAATGTTGTTAGCCAAAGTTTTGGACATGGCGCCGGTCACAAAACAACATTGATGAGGGGGGAGGGGTAAGGAAAGGTAGCAATGGTGCACTTCTTCCAAAAAAGCACTTGTGAATGAAAGTGTCTCAACTACTTTTGCAGCTAATTGTAGCTTTTTCACAGCGGCAAGACCTTTCCAATAGCCTTTCGGGCTGTAATAGATCTTTGAGAGTTTCGCATCCATATATATGGGGTTTTAAAGAAAGCGAAAAGCTGCATACCCAAGGGCGAGCGAGCCAGTGCCGATAAACAATAGCTCGCCTTGCTCCTGCTGTGCGCTTGGTTTATAGAAGTCAGAGAACTCGGGCTCTTTGAGTGTTATTTGTTTGCCCCGATGGGTTTGGCTGTAAAGAGCTAGAGCTTGGTCGGTGTCTTGGAAGTTTTGTTTCGCTTGATCTTTGATCCGATCATTGGTTGCAATCCAGTCGAGGAGCTTTGTGCGGCCTTTCTGATATTTGGCCCAAGCCGCTTGATATGCTTCCAGTGCTTTGTCGTGCCTGATCTTCTCATCTAGGGCGGCTTGCCCGTTGTCGCCGGAAAGAGCTTTTGCGATATAGTTGCCGCCAGTAAAAGCGGCAGCATTGAGAATTGCTCCACCAATCATAATAGCGATTGAGGCCATTTTGTCGTGTGTATATATTGTATGTTTTACATTGAGGTGGGAAGGATTTTCTGGTCCTCGAGGTATTTCTTGAGCGCGATGCTCCCAGCCATGGCGGCCATGAACTTTACGTAGTTCATGAGATTCGCGCTGGGGTCGGCCGTGAAGTTTTCCTTGATCGTTTTTCGGCCAATCCATCCAATACCGACGACAAGGCCAGTGATTGTTGCAGCATCGAGCAGAAATTTCACGAGCTTGTTGTCAGACATGGTGTATATATATATATATATGATTTAAAATTTCGGTCGACTCCTCATCGTCTCGGTGGCTGGGGTCTGTTTGTGTTGTTAATTGCCAAACTGTTTTAATGGCGAAGATGTTGTAATTAACCAAAACAAGAAGAATACCTCCGATTGCAGCTCCGTTTACGAAACCTTGTATGATGTTTACCATTGTGTGGTATATATATATGTGTTTTTTTATTCCATCCCACGAATTCTTCGTTCCGGTGGCCTCTGTGTTGGTGGCCTCTGTGTGGGTGGAGGATCATTCACCTCTGCTGCCGGCGCAGGGGCAGGGGTCTGGTTGCGCCCAAGTGTCTTCATAATAGCTTCACGTTGGTAATACACACCCAAAGCGGATACAATCACGCCGGCAGCCGTTAGAGTGTAGAAGCCAGAGTTGTTGCTGCTCTCTGTGTGGTCGCTGCCAGTGGCTGTATTCGCCTGGCTTGGGGCGGGCTCGTTTGCCGTTTTTGAAGCCTGTTTTTTTGCCTCCCTTGCCAGACGATTGCGCTCTGCTAGCCTTTTGCCAGAAGCAACACGCCCAGGGTTTTTTGCCGGAGCAGTCTTTGGGGCATCAGATGTAACGTGCGTGTTGGTTGTTGTTTCTTCAGGTATCGTCGGCAACGGTTGCGCAGCTTGTGCCTCCATCGTGTATATATAAGTTTTTAAAATTTATCTATCTGATTCCTTCGTGGTTCCTTCATGGTTCCTTTCAGATTTATTGTCAACTTCATCAAAGCCCTCTAGTGGGTAACCTTCACTGTCCCTGCTTGGGTGTGTGGGTGGCACAGGAGTGGGCGGCGCAGGCTCTTCGGGCTCCTTTTTGAAGTCGATGTGTTTTGTAGTAATCAAAGCAGCATTTGCCAATGCCAAGAATTTGCCGCATCGCAGTGCAAGGTTTCCCGCAAGAGATGACAATTCATGATTGATCATGTAGTCGTTTTTGAGTTCTTTCTGCAACTCTTTCACATCGTTAATTGAAATAACCATGCAAGCGCATTTGGTTACAAGCATTATAACGCTGTCAATCAGAGACTCAGTCGTCTTGTTGCCGACGTAGGCTTCATACCTTTTGTAAAATTTTTCAACATCCCTATCCGAAAGGCGTTTCACTTTCTCGTGTGTGAGCTGGGCACCGATGGCTTCTTTTGATTTGCCAGTCGAGACCAGAATTGCCAGCTTCTCGCGTTGAGCCGGAATGGGGTCCCCCTCTATCAGACAGATGGGTGAGTCTGAAGGCATTGAATCTAGAGGGGTCGCTTCCAGCAGCTGTATAACTTCATTCATTGCGGCCTCATCAAGGTTTGCGTGCGCCATCGTATATATATATATATTGTGTTTTTAAATTGCAGCTGCTTTCTTGATGTCAGGCAAAAGCCTTTCAACCTCCTGTAAGAGCGCGGCCATGGTGTTTTGGCATCTCAGTGAGTTTCAAATGGTAGCGGCTAAGAAGCATCTGGCGCAGATCATCCTCACCGGCGGCTTTGATAATTTTGAATTGCATTTCGTCTGTCTTGGCCTGTAATTTAACCAAAAGCTGGTAGAAGGCTGTTAGCTTGTGAAGCTTGGTGGAGGCGTTCATGTTGCTTCGAGGTATCTATAAGTGTGTGCAGTTTATATTTTCACTTCAATCCCATATGGATGCCGCAGAGAGAAAACAAGGTGGGAAAACTTGCGTCCCTTAACCCGTGCAATAAGCTCTTTGTACTCCTCGTGTGAGAGCTCGCCGGCATAGTCATCGAAGATGGCCTTCGTTGTTTTGCCCGATGGGGTGTAAAAAAGCACGATCGCTGCCACGTTTTCCCTAAAGGGTTTCGCAATGCTGGTTACCTGTTGGGTGAGCACCCACACGGAGATGCCACTGTGGGGCGCGCTGAAGCCGAGGGAGACAAGTTGACCCGTGCGGCCTTTCACGGCTTTCGAAGCGGCACAATCATCGAGAACAAAGAGCGTGTTAGTCCCGTTGAAGTGGTAACTTGATAGAGTTAACCAGGGTTCAATCTCGTGCTGCTGGCAGTCTATCACAAAAATGCGGGACTCGTGGTCCACAAAACCATCGTAGGTCTTGTTGTTGACAAAGGTTGGGCACAGGAGGACGATATAGTCAAACTTGCCACGGAAGGGGCCACGGAGAAGGAAGATGAGATAATGTGTTTTGCCAGAATTAGTCGGCCCAATAATTTGGGCATTGAAGGGCAGCTTTCGTGGGTCCATTGTCCATTGTCTATATGTGTGTGTTTTCTTAATACTGAATCGATGCCAGCCCACGATTTGCAAAGCTGAACAATGCGTCTGAGATAATGAAAACGTGGCCTTTCACTGTGCCGCTGCCCCCCGTGGTCCTCTCGATCCCGAGCAGGACACCGTCCTTTGTGTTTACCAGCTGGAGACCATAGCCGTGTAGGCTTTTGTCAGCCATAGACCTTAGATCGATGAAGAGGGCGAATTTGTCCCCCGTGTAGAACGTTTTGGCGTCCATGTTGCTATCAAACGCCTTCTCACCAAAGTGCCGGCGAACCTCTTCCCACATGTCTCGGCTTTCAATACCCTGGCTGTAGATTTGATTGGGGACGCCGTCGATGGTAACCTTCACGCTGGTGATGTCGGGGTTGAAGAACCTTTCCGAGTCCCTTACGCCACCCGCATGGGGTTCGCTAAAGAGAAGGAGGATGCCTTTCATTGACCGGCGTGGGACGTTGATGGTCTCGTGGATCACTGCGTCTGTCGCCTTGTTGACTGTGATGATTTTGTGGTGGGTGACGTGCTCGTAGAGGAACTCACTGCCATTTAGATAGGCGCTTTCCGCATCGCTGGCCAATGTCTTGGCTTTTAGTACCTCATATTCAAGCTGAATGTTCGTCAACTCATAGGCCAGCTTGCTAGCATCGGAGCCTTTAACAACCATGCTCGCTGGGGCAAGCTTTATCTCGAACACAAGCGCTTCAGCCAGAGCATGCGAATAGAAAACACCATGATCTTTCAAGATCTCGTGGTCAAGGTTAATTTTGTATTTGTTCCCGTAAACCGCATTCAGCTTCTTCTCCGCGTCAACACCAGAGCTTGGCTTGTCTCCCGCATTTGAACGGATTTTGCACAAATCAATAGACTGTATCCCTTCGAGGAACATGTTACTTCGTTGGGACTTTGTCAGGAAAAGGTCCTCGTAGAGCTTGTAAACATCAAAGGCATTGGTGTCTTGCAGCTTCTCTCCGGAAAACTTGACAACAAGGCTTGAGACAAGCGCCCGAGAGACATTGTTTACCAGGTAGTTGTTTGCCTGTCCGCTCACGACGAGGTTGAATACCAGGGAAAACGAGCCTGGGACGAGCACGACCCCGTTGTCTAGTTTAGGAACAGCCACGTACAGCGTTTCCCCCGCAACGCTTTGTTTGGGTTGAATGTGATGCGATGCAGAGTCCTGGCGCCCTTGAGAGCTAGCCCCATTTTCGCTTTGTAAGACGAGTTGAAGTTTTCGCTCACAGCCATAGCCAGAATATATATATGTTTTGTAAAAATATTTATATACTTTGATGCATAACGAATGGAGGTCGACCCTGAAGAAACTCCTCTTATACCACACACGGAAGATCGTGATGATGCCGATGACGAGGATACTCTACTCCCTGGCTCCGAACCCGAACCCGGAACTTCGGGTGAATCTATTCCAATGCATACAAGGACTAATACAATGAATCGCCCCCAAGAACGCGGCCCGCGCAGGAAAGAAACCACTTTCATTGAGGGGGGCCCCGGGAGGACGAGTTTTAACCACATATCAAGACCCAAAGATAGAGTTGGCAAATCTAAAATTGCAAGGAGAATACCCTAACGGTAAAAATGGTAAATTCCTTACTCTTAGGGTGGTTGAAGGAAAAGTTGTTGTCGTGGTCCAAAGCTTGGCGAGACCCCGCTCTTCAAAGCTGATGGGACAATTAACCCAAAGATATAAAAAACCGATATGAAAGTCCTTGGGCCAAATATAACTGAACTAATGGATGATCTTGATAGAACGATTGCTGATTATGACAGGCAAATCGAAGAGGACCGGGGGGTTGCGGAAAATGAAAACGAAGAGCCTGGCAGCCGCCAACGACCCCGTGACAGGATCCAAGAAAACACCGAGATAAGAGGCGAGGTTGAAACCGACAGAGAACGCCTTGAGGAAAAACTCCCCCTTCGCGAACGTTTGAAAAGGATTTTCAAGAAATATGGGTGGACCTTACAAGCGGTTGTTCTGGCTGCCGGTTTAGTCATAGGCGCCGTGACGCTTTCTGCAATGAATGCCTTGAAAGCGGGTACAAAGGCTGTTGGAAATGAGCTCAAAGAACTGGGGAAGGAGATAGCCTCCATCCTGCCTGGCCTCGTCGGCTCGATCGTGAGCTTTGTCTTCAAAGCGGCCGGCCAGGTTATTTTCTTTTCTTGGCGAGCATGCTTGGCTGCTAATCCTCGCCGTGGTTGCCTTCTTGATAGAGAAGACCCTGAAGCGTAGGCGCTAGCGCGGCGTTAGTGCATCCAGACAACAAAGCCTGCCAAAGCAAGCGCACCCACAGCAATGATTGCCTTGTTTACGTGATGCGGCTCGATTTTGGTCTTCGGCGCGCTTGGGGCCGCGGGGGTTGCGGAGGTCTCTGGGGTTGCGTGGGTTGCGGGGGTCTCTGGAGGTGTTGGGGTGCTGTCGCCCTTCTGCGCCTGCATTGCCTCTTTGTGAATGGGATTAGAAGGGTGGCTGGTGGGCCGGTGTGTTTTCGTTGGCCCGCCTTCCATGTGAGTGATGCCTACTTTTTTTGTGCCCGGAATGACATCATTGTTCACACCCAGCTTCATCCCTTGCGTTGCCTGCATAAGATTTTTGTTACACCCTACTGTGCTCTCTGTGTTGATAACCAAGCGTGATGGCATGAGCCAACACCCAGGGGCGGACGCAAAGTTTAGTCGCACTTTCGTCTCTTCGATGGCATTCTGATAGTGCTGTACGCTCTTAGAAATGTCGTAGAGTCTTATGGCACCCTCTAGGAGTTTTAGGAATACTCTCTGCGTTTCGAAAGCTCGGCCCCCACTCCCAATAATGCTGCTGCGGGTATTGGCTTGCGCACTCAGAATGCAGTACGCAAAAGCCTCGATAGACTGGTTCATACGCGCAAGTCCTGGTTGTGGGAGGCCCTGGGCATAATTTGGCACAAAATACTCGAACTGACTCTGCGCGCCAGCGTCGTTGCGAATGAAAGATATTCTATCTGCGACAAAATTAGGGGCGCTTGTGTCAGCCATACGTTCTTCCTCGAACATAGCCTTATCGGGCTGGTTGGGGTAGCCGTAGTTGGTAGAGTTGCCTTTGACGTACACATGGCCAAGACCGTGGTTATTGCCATGTGTGAAACGGAAGTCAGCACTGGGGTCAACACCGAACTCTACGCAAAGCTTCTTGTATGAGGTGAGGTTGAATTTGCTCTCTCTCTCTCTCTTGTTAAATGTGGGGTCGTCTGGCAAAGCGCTTATGCTCTGTTCTCCGCCCATCTTGAAGAGTATTCGTCTTGTGGTGAAATAAACGTGAAACCTGTAAAATGTCCGGAGCTGTGGGGGGAGTGAAAGACTGGAGTTCTTATCAAACAGAAGATCACGCGAGATTCCGCAGCCGGTTGTTGCACACCACAGCGCGAAGTTCAGTTGTTGTGGCCAAAAAGACATGCTGGGCCCGCCAAGCCACTTTCTTGCATATTTCGCGGTTGTGAACGTAATCTGTGTGTCTCTGAAAATATTTCTGTATTTCGTTGTGAAATAATCAGTTGGCGTGACGTAAATCTTTTGCTCTTCGTCGCTTAGGATGGGGCCAATCATCATATCCTTGCTTATTGAGGTGTTGAAATCAACGGCTGGGATTGGCTTTTGTGCATTTCGATTCAACGTCAACTGATAGGGGAAACCGCTATATGCCACTCCAAGAGCGTCTTTCACGGCTTGAGTCGAATCTTTGGGGGCTATTTTTGTAACGAGCGCCCATGAGCCTGGGCCCTTTTGTAGAGCACTTCCCCTGTGGCGGTTTTGTTGTCGTCGCTAAAGTCGACTTGCACTTCAAAGTGGGACATATCAGCGCGAGGGAAACGCTTTTTGAAGTCTGATATCGCCTTGGCCTTGGCCGCAGCAGAGAGCTTTGCCGCTTCTGGTGTTCTCATCCAGGCTAGTGGATCTGGGGGTGGCTTATATGGAGGATGGCTGTAGACGTTTGGGGTTGAATTAAAAGGTGCTGAGGGGCCATAGTTGTGGCCGCCAATGTTTAGACCAAGATTTGAACTAGGATTAAATCCACCGGGGCGCCTGCCAAACATGATTGTATATATAATATTTTTAAAAATGTTATGTATACACAATGGTTGTGTTAACAATCGTCGCGCCTTCTAACTCTCATACAATCAACTTGACCACGCGCTTCCAAAACCGAGTTACATCCGGCTCGTCTCTTGTACGCTTTTCAATTCGTGGAATACTTTGAAAGAAGAAGCAGTTATTACAACAACAATAAAACCTACTGATGGTTCATCACATAGCGCGAACTTACTTCAAGGTCATTACACTATTGATAGATTAGCGTACGAATTTGAAAACCTAAACAAGGCTAGCAAAAATTTAAGTCTATCAGCTGATACAAACACACCACTCGGAGCCATGATCATTTATAATAATAGTAATGTTAAGTTTAGTAACAATCTGGCAGAATTGCTTGGCATAAGACCTATATTGTCTCTAATAACTTTCGTCAAGCGTTTAAGAGCCGTTGTCAGTAACTATCGAGAATCCGGCGACAACAGAAAAAAATCGAAATTTTTTTATTTGCCCCAAAAGACCCTTATAGTAAACTATTTTCAGAAATGATATTCAAAAGTTCCAGCGAATTTTTATTTTGGCTAAAAAAAGGAAAGTTCGAAATCGGCCTAAGAGTGCCCGAAAGCCTGATAAAAATTATGCAAATTAGTGCATTTTCAAAACGCTCGTAAAAGAAAACAAAAACGTTTCTTGAATTCTTATTTTCACAACTTGTTATACATCCCTTGGACTTGCTTTTCAACTATATTTCATATCGGTCTAAACTTTTTTTTCTTATATTCACCCGCGTAAAAAAAATACAATATTTACTATTCCGTTAATACACTAAGTTTTACCATATTTCAGAAGACCATAACATCGGGGTTATACGAATATCCAGGTAGAAAAAGGACTCGTTTGAACGGGCATTTCTTCTTGTTTATCGCATAAAAATATTTAGTTTGGCCCGTTAAAAGCGAGCGCGCTAGATTAAAATATATGGAGTACATTTTAACTGATTTCGCCATTTTTTGGTTGCACCCCTGCTGCAAGTCACGCATTCTATTTTGACAAAAGTCAGGTAAAAATCAACGTATCTGGTCTCTACTATTGCTTTTAAACATTTTACATAGTTATATTTTAACTAAAGCGGTTCCCTGTCTTAGTAACTTTGGTTTTAGGTAAATTTTTTGTGTTTATTTTATATTTACGCGAGTTCTAAATAAAGGAACAATGGGCGATGAAAGATCCCTTCTTCTATTTTCATTACATGAAATTATCTCGGTCGATTATATTGTGCTTTTACATTCCTAAATACCTTACTGCCTTTATAGAGCAGAAAAAGTATAACTGTTGCTGTAAATACGCGAGTTTTAAAGAAAACTGCTATTAATATCCACAGTCACGTACAGTCACCGCACGAATGTCGTACAGATGTTATCAGGTCGACTACAGCTTGTAAACGAAATGAGTGCTCGCGGTATTTTTAGTTGCTTTAAAGAACTTTACCACTTTACCACTATCTTTGTAGACTATCTCTTAAAATACATTTGCTTATCAAGCTTAGCTCCGATATATGTTTGTTAAGAATGTTAAAAAACAGAAATTGTACAGCAGGCAGGTGTCAGGCGCCAGGCTCATTCAATTAGAACACCTCAGAATAACTGCATAGCCCGACTGAGAAATCACTGAGTTATTCCCTGTACTTACTTGATGGTGGTCCATATGTTTGCAGACGATTATATCCGAAGACAACACATCCATCAGTCAAAGCAATACTATTAAAACCAGTTTCTACGACTGTCGCGGGTTGCTTGTTACGTGACAAATGAAATGCGATATACTAGCGCCGGAAAAAGACCAGGAAGAGACTATTTCAATATTTGTGGATGTAATGACAGTTCTCCGATTTTTTAACGCAAAAAAAATCTTTTTGATTTTACTGGATGGACTAAAACGAAAATCACGGTATTTTCGTAGTGTTTATTTGTAGCTTATAAATTCGAAGTCATAAAAAATCATCTCTGCGCGAATTTTTTATGCACGAGCCGAGTCCATTATGCTTTTGGGTCTTTTATCGAAAGACCCAGCAAATAAAATAAAGCTTTGTCAGTCAAACCGAAACGCCTTATGAAAAGTCAACAAACCATAGCAGTTTCGAAACTTCAATAGGGTGTTTCTCAATACCTTCTTCATTTTGCCTGGAGGGCTTGAATGTAACTCACCATAGAAGAGAACTTGTCCCGAAATCGTTGTAAGCTCTGACGGCAAACGTCTCTTCAGACCATCAGAAGTTTGACAGTGCAACAAATTACGTCGTTTTTCGGTAGGCTTGCGGCAAAATTAAAGTTCGCCAACAGTTAGTCGCAACCGACGAGGATATTAGCGCGGCGGAGGAAGAGCTACATTTTCACAATGCAAGAGAAGAGATTCTCACCGAGATTAACCTAGAGCACCCCACTGTCTTCGATCAATACAATATCTGCCCATTGGTCAGTGACAACTCCTTGAAAAAACTTAAAGATGGGTTTGCTGCAAGTGCTTTGCGAGAAGTTTCAATTGCAGGGCTCTATTACAGACTGAAGAAGGAGTGGAAAGCCTCGTATGCAGATGTTCTTGCTGATCTTGTCGATGGCTGTTCATGTGGCGGACGTTCTGGATCTGATTGGGCAAATTTAGCAAAGAGCAAGTGAAGCATCGACAATGGTGCGCGCACAAGGTTGATAAAGTCATTCCCTTCCCGAACGCGACCTAAAAATCTCAAAATGCCGTCGCGACCTTGTCGATTGGACGTCAGCGCGCACACTGGAGAATGAAATAATTAATCCGTGTCCTGATTATTCCGCGCGATGTCGTGTTATCACTTCACGTCGCATCAGTCTTACTTTAATAGTAACTTTAAGGCTTTATTGATATGTAAGTAAATCCTTGCTCAGTCGCGTGATTTTTGCTCGTGCAACTGATAATCTCGCAGAGGTCTTTGCGCGTGTGAATTATTTTTTCGTGCCACGATGAGAAAACAGGAAGCGAAGATGGAGAAGGGAAAAAGAGGGAGCGCGCGGGGAACTCTCATCCGGAGAGAATAATTGAGAATGTGGGCGTGGCCTTCTATCTCTTCTTGTCGTTTCCTGCGTGCTCCCTTTTTATTCATTCTTTATTTGCTTTCGGATTTTCTTATAATACTAATAGGAGTCTCTGTAAAGGAGAGAGAAACTAGTTATTTAATTAATCGAGCGAGCAAAACACTCGGGCACGTAAGCTACCGTGTTTTAAACAATCATCAATGCATTTGCGAAAGGATGTTTTTTTTTCGAAATACTTATCCAGCGAGTTATGAACCTTTGACATGATTTTAGACTGCCATGTTCCACGTAAAAATGAAACAACATTTTTAAAGCCGTGTGATTTGTGTACATTTATCTGATATTAATATATGATTGTTTGAAATTAAGGATAAAGTTGGCCTGCGAAAACAATAATATTGGAGATTTTGTTTTTAAATATGTATGTTAATTTTTTACCATGGCCTTCTTCACACGGTTTCATCGTACATGGGTTACATATAAATCTGATTCTGACATTCTATCATTTCATAGACTTAAAGCTTCATTATGGTGGCCAGGAGTTTTATTTCATTTTTTTTTTTTTCATATTTTTATAGAAAACCTACATTAGATGCGCAAATATTGACGTGTGGTTTCCCGCGGTATTTTTTCCGCTGGCTGATGTATCGCATTTCATCTGTCACGCAACATAACATTTACATTGTGTTGCTTACTTCGGATCAAACGAAATGTTGAGGTCAGGTTTGCTTTGCAAATGATCTGATGTTCGTACAATTTGCTTCAAACATCTGGACTGCAAACAAGTAAGAACATTTACCTACATTTACAATTTCAAGTTATCAAAACAATAAATCGTCGACAGCTAAAAGAAGGGATCTTTCATCACACCTTGTTCATGCAAGTGCCGGTTTATTTAGAACTGACATAAAACAAACTCCAAGAAACGTAACGTAGAAGAATCGTTCGGTCTTTAGTAAAATTTTATCTATTTGAACGAATAAAAGCAGTAGAAGAGACCAAGAACATCGAGTTTGCGCAAAAATATTGTGTGACTTGCAACATCTTGAAATAGGAATACAACAAAGAAAATGGCGACATCTGCCAAAAGTGCACGCCATATATTTTCGTCTGGCGCGCTTGATTTTCACGGGCCAAACTAAATATTTTTGTATGATAAACAAGAACAATTGTCCGTTCAAAAGCATCCTTTTATTACCTGGATATTCGTATAACCTCGATGTTATGGTCTTCTTAAATATGGTAAAATTCAGTGTATTAACGGAATAGCAAATATTGTATTTTTTACTGGGGTGAATATAAAGGAAAGAAAGTTTCGACCGACATAAAATATAGTTGCAAAGCAAGTCCAAGGGATGCATAACAAGTTGTGAAAATATGAATGCAAGAAACGTTTTTGTTTCCTTTTACGAGCGTTTTGAAAATGTACTAATTTGCATAATTTTTATCGGGCTTTCAGGCACTCTTAGGCCGATTTCCAACTTTCCTATTTTTAGCCAAAATAAAAATTTGCTGGAACTTTTGAATATCATTTCTGAAAATAGTTTACTATAAGGGTCTTTTCGGGCAAATAAAAAAAAATTCGATTTTTTTCTGTTGTCGCCGGATTCTCGATAGTTACTGACAACGGCTCTTAACATCCCCAAGCACTTACTTTATTCACTGTGACCTGGTTGATAAAGAACAGAACTTACTCAATGGTAAGCCTTCGACTGTTTTGGCTCGATTTGATGTTCGTGGAAAGCCGTTTCAGAAAGTTTTCTACGAAACAACACAGCAGAACATCTTGCGTGACACCTCCTCTGACGATTATGTAAATAGCATATCACTGTCAGAGAGGGATGAAAACAATGACCTCTTCGACTTCAATAACATGCCCTTAGAATTTGAAATAGAGATAAATTAAAAAATCTTAAATATACGCACAGCAGTACAATGGTTATGCTAAGAATTTGCGCACATTCGAATCCTTGCACCATCTACTTTGATCAGCCTCTTCCGAAGCCGAGCTTTATCCGGCTTGTCTGTTGCTCGTTTTACAAATCGTGGCATAATTTGAAAACAGATGGAACAATAACATGGTTTACCACTGACGAAAATAAAACAGGAACTGTCTTAACATTACCCGCAGGGAGCTACACTTCATATAAGTTGATGAAACATATAGATTACATATTCGGGAATCAAGCGGTAAAATTGACCGCCCAATACGATGAAGTCAATGCGGTACTGCTTATACACAAAAATTTTCCTAATGAAGTAGAATTAAATCCTGCTTTGTCTAAATTATTAGGCGTGGGTCCTAAATTGCAGTCTGGGAAGACATACATTAAGAAATTAGTGGAACCAGACTTCTATTACATTCACTGTGATCTTGTCGATAAAGAACAAAGCTTAGTTAATGGAAAGCATTCGGCTGTTTTGGCAAAAATTCGCATTACTGGCCTGTGGGCCTACAATCGGTTTTTATATTGGCAAACAACACAGCATGTCTTTCTTAGGACAGCATCTGACAATTTTGTACATAGTTTAACAGTTACAGTCAAAGACGAACACGGAAACCTCTTCGACTTCAACGGCTTACCTTTTGATCTTGACGTACAGATAAATTAAAAATACATATATATATATATACCCACCATGAGTTCAGCCAATGTGCTTCCATCGGCTCCGGATTACAACGATGCACAACCACTCTACCCATCCCTGTCAAATGGAGATGACTTCCGTCTCAAAACAATCTCAGACCTGCAGAAAGAGATTGAGTCAGAAGCCGGCCACTATAGACAGGTCGCTAAGAAGTACAAACGAACCCACTCTGTTGTTCACGGTTCAGCTGTTTGCCTTGGTTTCATCTCTGCGGGATTATCATCTGCAGCCTTGGCAAACAGCCTTGACAGGAGTTGGGATTATCGCCAGCCCTCCTCTTGCTGGCGTTGCCACTGTTTCTGGGTTTTCATCAGCCGGTCTTACTGCATTCAGTAAACGGCTCGAAAGAAAGATCACCAAACATAAAAAGATCTACACACTCGCCCTTGCTAAACGAAACTCTGTCAATGAGTTGGTTTCAAAGGCTCTGACGGACAAGCGAATCAGCGATTCAGAATTTTCAATCGTTATGCGTGAAGTTGAAAAATATCACGAACTGAAAACATTGATTCGCTCTGGTGAAAACAAAACAGGTGGTGCCAGATCTTGAAAAAATAAGGAAGGAAATCCGCGCCGGAGAGCATTATAAGTTGCAAAAAAGTTTCTCGCTTCATTGCGTGACACGGCGTGACACGGCGTGACACATGTCGTGACATTGTGCGTGACTGTCACGCGTGACATTGCGTGACACATAACAAAAAAGGACAAAACCCTAGTCGGAGGGCGCTCGGTGGCGGTTTCTTGCCTAGCCTCGGCTAGGACTTTTGCCTCACCGAAGTGAGGGCTTTAACCGCTGACAAGGCGGTTGTCATTCCACATTTTACCTCTGGGAGCGAGGGTGAGTTCTCCGAGGAGATCTCTGAGCACCCCCTGTTATCAGTTGGGCCGGAGCTGGTTCACCAGGGGGCCGCCAACTTACAGCAACCCCACTACCCCTGGTCTGACATCGCATGAGCCGTAAACAGGGTTCAATGGCGGCCAACCATACCCCCCCTGTATGTATGTATGGTACTGAAAACTCTTATATATAGATCAAAACCACCACGCTTTTACATGTGGTAACTCTTCTAAGGTCGCGCATGCGCAAGTGATGCTTGACCAATTGAACATTTGTCATTTTCTAAAATAAACATGACGGAGTCGCGACATACTGAGCGCTTTGTCTCACAACTGTCTATTGTTAGACGTATGGATGAAAAGAAAGAATACGAGACACAACTCTCTGTCTTGGATCTCAAACATGAACAAGTCATGCTGCGTTCACTCACTGGCAGTGACTACACAACAGAACTTCACCGCTCACAACTACCAGAGAAGCTCTATCTCATCTTCGAAGCTCTTAGTTTGTCAGCGAGACAAGAACTAATCCAGCAATACAACGATATGAGGTTTGTTATCACTTTAAATAGAACAAACAAAAGGCTTAAATCATGTCTTGAATGCGGCGGCTCATTTTCGCTCGAGTTTGGTTCAACAGAACTCGTCTGCAGAGAATGCAACCGCATTGAATTAATATACTGAGCTGCCTTTTCTCGCAGAGACCTTTAAGGCAATGGAAGTATGAAAGTTAAACACCGATGCACAAGAAATTATAATTTTAATTATCGGCTTTATCAGATACTCGGAAATAACTCTTTTGAAGACATAAACGACGACGAAATGAAGCAAATTAACTTTGTTTACTCAAGCATAAAATATCATCTTCCTAGCAGAATATCTTATGGGTTCGTAATTCATAATATCTTAGATCTAATTTTACCAGAAGGGCCAAGAAAATACAAAGTTTTATCTTACATAAGGCTTCAGGAGCTTGCGACACGTCTAACAAATGAATGGTATTGGAAAGCAGCCATTCATGCCGCGGGCATTAATAATATTGCTCAAGCTTATTCATAAGAAAGGAAAATATTTGCTCTTCGTCTCCGACATTTTCCTCTGGGCTGCGATCGATTTCGGCTACCTCTTCAGAGTGCTCGGTTATTTTTTTTCGAAGGCTTGCCAAGCTGTTATGAAAGCGTTCGACCGACCTTTGGATATTGCTCAAAAAATTTGGTTGCTTTGGAGACCAAATCTCAGTTATATCCAGGAGCTTCCATGCTAAGACAGCCACTGGTTTCGGGCCTTCTGAACCCTGATTAGAAAACGCTTTTCGCATATGGTTATAACGCAAAAACTCCTCGTTTCCGTCCTGTTCGCTAAACGACATCCTTACCTTGCCATAACAACACCATATGTCTTTCTCCGCGATGGAAGACATAATCCTATCAAACAATTGTTTTGATGTGAGTGAACCAATGATGATTGAGTCTTGCTTTCTGATTATCGTCTGTTTGCTAAATAAATAACAAACTCCCCACGCAAGTGTTGTGTTGCCCTTCGTGATATACTTATTTCCTCCGTTTAGAAACGGATTGTGAGCCAAACTAGAGCCTAGCTGGTTTAAAGAGCACATTCTAAAGTAAGCGTCGACAAACAGTCCTTTGTTTACCATGTCCCCACTCAAAGCAAGACCTGTTTGTATCTGATCGTTATAATAACTAGGAATTTTATTCATAGCTATTTTCCGCTTGAACGGACATTTGAACTCTAACAATGATAAGTTGTTATTTTTGTCTAGATAATAACCGTCTGGGCTACAAGTGACCTTTCGATAAAGCGAATGTTCTCTTGCTAGATTAAGAGAGATGCTGTAGCCAAAAACGGAAACAGAGTGTTTTTGCTCAAAATACTTGCGTACAAGCGGCTCGAACAGATTGCCCCAGGTACAAGCTGCATTGTTGAGCATATCTGTTGGCTGTATTTTCTTTATGAGCAAGCTTTGCCGTGATTCAAACGGAGACGATCCTGTCAAGGCAGAGATCTCTGATGCACCGATGGTGTTTTGTCTGGCTCTCACCCAGTCGGCGCTCTTTTGTATCAGACCAGTGTTCCTCGATTTAAGAAAGTTCATGAACACTTGAGCAGTCGTCATCATTGATATAGAAAGGGTATACATTTATTCAATTGGTAATAACAACTCAACTCCGTTTGTGTTGGTTGCACCATCTGACAAAAGTAACTTTGTTAGTTCCTTTTTGTCAATATTTTTAATCCGTTCTATGTCTGCAAAGTATACATTGTCTTTAGCACAGTGATTAATCCCTACAGTGAATATTGGTTCCCTTCCGTAATAAATGACCTTCTTCTTTAAACTTTGATTGATGATTCCACGTCTTCCTCTCCCCATCACGGTATATACAAGGGGTATGCATTTCTTCAATTGGCAACACCGCGGCACCCGTTGCTTAAATAAGCTTCCGGAGCGTGCTGTTATGTCTTAAACTACATAGTGAGTGTTTGGTAATACCCGTCTACAACACTATTAAGGAGGCTTTTATTTATACCATCTAACCCCTTTTTGAGGTGGGGCCGTATAAAACGATAATACCCGGCTGAGCACTGTGATAAACACACAGAGAGTAGTATAGGGGGAGGGTGCATCCGGGGACACCTCAAATAGGGGTTAGAGGCATGAATAAAATGGCTCCTAGCATGGGACATATCCGAGCCCACAGACCGACTGGAAGGAGGTCTGTGGGTGAAGGATATGTCCCATGCTAGGAGCCATTTTATTCATGCCTCTAACCCCTATTTGAGGTGTCCCCGGATGCACCCTCCCCCTATACTACTTGTCCCGACCATAACAGCAATCTATCCATTTTGCCATCACGGATTAAGTGACTTATGAGGTTACATTTTTATATTTTAAAGAAGATACGCGTTTAGAAAAGTTTAAAGCCCAGTAAATGCAGGGGTAAAAATTTGCATATCTGTCTCTGTCAACTATAACTCCTAACAATGCCCCTTTAAGACTCTTAAAGGGGCATTGTTACGGCGATTTTGCTGTGTTTTGGTCAAAATACACTAAATATTTATAAAATTACCTTTTTTCATACATAATATGGCTTTTAGAGCACCAGGAAGAAAGTATCAAGTGAGTTTTAGAAAGGAAGAACAAACCGTAATCAGTTTTTCGCGATTTTTCCAAGACACATGGAAAGAGCTTGAAAGCTTTGAAAGCCTGGCGCACGGTTGAAAGATTGAAACATCCGGGCAATCACAACAAATGCAGGAAACCAATCACAATTCAAAAGATAATCATGCAATCCTTCCAAAAGCGGAAAACGTTTTCAGTTACATCTTAAAAAAACGTACCCATTTTTCAAGTCCATACCCTTTCAAATAATGGGCCATATCTTTTCTTGTAGCGCATAAAAAGACAAGCCACTTTGCATGCAAACACACAATACATTGAACTTTATAGGAGTATAGGATTTGTTTACATCGTTGCTTTCATGGTAACCGAATGGTGACCCTCCAAAATTCACGAGTTGCGGAGTTTCTCTATATCGAGAGAATTTTTTGTCAAACCCGCTAGTGGACTAATTGATTAGAACATGGGCTTTAACTGGACAAAGTTTAAAAGAAATGTATGAGAGCGTTCTTGGGGATTATAAATACAGTGAAAAACATACTATCGACATAATTGGCTAATATCTAAAGAAAACGATGCGCGTTGGGAATGCAGTTTCATCTCGTAGTAGTTTGATTCCATTTGAAATTGTGTGTGAAAAAGTGAGGGGATTGCTTTGGCCGATAGCGAGAAAGAAGGATTTGATTAGCGACGCCTACAAATGTGATGACAATTTGGAAACTGCTAGATAATTGTTTGCAAAAATTTGACAATCTTAAGATTAATTATCACTTTATATGGCCTGCAAGTTTCAAGGACATTGAAGACATGCAAAGCATTAAAATAGGGCCTCCAATGTACCAATTTATTCCCGAAGATTTTGTGTTTACAAGTGAGCGTCCTCATTATTTACGAGTATTGTTTGCAAGTTTCATATGCACGTGCAAAACTTTAGCAAAACATTTATTTGCATCGAACATGAGAACGCTCGATTGCTTTCCGAAGAATTTTTCGAAACATGCTAATAACTGACTTGCGTTACGAATAGCAATGACAACAGTACTGATGAAGACAATGGAAACGTCACGTTTCGTCAAGTGGGATGCAGAAATAACACGATTTGACAATGGTTTATGATTGTCTTCCTCTGGTTATCTGTTGCAATCAGCGAAGCATCTGTTCCTTATTTAGATATACTAGTAGTAATCATAGATTATAGTGCGTCTCCTTATCCCGTGGCACCTCGTCTTGACCTAGTACTTCAGTTTCAGCCATTGTTTTAAGAGGCTATGTCGCGGTTGTGCCTAAATCCGGGTTTCGACAAAACGCTGACCCCCGGTCTGCTGACCCCCTACTGACCCCCTACTGACCCCCAACTGACCTCCTATAAAATTAACAGGGTAAGCTTATATCAGAAATAATACTTACTAGAAATACGTGTCTCAAAGAACCTCGCGAAGCTTGGGGGAGGGTGTTCCACCGGTCGAAACTTTGGTGACGTCTCGCTTTGCGTATGAGGCTTTTCGCCGTCCCACTTTCTTTGAAACCAAAAACGTTGGTAGAAGGTCCTTTCGAGGGTTCGCTTGCCGTTTACCGTCCGCCATCTTTGTTTACAATGCTCCTATAGGCTTACATGAAGTAGTAACCTGCGCCGTTGTCTCCCTTCCTCCCCCTACCCCTTCTCCCCACCCCCTCCTCCTCATTCTTCGAAAAAAAAGAAATGTATAGGCTGCTTATACAGTTTTGTCTTTTAGCAAGAAAAAGAAAAAAGAAAGAGAAACGGAAACGGAAACGGAAACGGAGACGGAAACGGAAAAATCTGCTTTCCCTTTAATCAATCCCGTGCAGCTTTTCCAGCTACAATCTTGGCATTTCAAATGAAAAATTAATACCACCCCTCCCCCAGTTCAGTGATGGGAAAATGGCGCGTTTTGGGTTTCGCGCGAATCCATCTTTGAATCGGGGGGAGGGGAGGTGTTATTTCTCTTTTTATTCCGTCCGAGATTGTAGCCGTTTAACCCACAGCCAATCTCATTCTCAAAAGACGTTTCTGTTTCTGCTTCACGACGATTTTGGCTGTTTGTATAAAATTTTATCGCGTCATCGGGTAGGTTATGATATTTCATTTACAACTTCGCCAAAATGCTGCAAAATGTTCGTCGTGACAAGACTTCGAATTCGAAACTTGGCCTTTTATTGAAATCCTCTCCCCTCCGCAGAGGCCTCTTTGTGCCACTAGGAGGCTGGAAAGAGGGGAAAAGAAAGCGCGTGCCCGATTGTTCACTTTTTTTTTTTACATTTCCTTTTTCGAATACCGGTGGGGGCCTCTGCGGAGGAGAGAGATTGAAATCCATAAAAATATATCGCGTTGGTGTACTGTCCTGCAGTTTCTAGCAGCAAAGGAATCGCGACCGCTGACAATGGCGCAGGTTACTACTTCATGTAAGCCTATGGGAGCATTGTAAACAAAGATGGCGGACAGTAAACGGTAAGCGAATTCTCGAAAGGACCTTCTACCAACGTCTTTGGTTTCAAAGAAAACAAAGTGGAACGGCGAAAAGCCCCATAGGCAAATCGAGACGCCACCAAAGTTTCGACCGGCGGTGCACCTTCCCCCAAGCTTCGCGAGGTTCTTTGAGACACGTATTTCTAGTAAGTATTATTTCTGATATACCCTGTTAATTTTATAGGGGGTCAGTTGGGGGGTCAGTAGGGGGTCAGCAGACCGGGGGTCAGCGTTTTGTCGAAACCCCCTAAATCCTACCCGCCAGAAGGACAGCCGAGGAGCACTAGTGACGAGTTTCCGAGTCGGGCAGTTTTCGGAAATTCTCGGCAATTCCAATATGGCGGCTGTTTAGTTTTGACACAATTCGCGAACGAACAGTCAAGGCAGTTGCTGGCATGTTAAAAAATATGGACAAGTATGTTCTTATTTACCTGGCACGTAAGCGGAATATCTTTGATGAATGCTTGAAGCCCCTTACTTTTAATGTAGTGGTAGACCGTCAGTTTATTATTGCAGCTACAGGACACTTGCGTTTATAAGCTTTTATATCGAAGCGTTTTCAGAAATGATATTTTAATTAACCTTACGCTTCTTACCTACAAATTTGACTTGTCATGAGAACAAATTATTTTATTGCTCTATTTAAACGGCGGACCTTCAAATTCAATGCTCTGTTGCCCCCTGTCCCCCTGCCGGGTAGTATTTTGGCTGGTTAAGAAAATCCTTCCCCTCAGAGGGACAGGGTTGTTTATTTAGGCAAGTGGCTTTAAGTTTACTTACAAATCAATGTGCACTTTTGAGTTCTCCATTCCTGTTAGGTTCAAGACTAGTTAAGAGTCACTCTGCAGGAATATTGTTGTGTTTTCTTGTCCCGTCCTCCTGCCAGGTAGTATTTTGGCTGGCTAAGAAAATCCTACCCCTCAGAGGGACAGGGCTGTTTATTTAGGCAAGTGGCTTTAAGTTTACTTACAAATCAATGTGCACTTTACAGTTCTCCATTCCTGTTAGGTCCAAGACTAGTTAAGAGTCGCTCTGCAGGAATATTTTTGTGTTTTTTTGTCCCGTCCCCCTGCCAGGTAGTATTTTGGTTGGCTAAGAAAATCCTACCCCTCAGAGGGACAGGGCTGTTTATTTAGGCAAGTGGCTTTAAGTTTACTTACAAATCAATGTGCACTTTACAGTTCTCCATTCATGTTAGGTTCATGACTAGATAAGAGTCGCTCTGCAGGAATATTTTTGTGTTTTCTTGTCCCGTCATCCTGCCAGGTAGTATTTTGGCTGGATAAGTAAATCCTACCCCTCAGAGGGACAGGGCTGTTTATTTAGGCAAGTGGTTTTAAGTTCACTTACAAATCAATGTGCACTTTACAGTTCTCCATTCCTGTTAGGTCCAAGACTAGTTAAGAGTCGCTCTGCAGGAATATTTTTGTGTTTTCTTGTTCCGTCCCCCTGCCAGGTAGTATTTTGGTTGGCTAAGAAAATCCTACCCCTCAGAGGGACAGGGCTGTTTTTTTTATTTATTTAGGCAAGTGGCTTTAAGTTTACTTACAAATCAATGTGCACTTTAGAGTTCTCCATTCATGTTAGGTCCAAGACTAGTTAAGAGTCGCTCGAAAATAATACATGAACAGAATGACAAGGTCAACATGCCTTTAATGCTGCGTGACAAGTGTTAAGTCACGCAACAGGTCATTTTGAGAGGGAAAAACATATTTTTGGCCAGATACATTAACTAGAAAAAGAATTTAAAAATGAAGGCGTAATGGCCACAGTAATAACCTCTCCTTTAATATTTCCCCTGAAGCTAGTATAGTAAAACGTACCCTTTACTGACCTTCCCCTCCCCTACCTTTATGCTCACACGGCACCACAATAAAAGCCTTGAACCACGGGCCTTGAACTCGATTTATAATTATTGCAATAACTATTTGTGTGGATCTCTCCAGCATAAATAACCTTAAAGTGCACATGAAACATCCGGCTGTGAAAGGATTTTTTCGAACGAGTTCTAGGTAGTTAAAAAGTAAAACGGTTAAGGAAATAAATAGAAAATAAAAAAAGACATGTCGAAGATTTATCACTGACCTTTTGAACCGAACTCTTTGTCAACTTTCCGTATAATAAATTTGATAATAGTGTCTGACTCGTAATCCTTTATGACCTTGCATACTTTTAAGTTCCTCGTAAGTAGGAACATAAATATCTTGATCTGGAGTACTCCAACACTCGTCTACGTTAACAGGAGAATCCATGTAATTTTTCATCACAAGAAGGGTATTTGCGTTGAGAACCTCCGCGTGTTTCCCGCCAATTTCATTCCATGTGATGTAAATCGCGTGGACCAATAGTGTAACTCCTACGGGAAGATTCTTTTTAGGACAGAACGTGTATGTGTGTGTGTTGGGGGGGAGGGGGGTGGGTTGGGTTTCGTCGCCTAAATAAGGTACATTATGAGCTAGCATATAATAAACGTACAGCCCGTGTGTAATTGGAGTTTTTTTATGTTTCTTTATTATTATTATTATTATTTACCTACTGGTTAAGAACGCTCAAAAATGCAATGTTATATGTGTTTTGCGAGCAGTAGCATAGAAATGGCCATTACACGGAATAACAAATGGTTGCACATTTCAAAAATAAAATAAATAATAAAATAAAGAAAGAAAATAGAGTGCTTTGAGCTGTCAGGAGCACATTACAAGAAACTAAACCCCGTTCCTTTTGGTAAGAGTGTCAGCTTAATGTTTTTCTGGCAGGATATATTGGGAAAATAACAGGTAGCTGATCTGAGATTGCGTGGAAAATACCACAATACATGCAGATATTTTTAATGGTCTGTTCCATCACAAAGAAAATATATGACTAAAACCAACAGTGTTTCTATTAACTTTAATCTTAACCAGTATTCCTATACAGTGATGCTACAACTAGGTACACATTGATTTGTAAGTGAACTTAAAGCCACTTGCCTAAATAAACAGCCCTGTCCCTCTGAGGGGTAGGATTTTCTTAGCCAGCCAAAATACTACCTGGCAGGAGGACGGGACAAGAAAACACAAAAATATTCCTGCAGAGTGACTCTTAACTAGTCTTGAACCTAACAGGAATGGAGAACTGTAAAGTGCACATTGATTTGTAAGTAAACTTAAAGCCACTTGCCTAAATAAACAGCCCTGTCCCTCTGAGGGGAAGGATTTTCTTAGCCAGCCAAAATACTACCTGGCAGGGGGACGGGACCAGAAAACAAAAATATTCCTGCAGAGTGACTCTTAACTAGTCTTAGACCTAACAGGAATGGAGAACTCTAAAGTGCACATTGATTTGTAAGTAAACTTAAAGCCACTTGCCTAAATACACAGCCCTGTCCCTCTGAGGGGTAGGATTTTCTTAGCCAGCCAAAATACTACCTGGCAGGAGGACGGGACAAGAAAACAAAAATATTCCTGCAGTGCGACTCTTAACTAGTCTTGAACCTAACAGGAATGGAGAACTGTAAAGTGCACATTGATTTGTAAGTAAACTTAAAGCCACTTGCCTAAATACACAGCCCTGTCCCTCTGAGGGGAAGGATTTTCTTAACCAGCCAAAATACTACCTGGCAGGAGGACGGGACAAGAAAACACAACAATATTCCTGTAGAGTGACTCTTAACTAGTCTTGAACCTAACAGGAATGGAGAACTCTAAAGTGCACATTGATTTGTAAGTAAACTTAAAGCCACTTGCCTAACTAAACAACCCTGTCCCTCTGAGGGGTAGGATTTTCTTAACCAGCCAAAATACTACCTGGCAGAGGGACAGGGGGCAACAGAGCATTGAATTTGAAGGTCCGCCGATTAAATAGAGCAGTAAAATAATTTGTTCTCATAACAAGTCAAATTTGTAGGTAAGAAGCTTAAGCTTAAATCATTTCTGAAAACGCTTGTTTATAAAAGCTTATAAACGCTAGTGTCCTGTAGCTGCAATAATAAACTGACGGTCTACCACTATATTAAAAGTAGGGGGCTTCAAGCATTCATCAAAGATATTCCGCTTACGTGCCAGGTTAAATAAGAACATACTTGTCCATATTTTTTAACATGCCAGCAACTGCCTTGACTGTTCGTTCGCGAATTGTGTCAAAACAGCCGCCATATTGGAATTGCCGAGAATTTCCGAAAACTGCCCGACTCGGAAACTCGTCACTAGTGCTCCTCGGCTGTCCTTCTGGCGGGTGGGATTTAGGCAGAACCCTATCGGTGTCGCGAGGTATGTCACGCAGGCAAAAACGTCGGGCCGACATCAAACAAATTCACGCTGTCGCCATGGAATCGGCCAAAGTCCTTCAATTGTGCCGTGCTGTGTACTCCGAAAGGTCTCAGATTTTTCCGACATATAAATAGCATATTTGTCTGGATTTCATTTCGGTTATTTTCCCGATTCTGAAATCATACGCCTCAGTACATGTACTAATACCGAAACCGGAAATGAGAAAAATTTATGAGAAAGTCTAAAACTGTGCTCCCGTGATAAACGATTAAGTCACGCAATATTCAACGTGAATTTCGCAGGATTTTTCGGATAAAATTGCAACTACCAGTTACCAGTAAGACACAAGACTGTTGAATATAATTCCTTTATTAGCTAGACAAATTTTAGTCACAAAAGTGAAATCTTTAGTCGCAAATGCGCCCGATACAGGCGCAATTTCGAGCCCTGTTAAAATCAATCTGCGTTCGCCTGGCGCGGCCGGTCAGTGAATTATTAGCGACCTTCAGATTTGACTACGAGTACGAAATCGAGTACGAGTACGACTTTGGAATTTCGAGATAATTGTATCCACCGAACTGTAACTCTTCCTGTTGCTGACTAACACGTAAATAAACGTTAGGGATAAGATTGGTGTGATAATTAAGTATACGAGGCACACGAATAGGTGGTTTTCATGTTACGTCATCGCCGCCATGCTGGTGGACATAAACAATAGTTCTCTCATTAGCTCCTTTTGTTCGTCCACCAGCATTTGTTCGTTTCACTATTGTTGTCTATGTCTCTAGAGATTGGTTGCAAACCACCTATTTGGTTTGAAAACTCGTACTCGTACTCAATCTCGTACTCGTAGTCCAATCTGAAGGTCGCTATTACTACAAGACATACAGCGCATCGCACCGTAGAACATCGCGAAGAACGACTTCGGTATTTAGGTGAAAGCTTCCCAAAACAGGCAGAGAACCACAGCAAAATCAAGATAGAACATTCAAAACATACCAGAACGGTGCTAGAAGCGAGGAAAATCCGATAACTTCTTGCTCTTGATTCCAAAAAGACCCAACATTTTACTTAGTCCGGAGAAGAACCTTCGTCCAATTTTTTCACTGTGTACTTTTAGGCATTAAGATATTGAGCCGTACGATTCCAAAATCGGGAAAATATCCGAAACTAAATCAAGACAAATAGATTATTCACATGTTTCCACGCGCTGGGAATGCTGGATACTATTGTGACGTTTCAACATGGCGCAGAAATGGTACATACCAGGCATAACTAATCAATGATCAATGACATCAATGAGTAATTAATGGGTAATTAATGGGTAATCAATTGATTAATCAT
>JAJLRJ010000001.1:20187733-20320233 GCA_024195265.1 Dendrophyllia cribrosa
ATCTTACTTGGAATGTAATTAGAGCACAACAATCAGGACTGTGCACATGAGAACAACTATATGTTCTAGAACTTGAGCACAAGTCTTACGTAATTTATAACAAATCTGCAATAGAGGTTTTGCACGGCCGCCATGTTGCATGGCAGGAACAATGAAAATGTTTTGCATTCGAAAGAACATTCTTTCCCATAGGGAAAATAATCTATTGTTCCTGCCATGCAACATGGCTGCCGTACAAAACCTCTATTGATAATGTCATAAGCAACCAGGGATTGGAAAGGTGGTTGCTTACGAGAGTCAAAGTACAACAATAGAGAATGGTTGCAGAAAAGGAGCAAACTGTAGTTGTTCCAATAATTTTAACTAACAAATTTCCTAACAGACAGATAATTCTTAATGAGGTATTTATGAAAACCATTAAACACTTCCCTTAAAATTTAAATGCCAATTAGTGGTGGAGTAAGGAAAGAAGTGTTGAAAAGTTTCTATTTTGAAGCAGAACTATTTTCACTAAAAGCTCCCCCATTATACTTCATGGTTTTATAAGGTAAATAAAAAAGTAAATGAAGCCTTTTGAAAAGCCGGTACAGAAATGGGAAACAGAAACTGAAATTTCATCTGTTGGCTTAAAAAGAATAGACTTCATTAGGATCGAATTAGGAAGCCACTCCATGAAAAGAAAACAACAACAAACATATAAGCCTTTGGTTATTAAGGTTATAAAAGCTCATATATAAATTGCAATGTTCAAATCTCATGATTAGAGTGTAGATTGTACAAGAATATGGATCAAATCTCAGGCTTTTCCTCAGAAGACACAAAAAAAAAAACGGAAACTTTGATCTCAAAAGGTCGACGCAACCTTAGAAATTACAGCTTACGCACACCTGTGATAACCTACGAAAATGACCAAACTTTAATCGCAAATAACAGAAAATTGGTGAGAGGTACGATGTGGTACGACGTCCTAAATTAAAAGAATAACCTTTTCTACAAAAGATGGTGCGATTTTCGTGGCTAGAACCCACGCGATATAGCGTCAAGAAACGAACGCGATGGTTGGCTACACAACGTGGACGAAAGCCGCCACATTGGACCGACTTGCGAGGAAGCCTAATAATAGCGAATTCTACTAAAAAAGTTGTAATATAAACAAGTAAATAGAAAAAGTAGCAACATACCTTTCATGAAAACTCCTTTACTAGAAAAAGCGGACTTCATTTTTGAAGAAAAACTCACTAAAAAACCATGAAATGTTGCGTGGAGAAATTCTCGCAGAAAAGACTGTGAATGAATACGTTGATCTGATTGGTCGACTACTCCTACCAGGATACCTTTCGGCCCGTGTCCAACCTCCTCTGAGTTTAGGCTGTCTTACTATCTATGGAAGATGAGACTTTTGCCGAAACCAGTCAGTAAAACCGCCACCAGGTCTTTTCCGAACTTGAGGCCTTTAGTTTCCAATTCTAACAATAATTCCCGTAAAACAAACCTCTTCCCACTTCTTCAGCCATATTTGAGTATGTATGCTTGAAAGATCGATCAAGTTACACAAATAGCGTGATGTTGATTTCAACCAATCGGAACAACTAACCAATCGCGTTTTTTACGCTCAGAAGCTGACCGGAAAAGACGGGAAAAACAATGGCGTCATTGCAAGCGTTCCCTTCCCTCCTCCCTCGCGCGCCCTTTGCGTTCTCGCGCGCCCGAATTTTCCTCCTTCCCCTTCCCCTTAGAACGCCTGCCACGCAGGCTAGAACAAGAACAGCTGAACGCACGCTAATCAAATCCTTCTTCCTCGCAATCGGCCAGAGCAACCCCCTCACTTTTCCGCACACGATTTCAAATGGAATCAAACTACTACGAGATGAAACTGCATTCCCAACGCGCATCGTTTTCTTTAGATATTAGCCAATTGTGTCGATAGTATGTTTTTCATTGTATTTATAATCCCCAAAACTTCATCCCCAAAAATTTCAAAAACGCTCTCATACATTTCTTTTAAACTTTGTCCAGTTGAAGCTCATGGTCTAATCAATTAGTCCACTAGCGGGTTTTACAAAACATTCTCTTCATCTAGGGAAAGTCTGCGACTTGTAAATTTCGGAGGATCACCATTCCGTTACCATGGAAGCACCGATGTAAACAAATCCTACACTCCCATAAAGTTCAATGTATATTGTGTTTAAATGCAAAGTGGCTTGTCTTTTTATGCGCTGCAACAAAATATATGGCCCATTAAAATTGACAGGGTGTGGACTTAAGAAATGGGTGCGAATCTCCTTTTAAGTTTTTAAACTTAAAAAGAGATTTTAAATTCATTTAAATATCGGCATGAGAAATAAACGCACCTTTTCCCACCGTGGAAATTCACGTCAACCGAATCAACAGATGAGGAGCAGTCCCGTTCTTGAGTGGATATGGTGGGTCGACCATGTGAATCAACACCTGAAAGTAATTGCAAGTCCTTCTAAAACTTATGTTCCTTCCTTTTTCGCATTGTGCGCTATCAACACCTTTTTACTACGATGTAAGTTTCCAAACCCCGTTTTTTCTTCTTAAGCCACGCAATTGTTGCGTTAATACTAATGCCCGGGTTTACTCCATGGTGATAGTGACGATGATAAATGTATGGTGATGGGGATGGGGATGGGGATGGGGATGCAAGTGCTGGGGATGCAGGTGATGGTGATGATGATGGCGATGGTGATGGTGATGGCGATGGTGACAAAAAAATCGATTGTTATGGCTGTCATATAATAAAGTAGGCGTAGAAAGCAAATTTGCCTCGAGAGACGCGATAGCGTGCCATCTCAGCTTACCGGTAAAAACCGTTTCATCTAAGGTATAATAGAATCATACTCGATGTAAAAACTCGATGCAAAGTATTTAAAAAGACTTTGCCGAATGTTAGATATCGATAAGGTTAAACGGAAGTGAAAAAGTGTTGTTTAGTGGTAACATTGCATGTCGACAAACTTTTTAGTATAAAACTCACCAATTCGTACAGTCAGACTGAATGAGATTCCGTCTGCTTCGAAATCAAAACGTGTTCTGTCACTGTAAGAAATCCTAAAACAGATAAGAAACAAACAGTTATTGTCATCACAAGCCGCTGATCGATCTTAAAGAAATATTTAATCGTGTTAAATATTCAATTTTCCTTTGATAATCCAAATAAATACATCAAAGAGATAAGAAACTGCTGTTTCGTCAATATAACTGTTTACTTTAAAGAAACATAATAAAATCATATAAGAACAAGAAAGAAAAAAAAAAGAAAAAGTGAAGGGAAAAGATAAAAGATTCTTGAAATTGCTTGGTCACACTTTGCGAAACCTTCCTCCCAGCATTTCCAAGCAAGCCATGACCTGGAATCCGCGAGGGAGGTGCAACACAGGACATCCGCGAAAGCCACTGGGGAGGGTGATACAGAACGGGGAGAGGCAATAAAAGAGAGAAGAAACTCCAGAGCTTGTGTTTTTAATGTTGTTTAATTGTTTTTTGCGGTCCACATGTATTATATACATACCAGCCCCTTTTATATTTTAAACGCAAGTTTCCAGAAAAGTCCAGGCTTATTCCATTGGCCCGAACAGTGAGTCCCTCTCCAGGAGCAGTGGTAAACGACGATGAGATTATGGAGGCATGGTTATTCTTGACGCTGAAAGCAAAGTTTTAGTGATCCTTATTCGACATTGACTTTTTTACTTGAGACCAACTTTTACATTACAAAGCACGATCTTGTTACATGCTTAGTGGTCCATCGGTACAGTTAATATCCGGTGCATGTGTCTGTAGCACAGAACGAACACACTGCCACTAGAATTATAATTATAATCCACCCAGATACACTGATAGTAAAACAAAACCTTTGACAGGAGTGAGGTTATCCTAGAGCTAGAACGCTCTACAAGCTTGGCCGAGCTGCACATGGCAGTGGCAGATGTGGGGGAAGGGGGTTATGGTATGGTGGGGTACCGGTGGGGGTCTGAATAAAAGGGGTGGTGGCCGGTGTGAAAATGTTAGAGACTGAAAGTTGTTTTTAAGCGGGGGTGGGGAGCCTCCGCGAGTTCCGCCACTGCATCTAATGTTGCTTGCACTTGGATACTTGGGACAACAAAGGCTATTCCCACTAGATGATTTACACCAAAATGCTAACAGGAAGGAAGTAATTTTATCATGAATATCAAACTGCACTTTCGAGAAACTTTTTTATTTATTAGCTTTATCCGTTTTGGATGTTTTGGCACGACATGTCGTCTCTATCTTGACACTAATATTTTATCTTTGACGACACAGTTTCCTCTCATACAAAAGTTATATTTTATGATTGACATTGTTTTAAATAATCAGTCATTTGACCTTGAAATTTTCAACTATTTGAGCTCTTATTTTTCTAGTATAATAAACAATTATCAGAGAAAATCTCTGCATGACGTAGGTAATGCCAACACAGATTAAAGAAATAGTTTTACGAAAAGTATTGGTGTTTAAATCACCTATATAATTGCTGCGGAACGAGCGTAGCGAGTGAGCAGCAACATAATCAGGATTTAAGAGAAATATATGAGAAAAAAATATAAGCTACGAAAAATCTCGATTTGATCGCTTTTTACCAGAATTCACTGCGCCACGCACACATTTTGGGCCAGAATTCACTGCGCCACGAACAATAGCCTCGCTTGCTGCTTCAAGCTGTTGGCTGCCAGATTTGTAATATTTTGGTCCAACATGTGCCAGTCGTAATCGGAACTGAAGTGTCGAAGACTACCGCGAGTTGAGCGAGGACTGTGAGGCATGGTGATAGGACCGTTGAATTGCAAAGATTTTCGAAGATTGTACGGAATAAAAGACAAATTTATTTTGAAATCACTCCGACAGCGGTCGATGAGACTGAGCTGAGCGCGTGGAGACGCGAATACGATACGGCTAGCTAGTAACGCAACATATTCATTATCAATAATTAAGTTAAACCTAACTTTTCACACCTTCCTCGTGGTGAACGCGTCCTTTGCTCAACAATATTCTACAGACATTGCAAGAACTTGATGCGTGAATTACAAAACAAAATTAGTCTTATCAGCTGGAGTTTTCGTCGATTCATCCCAGTTACATTTGCTTTGCTTTCCCTCAAAAAACGAAAGAAAAATTCTGTAATACCAGCGAGGCGATAAAACAGCATTATTACAACAAATTTACCGCAGCAATTACTATCTTTTGGATACACTAGTATAAGTAGAATAAAAATGAAAGGAACGACAAGTGTTTTGTTTTTAAATAAAATTCGAGAAAAGCTTTTGTTGAGACCCAAGTGCTGTAAAAAAACTATCATATAAACAGAAACGAACGGTCAAATTCTAAGTAGAAAGCCTTTTATCACGACTAAGTTTGTAGCCTGCGGACAGGCTTCCAGTCGGACGGCGGGGCCGCGCTTCGCGCCGTTAAATAGCGCCCCTCCGAACCAGGAGCCTGTTCGCAGGCTACTAAGAGTAGTTGCGTTTCTGTTTGAAGCTTTTCGGGCTTTCTTTGCAATTGCAAAAAAATCAGCTATTTCACTCATAAAAGCTGTTGAGAGCAGGAAAATAACAGTAGTGGGGGCGTGGTGCACCGCACGCACTCGACAACCATGCATACATTTTTCAGTGAAATCTAATAATCTCGGAAGCATTTTTGCAATAAACTGAAATATCATATTGACACATTCGACAAAACAGCATAGCTGGATTGATCGTTACAAGGCATAGAGAAGTAAGAATAATGTAAGTCACAACACAAAAAAGAAGAAGCAAAAAAACAAAAAAGGGAACTTACTTGGACAAGGTGTAACTAAGGCTCCCGGATGAATGAGAAATGTCCTTGAGGTTTTCTCGTCGCAGCCTTGAAAACAGCACTTTGATGCCAATATCGTCAGCTAAAGTTGAAACAAAAAATCAAACACTGACAAACCCATCGTCTAGCTCTAAATCCAATCAAAGTTTTCACTTACTGCCACTTGCGAAACAGAAACGAATATAGTAGCGAGATAAACGCTATGGGCAAGTTTCAGTAACAGTATTAGACAAATGGATTCGCGGCAGCCAGAACACGAAATCTTGACGGTTGTCGCCGTAAAGGTCTTTCGGTAATTTGGAGAAGAGATGTGACAGTTAATGTCCTGTGCGCCCCCGGCGCGTAAACTTTATTCCCCTTATCCGCCGGCTTTGTTCAACTAATTACTTAGAAGCTGGGTGACCTGTAGAACTCGAACCTACCAGGGAAAATGAATATTGCAACAACGATAGCAATGTTGCTTCAAAGCAAGGGCAAAAACAAAACAAAACACAGAAGCAGAAACTGTGCTTAGATCACTAACGAATTGTATTATTATAATGCCAGAAATAATCCGGAAGAGGTTGACGCATGTGTTTCCGAGTAGAAATAGGACAGAACAGCGCCATATTGGCATATTGTAAGACATGGACTGGACTGGATTTGTAAAACATGGATTTGTAAAACATGGACTTGTAAAACATGGATTTGTAAAACATGGATTTGTAAAACATGGACTTCACTCCAACAGGGCGGTCATCCAGAAAATTTCATCTTGTATAATACTGAAAAAATCTGTGCCCGCGAAAATCCGAACTTCTAGATAGACAAAGACCGGAATGATCCGGACCAAAATTTTGCCGCCTCTCATCGCTCCCGGCCGCTAGGGGCGTTCACGCGAACGCTCCTAGCGGCCAGGAGCGATGAGAGACGGCTGTATTTGCAGGCTACCACACCAGAGAACTTGTAGGTATGACACTATGAACCACACCAGAGAGCTTATAGACACTATGAATGCTACAAAGAAATAACTAAATGAGGACCAGAAGTTGCGTGTTAAAGCTAGAGTGCTTGGGTGATTTAGGATGGGCTCGTTGAAGGACTATTTTTCCTACTCACGACTTTGTTGACGTTATTAATACTCCTTTTGTTCCTTTTGTGTGTGAATGTTTTTTATTCTATTTTGCCTGTCAGTTTGGTTTGTTCCAATGCAAGAAAGGAAACAAAGGAATGACAGTGCACTAAGCCAAGCAAAAGTGCAAGAATGATTCCCGTTTGCCCGCTTAGTTTACCAGTCTATTAAACCATTTATAGGAGATACAGTAACCAGATTTTTACAAATGAAGTAAGCATTTCCAGTCTTTAATAAATATTATCGTGGGAGATACACTTAACCCTGTCAGTAACAAGGGCTCAAAATTTAGCTTCTCTGAAAAAAAATCCTGTTAACCCACTTACATTGTATAAGTCTTTAAGTGAATTAATGAACCTTATAATTTCCAAACGAAAATTCCTATCTATGTCTGATTATGTTCTAGCTTACCAGAATTAATTACTAAGGAAGAGAACAAAAATAAACTGAATAACGATGCTATTCCCGTTGATCTGCTTAGTGAGCCGAGCTAAATTCAAGTTAGCGGGAGACTGAATGTGATTTATATTTAATACGATTTGATTAATGTACACAAAGATTTGTGAAATCCATTAAAAGATTATCATTTGAAGTGATTGAATACAATGTATTGGTATGAGCAAATCACGTTTCGTTTATCCAACCAAAAACCCACGACATAATGGTGAAAGTCAGTGTTACAGTTTTACCCTAGGCAACTTTGGGCCGTTTCCCGCTATTGTCAGTCTTATGCCTGTTTTCCTCTGACAGCGTGGGAAACACGGAGTTTATGGGCACCCGCGTTTAACTTTAGTCCAGATGGCTGGCTTTTCTCCAGAACACGTAAGAGCGATCGTGCTTAGTTGCATATTTACGATACGGTATACTAACATGGCAAAACTGACCACTGTGGCCTGTCCCGTTCCTTAAACTAGCTTAAACTGATTTCGATGAAATCATTTGGTGATAAACGTGGCGCAGACCGGAGCAAAATAAATTCGTAGGAATGTCCGTTGAAAAGTCAGCAATGATTATCGCCGACTTCACGATCTAATCGTCATCGGTTTCTTTCATTTCCTTTGTTTGACTGATTTTTTAAACAAGCAAGACACTTGCATGGAAAGAAGCAAGAAATAAATGACATTTTTCCAGACAGAAAATGACTAATCTGTGTTCATGGTTAAATAACAAGGCGAGCAAGATTTCACTTTTTGCGTTCAAAAAGTGTAGGTCGAAATTCGTTGTAGTTGATAAATCAATCTATAAAAGGCAAGTGCGCTTGTGTTCGGCTATGATTTTCTCAATTTCCTCCCACGCCGCAGCGATTGAATACAAATTTCGACGCCATTTCCGGTCTTTGTTTTGGTGCATGTGCGATCTTCCGGGGGTGTCTTACGACTATCACAAAATTTATACACGCTAGAAACATGTATATCAATTTAAAAAATCTCATCAAATGTAGAGGTTTTTAACCCTTGTGACTTAATGCAAGCTAAGATAAATCATAACTAAACCACAAGTGAGCTAAACATCATTTAAGTTGAATAGGTCAAAATCACAACGATTCACTGGGTCCATTTTTTTAACTACCGCTGCAGGATATTTCCACGCGAGGTTGGTGTTCAGTGTCTGTTCGCTTAATCATGAGAACATATCAACGGTGGAAGAAATATAATTTATGGAGAAGGAGAAAAAAAAATAAAGAAAGAATGATAGGCGGATGAGTTTCGATCAATATTCCGTACGAGCTTTGCGAGTGCCCAAAATCCTCCCCGGCTTCTCCGCTCCTTTCTAGCTAATACCTTATACCTTTCTAGCTCCTTTCGGTATTTCTAGTATATTTATAACCAATATATCATGCTACAAATTGACTACCAATGCTTACCGTATTGTAATCCTTTGTTGGTCAATCGGAAACGAATTCCAGGATGTACTTCGCGTTGAGACGAAAAACACGCAGAAATAAGACCAGTGAAGGCTAACACGAACAGCATATTTGCCATGTTTTCTTTCAGCTCGCTATGAAAGACGTTTCTTCAGCTCCCTTTGTTAAGTTTTGATCTCGAGAGGAAAGCTTCCGTTAATAAAGGGAGCTCTTATCGTCATACCCTTAAGTGTCCAATGAAATTTGTTTATTGAACTGGTTTGTTTATTGACACTTTCGATACTTTGCATGTCATTTAGATTATCTTCGATCCTTAAAAGGTCATCACGGATCACACCACCATCTGGTTTTCAATTTCACTATTTGCTTCCAAACTAGCAACATGTCAAACATGGAATACAGGTCTATAATAATACTGACCGCGCTTCTCGCCTTGCTGTTGGTTGTGACACAAGCTTCTGCTACAAACCCCGGAATACGCCTCCGTGTTACCGACAAGGGTCTGCAGTACGGTACGTCTCGCCACGTTGGTTTATAAAACATTTCAATGACATCTCAGTGCCAATTCGCTTCCGTATGGACAGTTTGCTTTCATTTGCCCAGACAAAATTATTTCAAATGCTCCCTAATCACCGACAAAGCATTTCTTCCAACATTTATAACATTAATGTTTCATTAACTATCGAATGCAGACAATACATTTATATAGATTTACGATCAAAAGTAGAAGTGATGAAAAATTTCAGTTGTGAAATGCATGTGGGGACAGATCCATCTAGAACCGGAAATAGTGTTTCAGCACAGTTCGAAAGTATTTTCGCTGTTGTTGTTTTTTTTTAATGTATCCTGCTATCATCATCGATGCGATGCGCTTGAATTGGAATTTTTTCGTTCTTTCGAAAATCCTGTTCTTTTGGGCGGTAAAACACGTCGTGTTGCGTTGTTATTAAATTTGTGACTACTCCGTTATTTACTACCGGTTTACTGTTTTGGAATGATAAAAATTATGGTTTCACACCAAGCTAGCTGTGACCAACTTGTAAACAAGGAAATTTAACTCTTGGAATCTATAAGAATTTGAAGCATTAGGGTGATTTCACACTGAACCCGTAAAACAAAGGGTGAATTTATAGACCCCTTCACGGTGATTAGGGCAACATGGTGGAAACTGATTTTAACCCGGCGTTTGTGAGGAAATTGATAGTTTTGTGACTTCTTCACTCAAAACTAACAAAAAGCAACAAAATAAATTTCGAACTGCCGTGAGCCGTTCCTTTGAATTCTATTATCAAACCTGTTTTTCCCATACAGTACATTCTCTATGTAATTTGACAGCGCAAAAATCAAAGCATTAAATTTAAGACGGAAAAACGTGTTTGGGAATAAATACAAACGAAAGATGATTTCGGTATTGATATATATTCTGTTGCTTCTTGGAACTCATATGTTAGGTCTTGAATGGAGAAGGTCACAAAAATGTACATTAACGTATAGATTTTTTAGCTTTCAATTTCTATATATAAAAGCTTTATAAAACATGATAAAAACTTTCACAATGTTGTCCTGATTACCCATAATACACTCAATACGCTAAATATGGGTCTGCAACATTTGCAGCAATGCATACGCACATAGCTATCACATTCGCCCTTGCGTTCAGTAGGCTCACCGAGTATTTCTCTCCGCCAGCTTGTAAGCAAAAGATTCTCGTCCCAACCCGTACTTCTTTCGAGCCATAGCTTTTCGAATATTTCGAGAGAGCAACAAACTGTTAGCAGTCCAAACAAAGGCATTTAATTTTGATCAGTTTTAAACGTATCAGTAGGGTACACTAGGTTTAATGGTTTTAGCCGACGAGTATTTTGTTTATAAGATGATTTTCGTTTTTTGATCTTCGACCATGCCTAACTTGGAAATACACAGCTTTATGTCATTGTAAAATGGTACTTGCATTTTGTCCGGCATGTTCTTGTCTTGACACGCGTGACATCATGTGACCTGTGTAACATACTTGGCTGGTATTTTGTAAAGAATGTCTTTATTTTGTTTTCTTATTTTTAGACTGAGCTAACTAAGAAAAAAATAGTGTAGTATAAATCTACTAGGCGTTCTATCACGAATTCTGTTGTAGAAAGTGAGTGTGTGGTTGTCAGTGTGTCATTATTCAATAAAAACGCGAGAGTAGATTTATACTAACTACAATAGCAAAGCGCACAAATGACGTCAGTACTCATGTTTGTCTGAGTTTATAATTTATTCTAGTTTATTCTTGCATTTCTGACAATAGAAATTCGTTATTAGGAATCCCCTGAGAGTCACTTTTGGTTTGTTTGTCTGAGTTTTAGTTCTATAAATAGTAATTGTGCGCTTCGCTATTAGATTATTCTCTTTCTATGCGCGATACAATGTAGTTATCACGCGATAGAAATCTCAAGCTCATAATCTAATTGTTAAATAATGTTTCAGTTGGTCAGAGTAAATTTACAGTCTAGCTGAGCCCAAATTGCTAGAATTTTTGCAATGTTGCAGGTCGTTTTCCATTTCAAATAGCAAATATGTATAATAAATAGAACTTGGCCTAGTTTTTTATTTTTATTCAGAGCTAAAATTAACTGAAAAACAATAAAATGTATTATAACTCGTAAGAACGTTTTGAGGCTGAAATCGCCCAACAAACAAGAACTTCAGACATAAGACGTTGATATAAAATTCAAAGGCGCCTATGAGCAAGCTCGGAAAGCTCAGAAAGGCCGGAATGTAATTGATATTAAAAGGTTTTGCAGCAATAATATATATTCAGATAAACACTAATTTATGAATTTGCGATAGGGAAACCCACGCATATGATTACACAGTAAAACAGACAAACAGTTTTGCAGCCAACAAATTTATTAAAAAAAACTTAATTGCTTTCGATCGAAAGCAAAACACTTCAAATTTTCGTGCGAGCCAACGCTTTGGTTCAAAGTAAACAACATGTAACAACAGGAGAAACATCATTCTGATCATTTACCGAAATGTGGTGTTTTAAAAGTCTGAAAAATCCATTTGAGTCCGCAGTTTGGTTTTAATTTTTAAGAGCTTGTGTCTTGAGAATCTAAGAGCTTCAAACGAAAGATCATTTGAACGTTTCGATTTTCTCTTTTTCGGCGGTCGAGTAATGTAGTTTGCCTGAAATATGCGCTGTTGGAACCGTCCTGTTGTTTGTGAAGTTGTATAAACCTCTCCAGTGATTCATCGTGTACCGTCCTGAATATAAGACCAGCAACCCACCATTTTGTTTTGCCATTTGGTCGGCCAAAAGACTGCCTTTCTACAACTCTACTGATAAAGCCTACCAAATATTGCGCCTGCAATATAAAGTAGCGTTGTTTTTTTTTCCAGGCCTTATGCACTGGTCAGCAGACTTAACAAATACTTTTAAATTTTCGCCACCCATCCCAAAAGCTCGTCCATTTTACACACGCATTCCCAAGCTAAACGTATTGGGTTGTCACGCAACGCTTTACACGATAAGCGTTGCGTGACAACATAAATGAGAGTTACGTAAAAGGTGAAACTCCCAGGAATCTTCGTATTTCTTGACTTTAAGAAAGCCTTTGACTCTATCGAGTGGGATTTCATACATAACTCCTTGGAATTCTTTAACTTTTGTCCAAAAATTAGAAAGTGGATAACAACTCCTTACTCAAACGTTGAAAGTGGAGTACTGAACGCAGGCTTTATGACAAAGTACTTTAAAGTCTCACGTGGTGTTCGTCAAGGTTTCCCCTTAAGTCCATTCATTTTTGTTATTGCAGCAGAACTCTTAGCTGCCAAAATTAGACAAAGCGAATTATGCAAAGGCGTTCAAATTCCCGATAACAAAGAAGCGAAAATATCCCAATTTGCGGATGATACAACTCTAATTGCAAGAGATACAGAATCAATCAGAGAGTCCTTAAAATTAGTTGTTGACTTTGGCACTATCTCAGGCCTGGAAATTAATAGTAAGAAGACAAAAGCCATGTGGATTGGCTCCCACAAAAGTAATAGACAAAAAATTCTGAGTTTCGAATGCCCGCGCGACCCGAACAAATTTTTAGGAACCCATCTATCCTATGACGATTCCAAAAACAACAATAGCAACTTCTTTCTTAAGATTCAGAAAATGGAAACCAGACTTAATTTATGGTTATCTCGTGACCTAACTCTTTATGGAAGAACAATGCTTGTTGAGTCACTAGGAATCTCACAGCTGATTTATGCTGCTTCAATGCTTCATGTTCCGGATCCAATTATTCAGTAGGTCCAATCTAAACTTTTCGCTTTCTTGTGGAAAAACAAGAAAGATAAAATTAAGAGAGATGTCCTCTACCAGCTACTTTCAAAGGGTGGTTTGAATTTTCCTTGCTTTAAAACTATGATCAAAGCCCTTCGCCTAAGTCGTATCTCCTTACGAATATCAGAACAGGAGGATGACGCTTTTCAGCTCTCAAAAGATAAATCCATATTTTTTTCGAAAATGCGTTGCAAAGACTACTATCGATTATTACTTGAAGAAAACAACACTGATTCGCCAACTGCAGTTAAAAGTTGGGCGAAGACTAATGACGAAATAGCGAAGAACTGGGAAAAGAGCATGAATACAAAAGACAAAACAACTTCAGATAACAAGCTCAGACAATTCTCTTTCAAACTATTGCACCGAATTCTGGTTACCAATAAAGAACTAAAACGCTATGGAATTGCAAATGATGATAGCTGTTTTGAATGTCATGAGTCAGACTCTATAGAACATACCTTCTTGGAATGTAGCTCAACTCGAAAGTTATATGATGGAATTTTAAATTGGTTTAACATGAAGCATAACATCAATATCGACCCTACTTTGGAACAAATAATGTTAAACGTTTGCCATCTACCACCAGAGTCAGGTCCTCATTTAAAAAAAATCTCTCTACTCTTGCAGCACGTGAAACATTATATCTACGCAAGTAAGTTCTTGAAAAGAAAACTCGACCTAGACGAATGCATCTCTAAACTAAAAGTAACATGGAAAATCAATAAAGCAGCCTAACCTGATCTGGATACGTTTCCTTTTAACTTCACCTTTCAAATTGAAACAATTGTCACCTAATTATTATTGTTATTATTATTACCAGTATATTGTGACAGTATCATCTCTACTACATGTACTCTTTTTCTTTAATACAGCAGCTTAATGTAATTTAATGTAACTTGAAATGTAAAATGTTTTTTTTCGTCAATAAAGGTGTTATTAAAAAAAAATAAGGTGAATAGTTCAATAAGTAGTCACCTTGGCATCCGGTAAACTTTGAACAACAATAAACATACAATACACTTAATTTGATTGTAAATTTAAAGTGCTTTCTATTTTAAAGTTGACTCAATAGCTGTTCAAGTTCTTGGTGAGAAAGTCAAGACAGCGACCATTCCTGATATAAGTGGAGATGCTGATACTCCTGTAGGACATGTCTCCTACTCACTCTCAAGGTACATCTCTACTTCAGAATAGCTGGCTAGCCTTCAGTCCCGGCTACACGTTCTAACATTGTCGTATAACGTTTGTTGGTCTAACAATGTTAGAACGTGTAGCCGGCATGTTAGATGATGTTTGACTAACATTTTTTTGTTAGACGAAATTATGCTCTCTTGATCGAAATCAAAACATTCTTCTAACAAAAAATGTTAGACAAACGTCATCTAACATGCCGGCTACACGTTCTAACATTGTTAGACCAACAAATGTTATATGACAATGTTAGAACGTGTAGCCGGGGCTTTACAGAGTATAAGTATTTTGGGTGGTTAGCGTTTAAGATTTATTTACTGTGTTCAATGACGGTTCCATTTCGGTTTGCCGAGAAAACGGATGTAAAGTTTGGGAGAACTCGGAAAAGCTGTGGAAGCGCTCGTTCAATTTACACTATTTTGCAGCACCATTTCTTTATTCTTATAGACTACCACTCGTGTTACCATAAACCGGCTTCATGGAAACACGGAAAACGTTTTCTTTTCCACTTATTTAAAATCATTGATTAATTTCATTTGTTTTCTATTTGCAGCATTCACTTCAATTCTTTTTCAATCCCCTCGTCGACTTTTAAAACTGATCCTGGTGTTGGTCTTCAGCTTCAGATCTCTGGTGCTTCCGCCTCTCTAAGCGGAAACTGGCACTACCGTGAGGACCATTGGTGAGATGTGATAAGTATTAACGCGGGGAACAGGGGAAAGAAAGTGGGATGAAAAGCGACCGCATTAAATTAACCCAGCGGTCGCCCTATTCCTAGTATCCCCCTTTGATTTCAGGGATAATCAAGCGAAAAGCGTAGTACGTACATACCGCGGAACATCTCTCCGTGCGGCAAACAATGCACTCGCGGGCTGGCGCTTCTCGTTTAACTTCGCCTGAGAAAAAATGGCGGTTACTCGTCGTCCAGCCGATTCCGCCCAAGCCGGGACCTTAGTATTTCCTTCCGAGTTTGAGCAAAGAGTGACGGATATGCCGTAATGCATAGTAATTTACAGATCATTTGATCAGCATGAGACAAGGTCAGTGTAGTTCACTGTCAGCATGTTCTATATATCTTTTTAACCAAGGGCGAAGTTCGAACTGAGAGAATATCAGCCTGAGGAAAAAAGACCGAGAGCCGATATTCTCCCGGGACGGTCCCGAGCAAGCTTGGTTACTAAGATATTTATCATACGACTAAAAAATCCCAAGATTCCCTTTCGGGAAATAACTTTGTCTTATACTTTGAAAATATTGGACTGGCAAAAAAAAATTATAATTAGCTGCTTTTAGTGTTTGACCCTTCCAACTGTATATTAATATCACTTAGAGGGGATCATCCTCTCGTGATTTTTTATCCCCATCAATTAAATTCATTTTCAGGCCCCATATCAGTGGCGGTGGGAGCTTTGATTTGGATGTGAGTGGTCTGTCAGTGACCTTAAAAACGAAACTGGGTGAGTGCATGTAGAACAAATAAAAATCTAAGTAGTTTTGTTGCCCTAAAAAGTAGACGAGCTACTATTAGAGGAGTATATACTAATCATACTATTAAAAAAGTGAAATTTACGTCCTGTTGGGGGCTAGCTCATTGCAGAGCAGAGATACGCGGAATCGGCACAGCAACACACTTCAGCACTTCAGTACGATTTATCCACTTACATTTTCTTGCTTTTTACAGTTTCTTTCTGTTTCTCTTCTCTCTTCAGATGTTATTCTCAGTCTCTCTCCTTTAGCTTTCTTCTTACTTACTTCTAGTTCACAATGCTTATATTTTTATATGTTCCGATATCGTTAATTGAGTATACATATATTTAAAACTACTTGATGGATTGCAACATGTGGATCGCTTGATTAACATCTGTTTATAGTGAAAGTAAAATGTTCATTGCAAAACTTTTCTTTATATATGAAAAGAGTTGCTAAATGATAAATTAATATAATCAAACTAAAGTTAAAACTGCAAGTTATATTTTGGTGAAGTTATGTTTAAGTTATCATACGTTTTTTACAACCAAAATCACAGTTAATAGTTTGGTATGTAGTAAACAAAAGACAACGCCCTTTATTCTGTATTGACTCAATTTCGGAAAGTGGGAAAAATATAAAGATAGCTAGGAAAGCTTAAGTTCCTATGTTCAAATGCTACCAAAAAAACGAAAGTATTTTTTAAAAGTTAATGCATTAAGAAAAGAAAAACTAGTGTTTATTTTGGAGACGAGCTGTCCCGACCTCTGACTATTAGTTATAAGGGTTCTATTTTTAAAGTCGCATAAAACAGAGAATTTTCAGTTCATCGGTTTTCAACTGTCAGAACTGATTCGGTAAACCTTTGAAATATTAGATAAAATGGATTTGGGCGTAGGAATAGGCATTGTGCTTGGCTTAACTTATCATTTTCCAAAGGTGCGTTGTCACAGCTGTTTACATCTTAATTCTAAAACACCCACTCAAGAAACCACTATATAACATATTTTATTGTAATTTTTAATGCGAGCTTTGCGGCAATAGGCCATATCAAACCGAGGCCCGGTGCACAACATTTCAAATGAATTGAGTTTTCATTCACGTTCAAATGAAACTCGTTTTCATATGAAAGGGTGTGCATCCAGCCTCACCATGTTTGACAAGCAGGCATAAAGCAACTCGGAAATGGCTTATAATAACTGCGGTTTAAAATCCTCCGTGTAAAATACCGGCAAATTTTGCTGCGATTTTATGCAACTTAGTTGCGATTTTGCCATGTGCAGCAGCGCTTACCATTAAAAAACCTTGGAGTTCCTCAAAGAAAACTTTTATGTTGCTATCGAATGCGCCCTTCCCTTGTCACAACAATGTCATAGTCAAATCTCCGTGAGTCGAACTTAAAATCGCAGCAAAATCGCATAAAAATTCCACCGTGTAAACGTCGCTTAACGGCGTATATTAGCCTAACACCGCCTGCACTGCTGCACGTCACTTTATAATCAGAATAATTTAAAGTCGACAGCTTACGTCTTTCCATCCACCACCCACCCACGTTTTATTTGATTTTTCTTCAGGTGTTGACAGTAAAGGTCATCCAACCATTGCTGCGGCCGGCTGCTCCAGTTCAATAGGAGACGTGAATATACACTTTCATGGTGGTGCAAGGTACCTGTGAATGAAGCATCTTGCTCTTTCATTTACTATTTAAACAGCTTGAGATGTTCACTACATCATAAAATACCCGTGCATTATTCCATGCATGGAACACGAGTGCATATGTTTTATGCTTTGTCAAAATCGTATGTATATTAGCAATGAACTTCAACTAAAGGCGGATTTAAGGGCGCGGGACGAGGGGGCCGCAGCCACACCTTATGTCTGGGATAGATTTACAGTGCGATTGAAGTCAGAAGATTGAAAAGTGCTGGTTTTACAAAAGGGGACTTTAAGAAAGGTACGGAGATTCTTACTTAAACGAGAACGGCCATGGCTTACTGTCGTATGACAGTGGTAACATGTCCAGGGCAAGCAATCTCTCCTTGTATGACATATCACCCGATCTTCACCTTAAGAATTCATCTTGTTGCTCGCCTCTGGACTCATTAGATCTTCGCTTTAAGTGATTTTTGGGCGGGAGACCAGACTTCGGTGGAGTAGCATAACTGAGACTTTACAATTCATAAGTAAAGTGCATGTCCTCCTTACTTTAGTATCTGTTAGTATTGGACAAGATCTCTTTAGTAGTAAGAGCAACTTGTTAGCTTTGGCAATAATTGAAAGCAAATGGGAATCACACGATAGTTTCCTGGAGATGTTTACTCCTAGATAGGTTTTTTTCTTGTAATCGGAGTAGCCTTTCTGATCCTAGAAAATAACCGTTGGGTGTTATGGACATTTCGAAGTGTTAAATCGGATATTATTGTCACGACTCCAGGTGTCAAGGTATTTTAGCGCTTGTTGCAGGCGCTCGCAGTCACTTACAGATGAGATTGATTTATAAAGCTTGGTATCATCTGCATAAAGAGCTTTTTGTGTTTCTCCGGGTATGAGATCTGGCAGATCGTTTATAAAGATAATAAAAAGCACGGGCCCCAGAATGCTTTCTTGAGGGACGCTGGATGTAACTGGTGCCCATTGTGAGACAACGCCACCCACAACCACTCTTTGGAGTCGATTATGTAGATAGTCAGTAAACCAGTCAAGTAGGTGACCCGTCACACCGTAACTTTTGAGTTTCGCTAGCAGAATTATGTGGTCGACCGAACCAAAAGCTTTTGCAAAGTCAAGATACAAAACAACTGTCTGAGTGTTTTATCGAGGCCGCCTCACTGATCACTGATAGAAGCTGCGTGACACACGAGCGATTTTTTAAAAAACCCGCGTTGTACTCTGGTTGTAAGATGTTCAGCATGATTATAGAATTTTCTGCAGACGCAGCGTACAAAAATTTTGCTAAGAATAGGCGGTAGTTTTCATCCGGTTATTTTAAGTTTCTTTTTATGAATCGGCGTGACATAAGCGGATTTCCACTCATTGTAAACAGTGCACTTATATTGTAACCGATAACAAAACTCGGAGCATTATTTTTAGTTTTCCTTTGATAAAAATACGTCGTTTGGTTTTTAAAGTCGTCGTTTGGTTTTTAAAGTGATACTTCAAGGCCTTTTAATCTGTGAGTTTATTTTTTTTTAATATGGATTATCCAGATTGTTCCGGGGATTTTTCTCTCCGGGGTGAAAATTAAAGGTTCAATACTCCATCCCCTCGCTCGGAACATTTAATTCCAGCCGAGTGAAATAAGTTTGAGACGTCTTTGAAATATTGTAATCGCATCTAATTCAAAGCTCTAAAACTTGAAAGTTTACAGTAACGTTTTCATTAAAGAACAACCCCGGGAGGGGGTACTCAACAAAGTTTTGTACGGGGATGCTCCGCCCCGAGGTCCAAACCCTTACCCTTTCATATACCGTTTTTGACAGAAAAGGTACCCCTTTCATATACCTTTCATTGAAAATGGTACCCCTTTCATATACCTTTCGTTGAAAATGGTACCCCTTTCATATACCTTTCGTTGAAAATGGTACCCCCTTCATATAGCTTTTGCGTGCGTCTGTTTGATATATTTTCAAAGGCCCTTTTTATAATACTTCAATTGCAGTTTTCCCTACCTTTTTTATGCTTCAACTCATGTTTTCGCTACCATTTCCTATTCTTCGTGAAATCCCTACCCTTTCACATACTTCAACTCGTGAAATCCCGACCCTTTCATATACCTCCAGCCTAAAAAAGGTACCCCTTTCGGGCGGAGCATCCCCGTATAGCCCATTATAGGGAGTACCCCCCCCCCCCCCCCCCCCGGGAGAACAACGGAAAGCTCAGTTTTTTTTATCAAGTCACTGTCACCATCGCGCCATTTTTCAAACCAGTCCCCATCACAGAATGGCACATTTGTTATTTTCAATACACTGTGAAACGCATGAAGAATCAAGGTTATTCATGTTTCGTCTGACTTACTCACTGACATTTTCATTTTTTTTTTCTTTTATTCTAGTTGGCTTTACAATCTTTTTGATAGTTACATTGATGGTAAAATAAAAGGGATTTTACAAGACAAGGTAACTGAGAGCAGTACACAATGCACAGTGCACAGTGCATAGTGCATAGCTAGTGCACATTTCATAGCGCACAGTGCATGGTGCACAGTGAACTGTGTACACAGTTCACAATGCACACAGTGTACAATGCATAGCGCATAGTAGATAGTGAACAGTAGTCCCTGTCCATTAGCACGTTTTTTGTCAGTAATATATCATCAACTTCTGTTCCCTGTATCTGTTTTGTTTCTCTTGAACAGTTGTGTCAGGAAACATCAGATCTCATAAACAACAATGCCGAAAAGGCGCTCGCAAGCTTTCCAGGTAAGTAACAAAACAATACAATACAATACAATACTTTATTTAACGTGGAAGGTACATTTAGCTGTAAAGCTAGTTTGCAGGACGGTACTCCACAACATACGATAAAACTAAGAACAAACAGAAATTACAGCTATAAAAATATTAAAATATATGATATAAATTCATGATAACAATTAAAATTTAAAAATTATCTAAAGTAACTTCTATGAGCTGTCAAAGTGAAACTTGCGAATTTGATTAATGAATTTTAATTAAAAGTAACGCTTTATCAAGGACAGGTTCACGTTTCCATTGTAACAAGCAAAACAATTATGTGGTTTAAATTCTGTGCCTCGTGATTTAGTCTAGTCTGATCACTACTGGAAGTAATAAGACAATTGAAATCCACTGCAATGTAATTCATTGCATACTTTAACTTCATTTACTAAGACCATTTAGTACCTTTTCTAAAAGCCAATGCTACCAAATTATTTTTTTTTTCATAGTTCAAAAGCAAATTGACAAATATGCTGTGATAAACTACTCGTTGGTTTCAAATCCCAACTTTACCGAGTCTTATGCTGACGTTTTTATCAAGGTGAGTGTTACGAGATTCAACGTGCTAAAAATAATCCGTGAGGTTTATTCAGGCCCCGGATTTCAACCACCGAAAACGCCAGCAAATGCGTTTCAGTGTGGACGTGAAAATGGCGGCCCCTGGGTTTCTCTGCTCGCCCCGCCATGTAAGCTAAGAAGAACCTGAAGACGAGGTTAGAACTTTGATTGAAAAGTCGCGTAGCATAAAAAAATGGCAGTAAATGCAATATATTTGTAGATACTTAGAAAGCAAAGCAATAGTTAAGACATCATGAACTAGTGAACTTATTTCCTTCTGCTAGATCATCATCAGATGTGCTTGTTTTCTGTTTCTCTGTATTTTTATACGTCGTCATGCAGGTAAAACGATGACCTCAGTGCGTGTTTACTCCGCCCTCGCTACTGGTTACTGATATTTCTATTGTTTCTGATTAGTTTGTTAAAACTTTTTATACTTTTATTCAATGTTTTCAAAGGGAGAATTTATGTCTGCGACGGCCCCAAAAGAGGCTTCATTTTCTCCCACATCACTTCCCGCTGCTTCAGAATCAGACAAGATGGCGTATCTTTGGATGACCGACTACGTTGTGAACACCGCTGGACTTGTTTATCAGGACGCTGGAGTACTGAACGAAACAATCACCCAATCAATGGTAAGTTTAACTACAGTTTGACAATTCTAAGCGTTAAGGTGGCTTGCCACAGTTTACAGAAGAGAAAGATAACCCTATTTAAATCAACAACAACAGGGGTTTTCGTTTAGATTGTTTGTTACTAGAACTGTTGTACGAAATGATTTTAACCTGTAGAGAATATGCGAAAAGCTCAGAACGATCTCTAGGATTGTGACTAGAAACTAGTCCTTTTCAGGACTTTTTCCTCAAAATTTAGCCGTAGGATCCTAAGTACCATATCTCCTTTTTTGGACGGGCACGAAGCTCTCGGAACAGGATTGGCTGAGAAAACAATAAATCAACAATAGAAGAATGGACCCTAACCCTGAAACAATAGAGCTTCGTGATACCCAGGGCCAATAACAATAGAAGTTCTATAATAATAATAATTATTATAATAATAATAATTTTTTTAATTTCTATCGGCACATTTCATAAAATGATCACATGCGCATTACATAAAGAGCTTCGCGGCACATGCCTTTTTTGTTAAGCCATGTTAAACTTGAGCTCGCCGTTCCCAATAAATCCGTACACCTCGGTGGTTGATTGGCATCTGCCAACAACGTTGGACTGTCCAGCCCCGTTTTGTACTACGGGTTCACCTTTTGAGGTGATTCCTCCGTTTTGCATTGCACATCACTAACTGCACATGATATCTTACGTTTTTAGTGCGCGCGCATTCAGGACTTACAGGTTTTCTTTGAATCTAAGCTCGGCAAAGAAATAAATGGTAGCTTCAAATAATGCACTTAGTAGGAAGTTACGTGGAAAAAACTGCGAATCAAAATCTTAAACGTAACAAATCTTAAATTTAGTTTTGTTCACTTTACAGCTTCCTCCAAACTTTTCATATCCATTGAACACGAACACGTTTAAACTAATCATACCCAAGGTACGTGACTATTTATCACATGGGTACTTCTGTATCTATCTATGTTGTTATTAATTCTTATTGGAGTGGTTTTCTATTGAGTGTCGAAAGCAATTTCGCGATTGCTTTGAATTGCTACGCTTTGCAATTCGCTAAAAATTCTCGCGCCATCTTTTCAGCCAATCAGAAGTAAAACCAAAACCTATCGTGACTTGTTCGCAAGGGTTTTCCGCGCTTGGTGTCGGCTTCATGTATTTCCTTCGAGTGCTGATTGGTTTATTAGATTGTCTGCGTCTATTGTGATTGGCCAGGGTAATTACTTATTGGTTTTGGTTTTTTCCACACTAGTTGGAAAGCTGCTCTATAAAGAGGTAGTGAGTTACTTATACATGGATTTGTCTGCTGATAAAACATGTCTTAAAACGTTGTTTTAACGAAGGTGCAATATTTTTCTTTCAACAATCTAAAATACACTCAGGTAAAATCGTTCTTTTGCTGTGTTATAATTGCTATAATATTGTGACTTAGTAGCATTTGAGTGTTAAATGATTCCACCTTGCAGCTTCATATTAAATCTTTCATGAAATGGTGCTGTTGTTTATTTTAGCATAACAGCGGTAACTATTTACACGCGACCCATCGCACTTCAGTCCAAGGGTCGAACTTGAGTTTGGTGGACGTCAATCAAAGTAAATCCGTTAACATTGTTTTTTTGTTTTAATTCCGACTTGATTTCAAACAATTTTACCAAAACAAAAAAATGAAAACAACCAAATTCGAAGTCAATTACAGTTTTAAAGAGAAGATTTCGTTCATTGTGATAAAAAATTGGCGCTGCGTGCAGGGCAGGTTCTCGATTGTGACCCGCCTACAATTCATCATGCATCACTGGGTTGCAAATTATCAAGTGCAGTAAAATTTAAAAGTTCTTTTTTAAAAACCCGTTTTTTTGTAAACGGCAGCTTTTCTCTTTTTGTTTGAACTGGCTTGGAAATCAATTTCGATTAAGTTTTACCGTCTCTTACCTGGTAAAATTGTCGATCTTTTAGCTCTGTTTGCTTGAAATCCTGTCAGAATCCAAAATAATTTTAACGGCTTTTCTTTGATTGATTGGTAACCGCTGTAATACATACGTAAGTCATGAATGTCCCCATATTAGTAAGGGAGATTTCTCCCTGGCTAGGCGGTCTTTTGACATTTAAATAAAGTTTATGATGATGATACAGTAAACTTTGCGATAAACCTTCGTTTCGTCGGCTAGAGCTGTACACGGAATTGCGAAAGATGAGGAAATATTCAGACGTGATTCATTTCTTTTTTATTTTTATTTTTTTCTTCATTAGCTTTACAAAATGTATCCAAACCGCCCAATGAAGCTGGAAGCCTTCTCCACTGAACGGCCTACGATATCGACATCCACGGCTGGTGTCAGCCTAAAAATAAACGGTCAGGTGGAAGTCTACGTGCAGCTGGCAAATGGCTCATATGTGTACACTTTCACTATGGGAGCGGTAAGAGAGACGAGCTGTTTGCTTAGCAAATAAAAATGTGAAAACAATACAATATAATCACTTATAATTCGACATTGCATTGCATAGTGCGAATACGCACCAAAACGAATGCAAATAGGACACGTTATTGCACTCTTCTAATCGCGCGCAAGAAAGACACTTTCAAAAACTTAAGGATTTGAGAAAAGATAACTGTCGTATAATAAGCAGTTTATTCAGAGAAACGTAGTGTAATACGGCTGGGCAGTTTTACTCGTCAGTTTTTACTTTTTTCTCGCCTGATGGTTCGAAAAAGTAAAAACTGACTGGTAAAAATGCTCAGTCGTATTACTTAACTTTTCTCTGGATATATTGGCAATCACTCAACCGCGAACAATTATCCTTTGATATACCACCAGCCGAAAAAGGTTTACCCACTAAATATGTTTTTAGCGGACATCCGACAAATAGGTTTTCTTATAGATATAAAAATGATTATTTCAATCAATTGAAGTAAAAAATGCAAAAAAGGGTATTTATTAATATTTTACTGTTTTTAATTTTTTCTCAGAACATTTCTGCCCTCGCAAAAGTTAATGTGAAAGTCAGTAATATCACCGGACACGTGGATACGGTCAAGTATGTGGGTTTTGATGTTGCGCTTTTTCTGACGGCGTTTTACATAAATTACAGAAATTAAACGGCGTTCTTAGTGGTTTTCTATTCGTCCATAAGTTGGACACGGGACAGCCCTTTCAATTTAGGAACGTCTCTTTCTTTCTAAATATGTTTTTGAAAATTCAGCACCTTCTTCCTCACTTACTATAGTAGTTGGCTTTTGGTAACAAGAGCCTTAAAGGATGTTTACATTTGTTCGAAAAGTTTCAGTTATCCAAGGTTATATGGCTGTATGAGAGTAAGTCTGTCCGTGGAGTAAAAAAATAAACTCTCGCGATCGTGATCAACAAAAAGAGAATGAAAGAGAAAATCAATTTTTTAGCTTCCCCGCGCCTCTCCCTCCCCCCAACCAGTAAATAAATGCCTTGCAGAGTCCAAACAATCTACACTTAAGGGCCCCTGGGATAAGGGTAACAGCAAAAAGAAGATACAATTAAATGTAATTTTGCATTTCTTTTAGGATTAACGTCCATTTGGTTAAGTCAGCGATCGGTGATATCTCGGTATAGTAATGACTTTTCTTGATTCCGTACGACCCCGATAACACTTGGATTAGCCACTTCACTGTTTATTAATTTTCAAATGGTTGAAGCTTTAAAGGCTACAAATGAGCTATCATGAAAGCGTTATCGTAATGAACACAACAAGACATAACTCGCAGTAGAAAAATGGAATTGTCCCTTAATTAATGTACCACGCTATAGCAGTCAAGATAGCTCAATACAGTTGGTAGTGTGAACGACAGAAGGAAAGGGGCTTCTTTCTATTGTGTTGAGGAAATCATTGTCAGACCAAAAGACAAACAAAGGCACGCAGCCATTAGTTATTATTAAGACGTTCGTATTAAACTCTCTGTTTTATAGCATAGGATTAGATACTTGTAGTTTTGCTGCTAACTCGTATCCCTTTAGTGGATTTGATTGTTTTGATTGAGTAATAATACTTACTGAGTCGTCTCAATCCACAGATAGACGTTAAATTGTTGCAGATTGCCTTGGACGCTTTTGCAGACAATCTCATTCTCAAACAATTAAACGGTAAGGAACAAACTTTTTTATAGACAATAAGGTCTTGCTCGATTTAGTTGTGGCACTGGGTATATTTAAATCCTTTATTTAGAGTTAACGATTTCACGCTATTCTGCCCTGAATACAGAATTTATAAACACGACACGAAGAATACACTAAAACACCAATTTCATGGAGAATATTGGTTATGGGTCTGGGAACGACTCCATGGTCCGTACATCATTACAAATTGTTCTACAGACTTATGAAATAACAATGAAATTAATAAACCCAAGACAACTATTAATTCTGATGTTATGCAAACAATGTGCTGGAAGTGCCAGGGAGACCAGAAAAAACCTACGTCAACCAGCGTGTCTGTCTAACAAATCACCGCTGACATTCCTGCATGCAGCATTAGAGGCTGCACCAGATTTAATGCTATGCATACTAAAGTCTTTGACATTCTGTACAAACGGCAGAACGTGGTTTTTAAATTCCTCTCGAATACGACTTCATGAAATACCAAAATAGGCATGAAAATATTCTTTGGATCTAGATTTGACTATGCGCCTTATCAGGGGGCAAGATGGACTAGAACCTTCGACACGCTCTAGCAACTTTTCTGTAATCGAAATAGGGCATGTGACTTAGGATGGTGTGGCCTTCTCTGTATTGGTCGTTTTTACATTTAAGGATTCTAATCGACATATGGTCGCTATGCAAGCTAATGTCCTGAATGTTCAAAGACTGCAGTTCGACCGTACGTAGAAAACCAGCATAGCCCAGCCGTAGCACCGCAAGAAATCGTAGATCACTAAGGGCTGTGCTTCCAATGTATTCATTACAAAGCTGAACCACCAATTCATAGGGTGAGGCTCTTTTGGGTGGACTGGGCGACCAAGTTTTCTTTTGGCACCTTCCAAGCACACTTTCACGAGAGGATAGTTTGTTGGGCTCGACTTAAAGAGGGGCCATTTGGTGGACCCAATTAATGGCGTATAATGCAGCTTCGATCGAAGGAACACCTGTACCTTTCTCGACGGATGATTGACAAAGCTCTGTTAAGACGAGGGCCACGTGAAGAGGCTCAGCGGGAATCACGTAAAACATCCACTTTCGAAAGCGCCCAGGAACGCCAGTTGGACCAACTGGCTGTGTACTTGCAAACAGTCGAAGGTGCAGACAAAAAATGAATCCAAGCACGTAAGCGCCAGGAATACGTACTGGCTTTCTTGCAAACTACTCTCGCCTAAGTGGTGAATTAAACCCAATTGGCTACATGCACCTAAGTGGTGACTTACGCCTAAATGGCAACTCACACCAAAGTGGGGAATATCCAATATGGGATGGAAACACCTAACAGGTGATAGTCTATCCAAATTGCACCTACGAACATATAAACCCAACGAAATTCGCACTCAATGGCGCAATTGGCTGTGAAAAACACCCGCGACTGCGTGCTAATCACCAAACTATTCGTGCGCTCAATACTCGATTATTTGAAGTGAAGCCTCAAGGCTAACAAGTTGAATTAGGGACAACCGCAAAAAACTGACGGTTTTCTCTTGTAAGTGGCCATTTGCCCGGGACCTTCTAATAAGAGATCGCTAATTTTTGGTAATGTGAAAACTGATTTAACGTACCCCTTGAATGCACCCGAACTAGTGTGCAGAAAGGGCCAAAAATACATATCCGCGATTTGCTTCAAGATGGCGCACTGACGCAGCTATGAGATAAAGCGGAGGACATAACCAGTTGTTATCGTGGCTCCAGTCCTGGCTGAGGGCATCTACGCCGATGCTTCCTGGGGGTACATACTTGGCGTTAAAACGTGGCAACTGAGTATTGTAATGAGGGGCGAAGCGATCCATCGAATGAGGTCCCCACCGGAGCGTCCAGTAGACGAAAAACACCAGGATGAATCGACCAGTCGTCTGGATCAATGTATCGGTGTAACAAGTCAGCCCTCTCGTTCAGGGAGCGAGGAATCCATTGTGGAGACAAGACGATCCCATGAGATAAGCACAGCGGAAACACATCCAAGGCTAGGCGTTGCAGATGCGGTTTCGAACTACCGACCGAGATGATACGAGCTGCAGATTGGCTATCAGTCTTTACGACTACTCTTCTAGACTTCAACTGAGCTGCGAACCAAAGCAACACATAGTAAATTGCCTTCATCTCTCGGTAAGTAGAACTCTGAGCGGCGTCCTCACTAGTCCACACTCCTCGAACCACGGTATCGTCGAGAGAAGCTGAAAAAACCCAAAAGCAACATCACTGACATCCGTGAAGATTACTGTACTTGTTGAAGGAGGGGGTCTGATGAACTACCCTTTAAAATGGTCTATGCTACACAACCAAATCCTCAGTTCTTCTAAAAGAAGGACAGATAAGGATACGACCTGGTCCCACCCATAGGCTCTGGATTCTATGGTGAAGTACATCTGGCGAGTGAAAAGGTGACAAATTGGCCCGACGGCTAATGTTAAGGAGATAACCGACCCGGCGATCTTGGCTTACTGACGGATTGATATGTGCCATTAAGAACAGCTGCATTCAAGAGACTTTTAAGCTTATATACCTTCCTTTCAAGAACTTGAAAAAGCATGGAGACAGAATTAATGATAAAACCCAGCCATTCGCCGACCTGCATCGGAGGTGGGATTACATAACAAACCTGAAGAATGCAAGTCTCTTTTGGATATTACCGTACCCAAATTCGCAATAAGCCAATCAAAAGCCTGATATCCACCGATATCAAGTCACTGACCTGATATTGCACGATTTTATGGTGCAAAGTTTGAAAATGCAACCATTAACGTCAACTTTAACTCTGGTTCCAAAAGTTCCTCCAACTGAACGTTTGAATTGCTGAAGCTTCCATGTGACATTTACACTATTTACGTGTTCGTTCCCTCTAGATAAGACTTGTAAAATGATTTCTTCGGCATTACACTGTAATTTTCGCGTTTTCAAATGCCGATAATAGTTTTGCAGAGAAGGGTTTTACACATATTTTGATACCACGATTTCTCACTTTGCTCGCTGTATGAAACTCAAAGTAAAATTAGTTTTCATTCATCACTTTTTGCGCTATTTGTTGACTCGTATTATTCTCCTCGCCGTCCACACAATATGACGCCTGACAGATTTTATCACCGTAACTGCTAAAAATATCACCGAATTTTGGGCTGAATTTGGGTACGGTAAATACCTCCTTTTTGGTACGCTCGTTTGGTCTCGCCATGGGTATTGCGTCTCGCCATGGGTATTGCGTCTCGCCATGGGTATTGCGTCTCGCCAAAATACGAACCACGGCCTCGACCAAACTCGCCTGATACGCCGCCGAAGCGTACCAAACAGGTACAATTAGGTATAAAAACTAGCTGCCAAGGCAGAACACTTATCGGGTTGACTAGCAAAATCGTCGTCAAGATAGACGAAACTGGAATGACCCATGGAACGCCATCGCCTTACTAAGGGCCGCAACAGGCGCTACTCAAACCAAAGGGGAGGACACAAACGTAAAATATCTGAAAGTGCCGTTGAAAGGCCATGCAAAACCCAAATACTTTTGATGATCGGGGTGTATATCGACATGATGATAACCCGATTTGAGATCCCATGTAAAAAAACAATGGTTTTCCTTGTGATGAGGAACGAAGATCTTCATACTTAAACTTAGGTTAAACAAGAAAGTCATTGGCATGCCTGAGGTCAATCACTACGCGAAGCTTTTTGCCTTCGGCAACGGTCAAAAGGTTGACACAAAACGGGGGAGAAACATGCTCTACGATACAACCATTAACAAGGAGCTCTGATATAGCCTCTGCGACAAAACTTGAATGCTTAAAGATATTGTTCTTAAGAAAACATTAAGGGGGATAAGTGCTAAAAGGTAACCTATACCCCTCCTTGATCATATTAACTACAAATTCTAAAGCATCCAAACAATTAAACTGCATATGAAGTAATTTTTTATTTTGTCTTTTTTTGGAGGTTATTATGCCTTTATTTCGAAATGATAAAAGAAATTTGTCCGAGAAAAATTTAAGGTCTCTTTTTTGCCGTCCAAAGTAGCACAATTTGCAGAAATCAGTGTCCCGGAGACTGGGAACGAGTTTTCGATATCCATTGTGTTGATGACGTAGAAAATACTTGAGATTCGTTCTTTTGTATGCTCACATCGTGTTTCGTTCCATTTCTTCAAAAGAATGTCAGACTGTGATGAAATTATGTCTTCTATAGAGTCTCTGTCAGACAGACAGAAGGTCGCCGAGGTCGAAGACTTCTCCTTTGCCGCCATGATACTCGTGAGTTGAAGTATTTTCTACGTCACAGCCTTGTAATACAATAGCTTTGGCCCAGTACATTTTATTAAAAAAAAAACATATTGTCCATAGGTTGATGCATTCTCAGTAAAAAAAAACCTAAACGATCTTATGTGGAGAAAGTGAAATGCCGCGGAACAATAGAGCATTGCCTACTTCTTACACGCATTGATACTTAATCCAAAATTCTGTTGATGCTTTCAAACGCTCTTTGACACCCTGACTCGTACTGCAGGAATTAAATTCGTCCGCGTTACAGGACTTTATATAATTAACACAATACTCAACTTCTTGTTCCAAAATATTAGCGCTTCCATCTAGTCATTTAGATGAACTGCTCGAGGATGCTTTAGGGTCAGTCGTGGCTTTCCTACAGGAAAAGCTTCAGTGGTCAAATTCTCCGCACTGGAATTGAACAAAACACACAGGATGAATACAAAAGCATAAGACATAATAAATGATGTTAAAGCTCTTGGAAATCTAAAGATGAGAGTACTGCCAAATGAATACACGCCAAGAATAAAAAATTTGCGCGTAGTAGTCGTTTACCGTGTAGACCCGGAGGACGAGTAAACAACGGTACACAATATATAAAGCCATATGCTAATTCCTCCGATAAGGAATGGTAGCTCAAGGGAGTAGCAATTGAACTCCCTTAGGACAACCAACAATAAATTCTTAAGTAATGTGCAGAAAGTAAATACCTGCTAAACTGCGTACAGCAGATATTTACATACTCCTCTTAATTCAACAAGACAAAGACGACTAATGAGGCTAGCTCCTTATTAACTCATTAGTTGTGGCACTGGGTACATCAAAAAATTATATTTTAAACTTCTTTTACCGTTCTTAACCCTTCAACGCTACTCTTAATTCAACGAGACAAAGACGGCGGATAGGTTTGAAACCCAGCTCTTTATCAAATTATGTAGTTGTGGCAATGCGTACATCAAAATCTTTACTTTAGAGTTCTTTTATCGTTCTATATCTCCTTTAATGCTACTTCTCTTAATTCGACAAGACGATGACGACTGATGAGTTTGAAGGCCAGAAGCTAGGTTACGTTGGTGGTTCTGGACTTAATGGTTCTTTGCCAGAATAGTCTACCAAAGCGGGCCACAGCAGAACAAAAACTTCGGGTTCCTTTTCTGCAGAATGCGTATGACTACCAGAGGATAATCTCTCACTCATAATTTCGTACGTTGTTTTTAGAAATTGCCGAGAAAGGATTTCCTTTGCCCGTTGTGGACGGAATACAGCTGATAAACGCTGAAGTTATGCCTGGACAGGTGAGCACGTTTTAGGTTTTACGCAGGTGACGTCAAATCTGGCATGAACTACATTACACTCAGATAATTTAAGTAAATATACAGAGCATATTATTGAAATTCTTGTATATTTTCGATTTTCTTTGGTCTAAAAATCATGTTTTCTTTCGACAGAATTTTAACTTGATAGCAACTGACGTCAAGTACGCACCCTCTATGCATGCTGGGCTGAAGGAAGGAAAGAACAAGATTGTCATAGTTTAAATGTCCATTTTTTTTTTGCATGAAGTTGATTTTTGTGGGAAAGACACCTTTATTCCGAGTGGCTTGTCGATCGACGTTAATTAAAACGCAGTTGTTTAAATAAAGATAGTTCAATTTACATTATCTTAACATTTGTAGCTTGCCTTGCGAATTTCAAGATAGGATAAATTAAGTTTTAAACAAGTTTACAGACTTATCCGAGACTTGTTAAATAGAATTGCACAAAGTGAAAATCTTATAAATAAAAGGTTTCTAAATAAAATGAATGAAGAAAAAGACCTACTGTGTAAGGTTGTCTTAATGTCCCAAAAAACGCGACCTTGGTGTATTGCGCTTAACTGAAGGACAGCAACAAATCATGTTGCCTGGCGTAATTTAAGAAACAGACGGAAGAATGATCCTAAAGTCAACCCGACAAAAGGAAAAGTGGGTGAATTAAAAGGGGAGGTGATATCACTATTTTAAGTGTCATCATAAAAAACTCAAAAGAGATATCGTCTATATCAGTGGAGACCCAACAAAAATTACCAAGTTTTGTATAAAATTGCTCTACCAGTGCTTTAAGAGTGAAAGTAAGTGTCGTTGCATGCAAATGGCCAGGATGGAAATGGATTGCAACTTAAAAAAAATAGCCAATTTTTTCAAGTTTTACCGGCAACCTTGTGCCTGGGAAAACTTGCTAAAACTCTGATTATGGTTGATTCTCTCTTCGAAGTTTCACATCATATTTTCTTCTTACAGTTCTATAAGCATTTCGTGTATGAAAAAGGTACTTTCCATTCCAGTCCCCATTACATAGCTCCTTTAAACGTATCTGGCCTGGTCTTGTGGTCGGAAATTTAATAACTGAAGCATAATCACTAATAGCTCAAGAAAAGAGATTTCAAGTAGAATTATGACAGTTTAATCCCATATATCTGTATATTTTTTAGTCTTTGTCCCATGCTCGTGACACGATAAACGTTACACCTTCCTCATTTCATTACCGAGCTTTAAATTTATCATCTTTCTTTATTTATCACCACACTTGACGCTTTTAGACATTGCTGATTCTAGCCGTACGCAGAACAAGTTAGAGCATAAGACCGGTGGAAGCCAATGGGTTCGATTCCCGTCGGGGAGTCAGATTCTTTCCGTTGTCCGACGCTCGTGACATGATGAACATTAGATCGTTCTCGCTTATTATGATTTCCGTGTGTCTGTTCAGTTATAGATCACAGATTACGTCAAAATGTGGTAAGAACCAGAAAGTGACCAATTACAAAGAGCAGCAGGCGAGTTGGTCATTGATTTTTGTCACGTCTTCTGCGATCTATAATTGTTCGAGGATATTTTTCTAATTTTGGCATTTTCCACGTCAAAGAAAAAAACTACTTTACACTTTGGTTTCGTCTTCTTCTTAATTGTCAATAACTTCTGCTAAACATTTTTTTCTCGATGCCTTCACTTGCTCTTTCCGGAATAATCTTGTCCAAATTTCCAAACCCGTCCTCCATGTTGGACGACGGCAAAGGAAACAAATTATCCTTGACGCCAGCTATGCGTCTGTACTGTAGATGATAGGTAACGATTAATTAAAATGCGCGTAGAATTCAGTACATTGTAATAAATCTATATCTCAATTATTGGGATATAAATTAAGAATATGCTTATTAATTTCATTCTATTCATTCTTTCAGCCCTGGACTTACACAACTTCGTAAGGGATTTTCGGTGGGCTTCTAAGCGGGAGGGGGGGGGGGGGGGGGGGGGGGGGGGCTTATAAGTAGCATAAAAACCGTTTCGGAATATTTGAGCTAATCAGCATTATCCATGTCTAGTTCATAGTGGTCAGGCTTCTCCCACTTCCCACTCATCGTCATCATCAATAACCCAGTCGTACTCTTATTAATACTACAGAGCCACATTGAACAGTTACGTCAAAATTTGAAGAGATAGCAATAAGATCATAATTGAACTTATAGTACCGTGCTCTAAATGATGTCTTATACTTCCTACTTCCTTTTTAAAAAAATTAAAATCACAATTTGTTAATTGAAAAATACAAGTTTGCAAAATATTCTACTTCGCTGTCGTATTCGGTTAAAAACCTTTGAAGCGTTAAATCGACTGACAGGTTGCTTTTCTCATCATTGAGCAGCTAACAGAGATCGCCAAAATAAAACAGGCACCAGTTTCACTCTTATATCTTGAACAACAGACCAATCGCATGGTTTCATTTTCCATTTAACGAATGAAGTGAGTCAATATTTATTTTTGACTACCATCCTTCGATGGATCGTTCAAGATACCAATGGGTTGAACTGGATTAATTCCAATCGGAAATGGCTTCATAAATCGCCAGCTTTGAACTGTGGATTTCCTGTACTCCTGTTTTGTCTGGAAAGAAAGAAACGATTGCCACAAACATGAATAATTATGAGTAAGTACAGGTAAGTTACCTGCTTAGCTGGCTGACCCAGAAAAGGACATGAGAAAACTGAGATTTTCTACCGTTTTCAGAAATATCGAATCACCTGTTTTAATTTCGTTTTAGCCGGCAAGTTTTCAAAGACTAAGGAAGACTAAATATGGGATTAAAAGAAGTGGATGTGTTTTTACAGTTTCCTAACTTGTACTTAGTAGTACCGGTATTATATGTGAAGGAAAATTAAGAAAAGAAGGATGTTGGTTTAAAGAAAACACTTATTTATCCTGTGTAGTGTAGTGATTTATCCTGGGTAATGGAGTAATGTGAAATAAAACAATCGAGACATTTTTGCGCCATCGAACAAAACTGACACCTATTCATAAAAATAATATATAACCTTCATTACGTATGTACTGAGCGACTTCTCGATAACACGCGTTTGAAGCAAGGACACTAAATAATTTTAATTTCCCTTACTATTCTCTATTCTACAGTTCTCCAAGACCGATGAACAAATGAGTGTGAAAATATTGGCCTTGGTGCTTATTGTTACCTTGGCGCGTACTGTTTTAATATTAGGTAAGATCGTGTTGTGATATAGTAATTCCGTAATGACGCAAATAGATCGTTGCCAAAAATTGCTTTAGTTAACTTTTTATCATACATTCATGGATTCGCAATATTCTAATCAGCAATATCAGAGTTGCGCGTAGTAAACAAACCATTGATAATAATCCCATTCAAAGGTCTTAACACTAGGTTTCCTGTTCTCTAAACAGCTAAAAAGCTTCCATTATTTTTAAGGATTGAAACAAGTAAGGAAGAAAGGATACATTTTAAGAGAAGAAAATGGCAAGATTTATGTTGGACGGAGCAGGACAGAACGAGGTCACGCCCCAGGCAATCTTCGAGGACGGAAAAGTACACTTGGGACAGCCAAAAAAATCCCAGCGTATAAAAATGCTTTATTTCGACCAAGTGATAAAGATGAAATAACAAAAAATGAATTGTTAGTCAAAGAGCTGGCTTTGTCTTCTGACATTGGAGAAGTTAAAAGATATTCACTTAAGACAAAAATAAGAAAACACAACATCCCAAAGAGGAAGCATTTGGTACAAAAAACTAGAATGAATGCGATAACAAGAACACCAATATCCAAGAAAAGAACTTCCATTGCATTTCCTTCCAGCGCAAGTGGCAGATCATTGCCTGAACATGATGTTCCTATGTCACGGACTCTTCTTACTGCAGTTGGCCTGTTATTGGACGAAAGAAACCATTTTGAGAAAGATTCAAACGCTCTATCTCTTGCCAAAGTACTTCTTAACATCGACAAAAATACCAGTAAAAAACACATAACTCGTGGTTCTGATTCCCTGAACATAGCATCTTCGCTTGGTGGACTGTCTAATATCTTACGTCTGTTAAACGCTTCTGTATCTCCAAATAGTCCCGGAGGTGAACGGAAATCAACCATTCATACAGAACTAATCAACCCAACGCAACTGGGAATCTCAATATTGAGGCTTTTATTCGGGCACCAGGCTCCCCTTGTTATGAAAGCAGCATATAAACCTTCGTTGCGTTATAATCCAACAACGACAATATCGCCTGTAGCCAATCCAGTTTTTTCACCTTCAAGACTTGCACCACAAATGGATGAATTCACAAAAGGAAAGATAATTCCAAGGAAGAAACATCATAAGAAGACTTTTACGTTTGCACTTGCAAAAGCTGTCAGCGATCTCATCAAATCTATGGCCAAACAAGAATTAAAAAACTATTTACAAAAAATTAATAATCAGCCCAAATTATTCAAACAAACGCAATCTCTACGGATTCCCAACAGCTTTTGGCCTTCTAAAAAGAAGGTTGACGTCCAAGGTAACCGAAAATCGTGGGTTCTCTTGAAAATACCAAGAGCAGGGGATGAAGCTGTCCCTCAGCAAATGATGAACGATGAACCTATTGAAGAAAAACAAAGTAATAAGGAAAAATCTTCTTCAGGAATTGTGGACACTTTAGGTAAACTAAACGAAGCTGATCCACCACTGTCTTTGGAAACCCTCGGTAAAAACATAGGAGGGCCATCAATGAGCGGAGGGAATAGCGAGATAAAGTTGCAGCCAACAAGTAGAGCAGGGTACAAAGTAAGGATTTTACCCTCTTTGAAAGCAAGTGTTGGAAAACAAACTGACAGTTCCCGTGTCAGTGAGAAGCCTGCCAGGAGCCCCCAGCCCAGCCCACAAACCACCGCTGAATTTGCAGAAGCTGTCAAAAAGTTACTGCAGGCGGTGCAATCCAGTATAAAAACTTTACAGAGCAAGCAAATGATAGGACATCCGTCAAATGTACCTTCCATAGTAAGCGACCAACCTCCAAAAGTAAACCAGCGAAATGTAGCCTCCATAGTAAGCGATCGACCCGCAAGGGTCTCCGAAATGACAAATACTGGCAGTGTGCGAGGTATGAGCAGAGACCCGACTCCCATAAATGCCTTTCAACAAGATAAAATAGAGCCAGCTCTTGAAGATATTCATGTTCCGAAACAACCAAGTATCGGCGAATTTTCCACGTTTACAAGGGCTGCTGGACAAAATGAACTTTCCGTCCACGGAAACGATCTGTTTGGCCCATTAAAAGGCTTGGAATTGGCAGCGTCCGAACCTATTACGAAAACAATTTCCCCCACAAAACGGCTCAGTCCAACCGACAATGTGCTATTTGAGTCCGCCACAGAGCTTGGAACAACAAGAGACAAGCAAGAGTCGAGCACAGTGAAGCACATAAAGGAAGGTACGTTTAACATAAAACGATAAGATTTACTCAAAGTCAAAAAGAAAAGGTTACCAATTTACCAGAAATGGCAACTTAAGCAAATGGATTTAAAGGGAGAAATTTTCGATTATTACGAATCTATATAATACCACTTCATTTCCGGAAGGATTCCATCAACTTAACAAGTAAAACAAATTTGGATGCCTCACCAGAAACTATCTTTATTTTTTTATTTCTCACGCATTCCACTATTTTCGTAGATCTTGAACTTTTTGCGGAAAAAAGCCTTCAAGAACATAATCACTTTCGTGAGCAACACCATTCCTCGCGTCTTCGGTGGTCGGATGAACTTGCTACTCAGGCGGAAAAAATGGCATATGACATGGCCATGAGGGGAATCGTTGAGCGATCAGAAGTGGCCACTGGCATGGGATATGGAGAGAATGTCGCTAAGATAACTGGAGTTCCATTCAACGATGCAGGATCAGTAGCAACAGATATCTGGTATAGCGAATCAAGTAATTACAGTTATTCATATCCAAGTGTCACACCGCAAACTGATGCCTTCACCCAGTTAGTCTGGAAGGAAACAAAAGAGATCGGAATGGGCTGTGCTAAGGATGTGGCCACTAATGATTTATATGTGGTAGCCTTGTATAGACCACCTGGGAACGATCGACGAAGGCTAAGGGAAAATGTTATTAACAAAGGAAAAATGACTGAGGACGTTTATGCCACAATATTTAAGAGAACACAACAGGACAAAATTTGACGAAATGTGTCGGTATCAAGTTTTTTAGTTCACGCATATAAATTTTGTCCTGTTAGGGGTTTTAGGGTTACGAAATAACTCAGTCTAGAAAACCCTCTTTAAATAAAGACTTAATTATTATTATAATTATTATAATTATTATTATTATATAAAAAAACAATAGTTCTAGGGATGATTAGATGTTTGGTGATTTAAATTATTTTATGGATAAGAAACAACTGTTGTAAAAGTAATAGGAATAAGAGACATTCCAGCCCTCCCTATCAGGGGCTCAAATTAGACAGGAGGGTCCCTGTCGATCGCCAACGCATCATGGTGTGCTATCGGGATGCTTTCAAATTGACGAGATAGCTTGGTGGCACCAGGTATTGTAAAATAAACAACATTTTTCGATTGAACAGAGCTAGCCAAGTGAAATCAAATCTTATCATTTCACATTCTTTCGTCTGAGCAAAAACATGGGAAACGGAAAACCAGGTTTAGAGACTTGAAAACAATTTCGCACCAGTACAACAGGTGGTCTATTTTTCCAGTGATACCGTTCTAATGATTTTCATTTGAAACTTCTTAACTTGAATATGTGGAAACATTAAAACTCTAACCCTAAACCTTTTTCTCTAATAAAAATTCAAATACCAGGTATATAGATGTGTTTATAAATTCAAATAAACCATTGTTCTTGTATATCTTGAAATAAATAAAATGTGTTTTCTCAAATACCTTGTGGAAATTTACTTGTAACCAAGATCAATAATTTTATTAGCTATATAGAAGGAAATTAAGTAATGATTAGGTTACAAGGTCTAACAGTACTCGTGATAACATAAAAGAAGGATTGGGTCAATTCGATGTTTTGTTATCTCGTCCCTGTGTTAGGGATTCAGCACATTCACATTCACATTCAAGTGTTGCTCTTATGACAAATGTGAATACCACGGGTATCCGCGGATATTCACCTTTACTTCAGAAAATATCAAAAACCAGATCGGGAAGTAGTCTAGCTTTCGAACTGCATGCTACCCACTAGAATATATCTACTCCTCCCACCATTCTTTCGATTTTTCTGGTTAACACTTCTAAACTAATGTCAAAATGCAATTTTGTATCCAACGATGACCAACGGTGTGTTGTGGCGCGGTGCAAAGTTTGAAACGATGTGCAATGATATTACGAAACTACTCATCCGTAGGAAATTTTGTGTTATGAATTGCCCGCCAAAGTAAAGTCCTGCCACGTTTTTAGCGTTAGATCATGTCTTCCAGTTTGTGTCGTTTTCTGTACTTAGATATATATCTCAATTGAATTATTTTACCGGAGATATTTACCCACTTAGAAACTCCACTTAGTTTAAGCACTTAACACAATATGATTGTTGAACCATAACCTGCACCAGTAAATTGTATACCTCCTATTTTAAATCGTGAACCGTGATTTCGAAGCTCAATTATGTCATGGGTAGAGCACCTGTCCCAGATGGTCTTGCATAATTAACACAAACCTATTCATCTTGGCAAAAATGGATTCCATCTATGTAGGGAAAAAAAGGAAAAGTGGTGGAAATAAGCTTGGAATGTGACTGGTAAGTGTATCATAACATTTGCGTTTGCTCTTGATTCAGATATTGCTGAACTTCCCGAGACCCCTGACAGATATACTGTATAACTTGTGGTGTGACCTGTGAGGTGACATTATGTGTTGCTGAAAGATTTTCCCCGGCCTTCTGGTACTAGTAAAGGAAACCGGAGTAGAGATACTAAACAAAGCAGCTTTTTTGCCTATAATAAATGTCTACAAATAAACAAAACCTTGGAAAGTGAAAATGGTTATCTGCTTCAAGGAACAAATTTTATCGTGGTAGAATATTAAGTGATTCGAAATGTTAAGCTTATATAGTCTATAAGCATGAAGATATTGAAATTGATGTAAAAGTAACCTTACAAGCAAGGAAATTTGATGACAAGTCTATTACGTTTTGGTATTTGTGGCTTTAAAATACAGCTAAGGTCTAAATTGACATCAAAGGTGGGCTGCATGAAGCACTGAATTTTCAAAATGGCCCCATGAATGATGGAACAAGCCTTTAGGATTTGTTGGGAATCTTTTTCGCCATAAATTGGAAACTGATGAAGTCGCAAATATTGCCCAGTGTAACCAAAGTAGGTCTATGGGCAAAACTGCTGGCCGCGAACGAAAATGACAAATTTTAAAGCTGACGCTACCAGCAATGTCGTAAATACTGGCACACTGAAATGAGATGAGCACTATGGCCATATTGGCGGTGAATATTACCCGGTGCTCTGCCAAATAAGAAAATAGTAAAGCAGTAAAGTGTTAACTATGGACAGCCTTTTCGTCCTTGTTAGGCCTTGTCAGTATGACATTGCTTAAACTTGGGTACAGGGATATCGCATGACGTTGATATAATAAGAAATGTGTAAGTGTAAAACGTGTGGAATGTGGCTAAGCCGGCGAATAACGATGTTGCGCTTAAGCATCTCTTGCTACTATTTTTTAGTAGTGGCTTGATAACTTAAACAATTTTTAATTGATTGAGTGGCGAAAGTAATTAGCCTTCCCTTGGGTTTGGCATTATAACGATTTGTGATTGCTACAAAGAATACTCGCACCACATTCATAAACCATCAGAAGTAAAACAAAACCAATCCGCCATGACTTAACTCGCACTCGTTTCCCCGCGCTTGTCTTCGTTATGTATTTGCTTCGAGTTCTGGTTGATTCGTCGCATTGTCTGCGTCTGCTGCGATTGGCCAGAACGATTATTGCTTTGGTTTTACAACACTCAATTAAAAACCGGATTACATATTCATGGAAGTTTCACCTGTATTCCTCTCCATCATCCTTGTGTAAAATCATGTAATCATGTTAAGTTTGATGTAGTTTTTTTTTAAAAAAATAGCCGAGCTATTTTTTTAATAAACTGTTATTGTAACGCAGGAAAATAAAGCCACGTTTTCAGTGGCGCGAAACTTCAAAACGCTGACAAAATGATCAAGGCACAAGCGTCACAGCTGTTAATAATAGTATTGCTCTTCAGTACTGAAGGTGAGTTAATAACGCCATATTTATCGCTCCGTTACACACTTCATAACCAAACACCGACACTGAGTACATGACAAATGTCCTAATAGGTTCTCATGGAAGGAAAACAGAAGGGGAAAAGGAAAGGAAAAAATACATTCTCACAGAAGAGAAAACAGCTCGCTCTGCCCTCATTGGAATTAAACCGGAAGATGTTGCGATGAGTGGGAATACAGGTCAGTGAAAAAATTACAATAAATGCACATCCGAGTGACTCGTTAGCGATTCATTCAGCTTAGTTGAGTTATCCATAACTATGAGGTTCACCTTTATTTACATTCTCTATCTGCAGTGTACGCGACAAGACCGAAATGGAGTATGGGTTATAGCGGTTGCATTTTGCACACTAATAACATACAACAACATGAAAAAAAGTTCTATGTTTTTCTATAATCACAAAGTACAAGTTATAGAAAAAATACATAAACTTAGTCAGCAAAATGTTTTGAAAACCTCAAAGTGAACTAAATAGTAAACTTTTATTCTAATTGGGAACAAAACACATTCATTTACGTGCAAAAAAACCTCTTGATTTCTTTCCGACAGGTCTGAAAACAACACAACAACTTAAAGTTTCTAAATACAGTTTCTTAACTGCAGGCTGTTTATGAATGTTATATGCTTGACCAAATTAAATCTTCTTATAATCATTTTCTGTTGGATTGGGAACAAAAATTGACCATCTGTAATATCTTGAAGGTACGTTCTCCCTCTAATCATATTCCCTTTACAAATAAAGAATTCTTACGATTATCTTTAAGGTGATGACAGTGGTTCGAGAAAAAGTGAAGTTAATCTGCTAGATCAGCTGCCAGTCCTTCGAGGTATCAAAACGTTTTAAGCTATTACTGAGTCAGTGCTTGATTATAAAGCTGAGCGCGTACGCACCAAGCAAATAATTCGATGTATTATCTTGCTACATTGTTTAAATGCAGTTACCATCTTTGGTCATTCATCAGTGTTGCTCGCATTTAACGTATAGGTATAGTATAGCGTAAAATGTGCATTGTAACAATCACATGAGCTGAAGATCTTAACAAATTGAACCTTTTTTTTCGCACTCGCCATTTCCACTGACTTCAAGAAGCATGTCGCCTTTTTATTATTTTTTATTCTTTATTTCGGAATGAAGAGGCAAAGAGGTGAAGGAAGTAATAAAAGCTCTCGGTTTTACAACATTCAGGTTTTGAGATTTTTGTTTAATTTTGAAATGTCTTTTCTTTGCAGATGAACAACGTTTGACAAACAGCGCTCTGGATTATTCTAATCACCTGTCTCCACTAGACCAGAGTTTGGTGAAACAATTTGACAAAGGTAATGTTTGATCTTTTTCGTGCTTTTAATGTTCGCGTTCACTGTTTAACATTTAGCCCATTCCTAAATTGATATGCAGTCGCCTCCGAGTGTCTGTACCTGAAACAATTTCAATGTTATCGATAAACATATTTTTTCCATGTACCATCTCTTTCATTTATGAAATTAATTCATATTATATGTATTTTTGCCAGCAAATGCAGGAAATTCAGGAAACCACGACGACTCGTCGCTAGCGTCAAAGCTTCAAGACGGCGAAGTCGATAAGAGTAAGTCCTTTTAGTTGGAATGAGAGGCAAACACAGGTGCTTCTGACTTCTGCTGCGCAAATAAATGGTGCAAACGTGCTGGACTACTCTCCACCTATTAACCACCTTTTAATTGCCGAGCTCAATATTAACCAGATGCTACTTTAGAGGGTAACACCTAGTTCTTTTCCTTCAGATGTTAATAGGAATAGTAGGAACGTCGTTGAGCAGGTAACGAGAGATGGAATGGGAAGAACAGAGTTCAACCCTGAAAGAGTTCTCAAAGAAGACATCAGTAAGAAACCACTTTACTTCTGCACGTGCATGCCATATACACCGTAAATGCACGTTGAAGAACAGTGGATTCTAGTTTCCGACAAAATAATAACGGTTATAGATTATGTTAAATTTGTCGTGTCCCTTTCGGTATTAACTGACATAACAAAGACAAAACTTCCCATATACAAAGAAAAAGGGCTTAGTGATCTAGAAGTCACTTATTTAAGTTTTAAACGGCTATACTGATGGTATATAAGACATATAAGGTTAAACTGAACTATGTCTAAATGACGTTTCCTCTATATGAATTTGCATGGAATTAAGCTGTCCAAACTTGTTTCTTTTGAAGGCACCTTTCGCGGTGGAGAGTTGGACAAGGATTTCTATCACCAAATTAATCAGATCGAGGGCGACCAGCCGCAAGCATCTAATGTGGGGAAAATTAATGACATGTACAAGAACAACCCTTTACCTGAATACAGCTACAAAGAATCAGACTATGGGGAAGTATCTGACTACCACTCCAATGATGACGACCACGATAAATATTATAAAAACAATCCGTTCGACATGCCAAAGAATCCATTTGAAATGCCAACACTTTCCTTGGAAACACCAAAGAATGAATATGAACTCAGTACTCAAGACAAGGAACTCCTTCAAGGCTATTCCAATGATCAACAGCAACACGCTTCCGAATCTGATAATTCGGACCTTTATTCAATGATCGGCAAAAAGGTTGTCCTTGACATGATGAAACAGCGAAATGAATCTCAAGAACAGAGTGAAGAGAATATTAAGCAGAACTTCCTTAAGAAGCTTTTGGGAGGAAATTCGGATCAAAACGATATGGGCGCTGACAAGTTGCTGGTAAATAAAATGACTACAACAACATCTCCTAATCAATTAATCAGACATTTACCTACATTGCCTTCGCAAGGAAATGTTTTAACGTCTGGAAGATTGCCCATTAAAGAAGCACTTTCTCTTGGCGCTCAGCAAGCAAGGCCGCTTAATTTACCAAAGGGAATCAATCTTAGTATACAGGGACATCTTTTTCAAGGGGATCCACTTGCACCAACTCGTATGATTAAAGAGCAGTCGCCAACGGCTCGAGAACCGTCACCTGCTGTTTTGGAACTGCAAAACAAAATGAATGACTTTCAAGAGCAATCAAGCAGAACACCACTGAATAACCATCTTCAATCAAAAGAGGAAGATTCGAAAAAGGAAAACTTTGTTACGCTAAAAATTACTGGCGCTGGAAAACCAGTTAGTTTTAAGGCTGGAACGAGCAATGACGGCTCACTTGTTCTCAAAATACCAGGAAATGTCACATTAGTGGACCCAGCCACAAACAAAGATATATCTGTTCAGGCTACTCTAAATGGAAATGAAAAAGACATGTTGAAAACAAAAATGGCTACGGTTGGCGAACAAATGAACCGTTATCTTTGGGAAACCCAGACAAATCCTACACAGGAATTTGCTAAAAAAGGAAATATGATTGAAGGTAATAACAATAACCAAAACAAAGAAATGGTCAGTTGGCAGATACTGGGTAAAACGAATGCCAAGTTGAATCAAGACGAGATGGAACAAAGCGAAGCAAGAAACATTCTTCAAGATGATCACAAGGTTATATTACATGTGAGGCCAACAAGTGGTCGAGCCGCGTTTTTACCTCCAACCGCTATTCATGACTTAACTGAGACAGCTCCAACCAAATACAACGAACTGAGCCGAGTCTCATTTGCCGGTGTTGGGAAGTCACCACCATCTGAATTATTTCCTCCTAGTTTAAAACTGCAGCAAAATGTCGAGAATAACAAGTTGTTGCCCTTGAAGAGTTTCCTGAGGCCTTCAAAATTCCTCGAGGATTCTGCTATGAACAGGGGAAGGCTTAGCGTTAGTCCTGTTCAGTATGTACCTACTAATGGAATAATGGGCCAGGGTTGGTATTTTTCAACCACTCTTACGTAATATAAAGGATATTTAACAAATAAATTTTAGTTCGCCACTCCATGTCCTCTGATAATTACTGGTTTGACGTCATAGCATGCTATGGCGTCAAACCATTATTTATCTGAGGACATATAATTTTTTTTTTTTTCATAATGAACAACTTTATTTGAAACAGTACATTATTTACATCACAACATTACAATATGATACTATACGGACTACACAGACATACGATTACATTAATAAATTTACTAATATTAATTACAGAAGAACTGTCCATTTTTGGTGAAACGTAGACAAGCATTTCTTTTCAATTGCAATTTCTTTCATTATTTCAATTTTTTCTTGTATTCGCAGCAGGAAGTTACAAAAGTATAATCACCTTGGCGCCTGTTTGACGTGCAAAATATATGATATTTTGCTATTAGAATTGAGTAATTTAATGCCTGCCAGTATTTCGTTTTGTCAAAATAACCGTATAATATGCTACCATATTGCAAAGAAAGTTTTTCACGTGCTTTTCCAAACCACCACTCTTGAAACGTGTTCCCGAAGGATAGTGATTTACTGCATAGGATTAACATATGGTTTAAAGTTTGCTTCTCACACTCACATAACGGACAAAGATCACTCTCAGAAATACCGTCACGGTTAAGGCTTGTTTGAGTAGGGAGTATGTTGTGTATAATTTTGTATTGAAACATTATGAGTTTAACTTCTTTTGTAATTATGAATGGCATTTGGTAAACTTTATGAACATTATTCTCTAAAAAGCCGTATCGTAAAATTTTAGTTTGAGAGGTTGGTGGTACGAAAGTATTTTTTAAGATTACAGAATGAATAGAACTTGTGATTAGAGATGTGGTGGAAGTATCGTTGAGGTTGTTTTGACCATGCATTTTTAAAGCATTTTTCCAGGCGCGAGGAATGGCATTGATAAGACCATAAAACTTCGTAAAGGGTACATCTAAATTAAACTTTGTTTTGAATTCTGAAAAGTTACAAAAGTTGCCTTGTTCATTTAGTAAATCTTGCACATAAATTTTTTAAGAACCATTTTTTAAGAACCATTTTCTATAAAAAACTTGCTTCTTATCAATTAAAATATTACAATTGTTCCATATCATTTCATTTTCAATATTAGTAGTAATATCATCAGGTAACTTTTTGAAGTCGCGCCAATAACCAAGAATCGTACGATAAAAAATAGGGAGGCTCTCTAGCTTAAGTAATTTGGTTTCATAGTTACAGTTTGTCAGGAAAGAGATATTTCCGTGATGATTTACACAATGGTTAGGAATAATTTTCCAAGAAGCAGATGGTTGACTTTGAATTCTACTAATCCAAGCAATTTTTAACGCTTTTTCCATAAGGCCACCTTCTTTTTTTTCTGCGATAATAGTACTTTTTTTAACTTTTGCGGGTTTACCGTTCCAAATGAAACTGAAAATAATTTTATTTATTTGTTGTATATAATGTTTTGGCACATTAACAACTGAAGCGTTAAAAGTCAGTTTAGAGAGCCCTAATGTTTTAACAATATTAATTTTTCTGTACAACGTAAGTTTTCTTTTTTGCCAGGTATTAATGTTTTTTCTAAATCTCGAATTTTGGTTCCAAAGTTGAGCTCTTCCGCATCTGTTTGATTTTGTGAGAAAAATATTCCAAGAGATAGTATCGGTTCTTTTGGCCATTTGAAACCAAAAGGGGTGTCATTGTTGTTTTTCCATTGTCCTAGCCACATTGCTTCAGTTTTAGCAGTATTTATTTCTAGCCCAGAAAGAGTGTTGAAATCATTTAGAAATTTAAGTAGTTCGGAAACGGATTCTCGGTCACGGACAAAGACAGTGGTATCATCGGCGTATTGTGATACTTTTATTTCTTGATTATCTCCTTTGATGCCTTTTATAGATCCATTATTTTTTAAAGCTCTCGCTAGAAGTTCAATCCCCAGGACAAATAGGAGACCCGATAAAGGGTAACCTTGTCGAACACCGCGTTGCAAAGAGAAGAAATTCGAGGCATGACCATTATTTAAAACACACCTAGAAACATTGTTGTAAAATATGTTAAACCAGTTTATAATGTCAGGTCCGAAATTGAAAGATTTGAGAGCGGCGTTAAGGTATGGCCATTCAATCGAATCAAATGCTTTTTTAAAATCGAGAAATATTGCAATGCCTTTTTTGTTTGTCTGGTTAGTGTGTTGTATTATGTCTTGAATAAGCCGAATGTTTTCACCAATGTAACGGCCCTTTACATAACCGGTTTGGAATGTTAGGGAGCACTTTTTCAAGTCTTTTTGCTATGGCTTTAGTAAGGATTTTGTAATCGACATTAAAGAGTGATATAGGCCTTAAATTTTCTAAAATAGTTGTGTCTTTAGACTTTTTTGGAATAAGCGAGATGATACCTCTCCTCTCACTAATAGATAGCATCCCCGATTGAAAGGCAAAGTTGAAACTATCTGTCATTTCTTTGCTGATTTCTGGCCAAAAAAAGCGATCGGAATTCAACAGGAAAACCATCAGTATCAGGTGTTTTATGTTTTTTTTAAATCTTTTTGTGCGTTAAAGCATTCTTCTACGGTGATTTGGCCTTCACAAGAATTCATTTCTTCCTCGTTTAAAGTGGTTATGTTTTCTGGGTTGAAGAAAGCTGATTCTTTGAATTCAGATTCAGTATTTGTGACCATTGATTTGTAAAGAGATTCATAAAAACATTTTTCCTCTTCTAGAATTTTGAATTGATCATCAGTGTAAACGTTTTCGGCTAATTTTAATCTTGTCACTGTCTTCTTGGCGTGATTTCGTTTTTCTAGGCCGTAAAAGTATTTCGTATTGCGTTCACCTTGTTCGTACCATCTTACTTTACTTCTCAAAATCGCACCTTTCGCTCTATATGTCATTATTTTTTTAAGACGAGATTTTTCAATTTCAAGTTCAAGTATGAAGTTTTTTATATTGTGTGGATGTTTCTCGGCTTGTGCTTGTAACTTGTCTACTTTTGCTTGTATGGTTTTTTCCTTGTCCCTAAATATTTTTGCCTTTCTTTTAGAGTATTTAACTGTGAAACCTCTAATTTCCATTTTTATAAGATCCCATCTCAAACCTAAGTTTGTAATATTATTGTATTTTAATTTAAAATCAAGAAGATTTTCTCGTAAAGCTGCAATATATTTTTCGTCCTCAAGAAGTGAGATATTAAACTTCCAAAAGCCTGGACCTTTCTTCTGAGCTGAGACATCGGATTGTAGATGAATTGAAACGGCTGAATGATCACTCTTGGCCCAAGAGTGATCATTCGGGTGCCAGAATAATTTCACATTTTATATTTGCAAGGGTGCGAAATTCTTTTGAAATTAAAAAGTAATCTAAACGGCTTTGTATTTTTAAGGATTTGTTTCTCCAAGTGAAACGAGACAAGTCTGGGTTTAAAGTTCGCCAAATGTCACAAAGATTGTATGAATTACAAAACTTTCTAATTTCTTTAAAGTGTATATGACAGTTATTTTTTTATTTGCTTGATCGAATCTACATGATGTTCTGATAAGGAAATGGATAAACAATTTTCGATATCGACTTTCCTACTCCGCGTTTTGGCCGTCTAAAAACGTGAAATTTCACTTCCGATGTGTTACAAAACCGCGCAAGAAGAAAGACTGGAAATAGTCCGCTGTGACGTCAATACAAGAATGCCAGTGTCGCGATTTCTCAGTTACTCCGTTTTTTGGTGCGTGTTGCTACAACCATAGACAACACACCTTAATAGAACCATGTTTCTTCCTCAGGGCGCATCAAAAAATGTGAGGAACTGAGAAACCTCGACACCGGCATTCCTGTATTGACAAGTTGACTTGTTGATTAGCGTCATTTGGCGCGTAAATGTTAACGAGAACAAAGGGGATTCCATGAATTAACATTTCTAAAATAATGAACCTTCCTTTTGTATCAGCAGTAAACTTTTCTACTTTGAAATCCAAAGAAGGGTTAATTAGTATCATGACACCTTTACTGTGATTTGTACCGTGACTAAAGAAAACCTTCCCACCCCATTCATTTTCCCATCTGGATGTGCATAAATTAGTGCTATAACATTCTTGCAGAAAAACAGTCTTGTTTCTGTTTGTGCAACCATCGAAAAACCAAACGACGTTTAAGAGATTTGTTCAGACCTCTGACGTTTAACGACAGGCATTTTAAATTCAGAGCATTAGTTGTGTTTATTTTAGGTGTTTGTATATCAGTATACGGAGAGCAGTCAGCACAGGCGTCAAGAATGAATAATATGAGATCAATTCCTCATGCAAGATACAGACTGTAATATTTGCAAAGCAACAGAAATGATCGCAACATTTAGCTTTGGTAGACAGTCGAACATAAAACAAATGTTTACCTAATAACAAAGCAAGCGCAAGCACAGCTAGAGAGTACAAAAACATAAATACATACAGTATGCTTACCTTTTGTTCCTGAGAACTTATTAAAACAAAGGGTAACACTTCTTTAGGATTGCCATGTCCACAGGTAAAATTTGGTGGTAGCTAAATTTTACGCCTATAATCTTTCAAAACAATCATCGGAAATAAATAATTTGCATAACCAAGATTGAATATGCAAAATAAAAACAACAAAGTTTTATAATTTTATGTACTTTCCATCAATAAATAGTTTGTCAGGCTCCGATTTGCTGAAATATGCCTTTTTTTTCCTTCACTTCTAGCTTTTTTCAAAAGCTTAATCTGAGGTTTCCTCAAATCGTGTAATGCTTTGGGAATATCTTCATACATTTTAAAAGATGTATTCTTCAATTTATGTCCACATTTAAAAACGCGTTCCCTGTCGGAGTATCTTAAGAAGCGCGCGATGATTAGCCTTCCATCGAGTCCTGGTCTTCCAATTCTATGGACACGTTGAAATTCAATTTCCTTTGCTTCTTCAATACCTAATATGTTTTCCATGAAGTCGACCAGCTTTGCGTTTGTATCTTCTCTCAAGTCGTCGTTTGCTTGTTGTGGTTGTTCCGCGATACCTTCAAATTTTAAGTTTTCTCTTCGACTATAAGCTTCGAGATATAACAGCTCCTTTCGGACATCGCTAATTTCTGTTTTCCGATTTTCGGTTTCATCCAAAATGATATTATTTAATTCATCGACGCGGTTTCCCACGAACGTAGTGCTCTTCTCGACTTCTTTGAATTTGTTGTCAAGACTTTTATGCTTTTGCTTCATTGAAGTAACGTCGCTTTCCAAAGCCGCAACAGAGCATTGAAGACCTTTTAACACTGTATCAATGTCACCTATTTTTTTTTTCTAACGTCGAGTTTGTTTAGCTTGGTTAAGATTAAGTCCATCTTCTCCGCGAGACCTTCCGACAAATTCAGCGCAGCCATTGCTTCGTCTTCGGATTCTTCAGATAAGCTGGAAGATGATTCGAGTTTTGGTCGTTTGCTGACCGGGGAAGATTCTTGCGAGCTTTCAGATAGTGTTGCTTGTCGCTCTTTCTGTTTATCTGTTGAGATCTTCGTTTCCATAGGCGTTTATGAGTTATAAAAAAATACCCGTAGACACAGCCATCGAAGACACGTCTACATCACATCGCCGCACGTGAGGACATATAATGGCGAACTAAAATATAATTGCTTTTCACCATAACAAAAACATTTAACTCGGAAACATCATGTTCAATTTGGCCTCAAAATCCATCGAGCGTGTTGAAACTTTGATTATCACGGAAACTTTTGATTTCACAGACAAGAATACGAAATAAAACTTTCAAGTCATTCGTTTACTTACCTTTCTTCCAACTTCATTTTGAGCGTATTATCCTCTTTGGCGAACGTTTGCTGAATGAAGCAGTAGCGTTTTGCGCCCTGTTTTGACTTGAAAAAAGTTTTCCAGGTTACCGAAGTCCTCGAGTCCACAACCGTCCCAAGTTCTGCTCCAAACGTTTGAGCTTTGACTTGCGTGGAATTTTTGCCAATGGCAAATGTGATACTTGATTAGAAACGGTGATAATTCGCAGAAATGGACGGAGAAAGCGGCTATGTTGCAAACCAAACCGAAATTTTACAGTTATGGTAAAAACATAATTGTGTTAGCCTTCGCGTAAAATTGCTATTAGCTATATTGCCATGCGCATCTTGATGATCAATGGGACAATAGATGATAAGGGTGCTGCTGTTATTGTTTTGGGTTGTATTTGCCCAGCCTCACCCTTCGATCAGCACTCAAAAAATATATATATAAATTCATATTAATTCACTTGTGCAATTATTCAGAAAAAGAGAGAAACTCCTGGTCTCCGTGTTCAGTGACTTGTGGTGAAGGTATTCAAGCCAGGGCACGGTTGTGCGAGGGAACACAGTGTAAGGGGTACAGGACAGAGAGCAAGGCTTGTTTCGTGCAAGCATGTCCTGGTAAGACCAAACATACATTGAGTTTAATAAAGAAAATTAAATAGCTTATTTCCAAACTAACGAGTATGAAGATAAGCTAAACTTCACCGTTTATTACTTTTTAATGAACGCTCTGATGCTAAGAAAGGTTGATAGTTGTCTATTTGAGACTTTAGGAATCAATTTTTCAATCCAATGAATATCGTCTTCACTTCACTTGAGTCCTCTTCATAGATTTACTTCAATCCTCGATGAACTGTTTAAGAAGAAACTCGACCAAAAACGTTGCTCGCATAGCGTTATTGTAAATGGTATTTAACCTATCAGAGTGTGTCTTGGACAAGTACCTAGATTATTTTATAACAGCTATACAGTAAAGCACATATATGCATCCAAATGTTAATCTTTATCAACTATCTTATTGACAGAGAAAGTATTCGTAATCAGGACAAAATCTGAATCCGATCCACAGATATCCTGGAATTTAAAAACCCTTTGTTCATTTTTTTTTTATCTCTTTGAAAGGTTCTGTCAGAAACTGTTCAGGGAGTATAAACTCTAACATGGATACAATGTGCGACTTATAACTGCGTCTTTTATTCAGATGAATCTCCTAGTTAACTTCTAACACCAGAGTAAATTTGGGGGCAGAAGTGTTTCGAACTTTACTCTATATTGCTTGAATTTCTTATCTTTCAGAACAGCTAGGAAGAGCTGGTCTTCGTCTACATAACAAGTTCAGAGCGTGGCATAAGAGTCCCCCGCTTACGTGGTCTAATCGATTGGCTGACAAGGCACAAAGAATCGCAAAAGAAATGGCCGACAAGTCCACCCGATTAGCGGACATGGAAACTGAATACTCTGGTATCAATATCGCTGAGCTTTGGCACAGTTATGACATCGCTGCCGAGAAAGCAACCGCCGAATGGTACAGCGAGGTGAAGAGTTACGACTTCGAAGATCCAGAAATCAGTGGCGAGAATAAGCACTTTACACAGCTCATATGGAAGGGCTCGAAAAGGATCGGAATTGGAGAAGCCAAAAGTGAAGATGGAAAACACACATTTGTGGTGGCGCTTTATGATCCTCCTGGGAACATAAGGACTAAAGAGAGAAGCAACGTGCATAAGCCTGAATCACCAAATTAGAAATATAACTGAAGCCTATATATTATAATACACATGCAGTGTATTATATTCGGCCCTTGTGGGGCTTTTTTCGCTGTGGCTGTGAAATGCAGTCACATGTCTAGGTGTTAAACCCCACGCCGGCATGAAATTTTTTCCGGATACACTGATACATTTTTGTACCGTGTGCGTTGACATAAACCCGGAGTTTCATTTGATATGTGATTGGTTAAAAACATCATACGATACTATTTCCAGTCAACCGGATACCGGTTTCACCACCTTTTAATTTTATAATACCAATGTATGTTTAAACGATTAGTACTGAAATGGGAATGCGATTAAGCTATCCGTATCCTTCTCAGACTGGATATCGAATTTCTAAATGATAAAGTCAAATGCCATAACTTGTTTGTAGGGACATCAAAACGCTGTTAGGTAGATTTTATAAACGTATTCTAGGTCTATACACATAAAAATGCTATCGCGAGAAAAAGTATAAACTCCATAACTTAAAAAATATACAACTGTAAGAAGACGCCACTTTGAAACCTTTTTAATATAAAAATATTTCGTTCTTTAACATATGGTTACGGCAAATCATTATATTGTATCATAAAAACGTTTTACATTTCTTATCCTACAAAACTTTTCTAATTTGGTGCATCTCAAATAAATTAAACATTTGTAACATAGAAGTATACCTCGAGAATGTACGAAGGATAAGTTAATGGAAATCTTTGATGCGGTCAAGACGACCGCGCACATTACAATTTCTTTACCGTCGTTGCCCATCGAGATCTATATATTGGTTAGTGTGGCTGCCCATATGTGTGGCTACCCATGTGTGGCTACCCATGTGTGGCTGCCCATGTGTGGCCAGCCGTGGGGTGTGGCAAAAGATCGGCCACTGTGCGTCAGGCTCAAGGACTATTCTAACCCAGACAATCACACTAAACAGAATACTATTAACTAAGAGAAGAACGTCGGCCAACTATATATATGTTATTTGCCGGCCGGGAGGTCCGTATAGGAAAAAACTTTGCCGCGAGGTCTCGAGTACGGCCTGAGGCCGGATGAGGGCCGTACTCAAAACCGTGGGCACAGTTTTTTTAGTATACGGACCTATCAAGGCCGGTAAATAATGCTATAACTTAAGAATTTGCTAAGAGTACCTTAATACACAGCTTTCCAACTGCTTCTCAGGCACCTAGAGCTTAACTGACACAACGCGCGCAAAACCTGAATTTTACAAACTTGAACTTGGATCTTCACAACTTTTTTTCACTTTTTTTTAGTATAAACAGAATAAGTTGCAAAGCAACCTTTTTTCCATCAGTTTTTTCTTCGGCGATGGAAATAAATGCTGTGTATCTTTCTTGAGCCACAGAGCATCTTTAGCAAGTTTTTTGAAACTGAGTGTAAGATCCAAGTGTAAGATTTTTTGCATAATTCGTTTTTACCCTTTTGTTGCGTACGTATCAGGCTTATAGTTCATTACATCCCTTTCTTTAGTTTCTTTGTGCGCATTTAGGTGTTTAGTTCTTAGTGTTATTTAGCGCCCCCTCGTTAGCGTCTCTTTACTTTGCATCTTTATTAGCGCCTTTTTTGGTTTCTTTAGTTTTCTATTCCGCATATTTAAACCGTATTTTTACATCGCCGTTAGCAGTGCAATTTTTGCAGTTCATTCTAGTTCGCGCTTAGCGCAGTTCTCTTTGGTCTTTCAAGTGCCTTCGTCGCGTTTTACGCAGTTCGCTACAACAGCAGTTTTCTCTGGCCGTAACAATGTAAGTGTGTTTCACAGTCCTCGCTTATCGCAGTTTCGTTGTTTCTTTATGTCGAATTTTCCTTAGTCGCAACTTGTAATTTTTTGCTGTTTTACTGTTTTTAGTTTTAACCCACGCACCCACGCACAACTCGTTCTTTGTATCACGTCTTCGTATCACGTCTCTTCGTATCAAATAAACCTGCGTTTGAATAGTGGATTTATTGGTGGTGTTGTCATTTCCGGCCACGAGAGCTATTCGCTTACTGCAGTTTCATCGTTGAAAATTGTTCAGGACATGTCGTTTTTGTCATGAGCGTCAGCCATTGGCAGTTTACAGAGCCCGTCGCCCGGCGAGTTGGAACACGTGTGCGACAATCGAATCGTACGTTAGATTTGGAGGCCGTTCGCCTGGAAAGACTTCGTTTAAAGAAAAATTCGAGATCGGGTCACGCATCTACAGTTACCGCCATTTCGAATGAAATCTCTGGTTTGTTATCTGACGATCGCAGTCTTCAGGAGGTGAAAGAGAAGCTTGTTCATTTGGACAGCGCCTTTGAAAGATTTAAAGAGGCCCATCGCGACTATGTCAGTGAAATTCCGGATGAGAATGCCATTGCTGAGGGTCAACGCTATCTTGAAAACAAAAAGAGAGAGTTTTGTGTTCTCCGTCAGCAGATCATCGATTGGATCACTGAGACTGAGCACAAACTGTTAGAAGAATCGCTTCAAGTGGATTCAGCGGTGAAACCCGAGGATTCAATTAGCTGTGCTGGCACGTCGATTCCCTCTGGTGCTTCCAAGGTTTCAAAACATTTTAGTCGAACAAGTTCCCGTGGTGGCCGTGCTTCATCAGTTGCAACTGCAAGAGCCAAAGAAGCCGCAAGAGTTGCTGAGCTAAAAACCGAAATTTCTATGCTCGAAAAGCGTCAGGCTCTCGAAGAGAAAAAGTTTCGTCTGCAACAGGAAGAGTTCCGCCTTAAGCTTGAAAGTGAAGTGGTTAAGACATCAGCAAAGGAGAGGGTATACGCAGCAATGACCACCCCTTCTCTACCAGAACTAAAGCCCTTGAAATTGGAAACAGAGTTCCAGGATCAAGATCTGCGCGTTACCTGTTCCCGCGCGAAAAGAACGATCCCAAGAGAAGTTCCCCACCCAGGCCAGGGCGCGTCTGGGGATTCCGTTCCGTTAGGCCCGCCTGAACACTCAGCTTTTGCAGTCGGTGAGGATCTACGAAAGGAGACGATTGGTTTACAGCGCCAGCAGACTGTCCTTCAGCTTCAGCAGAATAGAATAGTGGAATTGTTGTCGCACAATCAGAATAGAAGCAGACTTCCACAGCCCCGTGTTTCTGTCTTTGACGGAAACCCCCTTGAGTACCGCACCTTCGTTCGCGCTTTTGAGAGTTTGATTGAGTCCAGAACATATAGTAGTACTGACAGACTATACTACCTGGAGCAATTCACTGCAGGGGTCGTTAAAGAACTTGTAAGATCCTGTCATCATCTACCGCCGGAAAAAGGTTATGATGAGGCTCGCAGGCTTTTGAAAAGGAAGTACGGCGATGATTACCGCATAGCATCCGCTTATGAGACAAAGGCCCTCGACTGGCCGAGCATAAAGGCAGAAGATGGTGTGGCTTTAAACCGTTTTTCAATCTTTCTGGCAAGTTGTAAGAACGCTTTGGCAGGTAGCCAGTACATCTCCAAGTTTGATCAACCGGGAAACATCCAAAAGTTGGTGCTCAAGCTTCCTTACAACATGAGGGAAAGATGGCGTCGCACAGCCGATGACATTATGGAACGACAGATAAGGCCAGTGTACTTCAGTGACCTCGTTGCTTTTGTTGATCGTGAAGCTAGGATACTAACCAACCCAGTCTTTGGCAAGATCTCCGATACCGTACGATCGGCGCCTGGTCAGCGGTCCTCTGGTGGCAAGACATCCAATTCTAAGAATCTCAGTCTTTTAGCGCAAGTAGAAGGCAGCGAAAGTCCCCCCAGTGAGACAGTTCCGCAAGGTGCAAAGGAGCCAAGTCAGCGCGCCGGTGGAGAGCAGAGACCTCAGGTGCGCAAGGATCAGGCATCCGGAACCGATCCCCCTCCCTCGCAAGGAAAAGTTCGGTGTCTCTATTGTAGCAGAAACCACGCCCTTGAGGATTGTCAGTCATTACGTTGGAAACCCTACCCAGAAAGGATTCAGTTCCTGGTATCTAACAAATTGTGCTTCGGATGCTTATCTAATGAACATGTCTCAAGGTTTTGCACGCAGAGGAAAGCTTGTAAAATTGCGAACTGTAAAATAAAGCATCCTACTATTCTTCACACAAGCCCTCGTGAGAGAGCAGCAGTAGATGTCGGTGTTGGCACGGAGGACGACCTTAGCACTCAGGCTCGTAGTAACATGGTAAACATGGGCATCAATGCCAGCGGCCGGATCTTGGATGAGAGTCACAGGACAGGCATGGCCGTGATACCAGTTAAAGTAAGGGCAAGGAATAGTGATCAGAGGGTCATCACCTACGCTTTTCTGGATAGCGGCAGCAACTCCAGTTTCTGCACTGAATCACTGATGAAGCAGCTCGGGATTAGCGGTCAGCAGGTCAAGATATCGCTGTCCACCCTGGAAAAGAAGAATAGCGTCGCCAACAGCGTCTTAGTTCGCGATCTTCTTGTGTCCGATTTGGACGAGAACGAGTGGGTTAGCCTCCCGACCCTTTACACCAGACCGGAGATCCCTGTATGCAGCAATGACATTCCAACTCAAGAGGACGTTGATCAGTGGCCCCACCTGCAAGGAGTCTTTCTGCCGCATCTCCATGCTGAAGTTGGCCTTTTGATTGCCAGTGATGTTCCCAAGGCCCTTGATCCACTTGAGATTAAGCACAGTCAAGATGGTGGTCCATATGCTTCAAGAACGCGCACTGGCTGGGCAGTTAACGGTCCCCTTGGCCGTCGTCGCCATGGGTCACAGCCATCGAGTTTCGTTGCTAAAGTCAATCACCAGTTCCAGCAGATGATAGAAGATTTCTACAATCGCGATTTTACTGATCCCATCGTTGACGGCAAGACAGAGATGTCTCAAGATGAACCTAGATTCATGCAGATCGCCGAGCAGACTGTGGAGCTGAGAAATGGGCACTATCAAATCTCTTTACCGTTTAAAGATCGCCAAGCCCCTGTACCCAACAACAAAGCTCAGGCCTGGCAGCGCGCCATTTGGTTGAAGAAGAAGCTGGAGAGAGACCCGAAATTGTATCAAGATTACAAGGCCTTCATGAAAGACATTCTGTCTAAAGGATACGCGCGCAAAGTTTCTCCCGATCAGAAGAGCCTCGTGAAGGACACCGCCTGGTACATACCACACCATGGAGTATACCATCCTCCATGCCGGGAAAAATCCACGTTGTGTTTGATTGTTCAGCCAAGTTTATGGGCAAGTCTCTCAACGACATGTTGTACAAGGGCCCAGACCTAACCAGTTCGCTTGTTGGAGTCCTTTCAAGGTTTCGCGAGGATAGAGTAGCAGTTATGGCGGATATAGAGTCCATGTTCTATCAAGTTAGAGTTCCGGATCCCGATAGTTCCTTTCTGCGGTTCCTTTGGTGGGAGGATGGCAATATGGCGCGCGAACTGCAGGAATATCAAATGGTCGTACACCTGTTCGGAGCTATTTCGTCACCAGCTTGCGCAAACGTCGCACTCCGTAAGACAGCAGAAGATAATCGACACAGCTTCCCTCCTGACGCCATTAGCACAGTTAAAAGGAATTTTTATGGGGACGATTGTCTAAAGTCCCTTCCCTCCAAATTGCAAACCGTCGAGCATGTTGACAGTTTACGAACTTTACTTCCACGTGGTGGTTTTAGTTTAACCGAATGGGTCAGCAATAGCCGTGATGTTCTGGAAGCCATTCCTGAGCAGGAGCGAGCGAAAGAGATCAAGAACATCGACGCACGCAAGGTTGAGTTGCCTGTTCAGCGAGCCCTCGGAGTTCAATGGTGCGTGGAATCGGACTCATTTCGCTTCAGAGTCAACATAAACTCTCGTCCACCAACGCGTAGGGGAATCCTGTCTGTAGCCAGTACCGTTTTCGACCCGCTGGGTTTCCTCTCACCCTTCATTCTAACCGCAAAAGAAATTCTTCAAGATCTCTGTCGTATCAAGCTTGGATGGGATGATGAAATCCCAGCTGAATGCACTACACGTTGGGAGAATTGGTTAACGGATCTTCCAAAGCTCTCGAAGTTTGCTGTGAGTCGCTGCTTAAAGCCAGCGGATTTTGGTCAAGTTAAATCCAGTCAGCTACATCACTTCTCCGATGCATCTGAAGCTGCTTATGGTTCAGTGACTTATCTTCGACTTGTTAATGACGAGGACCGGGTTCATTGTTCATTCCTGTTTGGTAAATCACGCGTTGCCCCTTTGAAAGCCGTTTCGGTTCCTCGATTAGAGCTCTCAGCCGCGACCGTTTCTGTGCGACTAAACAAGATGCTCAAAGGAGAGCTAAAGATGCCTCTTAATTCCGAATCCGTGTTTTGGACAGACAGCATGTCAGTACTTCGTTATGTGAAGAACGAAAATGCGCGATTTCACACGTTCGTTGCCAATCGAATTGCCATACTACGAGACGGCTCAAATCCAGATCAGTGGCGCTTTGTGGAAGGTGTAGTTAATCCTGGAGATTACGCTTCAAGAGCAATGACCGCCGATGCTTTGATAAGTTGTCGAAGATGGTTAATGGGGCCGGAGTTTCTCTGGAAGCCAGAAGAAGATTGGCCTAGGAACCCTGCTTCATCGCTCGTTACTTTTCAAGACGGAGACCCGGAAGTGAAAGTGGTTTACAAGGTTTGTCAGGCCTCAGTATCCGAGTCTGCCCATCCTTTAGTTGAGTACTTTCAACGAGCGTCTTCATGGCACCGACTGAAGAAGTCTGCAGTTGCATGGTTTTTACGGTACCGTGGAAACTTGCGAAGACTAAGTAAACGCGGGAAATCAAGAAAGCCAATCCAATCCACCCCCATCCTTTCTTTACCACCGATCACCGTTGCAGAGATGGAAATCGCGGAGCTAGAGATCCTTAGGAATGTGCAGCAGTTTCATTTTCCGGAAGAGCTTGAGTTGCTGAGCAAGTCTGTAAACGGTGCGCAAGTCAAGAAGAGTAGCTGCCTTCGAAGTCTGGATCCCATCTTAGTCAACGGAGTTTTACGTGTCGGTGGGAGACTAAGTTTAGCGTCCACTGCATTCGAGACCAAACACCAGATTATTCTACCCAAGAACGATCACGTGACCAACCTTGTAGTTGAGTATTACCATCAGATTTCCGGACACTCAGGCAGAGAGTACGTTATCAGTGTTGCGCGCGAGAAGTTTTGGATCATAAATGCCAGTTCTGTTGTTAGAAAGGTCCTTTCCAAGTGTTTTAGTTGCCGGCGACGTCAAGGCCCAGTTTGTGAACAGAAGATGGCTGACCTCCCCGTGGATCGCGTTACCCCTTGTCAACCACCTTTCACATCCGTCGGCATTGATTGTTTTGGTCCTTTTCAGGTACGCCGTGAGCGAAGTCTTGTGAAAAGATATGGGGTCATTTTCACATGCCTTGCAATCCGTGCAGTACACCTCGAGGTCGCCCACAGCTTGAAAACCGATTCATTCTTGATGGCTCTCAGACGATTCGTGGCAAGAAGGGGTCAAGTAAAGGGAGCAGTTTTGGAGAGGCCAATAGACAAACTTTGCCTGCTTATAGAGGCTTGAACTCACCTTCTCGAGTAACTTTTGTGCAATTTGCTGAACTCAAGACAAGAGAACGTTGGAAACTCTTAGAAATCTTTGATTATAATAATTTAATAATTTAATAATTTAATGATTATTTAATTTAAGTGCCTAGCGCATGCTCGCCACTACTTAGGGGCCGGTATGTAAGATCCAAGTGTAAGATTTTTTGCATAATTCGTTTTTACCCTTTTGTTGCGTACGTATCAGGCTTATAGTTCATTACATACCTTTCTTTAGTTTCTTTGTGCGCATTTAGGTGTTTAGTTCTTAGTGTTATTTAGCGCCCCCTCGTTAGCGTCTCTTTACTTTGCATCTTTATTAGCGCCTTTTTTGGTTTCTTTAGTTTTCTATTCCGCATATTTAAACCGTATTTTTACATCGCCGTTAGCAGTGCAATTTTTGCAGTTCATTCTAGTTCGCGCTTAGCGCAGTTCTCTTTGGTCTTTCAAGTGCCTTCGTCGCGTTTTACGCAGTTCGCTACAACAGCAGTTTTCTCTGGCCGTAACAAAGTGTGTTTCACAGTCCTCGCTTATCGCAGTTTCGTTGTTTCTTTATGTCGAATTTTCCTTAGTCGCAACTTGTAATTTTTTGCTGTTTTACTGTTTTTAGTTTTAACCCACGCACCCACGCACAACTCGTTCTTTGTATCACGTCTTCGTATCACGTCTCTTCGTATCAAATAAACCTGCGTTTGAATAGTGGATTTATTGGTGGTGTTGTCATTTCCGGCCACGAGAGCTATTCGCTTACTGCAGTTTCATCGTTGAAAATTGTTCAGGACATGTCGTTTTTGTCATGAGCGTCAGCCATTGGCAGTTTACAGAGCCCGTCGCCCGGCGAGTTGGAACACGTGTGCGACAATCGAATCGTACGTTAGATTTGGAGGCCGTTCGCCTGGAAAGACTTCGTTTAAAGAAAAATTCGAGATCGGGTCACGCATCTACAGTTACCGCCATTTCGAATGAAATCTCTGGTTTGTTATCTGACGATCGCAGTCTTCAGGAGGTGAAAGAGAAGCTTGTTCATTTGGACAGCGCCTTTGAAAGATTTAAAGAGGCCCATCGCGACTATGTCAGTGAAATTCCGGATGAGAATGCCATTGCTGAGGGTCAACGCTATCTTGAAAACAAAAAGAGAGAGTTTTGTGTTCTCCGTCAGCAGATCATCGATTGGATCACTGAGACTGAGCACAAACTGTTAGAAGAATCGCTTCAAGTGGATTCAGCGGTGAAACCCGAGGATTCAATTAGCTGTGCTGGCACGTCGATTCCCTCTGGTGCTTCCAAGGTTTCAAAACATTTTAGTCGAACAAGTTCCCGTGGTGGCCGTGCTTCATCAGTTGCAACTGCAAGAGCCAAAGAAGCCGCAAGAGTTGCTGAGCTAAAAACCGAAATTTCTATGCTCGAAAAGCGTCAGGCTCTCGAAGAGAAAAAGTTTCGTCTGCAACAGGAAGAGTTCCGCCTTAAGCTTGAAAGTGAAGTGGTTAAGACATCAGCAAAGGAGAGGGTATACGCAGCAATGACCACCCCTTCTCTACCAGAACTAAAGCCCTTGAAATTGGAAACAGAGTTCCAGGATCAAGATCTGCGCGTTACCTGTTCCCGCGCGAAAAGAACGATCCCAAGAGAAGTTCCCCACCCAGGCCAGGGCGCGTCTGGGGATTCCGTTCCGTTAGGCCCGCCTGAACACTCAGCTTTTGCAGTCGGTGAGGATCTACGAAAGGAGACGATTGGTTTACAGCGCCAGCAGACTGTCCTTCAGCTTCAGCAGAATAGAATAGTGGAATTGTTGTCGCACAATCAGAATAGAAGCAGACTTCCACAGCCCCGTGTTTCTGTCTTTGACGGAAACCCCCTTGAGTACCGCACCTTCGTTCGCGCTTTTGAGAGTTTGATTGAGTCCAGAACATATAGTAGTACTGACAGACTATACTACCTGGAGCAATTCACTGCAGGGGTCGTTAAAGAACTTGTAAGATCCTGTCATCATCTACCGCCGGAAAAAGGTTATGATGAGGCTCGCAGGCTTTTGAAAAGGAAGTACGGCGATGATTACCGCATAGCATCCGCTTATGAGACAAAGGCCCTCGACTGGCCGAGCATAAAGGCAGAAGATGGTGTGGCTTTAAACCGTTTTTCAATCTTTCTGGCAAGTTGTAAGAACGCTTTGGCAGGTAGCCAGTACATCTCCAAGTTTGATCAACCGGGAAACATCCAAAAGTTGGTGCTCAAGCTTCCTTACAACATGAGGGAAAGATGGCGTCGCACAGCCGATGACATTATGGAACGACAGATAAGGCCAGTGTACTTCAGTGACCTCGTTGCTTTTGTTGATCGTGAAGCTAGGATACTAACCAACCCAGTCTTTGGCAAGATCTCCGATACCGTACGATCGGCGCCTGGTCAGCGGTCCTCTGGTGGCAAGACATCCAATTCTAAGAATCTCAGTCTTTTAGCGCAAGTAGAAGGCAGCGAAAGTCCCCCCAGTGAGACAGTTCCGCAAGGTGCAAAGGAGCCAAGTCAGCGCGCCGGTGGAGAGCAGAGACCTCAGGTGCGCAAGGATCAGGCATCCGGAACCGATCCCCCTCCCTCGCAAGGAAAAGTTCGGTGTCTCTATTGTAGCAGAAACCACGCCCTTGAGGATTGTCAGTCATTACGTTGGAAACCCTACCCAGAAAGGATTCAGTTCCTGGTATCTAACAAATTGTGCTTCGGATGCTTATCTAATGAACATGTCTCAAGGTTTTGCACGCAGAGGAAAGCTTGTAAAATTGCGAACTGTAAAATAAAGCATCCTACTATTCTTCACACAAGCCCTCGTGAGAGAGCAGCAGTAGATGTCGGTGTTGGCACGGAGGACGACCTTAGCACTCAGGCTCGTAGTAACATGGTAAACATGGGCATCAATGCCAGCGGCCGGATCTTGGATGAGAGTCACAGGACAGGCATGGCCGTGATACCAGTTAAAGTAAGGGCAAGGAATAGTGATCAGAGGGTCATCACCTACGCTTTTCTGGATAGCGGCAGCAACTCCAGTTTCTGCACTGAATCACTGATGAAGCAGCTCGGGATTAGCGGTCAGCAGGTCAAGATATCGCTGTCCACCCTGGAAAAGAAGAATAGCGTCGCCAACAGCGTCTTAGTTCGCGATCTTCTTGTGTCCGATTTGGACGAGAACGAGTGGGTTAGCCTCCCGACCCTTTACACCAGACCGGAGATCCCTGTATGCAGCAATGACATTCCAACTCAAGAGGACGTTGATCAGTGGCCCCACCTGCAAGGAGTCTTTCTGCCGCATCTCCATGCTGAAGTTGGCCTTTTGATTGCCAGTGATGTTCCCAAGGCCCTTGATCCACTTGAGATTAAGCACAGTCAAGATGGTGGTCCATATGCTTCAAGAACGCGCACTGGCTGGGCAGTTAACGGTCCCCTTGGCCGTCGTCGCCATGGGTCACAGCCATCGAGTTTCGTTGCTAAAGTCAATCACCAGTTCCAGCAGATGATAGAAGATTTCTACAATCGCGATTTTACTGATCCCATCGTTGACGGCAAGACAGAGATGTCTCAAGATGAACCTAGATTCATGCAGATCGCCGAGCAGACTGTGGAGCTGAGAAATGGGCACTATCAAATCTCTTTACCGTTTAAAGATCGCCAAGCCCCTGTACCCAACAACAAAGCTCAGGCCTGGCAGCGCGCCATTTGGTTGAAGAAGAAGCTGGAGAGAGACCCGAAATTGTATCAAGATTACAAGGCCTTCATGAAAGACATTCTGTCTAAAGGATACGCGCGCAAAGTTTCTCCCGATCAGAAGAGCCTCGTGAAGGACACCGCCTGGTACATACCACACCATGGAGTATACCATCCTCCATGCCGGGAAAAATCCACGTTGTGTTTGATTGTTCAGCCAAGTTTATGGGCAAGTCTCTCAACGACATGTTGTACAAGGGCCCAGACCTAACCAGTTCGCTTGTTGGAGTCCTTTCAAGGTTTCGCGAGGATAGAGTAGCAGTTATGGCGGATATAGAGTCCATGTTCTATCAAGTTAGAGTTCCGGATCCCGATAGTTCCTTTCTGCGGTTCCTTTGGTGGGAGGATGGCAATATGGCGCGCGAACTGCAGGAATATCAAATGGTCGTACACCTGTTCGGAGCTATTTCGTCACCAGCTTGCGCAAACGTCGCACTCCGTAAGACAGCAGAAGATAATCGACACAGCTTCCCTCCTGACGTCATTAGCACAGTTAAAAGGAATTTTTATGGGGACGATTGTCTAAAGTCCCTTCCCTCCAAATTGCAAACCGTCGAGCATGTTGACAGTTTACGAACTTTACTTCCACGTGGTGGTTTTAGTTTAACCGAATGGGTCAGCAATAGCCGTGATGTTCTGGAAGCCATTCCTGAGCAGGAGCGAGCGAAAGAGATCAAGAACATCGACGCACGCAAGGTTGAGTTGCCTGTTCAGCGAGCCCTCGGAGTTCAATGGTGCGTGGAATCGGACTCATTTCGCTTCAGAGTCAACATAAACTCTCGTCCACCAACGCGTAGGGGAATCCTGTCTGTAGCCAGTACCGTTTTCGACCCGCTGGGTTTCCTCTCACCCTTCATTCTAACCGCAAAAGAAATTCTTCAAGATCTCTGTCGTATCAAGCTTGGATGGGATGATGAAATCCCAGCTGAATGCACTACACGTTGGGAGAATTGGTTAACGGATCTTCCAAAGCTCTCGAAGTTTGCTGTGAGTCGCTGCTTAAAGCCAGCGGATTTTGGTCAAGTTAAATCCAGTCAGCTACATCACTTCTCCGATGCATCTGAAGCTGCTTATGGTTCAGTGACTTATCTTCGACTTGTTAATGACGAGGACCGGGTTCATTGTTCATTCCTGTTTGGTAAATCACGCGTTGCCCCTTTGAAAGCCGTTTCGGTTCCTCGATTAGAGCTCTCAGCCGCGACCGTTTCTGTGCGACTAAACAAGATGCTCAAAGGAGAGCTAAAGATGCCTCTTAATTCCGAATCCGTGTTTTGGACAGACAGCATGTCAGTACTTCGTTATGTGAAGAACGAAAATGCGCGATTTCACACGTTCGTTGCCAATCGAATTGCCATACTACGAGACGGCTCAAATCCAGATCAGTGGCGCTTTGTGGAAGGTGTAGTTAATCCTGGAGATTACGCTTCAAGAGCAATGACCGCCGATGCTTTGATAAGTTGTCGAAGATGGTTAATGGGGCCGGAGTTTCTCTGGAAGCCAGAAGAAGATTGGCCTAGGAACCCTGCTTCATCGCTCGTTACTTTTCAAGACGGAGACCCGGAAGTGAAAGTGGTTTACAAGGTTTGTCAGGCCTCAGTATCCGAGTCTGCCCATCCTTTAGTTGAGTACTTTCAACGAGCGTCTTCATGGCACCGACTGAAGAAGTCTGCAGTTGCATGGTTTTTACGGTACCGTGGAAACTTGCGAAGACTAAGTAAACGCGGGAAATCAAGAAAGCCAATCCAATCCACCCCCATCCTTTCTTTACCACCGATCACCGTTGCAGAGATGGAAATCGCGGAGCTAGAGATCCTTAGGAATGTGCAGCAGTTTCATTTTCCGGAAGAGCTTGAGTTGCTGAGCAAGTCTGTAAACGGTGCGCAAGTCAAGAAGAGTAGCTGCCTTCGAAGTCTGGATCCCATCTTAGTCAACGGAGTTTTACGTGTCGGTGGGAGACTAAGTTTAGCGTCCACTGCATTCGAGACCAAACACCAGATTATTCTACCCAAGAACGATCACGTGACCAACCTTGTAGTTGAGTATTACCATCAGATTTCCGGACACTCAGGCAGAGAGTACGTTATCAGTGTTGCGCGCGAGAAGTTTTGGATCATAAATGCCAGTTCTGTTGTTAGAAAGGTCCTTTCCAAGTGTTTTAGTTGCCGGCGACGTCAAGGCCCAGTTTGTGAACAGAAGATGGCTGACCTCCCCGTGGATCGCGTTACCCCTTGTCAACCACCTTTCACATCCGTCGGCATTGATTGTTTTGGTCCTTTTCAGGTACGCCGTGAGCGAAGTCTTGTGAAAAGATATGGGGTCATTTTCACATGCCTTGCAATCCGTGCAGTACACCTCGAGGTCGCCCACAGCTTGAAAACCGATTCATTCTTGATGGCTCTCAGACGATTCGTGGCAAGAAGGGGTCAAGTAAAGGGAGCAGTTTTGGAGAGGCCAATAGACAAACTTTGCCTGCTTATAGAGGCTTGAACTCACCTTCTCGAGTAACTTTTGTGCAATTTGCTGAACTCAAGACAAGAGAACGTTGGAAACTCTTAGAAATCTTTGATTATAATAATTTAATAATTTAATAATTTAATGATTATTTAATTTAAGTGCCTAGCGCATGCTCGCCACTACTTAGGGGCCGGTATGTAAGATCCAAGTGTAAGATTTTTTGCATAATTCGTTTTTACCCTTTTGTTGCGTACGTATCAGGCTTATAGTTCATTACATACCTTTCTTTAGTTTCTTTGTGCGCATTTAGGTGTTTAGTTCTTAGTGTTATTTAGCGCCCCCTCGTTAGCGTCTCTTTACTTTGCATCTTTATTAGCGCCTTTTTTGGTTTCTTTAGTTTTCTATTCCGCATATTTAAACCGTATTTTTGCATCGCCGTTAGCAGTGCAATTTTTGCAGTTCATTCTAGTTCGCGCTTAGCGCAGTTCTCTTTGGTCTTTCAAGTGCCTTCGTCGCGTTTTACGCAGTTCGCTACAACAGCAGTTTTCTCTGGCCGTAACAAAGTGTGTTTCATAGTCCTCGCTTATCGCAGTTTCATTGTTTCTTTATGTCGAATTTTCCTTAGTCGCAACTTGTAATTTTTTGCTGTTTTACTGTTTGTAGTTTCAACCCACGCACCCACGCACAACTCGTTCTTTGTATCACGTCTTCGTATCACGTCTCTTCGTATCAAATAAACCTTCGTTTGAATAGTGGATTTTTTGGTGGTGTTGTCATTTCCGGCCACGAGAGCTATTCGCTTACTGCAGTTTCACTGAGTTTGGCGAGATTTCCAAAATTATTTGTATCTACAAACGTTGTCAACAAGAAAACAATGCTGAGAAATCATTCTTCGTCAAGTCAAACCGTTCTATTTAGAAGAAACATAATTATTCATATTGAAAAACCAAATGAGTTAGAGAAAACAAAACAGATAAGGATTTGTGATTTACAGGCTGGACACCTCAGTTTCAGTATATTGGCTCGCTCGCTAATTAGCCAATCAGATTTAAGGATTTAGGATTCAAGACCGCTGAGATGCTTCCGACAAAAAGAAGTGTTTCGTACGTTTGGAAACCTTTTTTCAACTTCACGGGCCTTAGAATTTTATATTTGGCTCCCTACGTACGGCTTTTAGACTATAAGTAAACTTGATCAGGGTTGTTTTGGACTACGACGTATTAGAAATTAAAATTGTTTAACGTACAAATTTCCAAGGCAATTCATATACACAACATATTAGTACGTAGTAATTCTATGCGAACCACTTTTGCACGGCGTTGAACTCATGCACGCTGTTATTCGGATTTCAGTTTTTCTTAGGGTGCGTTCCTTTGGAATGATCTGGATCCGGATCACTGAAGCATCAAAGGAACCGATGAATCCACTCTGGACAAGGATTCATCGGTTCCTTTGGTGCAGCATGATCCGAGTGATCTTGGATCAGTGATCCGGATCCAGATCATCCCAAAGGAACGCACTCTTACTTGTCTAGACGGAAAATAAAGCGTTCAATAGACAAACCCCAGCAAACCCCTAGGGCACAATAGAATGATCATGGATTATCTTTCGGTGTCCGCTTTCCTAAAACTTTGATGTGTTAGGTGAAGATGTTTGTGACCAACAATGCAATATGATGATTCCATTTTCCTTTTCCTTATTGTAATTAATCATGCCATCGCCGGTTATCCATTTCAGTTCCTAGTGAGCTCATTTTGCCGAGTAGTGCTCTGTAAAAACAAATTATCATCGTACGGTTCCGATGATTTAGGTATATGCTGTTGCACTGCATAATGAAACTTATTTTTTCCACAATTTTTGGCGCGTCTAGATAGTGTCTCAGGCGGCAAATGCAGCCTTTGCATGAGATCAAAGACAAATAGCAAAGGTGTTCTCAACTATTGGTTTGCCTGCGTCGAAGGAACTTTTGCTTATACTGCAAAGCTTTGTTACCTTTGATTTGAACGACGAATGTTATAAAGAATACCCTTCCTTTAGCTCAGACACGGGGTCAAAGCATGCCACTAGTTACCTCAAGCCAGCCTTTGATGAGATCAGTGAATCAAAGGTTATCCAGTCTTCCAGTGTCCAGCTTTTCAAATTCATGCCATGAACACAGTGCTCGTGAAATGGTTACCGGGAAAAGTTGCAGAGCAGGGAAGAGTTTGGGTAGAGGGCACTTTTTAAAACAAATCGCCATGAAACAAACGTTTTTAAGTTGAGTGTTTTTGTTTACATATTACATTGAAGGGTTTGATCTAAAACAGGTAAACACAAAATGATCCTTTTTGCATACCGTCAATGTTCTTTCGTATAACTTATAACTAAAAAAAATGGTCCACCGCAAAATCTTCACTCTCAGTTGGTCCATTTTGGGTAAATCGATCGTATTTGTTTTCGTCGTGGTATTTAACGTACGGTATCTTGTTGAGGAAATCATGCGTTGTACTTGAATCAATTTATAACCCGTAATATGAACACTCAAAGTCAGGTGATTAAGCAAGTTGATTAAAATTCATGTTTTTAAAACTAAGTCGATACTTAAGAGGCAAGAAAGCAGTAAAACGAATTAAACATCCACATCTATACTTTTCAACATAAACAGCCTTCATCTAAAGGAGAAGCGATGAATAAGAAGCTTGGCCGTTAACTAAGTTTATTAACTATTCATGAACGTATCATTTTAAATCGGTGGATAAATCTCTAACTACTATAGTCGAAGTCATCGCCATTATCGAGACATATTTTCGGAATTTATGATGGGATAGAGAGACTTGTTCAATAGAGTTGAAGGTAAGTCAAAATATCATCAATGTTTCACTTCCCCAGAATTCCGCGGCTTATCGCCATCAAGGTTTTAATTAGTGGTTTACATTCATAAATTGTAGGGTTTTTTTCGATATTCGCGTTTGCTTTATTGCTATACCATGCCTTACTAGTATTTCAGTGAGACAAAAACTATAAAGCAATATTATCAGTATCCATTTAGAAGCCGACAAGATCTCAATGTTTAGAAAAACTTCTTTTGAACTTGACGAACCCTTCAGATCGTTCCCGGTGTTTCAACTTGTCACTAAAATGTCACTGAATAGGTGATTCAACAAATTAAATGACTACGGTAGCCCTACCATGTTCTTATATCATTTAACTCAGAGATCAAGAAAACCTTGGCTATTGAGAGAATGCTCATTCTTCGAGCTATATATGTTGCATGTTTCTTATAACATCGTATAATTAGTACATTGAAACTAATTATCTGTTTTGTTTTTTTCCCTTTTAGCGAGAATGGTTCGGATGGCTCGCGTAACAGTCTTGTTTGTGTTTTTGCTTAACATCATTGGGTATAACTTCCTGAACGGTAAGGATCATTTTATCTCATCGGTAACTATGTTTGAGTCTATATGAAGGTGTTTCTGTAATGTCTGACGTCTTCCATTATTGATCTGCTTTGATTCCCGTTACAGGAGTAAGACTTGGTAGAAGGAAAATAGAGGTGATTCATAAAGGAAGACCCTTAGAAGGTCAGTGAGGCTAGTGGGACATTTGAGGCCATTATGGCGCTATGATAACAATGTTGAGAGAGAGAGTCAGAAAAAATCCACGTGATAATTATTTTAATGATAATAATGTGGACTTTTTAACTAAAGAAATAACATCTAATTAGATCTTATCTTCTTTTTGAAGATCCTGACTTGTTCTCATTATGTTATTCCACCTTGAGTACATTTATGCCCTTCTAACATTTCTGGTAGAGTTAACCTGGTGTATATACATTCCGTTTAATATTTCTTTTTATAACGGATCCTGTGTATGTTGCATGCAGATCTGGTGGTCCTTGACAGTCAAATAACTCCGCATGACCTTGAATACTTGAATGCATTTGTAAAACCAAAACTACTCGAGGACAGTAAAGCTGAGGGAAGTAAGTGTAAATGTAACATTTATAGTAAACTTCCAATATGGAGAGGGATAGGGTAATAATTGAATAAATAACGACTGAAGAGAGATCATGCTAAATAATAAAGCGAGAGGCGAATTTTGGTGAATCGTGTGGCAAAACCTTAAAATCATTCAATCGGTCGTTTTTTTTCTTCCTCAGTGATGCTTCAGAAAAATGGAATCGAAGATTTCCGTCCTTTGGATGTTACCATGGATACAGACGAAGACCCGTCCGATAACCAACAGTATGAAAATGGAATTGACCAGTTCTCAGTTTCCGATAACAGCAACAAAAATAGAGATTACGATTTGAAGAGCATGCCTGAATATAACTTGGAAACAAAAGCAGACTTTAAAGCGAATCAAGAGGCGATTGACTGGATGATGAAAAACCCCAACGACTTTAACGTCAAATCGTATGAAGATAGTGGTGTATTAGAAGATACTCATAAGGAAGATCAAGATGAAACTGAACACCATACCCATTCACATCTTCACAGAAACTATGGGAGAAAGAGACATCACGGAACGTCTTTAAAGGATAGCAGTGTCCAAGACTATGACCATGATGCCGATAATACGCAATCTCAATCGAACGAGATAAGCACTGGAAGCAACAAACATCGTCACGGAGAAACAACAGAATTCAAAGATAATGACAATGACAATGACAATGACAACCAAAATTCCGAGGATTCTGAAGAAGAAAATTCAGACTATGGCCAAAAATCGTGGGATAACACTGGTGACTACGTTGATGATGGTACCATTAATGCGAGATACGATAACTATAACAGAAATAGCGAAGACGATATCGAGAATAGTCCACGAGAAACGTCAATGAAAACCCTTAACCAACGAATTAAGAACCAGGATGCAAAGTTATTCAAAGAACTAGATAACTTTCAAAATATTGATGACAATAGTAATATCGATGACTCCAATGATATTCTGGGCAGTTTTGATGAACAACGCAACGAATTTGAAAACGCTGGAGGGCAAAATCAAAATACGGATAATCGTGATGATTCCAACTCCGACGAAGAAGACAAAATTTCAAATTCAAACGAGAGGAAAGCTGATGAAAAAGAAAATAAAAACGAGTATGAAACTAAAAGTGAACGGGAAAATGAAAATGAAAGTGAAAGTGGAAACGAAAATGAAAGTGAAACAGAAAACGAAAATAAAAATAAAAATTTCAGTGACGGTGAGGACGACAATGAAAGTGAAAGTGAGACCAAAAATCAAAGTAGTCATACAAGTGACCAACCCCAGAAGGAAAATAAAGACGAAGACACAACAAAAAGTAACAATAGAATGTCAAACAACAACAAAAACAACGAAGACAACAATGGCGCTGTACGCGATAAGGAAGATGATAAACATGACAAAGATAAAGAGCGGGAAACTGCGAAGGCAAATGACATCAAAGCTAACCACGTAAATGCCAATAATAAATTGAAAGAAATAACGGATGAAAAAACAGATAACCTTGAAAAACATAAAGCAGTGAACCAAAACACCAACAACGGTTTAACTGGTAAAGAAGATGAAAGTTACAAAAGCCTGGAGGAGAAGATTACCAATGAAGTCAAAGAAGTAATGTCTGACCTCGGCAACAGCAAGCCCTTGGAAGAAACAACAATTGACTCAAAAAGTGAGCATGAAAAGCACGTTTCCACCGACAATGTTGGAAACGAGGAAGGAACCAAAGTTACTTCGTCCTCCACTGTAGAAATTGGTGCACGCCCCAAAAGTGAAAAGGAAGTCCTTGGCAACAGAAAATTCGTACAAGATACAACACACCTCTCCACGCAAAATGTTGGACACGATGAACGAATCATAACCGCTTTCTCAAATGAAGAAAATGGCAAACATCCTACTGATACTGATACAAGTACTGGACATTCAAATTCTGATACTAATAAAGACGATGTTTCCAATCCCAAATATTATAATCAAAGAAAACTGGTTATTACAACTGATAACCACTTGCTAAACGATAAACAACAGCCATTACTTCAAAAAGGAAAAGAAATGCATATAAAAATGAAAATGGATCAGAATTTTGAAACGAAACCCCATGTAGCTTTCAAGAGACCCGCACTGATCGAGAGAATAAAAGCACATCATACTAGGAAAATGCGTAATGATTATAAAGAGAGACCAACAACTACTGGTTTTAGAAGAAATCAGCCAATCTACGGTCCTTCGTCAAGTACATTTTCACTAGCAGATGCTTTAAAGATACAAAACATTGTATCTTATTTAAGAGGAACGGCGACTCCCAGTTCACTTCCCACGAAATCCCCAAGTTATGGTTCAAATGGCTTCCCTCTAAAAAGTCTGTATTTTTATCCCATGCACCCAACACCGCAGGAACAAACTGACGGTACTTCTGCAACAAAAGGTAGTATGCCATAATTGCTACTAAATTATCTTTTTATAGCGCAAAATGAACCTGCTTATCCACCCAGTTTACAAAACACAATCGCTTTGTTGCCTTTCCATAACGTAACTCTAGATAAGACTTTGAAGTTCATTAGCGATGTATTAGTTTGATCACTTTCAATACTTTCAATACGTTCAAAGTGTATATATCATTGCTGTGTTCATTGACAACATCGTAAACGTAAACGAGTACAATATAACAAACTGGACCAACAAAATTCCTAATTTCTCACGTGATTCCAACGAGATAATTTATGGCCAGAGTTCAGAGTACAGTGTTTCAGCTTGTACCAAACTGAGGGAAGGGACTTTAAGGCCAATGCGCTGAGACTTGAACACGTTTTTTAGGCCCTTGCTCTGGCTCTCGTTCCAATTTTAATATGGCCCTTTCGCCACCTGATTTTAGCCAACTCTGACCTCACTGGTAAACTTTCCAATCACTCTTCGGATATACTTGTAAACTCAATGAAGTACATCAGTTTTGAATATTTTTGAGCGTAAATTCTCCAAAGATTTTTGTTCAGAACGTTGTTCAAACGTCTTCGTTCACTCCTTTGAGCAGTGCACTATGATTACTGAAGGTTGACTGTCATCTACACATGGTGGATTATCAAGCATTCAGGCCTGACCATATATGGGCATAGTGACAATTTGTTGATAATATTGTTAAATGGCTGAAATTTGTTGTCCTTCAGATCTCACATTCAGTGAGTGGAATGACTGGTCCACATGCTCAGTGACGTGTGGGAAAGGAACATCTGTGAGAGCACGTGTCTGCCTCATCACATCATGCCCTCAAAAGGATTTGTTTCAGACAAAGAGTTGTCAGAAAAGTATATGTGCAGGTATATTTCATTGTTGTGTCCTAAAAAAATAACATACTAATGACAACTTCCAGGACATCGCCTGTCATTCATCATCTCAACTAGGGCATCGCCTATCATTCGTCTCGACCAGAACATCGGTTCTCACACACCCACCAGTCCACCGTCACCAAGCCACGCAGAACTAATGTATTTCCCAAAGTAAAGCAACCTTGATCGAAGAAACCCCGGGTAAATGATAATGTGATATAGTCAACTCTGTCAAAGCGGACACCCTTGTAAGGAGCAGTAAGGAAGACACCTCTCTAAGGTGGACATCACTGATTGGATGATACCGGCTGAATTTCACATGTTTGTCTGTAACTAAACTCTCCATAAGGCAGACACATCTCTAAGGCGGACAGCCCCGAGGGCGTCCTGCTTAGAGAGAGTTCACTGTACTTTTCATTTAATTTTGTATTGAAACATTTCCAGCTAAAAATTGGCTTTAAAACTACCAAGTTTATTTATTTATTTATTACTTTGTGTTTTCTTAGATGATTTGGAAAGGGAATCGTTGGAAGAGCATAACGAGCTGAGAGCCAAACACTTCTCGCCGCCTCTACTCTGGTCACATGCCTTGACAAGAAAAGCTCAAAAGATTGCTAAAAGTCTGGCATCAAAGGACTTTCTTACATTGGATGACCTTCAAGAGCCACAAGGAGAGAGTCTTGCTCAGATACAATACACTGACCAGAACTTGGCTAAAAAAGCTGTAGATAAATGGTACAGCGAAATAAAGTCGTATAGTTTTTCCTATCCCAAAATCAGCCCAAAAACACGACATTTTGTGCAAATTGTGTGGAAAGAAACGAAAGAAATGGGATTAGCTCTAGCTAAAAGCCCAAATGGAAATTACGCGTTTGTAGTTGCACTTTACAACCCTCCGATTATTGACAGTAATGGAAATTTACGACAGAATGTTCTTCGACCTGGAATGAAGAATGACTTGTATGCAACAATTAGAAGAAGAAGCACTAAATAAGCTTTGTGAAAATTTCTTTAACTGTATTAGCAAGTTCCCTTTTTGAGCGAAATTCTTTCAAGCTGAGTGCAGGAAGGAAAGTGTCATATTTTTCTTATTATTTTGCAGCAGATTTGGCATTCACACATTGTTGGATGCTCACTCCACTTTTCTTTGCTCCTCCAGAACATCTTAAACCCTGGTTTAAAAGAGAATATAATGTGGTCTGATGTCATTGCGGTTCCCTCGCGGGAATTCCAAAATGAACATTAAAAAGTGTAGAAAACTATGTTTCACTTTGTAATATTTAAATCATGTTCGATATTTTTTATTCTATTATTTTCTTACAGGCGATGCTTGACCAAAACTAACTCTCTTAATATAACTACTAATTGATAAGATCGATTATCGGAAGCCAATCGATGATTGTTAGTTGTTTGTTATGAATGGATATGTAAAATGTTATTATTTGCGACGATTACCATCAATTGTTTACAGCGTCGGTATACTGTATATACTGGTGGACGTCAACAATCGCCTCTTTTGCACAATCGCCCCCTTTTAAAGAAGATAAAAGTAACAATCACTCCCAGTTACTTCTCGAGGAAATATATACGGGCTCTTTGTTGAAACATCTGTGCTGTTGTCCGGTTATGTTCTGCATAATGCCACTTTAACGGTTATGTTAGTGAAGGGTCTTGTATGCCACTGTAAACATTGTCCTGTTTGTGGAGGACGTTGCGTTTTATCAGACTACAAGTTCAGCTACGTTAATCCAACATTGGAATAAACAAATTAGACGGTGATCGTGTTTTGGTTCCTTCGAAACGATTTTTTGAGCTAATTTTAAAAGAAATCGATCCAAATGGATAACAATGGATCTTAGAAAAAGTCACCAAACGTCTATTCATCGATTAGAGTACGGACCGAGCGCAGCGAGGTACGTGCGCCATGACCAAGAGCCAAATATTTCCCATCCGGCCCGATGAAGAAAGAACTCAGTTCAGCCTGACAGTTAACATTTGGCACTGACAACTAAGTATGTATTGCCTTTAAACACACAGATGAGCTCCGAAAATAATGCAAACAAATACCACTACTACTTCCAAGACAGGAGGCCACCTGCCGTACAGCGAGGGAAGGCGGGGTAACACATGAAATGTTCTGTCAAAAATGAAGCCATATGGGAGGTGCTACAATAATGTAATGCAAAACATTTCCACAGCCTTCAAACTTTCCTTGGAAAGAAGTGAGAATGCTCGAAAACATTTTATTGTAAAAATAAGTAGGTTATTATATATAGTGGCATATTATACAAGAAAAGAAAACAACACAACAAAATCCAGGCCCTCGCAGCGACTCAGGTAAGATAATTATTTCTAGTATATTATATTGGTCGAAATAACAACTCAAATAATCGTTCATCTGTGAAGTAGACCTGCCGTTCACCCTTTTGCTTATAACACCAAACCAAGAGGTCACCAAATCGGTTCTTTACTGGCTATCTACTTGATCTATCTGCCATTTGACTGCTAAACGCGCTTCCTTTCCATTGTGAGAGCTGAAGAGGACGAGATGACGTAATTTAGCTTTGGTTCGTAATTGAATTGTTAGTGAAGAGCAAAATGGAGTTGTCATGACTTGAGAAGAAAAGGTATCTTGATAATTCTATTTAATTTGTTCGTTTTGGTACATGTTAGTTGTTCTTTCCATCTAATCTCTTGGCAAGTAACATAACACATAGCAAGTAATAGGGTTTATTTGTATAGGTTAACCGTTTGACATCTGTAGGTGTTCATATCTGTCACCACCGAGATTATTTTGAAGACTAGAAGTTATATCCTCAACAGTTAGTTTCAATTTCTAAATAAACACTTCGCGAGATTTAACAAATGTTGAGAAAAATAACCGCATATATTCAGGTATATTCATTTCCAGGTTCCTCAGTTGGGAGGATAAAACAATGGAATTAAATCATCTTGCGTTAAAACGTTTTGGTTTCTTACTGCTTTTAACAGGCCTGCTACGAGCAAAAGGTGAGCTTTGGTTTCATTTCTTTAGGATGGAAAAAAATGCAATACATAATGTAACAACACTCATAAACAAGTTTAAAAGCGAACACAAGACTGAAACGGATCCAGACTCCATTGAAAAGGAGGGGGGAACGAAGTGAAAATACTGAAGACAGAAAAAAATATCGGTCCTTCCGGCCTTATTTTCTGCGAGAATACACAACTGCAAAACTAAAGTTTACTATCTGTTTGGTCAAGTCTCATTTCGTGATTTATGTACCATATGAGAACATAACTATCCGTTTACAAAAAGCTGAGCCATCGCAACATTTACAGAGCCTCACAATAACTAAACGTTACCTGAAGTGAAGCCCAAAACTGACTAATAAGCTTTTAATGCATTTAACGTTAGTCACTTATGATCGAGAAGTGTTTGAACGCACATCTTTCCAAACTCTTAGCAAGTTAAAACCTGGCACCGTTTTATCCGGGTATTCTCTTCATCTTTGCTGGCCTATTACTTAAGGTGGCTGAACACAGGTTGCGCGCGCTCTTCAATTTCAGCTGCTTACGTGAGTCAGCGCGCGCAGAATTTTGAGAAAAACAAACGTGTCGCCTGTTCAGCGATCATTTTATTTTGCTCAGCGTGGATCGCGAAAGTGTTGTTTTTCGTCTTAAAATCAAACAATTTTTTGTTCGTAAAAATGTTTGTTGAATCAATAGATAATATATAGAACCATTGAAGAAATACACTGCCTTTTTGGTCGTTTTTGTCTTTGGATCGAGAACCCAGTCAAATGCAACGCATGCGCAGTTGACCAAAAAATTGTGACTGGATGTTTTAGCGACTTTCCTCGGAAACGTGCTGATTTCTACGAAACTACTCATTAGAATTTCACGAAATTTGGCACAGTAATAGTTCCGAATATGCCGAACTCGCCTGCCATCAAAAATTTGAAATCTAACAGAGGAGATTTTTACAAAACGCAAACATATTAAACCACAAATTACGAAAGATCCCTCTGTCAAAATTACATGAGACCAGTGTTAACATGCGAATATTTTTACGACTGAGTTTACTGGAGACAAATGATGGACAAAATTTAAAGACTAGATTTTCTGAAAATAAAAGAAACCAAATATTGCAGGCTGATTTTAAATCCACCGTGTTGCCATGGCAACACCCTAAAAAGCTCAACAAAAATATCAAAATATATAGCTTGTTGCTTAATCGTATGCCTCGCCAATTTTGGGCGCCCAGACGTTAGTGGTTTTAAAATGACAATGAATGGCGCATAGGTATAGTGAAACTGTGTTCAGCCACCTTAATGCAATTCAAAGGAAAGCCGTAAACGCCCGAAAATTTCGGAGACACTCTTAAATATAATTTTCCCGCAACGCAACCATCAAAATAAATTCACCAAGCGGAACATTCATTTTACACTGTTAAATTCCGTGTCACAACACTGTTATGTCACTGTTTGTCACTCTCTCATTATTTATGCACTGCAAGAGCGTCCTTTGTTTTTGGTCTAATGTATGGCTATCATTAATTGTAACCAGCTCTCGACCAAAACATCACACAGCCGAACCATTCACCCATTTTAAACGCAGCAAAGAAGAGTTCCGATGTTCTGGTAAATACTGGAGTTGTATTGAAACAAAAACCTCAGTTTGTGAGCCAGTTGACAGGAAAAGGTGACAGAAGAATTATGGTTCAACGTCCGGTTGTGGAAGGTAACTATACCTACAATAAAACAGAACACTATTCGACGCAGGCACCACACCTATAATTACACAGTACCTATCAAGAAAAAAATAAATATTCTTCTCTTGATCCAATGCACTGTTGGAAAAACAGCTACTTTTGATCAAAAACGTTTTATCGAGGTTTTCATATCTTAATCCCTTTTGCTCGGCCTTGTCTAGGAAATTCGAGGGGGCTGCTTACACCTAGTATCGAGCGGTTATATACCAGTTTAGCAAGAACTTACATGTATTCGTGTTTTGCATGCATTCTTTGCCTGGGACAGAACTATTAAAAAGTGCTTGTTTGTGTTATTTCATTCTTTTAAATTCATGGTTGCTGTGATCCAAAAATGTGTCCATGTAAAAATTGCTTACAAATGAAATGTCTTCATCATGGGTTAGTTCTAAAAAAATGTTTTAAGTTAGCCGTTTGACTGTGAGGCTTGGTTATATCGATGCAACGATAATAGCAGTTGAACTGATAGAACAGTTTCACAAGAGCAAAAGCAATGAGATTAAACTCACCAAGTACAACAAGTTCAAATAACGCAATCGGAACCAATCAGATTTCGAGGCAAAAGAACTTCGCCAGGAAAAGCAAGCCAAGTCGTTATTGTTTTGGTCTTGGTATAATTTTACAAGTGTACAAAGCAAAACAGAAATTCAGCTGGATGTTTCCTTGCATAGATTGATTGCATGAAACACGTCGTACTTGTGTATTTAAGAAATAACAAAGTTCAGCAGACACAAAAATGAATCAAACACAACTAAATACAGTATACAGCTCACGTTTTATGTTTACAGATGGCACTGAGGAAACACGCGAATTCGAAGAAGAAAGCGATGAGTCTCCCGCCACTGATGTTTTAAGTGAAGTAACAGGGCGAGACAGAAACAAGGAGGAGATATTTGACAGTGTGCGGCCATACAAAGATAAATATGACATGGAAGACAGGAGACCCGGTAGGTCTGGCATTCAGCAATTTGACGTGAGTGGGAATTGACATTTAGCAACTAATTTTTTTTTAAGTAGATAGAGTTATTTTTAACCAAACTTGAAGATTTCAACCCTGTAACTTTTCGATCGGCAACATTTTTTTGAGACATGATATCACGATATCACCTTTAACTATGTGTCATCTTGTGAAGTTCGTATTGATTAGCTAAGTAGAGGTTCTTGCACGCCATGTTTATACAAAAACAGTCTCATCCCAACTTTCTTTTTACCAATCTTAAATGAAGAACAGTTAAGGTTACAGTGTACCTTCAGATCGAAAATTTATTGAATTTTTTTTTTGGCGTCAAAATAAAGTTTACAGAATGAACTTTCATCCAAGAAAAATTATCGAAAAATAGTGAAAATTGACGGCGAAATGACGGTATAACTTTTGTGGGCGGAGTTTGTTTATATAGCGATATGTTTTTCTAAGCGCTGTTTTCTCAAAGTTAATTTTTCGCTTGTAGGGGACACTTTAAAGAGCTACAACTCAAAGGGAATTCGTTCGATTTTCCTCAAATTTGGACAGAAGCTAGGCTAACATATAATCAACAAAAACGTGTCGGCGAATTTCTTATTTCCGAAAACTTAGAATTTAGACGTCGTAAAAAATTCGACAATTCATTTTATTACCAAATGGTTTCCATATTTAGATAGCCAGCTCTATAAGCTTTAATTTGATATCTGGGTTTAGGTATATTAAGTGTAATCTTAAGACGCTAGAGCTGTTATACTGGAGACACCCCCGAAGGTACACTGTAACCTTAACCATGGAAAGTCGACCTCATTCCAAACGGGAGTTGGTAATACATACTAGACTATGTTAGATATTCGCCTTTCATTCGTATAAGCCATGGTTAACATTCCCGAGCAGCCCTGTTACTTTTAGGGCAAATACAAAAATTATTTTGTCGAAGAACAAGACTGGGCTCCGCCAGCTGCAATAAACATCGTTCTTGTTTCCACTTTGTGCCAGCTGCGCATATTGTAGGAAAAGAGTTGAACAAGCAAAAGAACAAGGGATTACTAGCGGCTTCCCAGGCTGATGATGACAAACAAACGGCGTACGCTTCTGATGACTCCATTGCAGAAGGTGGGTTAGCCTGGTCTGTGCAAATCCATGGTCACTAACACTAATATTTACGTAATATTTCGTTCACAACTGAGTAAATGATACTGACTGTGTACATGTTCAATAAAACATATTTTAGGTAAATGGCCACGACTCAAGACTTCAGTTAGTGGTAAATACTGGGCATGTTAAAAATTGTACAATGTTAGCGTATTCACTCAATTAAACGTCCTCGAAATTAAATCATTTGAGCTCATTGGCAAGAGCCAAACGCCTAAGTAAACGAATTGAAATTGGACCAAATCAATACATTTTAGCAATTGTAGAATTTGAAATGTGACATTGCAACATCCGTGAACGATATATGCGGAATAGCTTACCTTTGTCTGAAATATCAAAATTGCAGCACGACTCCGAGGCTTTCTGGGGAAAATTGCGAATTTCCCATGATTCATTTGCCTCTTAATTAGTTACCATATTAGACTCGTCATAAAAAACTTGGTGCCGTGGGCTATGAGGCTGAAGCTCCATACAAAGTCTATCGTGTTGTTCTATTGTCAAGTCTTGAGCCATTTTTTCAGTGTACCCGTTTCATACAAATATATCCATACGTTTATGCACAATTTTTAACGCGTAAATCAGCCTTTGTGTGTGATAAATCAACCCGACGTTTTGAGACGATCTGACAGTGGCGTCGCTCATGCCAGGATATAAGCCGTGGGTATTTAGTCGAGTGAATACAGCACACTGAAAGATAGTCAGTCTCCGTCTTATCGCTGTCCTCTAAGACAGACAAATAGGGGAATCTTTGTGACGACATTGTCGTTTAACATTTTTGCCTCATTAGCCTTAGTCAAACAATAAGCCACTCACAAATAATGGACCGCATAAACTAAAACAGCATGTCCCACTTAGGAATCATTGTAAATATTACTCTGATGTGTTGAATATTCTCGGAGAAAAAAGGTTAACAAAAAATATAAAATGTACAAAGAATGTATGGCTGGGGCAAGTCCCCCTGCCGTACATTCTTTGTGAAATTTTGATATTCTAAAGGTCAATTTCTTGAAAATGTTTTACCACATCACACTCAAATTTTCCTAGAGCACTAAGTTTGCAAAGCTCGTTCCATTAATGAAGTTCATTTATTTGTAGTTAGTTGTGTTAATTACCGAATGAGGCAAAAACCGTAAACAAAGATGCTCCTATACATATACCTAACTTGTTTTCCCTGCATGTGCATGCTATTCACCGAAAGGTGCTTCCCGCAAAACCCTTGAGATTTACATAGCCGAGGAACAGGCGGACCAACAGAAAAGACACGACGACAACAGAAATGCACTGGCCAGTCACAACAACAGCGGCGCGACTAAACAAGGCAATAAAACAAAAAATACCAATGGAACTGGAATCTATCGCAGTAACACCCCCGCCAGGAGTAAGTATTGGGTAGCAAACGACGACGGGGAGTCAGGCGAACGACTTTTTTAGAAAAACAAACGGTTGAATGACCTGGGCAATGGTTCTGTACGTGCGTCACACTACTCTTCAGTCTTTATCAAAACGAACGTTATGCCGCGAGTCTATATAAAATGCATCACGTGGTACATTTGTCTGTACCACGTGGTGCCTTTTTCGTATCACGTGTTTGATTTTAAAAACCACACAACGGAAGTGCGATCAAGTGATAAAAAAAGGTTCGTCACTTGGTACAGATAAATGTACCGAGATGTATTTGTAATGGGCCGCGGCATCACGATCGTGGGTGTCGCGGTTTACTGGAAAAAAGAGCAGCAGGTTTCTTTAGCCAGGACTCATGATGCAACTTGTCGCACAACATTAAACCAGATAAAAGCTCATTATTATTCCCGTAGAAGAAAACATGATAATTCAGCAGCTCAGTAGTTCTCTGGCATGCTAAAATGCTTTATTCTGAATCACATATATAGTATAGAGACTGTACATGATAAGAAAACTGTCCAAGTCGTCATGGTTCTGATAGTTAACAAACAGTAATTGATATCTTTTGGGGATTTCATTGGGAAGTTAAGAAAAGGAGGAGTCTAGAAAAAAAAGTTATGCAAGCGTACATTTTAGGAGTGGCTGGACATCAGTTCGCGCAATCCTAATAGTCTGAGTGCTTGCACACAATTGCTAAACTGCACCGGGCTTGTATTTCGTGGAAGACTTAATTATATGCACGCAATACTTCCCGGCACTTATTTAGGGTTAAAAACTCATTTTGAAATGGTTAGCTTTTATTTACTGTTATGGATATCACTACCCAAAACAGTAAATAAAAGCTAACCATTTCAAAATGAGTTTTTAACCCTAAATAAGTGCCGGGAAGTTTTGCGCACCGTGTGTCCAACCGTGAAACCGTTAAATGTAAAACCATGCGTAATGCTGCAAAAAAGAATCTCACAATAGGAACGCGTGTGGACACAAGCTGCAAATGCAAAAGGTTTACGGAGAACGTGAACCAGACGGGTAAATTTTTCATGTTTCCTTTCCGTTTTAAACTGAAACATTGAAATGTTCAGCTCTTAAGCACTTTTGACTGACCGCCAGCGACAAGACTTGTAACGTAGCTCGCCTGTTGCACTGTAGCCCTCTGAAATCAAACGATGTGTTACTTTTCTTACCAAAACAGACGCAGTATTCCAAGAAGCGCTTGTGGCCCACAACAAATTCAGAGCGCTTCACCATGTCCTTCCTCTTCAGTGGAATGCTACGTTAGCAGAACAAGCACAGAACATAGCGGAGTCTGTAGCAAGCGACCCCTCCAATTTCCAAGGTGAACCAGTGGGTGAAAATATCGCCCAGATATGGCATGACCTGCAAAGAGCACCCCTCAAGGCGACTACTGTGTGGTATAGCGAGAAGAAGACCTACAGCTTCTCCTATCCAGCTCTCAATGACAAAGTAAAGCACTTCACACAAATGGTGTGGAAAGACACCAACCAGTTAGGAATGGGAGCGGCACCAAGCCCTAGCGGCAAGTACGTCATTGTTGTAGCACTGTACCGTCCACTGGGAAATGACAGTCACCGCCTCAGGGACAATGTGCAGAGGGTGGGGCCGGCGCAGGATGTGTATGCTACAATAAAGGAGATGATTTCCAAACCAAATGACGACAAGAAAGACAATAACGGCAAAACATGAAGGACTGTAACGGAAACCTTGACTGAAAACATGGAATCCGTTATTGGACCTGACCGCTATTGTAACAGGCTTATAACGAGATATCAGTGATCAATACTACACAAAAAAAATAGGCAAATTATCATCCTCGTATCGTTTACATGTAATTACAAAAACACAACTGGCTCAATTTTCTGGCACAGAAAAATTGTGTATTTATAAGACAAGCCGTATTCTGTTGCATCACTTGGTCACGTGCCTTTGTTTGCATTCCGCCATACAAACCTACAATCCTTCAGTGAAAAATTCCACAAACAAGCTAACCTGCGAACAACTGATGCAAAAAATACCACATTTGTACTCATCCCTTGTCTGTATAATGGCTTTTGTTATCGTTTGTTTTCTTTCCTTTGGGTGACAGAACGCTTCCATGTCGCACAGTTTTTACCATATAAATAGCGATTATATGATGAATGCACCATGTACCCAAACTCACGTGCAATGACAAACAATAATAACTTGCCTTTTTAACGTAACTTTTATCCTCAAAGCGTCATAAACATTACGTTTCTGTAATAAACAATCCATTGACAATTCTCTTTCACTCTTGCAAGGAGTCGATTCCTTCTAAACATCCAATAGTTTAGGACACAGTAATTCATTTAATACAGTCGACACATGTTTGCTGCTGACGCTATCATCAAATAAAATCATCTAATATTGATGATTTGACTGTTTTACCACGCTCTTTGTTGTCTGTTCGGTCTTGACTGTCCCCCTGCTCACAACTACCGCTTGCTACCACCCGTAACGGTGGGTTATTTACGCCCGGACTATTATCCAAAGAATGCGGTTCCTCCGTGATCGATGCAACAGTTTCTGGAACAACTAAAGAGACATTTAAATCTTTTGAACGAGCCTCTGGATGGCTTTCATGGGCAAATGTTTCTTTCATTAACACATCGCTGTTCACAGAAGCAACGTTTTCTCTGTGAAAATAAAAAAGAATGTAATATGAAAGAAACGTTCTCTCCAAAATGTTGTTCTTTACCGTGCATGTCTATAGTTTTATGTTATTTTATGTTAGTAGACTTTGTTTTAATCATCGCAAGTGTTCCTTATAGTTATCAAGTGTCGAGGAAAATTAATGACTATACCGTTAAAGTCTACATTAAAGTTTACATTAAAGTTTTCTCTCAAATTCCACTGAAACAGGTGGAATATTCGCCATTATTAGTTAAGCGAAACCGTGGAAAAATAAAGTTATCTGTCTATCTAGTTCTATCTAGTTCCCGCCATGAAACTCGCCTTTAGTGAATTGTAGTATTTTAATTCAACATTCTGTAACAACGCAAAAGATAAGTTCATTCAGGGGTCCTGATCAGAAGTCCGTTTTACAGTACAGGTGGGGCACGTGAATGTTATTGATGCGCTGCAGGCGAATTTCATAGAGGGGATTGGACATTGAAGGAGTGGTGTTTCGACTACAACACGAAAGGAACTAGACAACTTTCAAGGAAAGCTTACTGGGAAAGACGCATAATAGGATGTCAACTACTTGGCAGTACCTGGTAAAGTTCCCCTGATGAGGCTGCTTCACTGCACGAGCGCTCGGTTTAGCTCTGCAATAACCATCTTGTGCTGACTGTTTTTTGCGGTTATCAGGTCTGTACGCTTCTTTCTCACAATGGTCACTCAAAGAGCAATGATACTATTGCCAAATTTGAATGTGATAAAAAAGGATAGTCAGCGTGAAACATAACGACGTCAAAACAAAATCACACTTTAGACTGCAGCACACTGACTTTCTCACCTCTGTTAGTATTTTCTCAGCAGTTTGAAGTAATTCCTCTGGACTCAAACAATAAAATGTGTTCTCTGCGCTTTTCTTCGCTTTCATCCTACAATAGATAGAAATTGCTGACATTTACAGCTATTTCAATTAACGTTGTCGGATGAAAAAGGCGAAAAGCCAAGACCGCAAGGCAGTATGGGATTTTCATGCAATGGCTATTAACCCTAACCCATACTACCTTGCGGTCTTGGCTTTAAGCTTTCATCCGACAACGTTAATTGAAATAGCTGTATACGTGCAAACTGGAAGGTAAGATAGCAAGCCTCGGTACCTTTTACTGTGCAGTTTGGCAGATGAAACTTCATCTCCCGTCCTCTTCCCTCCATCGCCATCGATCATGCTGGACTGTAGAAAAAGATAAGGAAACTTTGTATGTCACTCTAACAAACAATCAACTGAGGATTTTTAAAATGTATTTTTTTTTTAATGAAAAGCGAATAGCAATATTTGAATAATACGTTGATTTGGAATAATTCGAATTGTCACAAGTGCTTACTGTTAGTCACGTCGTACATGTGGTCACATTGTCAACTAGATACAGATTGTATGCCTGAATAAGTCATAAAAACTTGGTGGACATTTAAGCTAACACAATAGCCAGAAATAGTTTCGTGTTCATAAATCATGGTAAACATAACCACCGAGGTAGTTGGCCCAATGTGGACCCTTTGGCCAGCCAACTTACGAGACTCCTCGGTGTATACTTTGTGGTGGTAAAGCTGTCAAGTCAGCTTTCTGCTACAAGTCTGCCCACCAATGGCTAAAACAATTCTTGGAAAATGGTAATACGCCCAAGGAAACGGCATTCACCTGCATTTTAACCATTTAAAGTAGTAAAGCTACCAGTAGGCCCAAGCAACAAATCCTACCTGTGTGAGAGACGATATCCACTTCGGCAGAGATTTACTCTTCCCCAGCCCTGAGGGTTCTTCCAATTGGTTGTTGTTAGCAGCAACATTGCACTTCTTTTCCTTGAAGGTGGAGAAAAAAAAGTACCTCTTGCTCTTAAACAAGGACACTGACTATAAAAGGGATAGCTCCGCCCCCTCTTTGTCACACCATCACTGCTTCAACGGCTAATCAAAGATGGCTGACTGCGAGCAACACGGAGGAAGACCGTTGCCCCAAGAAATAGGTCTAATTCTACCTTTACTAGTTCAATCTTGTATAGGATTTATCTTTCACGAAAATAAAACTAAAAACATTATTTGAATTTATGCGCCTTTTAGCATGAATATAATATTTTAGCTTTCCAAATTTGAATTTTGCGCGGTATAAACGGTTCTCCATTGGCGAGCGGATGCACGTGATGTTGACAGTTCGGTGTCAAGTGTGAAATGACTGGCGGCTTGGCCTGGCCAAGGTTCCTTTTATAGTCAGTGTCCTTGTTTAAGAATAAATGGCACAAATACAGAACAGGTTCCAGTGATATAACAAGTGGCCGTGGAACCAGCGTTGTATCGCTAATAGCTTGCCCCAGTTCTCAATTTACGGTAAATGAGGCTCGAACGCTGGGAAAGTAAGTCCTCTTCCCTTTTAAGCTTTTTTCTGCGCATCAGGTAATTTCCCTATAAGCGCTGCTTTTCGCGAGGCGATACACTATTCTTTTAGTCGAATGCATTTGATCCGTTAAAACGTGAATGCCGTCCTCACCTTTGGTTTGGCTTGTGCTTTTGTCCCATGGTCTAAGTTGCTTGTGTCAGGAGGACAAGGTGATGTGGGTTTGTTGATTTCTTTCATCTGAAATGACATTAAGACACTTCTAGGTTTTTACTGGCCATTGAACTTCGAAAACACTGTGAAAAGGAAAGCGGAATTCAAGTAGCAGTATTTTAAGGTTAGAACAAAAGTTGAAGATGACCTACATTTTTCTCATTCTTGCACCACAGTAGTAATCCAACTGCATGTTTACATTTTCCAAAATGACTAGCGGGATCAGCGCATGAACAGCCAGCTTGTTCAATACCTGTACACAAGAGGAAAGCAAATTCACAACAATGACAATAAATGTCCTGCCCTGATCATGAATTCAACGATAACAACTCATTCAGATAAAAAGTTATTAACAAATATGTATGACACCCCCAAGACAACGATTGCAGGCTGTGATGATTTTCACCGACCTTTCGTACATGTATTTTCCCGTCTGATTCATTTTGATATCACTCCACATGCTCCTAGCATAGTTTTTTCGTTCGGATCCTAGTAGCATGCAGGATGCGTGTCATGTATGAACCTAGTAAATGCCCTTGCCCATCACGAGTCTCTCATAGCTCATTGGTTAGAGCATCCGACCGGTGTACAGAAGGTCATGAATTCGATTTCTGTCAGGGACTCATATTTTTTCTTTGTCCCACACTCAACACGATAAACCTTACATCTTTATCAGTCCAGACTCTTTTCTAAACTCGTTATTCCTGTTTACTTGCCTTTCTGACTGAGAAGTGCAGAAACTTTATACAGCTGACCTTGAGACCCCAGGCCTGTGGTAAAGTAAAAACAAAAACAAAGTTAGTAACGAACACTTCCGGCTTTTATAAAATGCGCAGGACAAACTATCAAGGATCCGAAATTGCCAACATGTAACGACAGAATAGAGTAAAAAGTTCGCTTGACCAGTGGGAAGAAATTGCCATAGGCATATTCGTGCAAAACTGATCACAGACGTGATTTTAGACAAATACAGAAAGTGCCCCAATCCTCACATTTTGCCGCAAAAAGCACACCGTCTTCTTCCGTGGAAGTTGTAACATTCTGTATCAGCTTTACGCAGCCTTCCCCTCGTCTGAAATGCCCTGTACTGAAAGCAAGACTCTCGATGTCCTTTCGTGCCAATTGTTTTGCCACAAGACTTGGACTGATTGGGTGGGCGACTACTGTAATGGAGAATAAAGAGGACGAACAAAAATCAAACATAAACATCAATTACTACGTCAAAAGAATAAAAAAAATTGAACACGAACGGTGTAATAATAGCGCGTGAAGACACGTTGGCATGTGACGGGGGGGGGGGATTTTCACATGCAAATATTTTTTTTTATATGCGGCATCTGCTGCAAACAATTTATTTTGTGTCTCCGTCCAACTGCCATACTTCCAGCAAACAAGTTTCTTCTTTACTTTTTGCTTACAAACAATTTATTTCAGTGTTTATAGCCTCTGCAAACAATTTTAGTATTTAAAAATTTTCCAACCCCCCTCCCCTCGTCAAAAAAAATAATGGTCCGTCCCTAAGTGAATCAGCCATATTTTCACATAGGATCTTTCTAAAGACCTGTTATATCAAAGGAACAAAGCAATAAACGTATCAAAGCTCGATATATCTCCGTCTGTTTCACCGATGGTGTTGTGGTGATCACGTCTGCCTTGATAGCAGATGACGGGGGTACCAATCCTCGCCGGTGAAACATATTTTCACATACTTTGTTATATCGTGCTTTTATACTTTAACATACAGACGTAACCTCATACAAAATGCTACTGACGTAAAAAGAACGAACCATGTCGAACTATTAGATCGACGGCAAAACATGGAAAACGATGTAGTGAAAGTACAGACATAAGAAATGAGTGATGGGTAATGTGTGCATTAGCGATAACAGTTCTTTCCTCCTTGTGGGCGTGTTACAAAATAAACAGTGGAAACAAAATAAACAGTAAGCATACATTGTATGTAAAAACAAATAAAATATACAGCGGGCTGAACAGCAGCGTAAACTGTCTTGGACTCCGTAGACACATGGTCCACGCTCATGCCAGACGTTTGTCGGATGTAATCCACCTACGGTGTAACTATTATGCAAGACGTGGCGGCGAAATGTTTGTAACGTCGTTAAGGGTTTGTGCGCTGGTAAGCAATTCGTGGACAACCAACACCAAAAACAACACTTTCCAATATCAATTATAGCAAATTTTGACTTTCTACCTCCTGTGCATTCGTTTCTTTTTACACGACTTGTTTCAGCTTTTGCATATATTTACTAATTTTATCATCAACTTTCCAAGCAACTGGTGTTTTTGTTTCATTCTAGCTCCTTGGTGCAAACTTTAAAATTCTAAAGTCGTACATGTACGTAAGTACATAAGTACATGAGTAACTGCGCGCATCCAGCTACAAAACACGGTAACTCACTTGTCTGTTGATCCACTTTACTGCTCACAGATGAGTTGTCGGGTAAGACTTTAGTTGCTACAGTTACATTAGAAGAAGGCGTGCTACACTGAAGTTTTGGCTGTGTTAAGTCCTTAGCGAAGGCGCTCCGTTCGCTTAAACAGTCTTTGTATTTGAAGATATCATTTGATGCAGGTTCAGTGGGTTCTGCGACGTGTTGGTACTGGGAGTTGAATCTGTGAACAGAATAATGTTATAGTGAGTTAAATTGCCACTAACACTAAAAACGTTTTTTCGCAAAATAAAATTTCCTTGTCGCCCTAATCACTTGGGCAAAAAAAATTGGGTCTGTACTATTGCATTTGACTCTCGTAAGCGATCTCTCTCGATAACAAAACAGGTGCCTGCTTACGAGAGTCTAAATACAACGTTTGACTGAGAAATGTTTCAAACGGGATTTTATCGCTTAAGGAAGATGGTCGCTTGCGACAGACAGCGTTTGATTGAGAAATGTTTTAAACGGGATTTCATACAAACAAAAAAAAACGTTTTTAAATGTTATTTTAAAGTGCCAAAGTTTTTTAATAAGTTCCAAACGTTTCGGGCTTTGCCCTTCTTCAGTGGAAATATGTTCGTTGAGAAATACGCCACGACATCTAAAGTTTAAATGATTGTTTCTTGCATGCGCGCGCGCGACCTTCAGAAGAAACGAAAGTTAGTATTTAGGCCGTGCGGTTGACAGGTACCAAGTTGGAAAATAAGACGCATCTCCTGCCGTTTCCTTTGCTTGTTTCCGCCGCAGAGCTTGACGCCGCAAACCTGCACGTCATCCGCAGAGTGTCCATTGGAACTGAAGTGCTCTGCGACTGGAAAACCAGGTGCACTCTTGGTAATACTCCTGAGATGTTCGCCAAACCGTTCCCTAAGAGTGCGCCCAGTTTCGCCGATGTAAATGGCAGGGCAGCGACGGCAGGAGATGCAGTATATAAGGCCAGATGACAGACAGGTAAAGGACTCTCTGATGATGAAGGACCTTTTTGGAGCTAGTAGAGTAGTGTTATTTGAGATGTGGTTACAGGTACGGCAGCGGGGGTGTCGACAAGGAGCAGAACCTGCGGGCGAAGTAGCTTGATTTGTGTCGGACGTGTGGACCAAGACGTTTCGTAGGTTTTGATCTCGGCGATAAGCGATCATTGGTGGCTGAGGAAATATTTCCTTGGTTTCAGGGTCGTTCGATATGATGCTGAAGTTGTCGAGCAAAATCCGTTTGATTCTGTTGTTCAGAGGATGGTAAGTAAGAACCAAAGGAATCCTGCTCTCCTTTTCATCCGCCAAGGTGTTCCGTTTGAGGGCGTCGGTCTGTGTGACATGTCGGATTTCCTCAAGATCATGTTGGAGAGTGTGTGCATTGTAACCACGCCTTTCAAAGAAAGAGGCCATTTCGTGTGCTCTTGCTAGAAAGTCGGCGTCGTCAGAGCAGAGGCGTCGAAGGCGTAAGAGCTGACTGTGAGGTAGGCTTTCTTTGCAGTGTCGAGGATGTGATGACTGGTGGTGAAGATAACTGTGGGTATCTGTGGGCTTGTAGTAGATGGAAGTAGAGATTCGATTGCCAGAAATGCGTAAATTGATATCAAGGAAAGGCAGTTCGGTTTCAGAGATAGAATGTGTGAATTGAAGTGCAGGGTGAAAGTTGGAAACAAAATCAATGTATTCTTCCAGTTGAACGCGGTTGCAATTCGCGACCCCTACGATATCATCAATGTATCGCTTGTGGAGTTGAGGTATGAAGCCGGTGTATTGTCGCATGATTTGGTCTTCGACATATCCACGAAAAGGCACGCATAGTTAGGGCCCATCTTACTGCCCATGGCGACTCCCCCTGTTTGATGGTAAAATTCGCCATTGAAAGTGAAGGCATTTAGGGTAAGCACAAGTTCAGCAAGGCGTGTAAGTGTGGCTGTAGGTGGATCGAGAACGGTGCGTTTGTCTAGAAAGTAGGTCAACGCTTCCAGGCCACTGTGGTGTGGGATCACGGTGTATAGAGATTTGAAGTCCATGGTATAGAGGAAGCGTTGGCCGTCGTCAGCGTTGTGGAATTGAAAACCGTTAAAGATCTGGGGCGCGTGGTTGGTATCCTTAATGAAAGTGTTAAGATTACGGACTAGAGGAGACATAATCTGGTCCAAGTAGGATGCAATATTTTCAGTGGGGCAGCTACATGCCGAGACAATTGGTCTCCCAGGGTTGTTCTCCTTGTGGATCTTCGGAAGGAGATAGAATCTAGAGGTCCTTGGAGTTTGTACAACTAGATTCTTAGCTGATGGCGGGAGTTCGTTGGCTTGCATCATTCCGTTGACGGTTGATTTTATAAGTTGTTGATGCTCCTTGATAGGGTCACGATCAAGACGTTCGTAAAATCTGTCATCAGATAGTTGACGGTTTGCTTCGGCAATGTATAAGGGGCGCGACCATACAACAACTGCACCGCCTTTGTCTGCCGGTTTTATGACGATATCATTTCGTCTCGTCAGGTTAAGTAACGCTTGTTTTTCAGCAGGAGGTAAGTTGCTTGGTTTTATTCCGGCCTTAAAGTCAAGAGCATCGACAGCACGACGGCAACGGTCAATATAGTGATCTATCGCCGAAAAACAACCCTCGGGAGGGGTCCAAGTTGACTCCTTATGGTTAAACTTAGCGAAGGGGTCGGAAGTATCTTGTGTGGATTGGGTCTCGCTGTCATCATTGCTGTCGAAGTGGGCCTTTAAACGGAGACGACGATAAAAGTTTTCACAGTCGGCCTTAGCCTGAAATTTGTCAATGCCTTTCTTAAGAGGCACGAAGGTGAGCCCTTTGCTTAATACTGAGGTTTCAGCATTAGTCAGTGGTAAGTCAGCGGGAATTGTTACAACGAGTTTTCTTTGATAATCGCCATTGTTGGTAGTATGATGGGAAGTGTTACTTTCTGTGGGCTGTTCCTGGTGCTGGAACCTACATAATGCGGACAGTTTCTTGTCTTTGATGGATTTAAGAGCTTTATAAAACCTGGAATTGGAATTGAGCTCGTGGATGTGGCGTCGTATACGATGAAAGTTATCATCAGAGCAAACTCTTTGTAACAGTAACAAAAAAAAACTCTTTGTAACAGTCGGTAAAGGGAGATTGTCGCTTACGCGAGTCTAAATGCAGCGTTTGAGAAATATTTAAACGAGATGTCACTAATATGGTCACAGAAGGGAGATGGTCGCTTACAACAGAGTATAAATACAGCGTTTGACTGAGAAATGTTTCAAACGGGATTTCATAAAGATAGTAGGCGCCCAAACATTAAGGTGATTCCTCAGTATTGCACTGCGCATCCTGTACTGCGCATAACACACGTAATTCGCAACATCGGCAGTATTAAAACATGGCTGCTTTTTTGGCCGGAAACCTCACCAGGCATAAAAATGGGCGCTTCATAAAATCATCAGTGAAAAAAAAGAACTGAAATTTTGTTTTAAGATCTAGAGAGAAAAAGAAAATCAAACGACAGTGTAAGCGCCTGCAAGGCCTGCAAGCTCGTTAGAAAATACGACTGTCTTTTTCTCTCTAACGAGCATGGTGACCTATATTTTTTATTGCATCATTTTGATGTTAAATTAATGCTTTTAAGTTAAAAAAGTAAAAAAAAATTCCTCGACAGGAAAAAAAGATATCGCTAAAAACGTCAAATCAGTTACTCGTGGGAGCAAATTGATGACCTTGAAAACATGGACGCGAGGAATGTTTTGAGTCCGTGTCATTTGAAGATGTGTGACTTTTTATAACTTTTATTTCAAAGTGTTCCCATATGGTGGAGACTTTAACCTATCAAGTTTTTTTTGAAGAATTGTAAACTTTGCTTTCACGGGTTACCGGGAAAAGAAACATGAACCGATCAAATAATGACGTGCGTGATCGGTATTGCTATAGGTATAAATGGGGCAACATTGGTCCATCATATCTCTTTACCGAGCATGGTGACCTATCTTTCTTATTGAATTTTTCGAAACAACTTATGGTAGGGAGCTGTTAGGGAAAATTTTAAAAAAATCGTTCGACAACTTTTATTTCTGAGGAATCACCTTAAGGTCAATTGTTGTTTTTTCTTTTTTTTTCTCCCGAACCGCGAGCGAGGAATTACCAGACCGAAAATGGGAAGCGAAGAACTCTGAGAAAGTCTATATAAAGATGGTCGCCGACGAGAGCGTTCACTTAGAGAGGATAAACTGTAGAAGTATTATTTAACACTCATGTTATAAGTAAAAGTTTATCCATATGATGGTGAAGAGGTTCAGTGTGCCCAATACAGGATAATATAAGACGAAATCGTTGTTACAGGATAATATAATATGAATAATTATCGTTGTTACAGGATAATATAATATGAATAATTATCGTTGTTACAGGATAATATAATAATGAATAATTATCGTTGTTAAAATTTTAGGAAAATAATAACAAATTTTATTTTTCTGCTTTTATCCAGACTTTTTGGAAATATGGTTGCTCAGTTAACTCAAAGAAAACTATTTTTCTGACCTCCTTAGAGAGAAGAGCCAGTATTTGACAAGAGTTCGATTTAACTCTGTGGTGGTAATACTTCTTGTTTTTATTAATACTTCTTGTATTAATAATACTTCTTGTGTTATTAATACTTGTTGTTTACACGTCTCTGGAACAGAACAATAATGAATCTGAAGACAAACCTGTCCAAAGTGTCAAAGTCCTTGAAGCACACTCCATGGACACGTTCATTGTTTTCTACTGTGATGCACTGTGGGGCTGCATTGGAAGGATCATGGGACGATGCAGCCCGGTGAAAGAGAGGCACGCTGGCTGTAGGTCTGGTCTTTAAGCTAAAACATGCTAGCTTTGCCTTCCTGACACAGTCTGGAACTTGTGCTGCCAATCCACACTGCACAGCATTGATCTACAAAAATTAATAGCAGAAAGGAATGTTGCATGGCATATTTATTTGTTTGTGTGGAATAACTGACACGGCACGGTATTGCACAGGAAGCTTATCAAACTAAAGTCAAAACAGGACTATTGTTCTTACCATTTGTGGATTTTGAAGAAGTTTATTTGCCTGATGAAAGAAATATGAACAGCAAGTTGAAAACAATGTAACTGCATCTAAAATATCGTTTGGATAGCATAATGTATGCGAGGGCAGAGATATCAAAATAAAAATGCATCCTTTGGAACATGCCTATCTTCTAGCGGCCGTGTATTCTTTACTTCTAATCAAAGACATTGTATCACGCACTGCATATGCTTGCAGTTTTTCTTTTCCATTGCTCGGCTAAAACCGTTAACAATTAAAAAATATCAATTGGTACCACTAATTCAAGCAGAATTCTGCATTATTAAAAGCTAAAAATACTGTATGGATGGCTAAATTTCGAGGACGATTGAAACGGATTAAAGTTATGAGTGCTGAAGCGAATTCATTGTCGACCCGTAGGAACAATTATCAACTCACGTAACAAATAGCGACAAAAGCCTTTGATTCTTAACAATTTTGCTTGCCAAAAGGTTTTTTTTGTCTTATTACATACGTGTAGGCTATAAACGTAAGAACAAGTTTTTTGAAAGCACCAGTTTAGTATGGAACAACAGTGATACCCTCCCTTTAGCAGACCTGGTCATTTTCGAAGGTTGTCAGAAGGAAGATAATTATTGTACCTTCGTTAAAACAACGTTTTCAGACGTGTACGTGTCAGCATACAAATCCATGTATATGTAACTCACTGCCTCTTTATAGAGCGTTTTTTAGAGCAGTTTTCAATTGAGTGTCAAAAGTTATTACACAATTGCTTTGGTTTTTCATTGCTACGCCTTGTGATTGGCTAAAAAATCTCGCGCCACTTTCTCGACCAATCAGAAGTAAAACCAAAACCAATCGTGTCTTGCTCGCACGCGTTTTCCCGCGCTTGGCGCCGCAGACATTTAATTGCTTCGAGCTCTGATTGGTTCATTGGATTGTTTACGACTTCTGTGATTGGTCAGAGTAATTACCTTGGTTTTGGTTTTACCACACTCAATTGAAAGCTGCTCTAACGAGTGTCGTAAAACCAAAACCAATAAATAATTACTCTAGCCAATCACAACACACGCAGTCAATCCAAAGAACCAATCAGAACTCGAAGCAAATACACGTAGCCGGCGGCAAGCGCGGGAAAACGCGTGCGAGTAAATGGTTTTAGTTTTACTTCTGATTGGTTGAGAAAATGGCGCGAGACTTTTCAGCCAATCACAAAGCATCGCAATGCAAAACCAAAGGAATTGCGAAATTATTTTCGTATGATACATGTCAACAGAACGCCTCTTCACCTTGATACACTTGACTCCTGCCGCACTGGCTGACTTCTGATGATCCTCGCTTGAATACACATAAAATGTCGCCTAATAACAGAACACCAACGTCAATTATTCTTAAACGTAGATGTGACACTGCAAAATCAAGTATTATATTCATACTGTCTAATAAACCACTGTGGCGAGGATTATGACATGTTAATGTTAGACGTTCCTAGGAATTTGAAATATTTGCAGGTTGGGACAAAATTAAAGGGACAGAGCCCGAGCTTAGCTGATATCTCGTATTTTCATGAGCATGGCCAGGAGCTTTCTTTAATTAACCTTGTTTTATTATCTTTAAAGCCAGAAAGGCATTTTTTTTTTTACCGGCTGTCATAAAATTAAATTTGATGAATTGTAATTAATTAATAATACTTGTTCTGTTTTGCTCTTCAAATTTTTTTTATCTAATTTAGTTGTATAGAGCAGTTTTCAATTGAGTGTGGTAAAACCAAAACCAAAGTAATTACTCTGACCAATCACAGCCGTCGTTAACAATCCAATGAACCAATCAAAGCTAGAAGCAATTACATGTCGGCGGCGCCATGCGCGGGAAAACGCGTGCGAGCAAGTCACAATTGGTTTTGGTTTTACTTCTGATTGGTCGAGAAGGTGGCGCGAGATTTTTTAGCCAATCACAAAGCGTAGAAATGAAAAACCAAAGCAATTGTGTAATTACTTTCGACACTCAATTGAAAACTGCTCTATTTGGTGATACTGATTTGGCAATATAACATGGAAATTAGGTCAGCGAGATCTCAATATTTCTGTGGGACATTGTCCCTTTAAACCTGCAATATTTTGTATTAAAAAGTCAATAACTAATTTACACTGCAGTCACTTTTCAAAACTTCCTAACCAACAACCAGAACTAAATCCTACCAATGACCAAGTAGAAAGTCTGGTGTAAAAACCAACAACTCATTAGCCACACCGCCTAAATGAAAAACTTGTTAATGCCCCTCTAAAAAACTGACACATATCCAGAATAATAGAATAGCAGTGGGATTGTACCCTGTTTGACAGATCAATGTTGTGAAGTCTCTGAAGCCAAGCAAACTGTCCTGGGTTGGGTGGCCTGTTGAACTTTGCCAAGAATGAACACATGTGCACAAAGAACACAGGAATGGCCGCCTGAAACAGATGAGAAGGAAGGTAAACTGTAACAAAGAGTTTTCCTGTTTTGGCCTGATCTGCTTTTTAGAATTACCTCTTTGCTGTGAGTATTCTTTGTTAAGGGGAAAGCATAGGTAGTTTCCAAGAGAAAATTGTTATTATGGAACAGGTATCATAATGCATTTAAATACCATCAGTTAAAGGAGCATGTCATGGTGATTTTGACATTTTTTTCGGTCAAAGCTTCCTAAATTAAAACTGAGTACCTTTGTCATACACAAAATACAAGAATAAACCGTATAATCAGAGTTTCAGCGTGTTTTCCAAGACATGAGAGAAACTCATGAAAAAATTCGGCAAGATGCAATCCATCTCCAACCGGGCCATCTACAGCCCAAGACACTTATTTTTACTATTAGAGCACTAGCAGAATAATTTGAAACAAAACTGGACCATTATTTTTGGGTTTCCACTGATAGAAATATGTCTAAAAGTAACACTAAAAATAGTGACATAGCCCCCGTTAATTCTTGAAAATGTTTCACCATGTCACACTCAACACTCAACCGCACTCATTATGTCTATCAGTTCCAATTACTGAATTGCATATTAATCAGTCACTCTACCCTAGAACTGTTAGCTATCAGAATAGAATCTTAGAAAGCATCTTTGTAAGGGCAACAAACAATCCTCAATCAAGGGGTTGCTGTATTAGAAAATAGATAATAAACCTTTTGCATAAGTGTACTTAGTGACACTAAAATGGGAACACAGCACCATTAAAGTCAAAGGCATAAAAATTTCAAATGGCAAAAGTTAATTAGGCAAATAAAGAAGCTGCTCTTCAAATGTCGTTTACCTGTATCACCAGTTCACTGAGAACCTGCTTCATTTCCTCCACACATTCACAACTTCCACCTGTTAACAGAAAAAAAAACAGTTACTTCAAGTGTAGTGTTTCCAATTTAATAACGGGTGTCTGTGTTTAGGTGTAATGGAGGTCTACATGTAACAGAAGGTTCAAATATTAATAATAATTACATGAAAAAATTCCTCAATTCTGATTGGCTAAGAACAGTGCAGTTCAAGTGTAACACCAGTGCAAAAAGTGTAACACTAGTGCAAAAAGTGTAACACCAGTGCAAATTACAAATAAAAAAAATGATGCAAAAATGTTTTGCAAAAAAAAAAATTGTTGCAAAAAAATGGATGCAAATTTTTTCATGTATAATTATTAATAAGTGATCATACGGTTTTCTCGTTCAATTTGGGATTAATTTGCACTTGTGAGTTTTTCAAAAAGCTCAAATTGTACTCGTCGAAGCGGCTCGTGCAATTTGAGCTTATTGAAAAACTCACTTGTGCAAATTAATTCCAAATTGAACTCGAAACCGTATGATTACCTATACTAATACACAAAATGAATGTGAAACAGCTGGTTTACGTCAAGTCAGTTTTTACTTTATATCCCTCTACTGTCTCCACTCTTTTAATTGTTTTGGCCTTAAGTATGTTCAAAAGACCTTGAAGCATATATATATGTTCAAAATAGCTTTTGTATGGATGTAGCTGTATGACAAATTATACAAAATAATTATGGTAAAGTCCACATCTGCAACCATCCTTTAACTCCTAAATATCAGGACCCTTATCTTGGTGTGTATGGTGTAATCCTGGATCGGTGGTTGGGTTTATTCGACATATTGTTTAATATATACAGCAAATAAACAGAAGTTTGGGTTAAAAACTCGGTATCTGAGATGGATAAAAATGCAAGTAATAGTTGTCAATTTACATACAAATAATAATTATTAATGTCATGATGGGGGGGGGGGGGTGTTACTTTCATTTATACATGGAAGCTAAATGGGTATGTGCGGCTGTAAAGCAGTTTAGTCTGGGATAGTGTATAGAAATCAGAGAGTTTGCTCCAGAATAGGGTATCATTTACCAGGAAACTGATGAGTGGCATGAAGATTGAGTTTCTGAAGTCTGGGATACGGTAGAGAATTTTGAGGCCTACTGAGTCTAGAATAGGGCTGCAAAATGCAGCTGAATGTGGTCTTGTATAGAGTAAGGGTTTCAGAGTCACAGCAGCACCCCCACCCCCCACCACCCCCCACCCCCCCACCCCCCTCCCCACCTGGGAGTGGGGAGAGTCCCAGATCTGCCACTAACATTCACACACTGACATTTAAATTATAGCCTCACTATTGCAGGGTTGCTTGTTACTCAGTTTAAGTACAATAATTCTCCCACAAGGATTGCTATGGCTCCATCTTTTCACAATATCACTGACCACCTTCTCAGCGTCACATTGCAGATCCTCTACATCTTTAAACAGCCCTTCCCACTGCAGAAACAATGCTGGAACAATAAACTGTGTAACAGAAAAAATAATGCAAAAATTGACTAAAATTTAATATAAACAGATTTCTTTTGCCTTCCTTTTTTTAATTAACTCATGCGTGAAGCGGCATGAGGTTAAAAAATGGGCTCGGTTTTTCTTGTTGCATTGCATGACACATTGACATGAGCAGCGTTGTCTGGACTCTTATTCACAATGGCAAGTTAGCCAATCAGATTGTAAGACTAATAGCAATTGTGGTAAAAAAAATTTCTATTTGTCAGGTCATGTAGCTGACCTTGTCAGGTTTTTGACCTGAGACCCCTCACTTATCTGGAACCCTGAATTTATTATGCCTACAAAAATATTCTGATAAACAGTGTAACCCTAATGACAATATTTGCTGCCAGTCTTTTTGTATCTTCTGAAATACATTTTGTAATGAAAGCCATTATGTGGAAATCAGGGTCTATAATAGGCAGGATGATCAGAAAATTAAGCCTAAACAGCATTGAGAACACAATGACCACAATTTTGGGGCTATGATCATGGCAATATGTAAAGTTATCTTCTATCTGTACATACAAAGGTGATACATTTGTGACTCAGATATCCTGAAAATTTTAGGAAACAGAATTTTGAAATGCACATTTCAAATACTGTGTTCAATGAAATTGTTCACAAGTGAAATAATAATTAATTTAATCATAAACATAACAACCAGTGTTGTGCTCTGGAAATAAATATTTATTTACATCTACTTATTTCTTGTTAACAAAATTAAAATATATATAAGAGTATGTGAAGCATTGGGCTAAAAATCAATAATTTATGGATTTCAAAATATATTTAATATCAAACTGTATTTTTAAATAGCTAATTTTCAAACAAAGTTTTTAAAAAACTTTGAAAATAAAGGCTGGTTTAACTTAAAGCTGTCTTTTAGATTAATGAAAACATCAAAGGAAGACCCACAATTAACCATCAGATGACAGAAAAATAACTTCTATGTATGATCGTGCAAGTTCATTTGCCCACTGCCATAAGGGTAGTAAGTTTTCAAACTGGGCACTTGATTTGACAGTGCTTGAAGCTTCTGGGCCAAGATATTATCTTGAGATATAATGTCTATTTTACTATTGCTTAGGATTGCATTGCAGCATACTTTAAAATCATTAATGAAATTATTGTTCTTTCTGATTAAAAAATACTTTGACTTCTTACTCTCTGGAACATAGGATTGGAGAATACAAACATTCGCCAGTGTTCTTACCAGACCGCGGCATTGCGGCATTGCCGCACTTTTTCGGGGAATGCCGCACTATTATAACCCCAAGGGGTCCCAAGGGCGCAAAGAAGTAGATTTTTTTTTAGATTGAACTAGTGAGCAGCACGTCTGCGAACTTTAAGAGTTGTAAAACGATTTATTTTCTCCTACGCGTTTCGTGTGACTAACGCACACTTCGTCAGTTTTAGCTAAAACTGTGGGCCCCAAATAGTTATGTCACGCACGAAATATGTCGCGCCTTGCTTCCCCTTGCCTGTTCCGCTCTAGTAGGTGCGGTTTTATGTAATGTAATGTAAAATTTATTTTAGTCTCTTATGTAGGTATATATACAGGCCACTTATGTTGTATTGTAAACTCCCTGACGAAGTGTGCGTTAGCCACACGAAACGCGTAGGAGAAAACAAATCGTTTTACAACTCTAAAAGTTCGCAGACGTGCTGCTCACTAGTTCATTCTTAAAAAATTGTGTCTAAATTACTGATAAGCGGGCATACGTCTGAGAATCAGCTTTTCCATGAAGCCGATTGGACTCATGATCTGGTCAATCTTTTTTTTTTTCCAATTTTTATTTCCCGCTTCGTTTGATAACTAAAACGAAAATCAGCGCTGTCGACGCCGCTCAAAGTGAAGTTAAGTCCGCGTGTCGTGGTTCACTGTTGTTCGCTTCAAGAAGAAAACAGATTAATTCTCTAATGCTCTTGTTAAACCCTTAAAAATATCCAAATTCGGACCAAAATGGTCAAAATTAAACATTTAACGTTTTCAGTCTAAAGGGCGAAAACAACCATTTGAGGCGGCACATAAGTCGCTCACACGGGATGGAAGACTGGCCGCATAACGCGTAAGTAACGGGGTGAATATGTATGCGAGTTCCTAGCTTTAGCTTGAATATACTGGATGTACTATTAAATGTTGGCAGTTCTTTTTCGTTCATTGTTTTTGCTTATGACAGAAACAACTGCTAAAATACTTTTTAACAAATTTGCCGCTATTTCCTGTGCAATCGGGACAAACATGTCGCAGATAGTTTGACTCGTTCTCCCAAACTTCCAATTCCTCTGTAATCAATAAAACCACAGAACCAAACGCATAATATTAACATAATTTTTATTTACAAAATAACTTTGATTCTTCTTACAATGACAATAAAAAATGATCTCCTAGGAATCTATTTTAACAAATGCATTTTTTTTCTTTAAAGTAATCCATTTTCATCTGTTAATCGATAATTATCTAATGGCAATAACTAGCATGTACAATGTATCTCAGTTCTTTTTTCATATTTACAAAAAGTTTTTTTTAATAAATTTCTTTAGGACTTTGTACTTTAAGACTATTACCATTAATACTACAATATTATAATACTTAGAACTATACAGGTACTTAAGCTACTGTTACAAAGTTTTCACTCCCGAACCTCTGTTTTATGAGTTAAAATATTGAATTCAAATTTTCTTACTTTTACGGAGGACATTGCACAATAATCTACCGTTCATTTAGTTTTTCTAAGTGGAGTACAAAATTACTTGCAAAATACAAAACATTCGTTATCTTCAACGATTATTTAACTACAAATGTTTACCATAACAAGTTTACCAGTCCTTGGACTGTTAAGCGCTTATTCTCATAAATAAATGAAGTTTCCGTTACAATCTACCAATGCTGGAAATAATTTTTCTTGCTTAGGACATGTGTCCTTTCAAACCTCCCTTTTGATCGGACATCCGCTATTTTGGATTTTTTTTTTCTGGAGACAATCGGTAAACATGCACGACGTGCTATTTTCGGATTTTGGTCAGACAATGTCCGATGACCGACTGTTATTTCCAGCACTGATTTGCAATAACAATTTCTACAAATGTTGCGTACAACAAAAACCATTATTCAATCATTTCTTATTTGTGGGGGAGGGGGTAAAGGATTACCAATCAAGCCGGTAGTCAAGTCAAGTCTATTTATTGAAGGAGCCACAGCACGGATTAAAAACGCAAAATGTTAGCCTAAACGTCTTTAGTTGTTAGTTCGTAATTCGCATAAATTTTTCTTAATATGATGAAGCCATCTTCCCTTCCGAACGGGGAGAAATTGAAACCAGTGATCATGAAAAAATGTCTCAGCTCCTTTAATAAATATATCTTATTGGTGATTATCTTATTATCCAACATTTTTTTCTGAAAGCTACAATAGAATCGTGTTTTGATTAGAATGAAAACATGCACTAAAAACAACCTGATAAAACGGTTTCCGATATACAAATAAATCGTGGGATATTTGTATTCGTTTTGCGAGTATTTTGTAACGTACTGAAAGAAGTTGGATAATAAAACAAGGTATTTAATTGACTTCTCATTTGAGAACCATTTGGTTCTGTGCTATACTTCAAAGTAAATTAAAAAATTTAGCGGATTTTTTTTTTAACACCGCAATAACGGATCACCAGAATGGCAGACAGTATCGGTAGAAAAGCGAATGTAAAAATAAATAATAAATAAACAAATAAAATAACAAATAAAATAAATGAACACCTCAGAAAAAAAAATATAAATAATAAGATGAAAAAAAAAAAAAGAATCGGCAGCAAAGTGAACGTAAAAATTAAAAATGCACAAATAAAATAAATAAATACCAAAATAAAATAAATTTTAATAAAACAAAAACTGGAAGCTGAGGAACATGATATCAACGTACTATACAGCAGATTTAGAAAGATTAAGCACCGCGTTCTACGGCAAACGGCAACGCTAAATTGCAGTTTATTATCTTTACTTTTCCTCGAATCATTGTATACCAGAAAAATAACAAATAATTCACATGTTCATGACAAACGTAAAAATACTCACTTTCACGTAGAATTGGCAAAAGGCAATGGAAAAGTTGGACTTTTGCCGTTCGCGTGAAAAACAAACGTGATGCTTAATCTCTGTAATGAACATGTACAGTAGGCGAAGACAGGGCATCTTACAGTACATCTTAGGGCTGATTTAGACGGTACAATTTTGTCGCATGCGACCACTTAAAACATGCTTACGACATGCTTACAACACGAATTACTCCGTGTAAATCAACTCAAGTCATGTCGTAAGCATGCCGTAAGCGTGTCACATGCAACAAAGTTGTACCGTGTAAATCGGCCCTTACAGTACACCTTCAACAGAAAGACAGAGAGAATAGACGGGAAAGCAGAAAGAGAAAGAAAATGTACAGAAAAAGGAAGAGGGAAGAGAAGGAAAACAGGAAAAAGAAAACAGTAAGGTATAGAGTAGAATGGCAAGTACACGTCGTCTCGGTTGGTCATACTTAAGAAAGAACAAAAAAAAAAGAGAAAAACAAAAAAACTGTTAAATTAGTGGCTTTTAAAAAAGCCGTTTAGTCAGGGTTGAGAAAGAAAAATAGAAAAAAATGGAAGAAAGAAAAAGACAATGTCAGCAACCCTAAAGGCTTCTAAAGAAACCGTTGCTGCAGAGGTGTGGAAATGGCCAATAAGATGAAGAGAACTTCCGCAGAAATGAAAACAGGGACCATCTAGTCACCGTCTTCGTGTTCTGTTTCCGCACCATCCCCATCTTGATCAGGCATTTCCAAATAGAAGTTTCGCTGGGGAGAAGGAATATAATCCCGAGCCATCTTTTTAAGATCACGGACCTTGGCTGGCGCTGGCACCAGCGGGATATGGTACAGCTGTTCCAAAGGAACATCGGCCGGTCTGGATTTCAGGATCTTCGCCTTTATCCAAGGCTCCCCATCAGAGTAGGTGCAGCGCATCCAAACTTCGTTTGGATGATGCACTAGCTCGACCTCGCCAGTGACCGGGTTTACTTCTTCCCCCCAACCAAAGTTAAGCCAGTGGACATCGCGAAAAGTGCACTCACCTGAAGAAAAACACCGCTCTGTGTACTTGCCATTAATGAAATCCTTGTAGTTCATAAATTCCCGTTGCCCCATAGTGACAACTTCGAAGGGGTTTCGGTGGTTGGCTTCTTTCACCACCGAAGACCAATCACTCGGCACAAACACTGTAGCACTTGTCTTCCTCTTTTCGATTTGGGCGACGTCAGAGTCGTTCCTAAGGAAGGTGTGGCCCCTTGTAAGGAATTTATGATCCAGGATATCACAGACCCCACTGAGATGAAGTTCGTTGTACAAGCCAACGAGTGTGAGGTTTTTGTTTTGCCCACCGCATCCATCAGAAAAAGAAACCAAAGATTTAGCATCCGTGCGGTTGGCCTGTAAGAAGTGTTTTTAGACAAGAGGCGACCTCCGATGACCCACGCTTTGCCACTGTCTCGTCCCACATGTACATATACCCCTTTTCGGCAACACAATCATGTATACCGAAGTTGTAAGTCCACAAATGACGTGCATAGAACACATAATTGTGGTGTAGGTTAAGGGTAGGGAGGTTCTGCTGAAAGTCGAACGAAATCACGTCCACAGCATCCACGGAAGAATAGGGAGCCGAACCTAGGGAACGGACCCTCTTAGACCAGCTGGCGACAGCTGCCGTTTTGTCGCCTCGCATGGTCCTGTAACCTTTGTCTGCCTTGTCCTGGTGATCTGTCAACTCCTGACGGACACCTGTGTCACTTGGATCGACTTAAGTGCAAGATTAAGTCTGTCACAAGTGGCACAGGTATCCGAACGGGGAAGCCCAAATCCCAAATTGAAGTCAGTATTAAATACCTTGCGGTAAGTGTGCTCTTCGACTACCGGCTTGATTTTTTCTGGGAGCGGACTAATTCCTTGTTGCCTCGCGGCGATTATCTCTCGTTCCCTCGGCAGGACTTCGGGTTCTTCGGCCTCCAAGTGCAGGTGGTACATCCTGTTGACGTTTAGTTCAGGGTTGAGGAACCGCTTTAGGGGAGCATCCATTCTGGAGTAATGGCTCGTCATTCTCCGAAAGCTCTTTATGTGGTTCCTCACCTGAAATGGAATAATAGTTTGTTTAAAATAAATTATAAAGAAATGCTCAAAGAAATGTGTGTTTATTCGACTCAACAATGCACTCGGTAACGTTTACTAGTACGTCATGAGCGTGCTTTTGCTGTCTGCAAATTCTTTAAAGAGCCATAATAAGAAAACCTTTATTAAACTAGCTTGTTCGATCCGTATTGTGTAAAACATTGGTTTCGTACTTTTCGGAAATTTATGAACCTCGCCTTTGACTCGGTCCCATAAACTACCAAAAAATAACCTCCACCAATATTTTCACAATACGGACCTCGCGCTAGTTTAATAAAGACAAAACGCTCCGAGTGCATTGTTGAGTTATATAAGCACGCGGAAATTTTTTAATAACACTCGAGAATTGCAGAAGAGCACGTGCCGAAGGCGTGTGCTTTTCGCACTTCTGAAGTGTTCTTAAAAATTTCCAAGTGCTTATATTAAAGAAATAAAAAAAAAACTTGTTCCTCGTGTATTGTTGAGATATATAAGCACTTGGGGATTTTTAAGAACACTCGAGAAGTGCGAGAAGCACTCGCCTTTGGCTCGTGCTTCTCTGCACTTCCCTCGTGTTCTTAAAAATTCCCGCGTTCTTATATAACTCAATAATGCACTCGGCGCGTTTTTTATTTCTTTAATAATGAACTCAGTTTGACCAATCAAAGAGCGCGCATTTCTTTAATGATTTTTTAATAACATTCATGTTGACTCAAATACCGGCAATTTATTGGCTTCCTCTCGCTCGAATAAAAGTGAAATTTAATATATTTCTTCAAAGTAAGAACAGTAATGTTAAAAACTGTGTAAAGTTTCAGATGCAAATAAAAACTATAATGAATTCAACGTTACACTTTAAGGAAAGACAACGATAACAATTTTGAAATGTGTATTTTGTTTTATGGATGCTTTGTTTACGCCGAACTTTGCTAAGCGCGCGTTAAAAAAACTGTCGCCTGAAAACTTGACCAATTTGTGTTGCTTTCTTTTTGACCGAGATAACACTTGAATCGCGATACAAACACAATAGGATTTAGAGACAAAGTTACGGCGTTGAGAGAAAATATATTCTCGTATTTGGCGGAGTCGCGGAAGAATATATTTTTTCCTTACTAGCTACACTTCAAGAAGTAGGCCCTCATTTCTTTCAGGATATTCGAGAGGTAGATTACGGAAACGCGCAAGTTCGTGTCAAAATCGAATCGTATGCATTAAAATTTTGATGCCAAGCATTGACAAATGATTTTTATTCGCCTCTAAAATTTTTAGCTTTTACGAAACAGGCCAAACTTTGGCACTGTCAAAGAACAGGTATATTCAATAAACTTTGACAAAAGCTACCGGAAAGTAAACGAAGAAAAGGTAACTTACTCGCTCAATTGTGGCAGGCTTTATCTTGTTTGGTCTGTTGTTGTGTTTCCCTTGCCTGGATTGTGGCGTTGCTGATTCTCGTATTCTTCTTAGCCGTGCATAACCGATACCATGTAGAGGTTGGAACGCGTCTTTGCATACTTTTATTCTTCTGTTGATTTCTTTTAACAAAAACAAAATGAATGAATAACTTAATTCAAAAATGTTATCTGTAAGGAATGTTTAGCAATGTTCATTTGAATCTTTCATAAAATAAAAAGTCCCATAAGTCGGCACCATGGCACGATGGGGTGAGATTAGGAAATACTTGGCTTGTTGATTGTAGTCTGTGATGTGTTAAGGGAACGTTGTGTAAAATTTGTTAAAATATTAAGTCAATTTACCTGTTGCCACGTAGTACTTAAAAGTAGTCTTCTTCTTTCCTTTGTTTTCCTGAGAAAATTTTCCTTTTTTTCCCCCGTTGCACACCCGGTTGGGGTCGCTGGCCGTGACCATACCGCTTAGGTATTGATCTTGCTGACATTTGTCAGCAAGATTATTAAATGATGTTAAAATATGGAACCTGCAGCTGCAGCTACATGGGATTCCTGTAGCCCTTGGTGGGATGATCGTCCCGTCGCTGCAGACCACGTACAATGGCATTTTTTCGCTTTTTTTTCCACCTAAAAATAATAACGAGTTGAAGTGAAGATCAGACCGAGTTAATTTAGATTTTGCGCGCGTTGTGTCAGTTTAGCTTTACGCGGCGCGGAAGAAACATTTATATTGCAGGCTGCACATGTTATGAAAATCAAGACTCTCTTGGCAAATCTCAAAATAAAAGTAGGAAAAACAAATAGTAAGTTATGACCCCCTTTTAGCTTCTCTATGAGTCCTGTGGACCCCAGTGCAGAAAATCCTGGTAAGAACACTGATTGGCTTGTGCACATTCTTCCTGCAACTGTATTTGGGCAACATGAGCCCCAGTTACTGAAGATAGCGGTTCCAAATTACAGTACCTTCTGAACGGGTCTTAATTTCTAACAGACACAGTCCAGAAAGGCTAACTTGTTTCCCAGTTTTAATGTCTACAAGTGTCTTGCATGTTTCTCCCAGAAATGTTCTGTCTGGGGAAGCTCCATAAAATTGGTCACTTTCCAAAATAAAAAGTCCACATTTTTCCACAACAGCAGCACTCTCACTTGCAAAGCATTTTGAAGCTTCATATTCAAATATGATACCTCTGTGAAAGTTCCTGAAATTCTTTTAGGGTTCTGCTTTCTTATTTCCGATGCAGTCCCAAGTTTCTTGAAACTCCCTCTTTCCTTGTAGACCAATCACAGCAGGTGCCTTTGATGATGTTATCTTTCCGATTCTCTTACTGAACCACTCAGAACTTCTTTGAGCAACTTCAGTAACATTTTCTATATTTTGACACACTTGAATTGAGTCAGAAATAGCAAAACAACTCTTATCTACAGACACATTTTCTTTCTCTTTGACAAAGTTAAGTTTTAAAATTTCAGATACAACTTTAGGGCACTTGGATGAAGCTAAGTCATCACATAGCTTGGTTACTCGTTCATTATCAACTGCTGGCTCTCCGTTCGGTCTTGATGTGTAACCACAACTCACCTCCACTGGCTATTTCCGTTTTCTTCCTCCACTTTTGTCTCGCTGTACCAGATGCTTTTCAAACACAATTTCTTGCAGTGGCATTCTTTTCATGAGCTCTTTCTCTGGATCTTGTGAGGCTCTTATGGATGGTATTCCCCACTGTTGACGGACTTGTGTGCAGCTGATTGACTTGGGAAGCTCAACACTGCATGACATGGTGGCCTCTACCAGTTTGTACGCCAAAGCAGCAACATGCTTGCAAAATCCTCGTTTCCCAGCAGCACACGAGTGGTCTTTTGTAGCTAGAATTTTTCCAGATGTCTTATCGAAAATTATTGAACACGCATAAAGCCCTTCACCAGATGAAATACCTTTGGCTTGTTTCATAGCGGGACGTGTGTAGCCTTCAAGTACAAACATGTTGTTTTGGTTCGGCAAAAGGTTGATTCGCATGGGTTTCCCGAAAGGAGTATTTTTTAGGTATCCCATGACACCTAGCGCGTAATTATCGATCCTGATGTGTCAAATTTCTTGCGATTGCGAGTACACATGGTGAAATTTTACTGATCTTCGCGAGACGTTTTCTTCGTTTCCAACGCGATAAAAGGTGAATCAAATCGTTATTTGGTTTCTATATACATTAAAGTTTACTTAGATATCATTTGATCCGAGCCTGTTTGTCTGTGTATCGCAATATTTTTGTCTTTGTTTCGAGTGGCATGCATGGCTGATCCGCTTCGTTTCTTTGTTGTGTTTTAACCCTTGATCTGTTTTGCCGTGTTTCGTTTTTAATCCTGGGGACATAAGCATATAATTACGCCTGATAGTAATATATTCCCACCAGGTATACCCGCACACAAAGCCAAGGACCTAGATGTATAAGATATGGGAGAATCGGCCCGAGGCTTTGCGAGCTGGTAGACCTGGGGAGAATAAGTTCCATCGCTGCGGGGAGGAGGGTGGGGCGTTATCGTCTTGCACGGGTCCCGACCTAAACTTTACTGAAGTAGGCTGAATTACGGAGCGGGTAGCTTATGAATAGAGGGAGGAGGTCCGGGGTTATGCCACGCATTCCCACGAGTCACGCTGGGAATGTAAAGAAGTATATGATTGTATATATTAGGCTTTTTGTGCGTGTATCCCTAGTGAGAATAGTGCACGGAGAATGACTCTTTTTAATGCAATACAAGGTCCTCTTAAGTCCCCACGTTTTGTAGGAATTTATGACCGTTGAAGTTTGGTCAAAATCGGCGCCAAAAGATTCGCGTAGATTCTTTGTTTAGGTTTTTATAGTCGAAGGAAAAATCGTATTAAGTGCAATTGCAGCTTCCTTTTATGAGTTTGGTCAAGTCATATGATCGTTTGACACTTTCCTTCGCTTCGAGGCTAATAAATCGCTTAATGTTCATGTTTTTACAAGTGATATGGAAGATGGCAATATTTTTTCATCTACCGGAAATCCGGAAATCGAAGTCTAAATTGTCATCGATGCCTTTCAATTTGTCCGTGTTCAGAAATAGACAAAGTCGCCGCTCTCTTTACTTTTTGTGGAGGCTAACGTGTACTAAATACCGTTGGGAACCTACAACAATCCAGATTGGACGATGTGATATATGTTTAACTGCTAAAATCTACGCAGTGGAACTCCATGGCAAATGAATGGTCACGCAATTTTCAGTTGTTAATATAGTTCATTCGCGTTGCATCATGGGATACCTGAAAAATCCTCCTTTGGTTTCCCGGACGTTTCGAACTTTTTTGTCTTGGAGAAGGCATATCCTTCCGTTACATGCTTTTCATCGTAAGTCAGCTCAAAAATACTTCTCGACAACCGAGTGGGTAACAGTCGGAATGGCTGCCAGCGAATACGTCCAGCCGTTCTGGGGAATATCGCCATCGAGTATTTTCTCTATATAAAAGCTAGACGCTCATTACCGAGTGTTTCTTTCCTCTTTTGCTCGGAGAATTTCCCGTTTGGATCCTTTAGAAATTTCTCATCCCAACCATTTTCAATATATAACTGGACTCTAGTAAGGCAGAAATAAAAACCAACGCATCTAATTAAAAAATAATTATAAGATCGATGAAAAAAACAGCACTCACGCGATTTACGACTTACTTGTGTTTCAGCTCTTTTAAATTGAGCTGACTTAAATTTTGGCATCCTCGACACTTTAACCATCTTATGGCTTCAGATTTGGTGAGCTTTTCGAATTCTTTTGCTAACTTGGCCCCTGGAATTTCGTCTTCAGAGAGATGGACGTTTGACACGAAAGCCGCCATCTTGTCTGTTTTCGAAGGTTATTTTGGTACATTTACCCACAATGCACTGCGTGGCGTCATCTTTTTGCTTACGGAGGAAGTGAGTTCGTGATATACCCGATGATAGTGAAATACATGGACATGAATATATGAAAATCATATATGTGTACTGCGGATGAAACATGAGTGAAATTTGATCCTCGCAGTGAGCTATCAACTTAAGCAGTTGAAAAGCAACCTGAAAAAACATTCAGGCTTGAACAGGATTCGAACCCATGACCTTGCGATACCGGTGCAATGCTCTATCCACTGAGCTACCAAGCCATATGGATAGATAGTCAATTGTGAGTTCGCCATATGGCTTGGTAGCTCAGTGGATAGAGCATTGCACCGATATCGCAAGGTCATGGGTTCGAATCCCGTTCAAACCTGAATTTTTTTTTTCAGGTTGCTTTTCAACTGCTTAAAGCCAAACCCGTGATATAAAAGGCGGCTGGACTGTCCAACTCATGCAAATATACAAAATCTATTGTTCTTGCTCATTTGCATTAGATTCGGCGTGGGGCTTTGCCCTTTTATACCGCAGGTTCGCCTTTAAGTTGATAGCTCACTGCGAGGATCAAATTTCACTCATGTTTCATCCGCAGTACACATATATGATTTTCATATATTCATATCAGTGGCGGATCCAGGGGGAGGGTCGGGGGGGGAGGGTCGGGGGGGGAGGGTCGGGGGGGGAGGGTCGGGGGGGGGAGGGTCGGGCGGACCCTCCTATCAGACTTGTGTCTCCCATGTGGTTCAAAAAAAAATATTAGAATAACATTGTTTTATACGTAGTTGTTTTACTTCCACCAATTGACTGATTGTCAAGTTTTTGACTTAACAAACGCTTTTCGACACTCAGGAATGCCGGAAATGGCGTTTTAGAGGGTAAAATCGGAAGAAAATTTTCGGGGGCACATGCACCCGGACCCCCCCTTTCATGTATTTCACTATCATCGGGTATATCACGAACGCACAATTGACCATCTATCCATGTGGCTTGATAGCTCAGTGGATAGAGCATTGCACCGGTATCGCAAGGTCATGGGTTCAAATCCCGTTCAAGCCTGAATTTTTTTCAGGTTGCTTTTCAACTGCTTAAGTTGATAGCTCACTGCGAGGATCAAATTTTGCTCTTATGTAAGCTTATTTTCCAATATGCCTATAAATACAACGACGCCCAAGTATACGTTCCAACAGCGTCTTGTTCCACAGAGATCCAGCAACTACGTTGGCCCTGAGAAGAATAGCCTGTTCCAGGCGTTCAGATGGCGGGGAAAGCGCGAATAGTTAGGGAAGGCGCGATGAAAAGCGAGCGAAAAAATGCGGGGAGACTAGGGAGAGGAGGCGTCTCCCCGCATTTTTTTCGCTCGCTTTTCGCGCCTTCCCCAACTATTTGCGCTTTCCTCACTATCTGAACGCCTGGAACAGGCTATGAGAAGAACCTTTGTCCAGGTTAAACTGATTTCCAGCGTACTTTTAGACATTACCAAGTCGAATGGATAGCAGAGAAAGCTTGAAAAACAGTCGAAAATGGCGTCGAAACAGAAATTATCTATGCATGCTCGAGTCGGCTTGTCATCACTTTGTTTTGATTGGATACCGAGGCTCTCCCGAGACTGCCGACGGTTTTGTAGTTGATCTTCGTCCGCTCGTGATTGGTTTTCAAACAATATTCATTGTTACTTTCGGAAAACCGAGACAGACAGAAGGACAGAAGGACAGAATTCTCGATTCTCGATTCTCCACGATTAGTAGACTGCCTGCCGGCAGCAAATATATCTTTTTACAAGTTTCCAGCGCGGTAGCGTCTTTCGCTTTGAAAATACAGCATTTTGAATTTCTGACCTTTCACCCTACGTGAGAGCAACATAGCGTCCGTGACAAAGCTTTATTTTTCGCCTATGAAAGAATGGCCTTTCCTCGTGATTTTTAGCACTTTGGGTAGTTAAAGTATTAGGAGAGCAGTGTATGTAAATATGTAGTAGTTGACGAGAGAAACGTAATCGCTTTCAGAGCGAAAGTGAAGTCCAGATGTTGTTTTTAATTTCCGGCGGCCATCTTGGTGTCCGAGGGACACCAAGATGGCGTTTCCATACAAAGCTCTGTAAATTTGAGTCGAATGCTTCGGCGAATAATTCAACAACGGGATACTGCACAGATCTGAGACTTGGGGAAGTTGTTTATTTGTTAGTCTTTTATAAAATTACAAATTATTGGCTTCTTTCACTAAATGATTTCGATTTTAAAAATTTATTTCGCCCGATTGCGTGACGGTGCAAACCAAGAATTAAACTTCACACGCATCGCCTTACGCAAAGATGTCTGTGTATTTTTCGCAATTTTGCTTTTCAAATCAGTTTCTCGGGCAATTTTCAATACACAACTGGTGTATTTTATTCGGAGTAGTCATACTTGTTATTCTAGACCGAGAAAAGGTTGCTTTTGTGAGCTTTTGTGCACTCTAAACACAGAGTCAGCGGCCGACGGTCGCGTAATACTGTTTTTGAGAATTGCTAAAATTGAAAAATAGCCCGGTCGTTTACTGATTTTATTGCTTTTAAAAGTAGTCTTTTCAAATGTAACAGAAAGCAGTCACGGTTTGGGAAACATTAGACGCAAACTTGTTCGAGTGTTTTCTTCATGAAGCCAATAATCACGGTAACGGCACGCTAGTAAATATAATTGAATTAAGAGCGCTTTCTGAAATAAAGTTTGCTTTCAAGATTTTTTTGATTCGCGAAAACATTATGCGAATCATCTTTAGGGATAAGAATGGCATTCTATATACACAAAGGAAAAGTCGGAAATAAAGCAGGTTGCTGAATTTAAATATTTATATTTTGTGATGTTTATAATCTCTCCGCGCTGCAATTAGAATAAATCGCAGAAAATCACTAAATTTTGATAAGCGTTTAACTCTTTTATTCAAGGGAAAGACATTTTCATTCAAGGAAATATAAGTTTCATTAAAAACGTTTTGTCCTTTAGAACAAATATTTTGGATTCATGATCATGAAACAACAACGCGCGATCGAACTTGCCATTCACACGGAATTTGCATGAAACGAAGTGTATTTGCGACAACACTTTGAAGAAACTGTGAAGCCTGGAAAAAACTAATACATGACAAAATCAAAGCAGTTATTTAAGGAACTAGCTTTATAGAAAAATTTCATTTCGATTTGGTCTTGAAATCACGGGGGGGGGGGGGGTTATGATGCGTCACGCAATATTTATTTTGAAAATGTTTTACCAATTTTTAAAAAACTCATTAATAATTCATGACCATTTTGTCCAATCCGATGCTCCTCTCTAGTCACGAGGAAAGCACATTTTACCACATAAAATACGCTTGAAACTAAAAAGCCCGGGGAGGGTTTTGAATGTGGCCCAGGGGAATAATGGGGTATAATAGAAAAACAATGGCATACAAATGAACGTGAAGCATTATATAATGACACACGTTGCATTATCTATCAATATTCATATATAATGCCACACGTGATATTATATAATGCTTCAAGTTTATATACAGTAGGAATTAAATACTGAGAACAACCATTAATTTCACGCAACACATTTATTTTGTGCTAACTTACAAATGAAAAGTACAATTATTGAATACTGAGCCCGACATAACAACTTTGTTTACGTTGGAACTATCTGGTATAGTCATGTTAGCTAACAATTCATCTGCGACGTCAAAATCTAACGATTCAAAATCTAATAAATTTGAATTGCTTTCAGCTGCATCTGTTTTAGAAAGACTACCTTTTGTGCTGGGGGTGTTAGTCGACGCGCTATCTGTAAGATTTGCGACCGGTGGTCCGAGCAAATTGCTGACCATCATTTGTTGTTGTACGCTAGATTTTTTATACTTAAACAAAACATTTGAACGATGTCCCGTCCTATCGCGTATCAACTTCTCCTCAACTTGATTTTGAAACAAACGTGTAGTGCAAGTTATTCTTAAAGAATGCGATGTCTTACGTTCCAACCCAGCCTCTTCACATAAGTCAGGCAATATTTTATTCAATTTATTTATCCCCACAGGTGAATTGCAAAAAGTGAAAACCTGAGGATTTAGATTTGGTTTGAAATAAAATGCTTCCTTATCTGTAGCTAGATGTTTAACTTTCTCTATATAAGTTGCAAAGCAATTTACTATACACGGCTGGTAATTTGGATCTTTACCAGCACAGCAAACGTGTTTAATTACTCTTGGCTTATATTTCAAATCTTTCAAACCACCGTGATATGTTTTTGAAACACTCTCATCATAAGTAACCGATTCAGAATCTATTCTAAAACAAGATGCTGTGGAAGCGTATACTTGGGCGTCGTTGTATTAGGCATATTGGAGAATAATTGTCTTGGGAACCTGCATGCACGTTATTTCACGGTTTAATGATACAGTACTTACCCGCTTATAAGAACCCATTTTTTCAAATTTAGCCTAAACGGGTTCTTATGTAAATGGTGCTTAGTGGAATTTTAGGCTACGCAGGTTTTTAAATAGGTTCTTATTTAATAAGAAATATATCATACACCTGTGAATGGTAGAAAGGTGGCATGTATATTGAAGAGATAACATTGTGGTACAGAACTTTGAACTCATCAAAGAGACACATCAATTGTAGTTTTAATTCATCACTGAAGACAGGGCTTATCCCTTACGTAATGAAAATTTACAAGGTTTTCAAACATTATTTATACCAAATTTAGAAGTGTATACATCTTCAAGTTCACAACTTTTGAGTCATGTTTTTTTGCATGAAGATTTTTTAGGTTAATTTCTATAAGAACCTTTCTATAAGAACCTGTTTCAAATTTTAGGCTAAATAGGTTCTTATGTAAATGGAGTCTAAATTGATATTTTTACGCTAACAGGTTCTTAAATTGCAGGTTCTTATAAGCGGGTAAATACTGTAGGGAGTATTCGGATAGTGTGAGCAGTCTAACAAAGAAGCGCGTTAACCGTCAAAACAAGAAGACACAGAACACTTAGCGTGCGAGATCGCACGCATTGTGTCAAAAGACGAGTACATACTGAAAAATACAAATCGATGCCTACTTTGTACTTACCGTTGAAAAAAAGGCCGTGTGTCAGAGTTTTCCGATGGTTGTTATTGGTTTTAGCTAAATCTTGTAACTAGCTGGTCTGTGTTTCTGACACTTTTGAAGTGAATGCAAATGTAGCCGCAAAATGGCCTTTCGAAGCCATGATGCAATTGCCTGGTCCGGACCCGAGATCAAAACAACTTTTCCAATTGAAAGTTTTGCTGGAAGTATTCCCGCCGTTATTATAATAAAGTTTGAATGAAAGTTATAACTTTAATCAAAGTTAACGACAGAAGTGATAATTTAGGAGGAGAGAAACAAATTTAGCCCTTTGAAACATATTTTTGCAGTTGAGGTAAAAATGTTGCAATTTGCATAATGTTAAAGTAATTTGAAACCTTTCCAGTAACGCATAACGCAGCTGTTTCATAAAACATCTCGCAATCAGTCACACGAAAATATATCCAGTTTTTATTCCTCTGTATCCGAAACACAGAAAAGAAAATTAAATGAAAAAGTGATCGCTTTAAGGTTATTTTCGCCCGAGAAACATTCACTAGCGGAAGCAAAACTCGCAAGAAACGTCTCGCAAGACACTGCGTGCATTGTTTACATCTTCTCTCGGCGGTGAATTTTTGCACCCAAAGTTTCAGTTGGCTGTTCTGTTCCTTTAACTTCACGAAATAAAAATTAATGAAAGGCAAACAACCGAAAGAAGTGAAATTAATTGGGATTCCTACCACGCTTATATTTCTTCCTTCGCTGTCCACTGTTCACTTCTTATTAAATAAGCGCTATGTATGTATTCGTCTAAATTATCTTCTTCATGTTCGTTTGAACATGTTTTAGCGGGTTTCCGTCATGAAGGTATCGTAGAATTAATCGCGAGTGTCAAATACTTTCGCAGTGTCTTCTTGAGTAATTTCTTTACGCATATTGAATATGAAACTGTTAGATGCAACAGAGAAAACACAACTCGCACTTTGTGACGTTCGCCTCGCATCAACAAACAACAGGTGTACTCCACCGCGGTTAAACGAGAGAAATTTGCAAAAGTTAACCAAAGTACTTCAAAGTTAAGGTTGTCATTTTCACTGTTTATTAAAAGTTTCATATATTGAAAATATACTGTCAACTCACTAAACGTTTTGAAAGTTTACTAAAAAAAAGTTCTAAGCGTTTGAAAACTATGAACCGCAGAACTGTCGGCGCCATTTGCCAACACAATTTTGCTCAGGCACCAAGCGTCTTGATCAGTTTTCAACGATCGAAAAGAAACTCGTTATTTTGAGCCGGAAAGATGAAAAGATAGTTACATAAACTAATTATTTTATACATCCTTGCCCACGTTTCCACTTAATACTAAATGAATCCCACCAAATAAAACGAAAAACGCCTCGGACGTGTGACCGCGGTGAAGGTTTGAACAATCCCGCCATCCCCAGAGTTGCGCAATACTGCACATTTGTGGACGACCAAACTGCATTTTAATACTTGGTCGCTCCGCCCAAGTAATTATAGCACCTTAAATTTCTATGATCTTTTGAACGCAATCCAAACAGTTTACCGTTGTAGAAATAGATAGTCCTGAGCAAAGACCAAGACGATTGACAACCCATGAGACCCACATTCCAAAATCTAGCCTCATCTTCTTCTGTTATTTCTTTTCGTTCTTCCATCTTCGACTGTACACCAGCGCCTTCTTGAGTCGCCTGCCGCATTTCCACATCCAAAGCACGCCTGAATATGTTCAACCTTGAAAGGAACAATTTTGGTATTAACCAAAAATTAATTTAAAATGCATCTAACTCAAATTTACAACGAGTCTACTCCCGGAGTCTACTCTAAACCATACTCGCAAAATAATAAAAGTTAAATACATCTTACCTTCTATCGTTTTGACTTAGAAGTGAAATTGCATTTCCACTTTCAGCAAGATGCCGCTGAAGTCCGGCAACGATCATGTATAGACTTCTTCCTGGATATCTTTCTCCGTTTACCTTCACCACTTCTCCAACAAACTTGGTCAGCCAAAAGTTCAGGGATTCTGCATTCATATTGGCAATATTCGTTTCTAATGACTGTACTTTTTCCACGTCCACCTCAAAAGAACGCTGCTCTTTCGAAGGATCTTTGTTAACTCGACTTATTTGCCATTCAGAAAATACTTTAAACGACCACTTTGTAGACGAACGTGTGGCCTTTGGAATACACTCTTCCAATGCGTTTTTCTCTTCTTCTTTAGACTTTGGTGGCCTAAACGCCCGCTTCGGAGGCATGTTTTTACTAATGCAAGCGAAGTATCAAAAGACCGCATTCGAATAAAATACTGACATAGTTCTGCATATTTAAATTTCTAATTTTATTTCTCCTTCATTATTGTTGTTCAATTCCCAAATACAAACAACTTCTTTTGTTTTCTCATATCACTCCACATAGTTTCATCGATATTGGACAAAATGGTCATGAATTATTAACGATTTTTTTTTAAGTCATTCAATAAACTCATTCAATAAACGTGTTTTAAGTCATTTAATAAACTCGCAGCACGTGTTTTATCAGGTATAAAATCCCGAGGGCTTCGCCCTCGGGATTTTATACCTGATAAAACACTGCTGCTCGTTTATTAAATGGTACATAGCACTCATCACCACAGTTTTGAAAATTATAAAAGCAGAATCTCCAGAATGCGATTACATGTATTTTTTTTTCAATACCTCTAAATTTCGGGCTTCCAAAAGTTTATTGGAAATCCAGGCGGGAGGGGGGTCTAGCGGGCCAGGAAATCCGGGCGGAAGGGGAGGGGTCAAAAAATCTTGCTGTCCATCGGGGGGGGATAACCCAATGTAATAGAAATAATTCACGGTTTGGGAAGTATTAGACTAGTGTGCGTTTGATCGGGAATCAATAAATTAACTATTCAAAGCGAGTACAGAAAAATTGGTAGCTTTAATCAACATGTCTTGAGTGATGGTGAAATGTATGTCATGCAAAATTATTTGGGGGAGGGGTTGCGTGACTCGTTCAAAATAAACCATAAAACATTCTTTCGTATGCGCATGAGTATAGGCTACCTGTAGCCTCTTGTTTTAGGATAAGTCAACTAGACGTTCATAACTTAACAACAAGTACTCTTCACAGACACTTCAAAACGCGAAGAAGCGGCCGCCATTAGGCTACTCACTCTACTCACTTTCTACTTAACAATAAGATTATTAGTTCGAGATTTCTATCGGAAATCAAAAGCGAATAATCTATTTGTTTTAGTATAAATCAACTAGACTTTCAAAACTTAACAAGTATTCTTCACACACACTTTGAAAGCGCGAAGAAGCGGCCGCCATAAGGCTACTCACACTGGTCCATACTACTTACTTTCTATAACTTTTTCAAATACTTTCTCTTTCTATAAATTGCCAAAAAGAGAACAGCATTCGTGATAGAACGTTAGTAGATTAATACTTAAATTAGTAGTACATACCAAATCAGTGGAGTGGGGGTGATTTCGAGGACGTGCGCGAGGAGCACGAAAGCGAGGGGAGGTGTGCCCTTCTTGCGCCCGTATTGGGGGTGGGGAGGGGGAGGTGATGACAAAGACAATTTTTGGTGGAAAAGATTAGCATCCCAACACTTCTGACCAAGATTGTAGCAATGTTTTTCTTCGCTCCGTTTAATTAGGCAGTTTTTGCCAGGATTGAGAAAAAATTCAAAGATCAAGCAAAGTTTCAGACAAAATATCTACCATTTATTCACACTTTACCACCTTAATGTACAACCTCAACAAAATATTATTTCATCGGCAATTATAATAAAGAACATTGTACTAGAGACCATCAAGAAAATAATATTTACAATCACTTCAGCCTTCACTGTCTTATTCTTACTTATTTTTACCCAAGTAATTTTTACTTTTAACTAAGTAATCAATCTGAGATCCTAACATAATAATAAAGACAGGAAAACGGCTAAATTTAATAAATATCTATGTTTTACAAACCTTAAAACACACTGTATATAAGAAAAAACATCTCTCTCACATGTGAAAACAAAGAGAGCCTAATTGATAAAAACTATCAGCGAAGCAACTTATTGTCCTCTTGTATAATGAGAACAAGCATGATACAAAAAAAAACACATCATTTCCTTTCAAAATATAGAATTTCTGAATCAATAATAGGATATTTCATCCTAAATACAACACAGGTGAGAACATATCATATCTAGTCAAATACCTGAATTCGGTGGTTTTGGTACTAACACACAACTATACTTCCATCACTAAGATTTGCTGTAGAGATTGGATAGTCAAGCTCTCCTTTCTTACTACCTTTACTTCCAAACTTTGTAACAAACTTTCCGTTCAGTTCAAACACCTGAACTCTGTCATTGATTCCATCACAGACCATTAGAAATCCTTCTTTGTTAACCGACAAGTAACAAGGATCATTGAACTCTCCATCCTTGCTCCCCTTCTTTCCAAATTTAAAAATAAACTTTCCCTCAAGATCAAACATTTTAATGGAATAATCACCACAGTCTGAGACTATAAAATATTGCCCTTGTTGGATACAGTGACAGGGAGTGACCAAAGAACCTGCTCCGCCAAATGTACGTAAACACTCCCCACTAGGAGAGAATATCTTGATTAATTTGTTACCTTTATCAGTAACAATAATATCACCGTTGTCGGTAATTAATAAACCTTCAGGATTTTTAAGCCGGTGATCACGGCTTCCTTGTTCACCAAACTTGCTAAGAAACTTACCATTCCCACCGAACAATTGCACTCTATGATTATAATTGTCTGCCACTATAATGTTACCATTTCTATCAAAAGCGATCCCTGTAGGGTAGTTAAATTCACCATTATTATCACCGTGTCTACCAAATGATCTTAAGTGGGTACCGTCACTACTAAATACTGATACTCTGTGGTTCCAAAATTCAGTCACTGCAATCTCATCATGATTATTCACTGCCACCCCCCAGGGACCACTAAGCATTCCAACAGACTGACCTTTTTGTCCAACAGATAGCACAGGTCTGAGCCGCCTGGTTTGAACCTGAACATTAAAAGGACTGCCACGAACATTTTTTAATTTAACCCCAGCAAGTGTTCTACTTTTTTCTTTACCTTCCGCCCTTGCCTGTTGCGTTTTTGTTTCGCTAAAAACAGTTTTTACGTTGCCTATTCCCTCAGTGTTTAACATGTTAAGAATTTTTACACTTACAGTAAAGGTAGAACGAGGGATGCGTTCAGTGTCAAACTTAGCTTGAGTGTCATGTTCCTGAAGGATTGAATCAACTGTTTCACTGAGTCCTAGGATTCCAGCGTTGGAGCTTTGTTTCAACAGAGTTTCAGTTTGTTTGATTGCTGATTCAATTGTTTTCACTTGATGTTCAACTTCACGTTTTTTCAATTTCAGGCACTCGAGTGATTCTTTCGCTTGATTATCAACTGCGTGAAAAATATCTTGTTTTTTCGCTTCGATGATCGCGATCATTTTGTCAACACTCGTCTGCACTTGGCTTTTTACGTCAGCTACTTGCACTTGAACTTCAATGCTGTTTTGGTCGATTTTGTCGACTTCGTTTCTCTTTTCTTGTGCTTTTTGCTTTAGCGATTTTATCCCAGACTGTAGTTGTACTTTCTTCTCACTCGCCGCCGTTTCCAGAATCACCTTAGCGTGTCCTTCGTGGTCTATTAAAGCACAAGCGTTGCAAATGGCGATTTTACACACCTTGCAAAAGAACTTTAACTCTTCTTTTTCGTGATGTTTCTTCTGGCAAAACGCTGGTCGCTTTAGAATGTTCTCAAAGTCTTGATCTTGAAAGTCGTTCAGCGCCAGCGCCCTGTGTTCTTTGTTGGCTTTGATGTGATTATGCGAACTGATGCATAAATCACACCAAAAACAACAACATTGGAAGCAGTAAAAGCTGCGTTCCTTATTTTCATCGCAGTTTCCACATTTCACTCCGAGAGTTTTGCACTGTTTAATTGCCAGTACATCCAGCAAACTGTTAATGCGAAAGTTGGTGGGAAATTCGCTAGGATTCCCACTTCCAGAGATTCTGAACTCTCTCCTGCACTCGGGGCATGTAATTTTGCCATGGATGCCGCTCGTTCGTTGAATCCCGTTCAGGCAGTGTAGGCAGAAACTGTGCAAGCATGGCAACTGCTTTGGATCAGTAAATGTACACATGCACACAGAACAGGATACTTCGTCATGGAGATTATCTAACAAGGTCTTTATATCCATGATGAAAAGCGACGGTAAACGACGATCGATGGTTTTCAAGCTGAAAAGAAGCTTGGCTGATTGCTTGGCTGTGCTAGCAAACACAGTCGCCTGATAATATTATTAACCAATCACAAAGCGTTCTTTGACATGTTTTGACATGTCATATGTCATATTTGACATGTCATATCCTGGATTTCTAGGAATTGTTCATCTGCTCAGAAAGCATGACTTATGGAAAAGCAGCTGTCGAGAACTTTTCAAATTAGAGTTCTTGGGCAAGTATTTGCGTGAGATTATTTTTTTGCGTCTTTGACATCGGGGCGGCTTTTTAAAATAGTATGTAGTCATACTTTGTACTCATGCGCAAAGCGTAAGAGTTATAAAAATTATATTTATAATTGCTGCGGAACGAGCGTAGCGAGTGAGCAGCAACATAATCAGGATTTAAGAGAAATATATGAGAAAAAAATATAAGCTACGAAAAATCTCGATTTGATCGCTTTTTACCAGAATTCACTGCGCCACGCACACATTTTGGGCCAGAATTCACTGCGCCACGAACAGTAGCCTTTTGTAATATTTTGGTCCAACATGTGCCAGTCGTAATCGGAACTGAAGTGTCGAAGACTACCGCGAGTTGAGCGAGGACTGTGAGGCATGGTGATAGGACCGTTGGATAGCAAAGATTTTCGAAGATTGTACGGAATAAAAGACAAATTTATTTTGAAATCACTCCGACAGCGGTCGATGAGACTGAGCTGAGCGCGTGGGGACGCGAAATCTGAGCTGAGCGCGTGGAGACGCGAATACGATACGGCTAGCTAGTAACGCAACATATTCATTATCAATAATTAAGTTAAACCTAAATTTTCACACCTTCCTCGTGGTGAACGCGTCCTTTGCTCAACAATATTCTACAGACATTGCAAGAACTTGATGCGTGAATTACAAAACAAAATTAGTCTTATCAGCTGGAGTTTTCGTCGATTCATCCCGGTTACATTTGCTTTGCTTTCCCTCAAAAAACGAAAGAGAAAATTCTGTAACACAAGCGAGGCGATAAAACAGCATTATTACAACAAATTTACCGCAGCAATTACTATCTTTTGGATACACTAGTATTATTCTTAAGTCTTTATTCATCTTTATTCAGCTTTTGTTATGGTATTGTATTGTAGGTTAGTGTAAGTACTTATTTATTTATTTCTTTCGTGTTGGTATGCATATTAGTATTAGAATAGTAGTGTTAAATGTACTACATATTTGTGTAAATTATTTTGATAAGCAATAAAATAATAATAATAATAATAAAAAAAGTAAGAGTTATAAAACGGCCTTCGTTTTTCGTTTTTTTTGTGTCACGATTTTGCATGCAAATTTATGCACGCATATTTTAGTGTACGCGAACTCGTGCCTGCCTCTACTTCCCTAGAAAGTTATTTTTGTTCCCTATTGTTATAAAAGGCTTCAGGAAGATTAAACCAATCAGAATCCGTCTACTGAGCACATGTCTGGGTTTTAGGGGAAACGAGAGAGAACCGGTTTGTCACTCGGAGAAGACTATCATCAGATTTCAAACAAATATGACCGCTTCTGTACTCCACACTTCAATTTTTCAGACGTTCATTTTCCATTACCAGAATGTAAACACGCCTTTAAGACTACGAAATGGGGCAAGATTTCCGTATAACCCCATACATCAATTATGCATACGCGCCATTATAAAAGAGAACAATAGCCAAAACAATAGACTGTCTTTGGGAATAACATAAATTATACAGGGTTTTTTTTTTTCAATTTTTTCAAAATTGGGTCTAAAATGAGCAATTTCACCCAAAATTTTCGAAGAAAATGCGCCGTTCCGTGTTTTTCGATTTGTAATGCAAATAAAAATATTAAAAACGTAGCGTTTTGCGCGAAATGTTAGCTTTTAAATAGGCGTTAGGGAAACTGTGTGGATTAATAGACCCGAAAGAAAGAAATTGAAACTCGCCGTTCATGTTGTTTTGGTGTTTTTTTTTTCTCCACTTTTCTCCTTGCGATGCGATGCGTTGAATCTTTACTTGGTGTATTGTTGATTTCACGAAATAAGATCACGAATGGTGCATAGATTGCTGCGCGGAACTCTTTACGGGTCCTTGTGTACCTTGTAAAGTTCAACGATATGCTTGATGATGTTTCCATAGGGATCCTCTCCATAATGCTTACGCCACAAAAGCTCATGTAGGTAGCCTTCGAAGAGATCTTTGGATGTTGGATCTTTGTTCCTGTACGAGGCAGACCTCGCTTTACTCCCCACCATGTATTCTCGATGCCCTGCGCGTGAGCACCGGTGTCTGGGTCTACGACGTTTAGGCTGTGGTTAATTAAACTGTGAGATGTTGATAGCCCTCGTCTTGTAGGCAATCGTAAGCTCTCCACTTGTCACTCATCACGCGGGTTCCTGGCAATATATGAGCGCGTATAATTAGCAAAGAGTATCTTTATCCCTGCGCTCTACCGGAACAAGGAAGCAGGCCTTCGTAATGCCGACAAAGACCCACTGTCCTTCGATGTAGCGACCTCTGTGGTACTTCATCTTGCCAAACTTGGACTCGTCAATCTCAACAGTTATACCTGGTCCGCTTATTTGCCCCGCATGATGCTGCATGATTCTGTAGGCTTTGCAGCACTCAGGCCTGGGAAATTTTACGGCCGACGCGAGTAGGGTATGTTCCTTGCACCAATCTATGCACCGTTCGTGATCTTGTTACAGAGAACACAGCGTAAACCAACTCAACTTCACAAGAGGGCGAGAAGACGCACATGAAGGGACAGACGAAGACGGAGGTACAGATAACATAACGTAATAATAAACAGCAATAAACTCGAGAAACAACTAATTAAATGCGGTGCCGAAAGCCGCATCAGTGAGAGAAATTTGCATGGGAATACGTTGCTTTTTATTCTCACAGTTAACCAATAGCGAAGACATGACAAGCATTCCTTCGTGTAAACTACCATGAGAGTTGGGGTTAAATTGTTATGTAGATTTTTAGTAATTACCATAGAACACATGAATAAAATGAAATTATTGGCCGGTAACTTTCAACGAGCTCTATAGCACATAGACTAATAATCCAGATGTGATCAAGGGGTTACGGTTCGAGATACGCTGCCGCCGAAATAAAAAGGTAAAAAGCAAACCGAGAAGAAGTCTGGGACGAGAAACTGAGGAGAGAAAAGACTGGGGAAAGAGGAAGGGAGATCAGAAGCGGGAGAAAGCGGGAGGAAAGAAAAAAAAAACAAGACGACGCAACTAAATCCATTTTTATTGTTGAAGTAAGTAGCGACTAATGATGCACATATTCAATACACGCGGGAATTGCCATTGTTTAAGAAAACAATAGCGCGCATACATAAGTAATGAAGTATGCACGCATAATAAATGTATGGGGGGAGGGGTTATACGGAAATTTTTCCGCAGACTTTACTAAGAATTTTCAAGCATTCCTGGAAAACTACGGTAAAGAAAATAACATTTTTGAATGTCCATTTACTTTGTAAGAAACATTTCATAGACTGTTTGTTTGTGTTAGCAGTGGATTTTTTGAGAAATATTTAGAAAACTCGGCCGCACGAGAAATTCTTCGACATGTGTTAAACAAATTTGCTTGCGTTGCCGACACGGTTTCCTCGATGCGATAATTTGCTCGAGACTAAACCAATAGATATTTGAATAAAACTTTCAACTGAGAGAATTCGTTGTCCTTTTTCCTGTGTAAAGGCAAATTGCGATCAAACTTGTTGGAATGTTTTCTTCGTGAAGCCAATAATCACGGTAAAGGCACGCTAGTAAATATAATCAGCGCTTTCTGAAATAAAGTTTGCTTTCAAGATTTTTTGATTCGCGAAAACATTGGACGTTTTTATACTAGAGACGCTTTATCCGTCTGGACGAACTTGGGCAAACATTTGTAGTTCGTCTGGTTATGCGTCTCCAGTATAAAGACGGGCACAAGATGCATTATCCGTCTGGACGAACTATCTTTTGTAGTGCGTCGTTCAAGACGCATTTCGAAGGATAGTTCGTCTAGACGGATAGTGCGTCTTGTGCCCGTCTTTATACTAGAGACACATAACCAAACGATCTACAAATGTTTGCCCAAGTTCGTCCAGACGGATAATGCGTCTCTAGTTGTTCGTCCCGTCTTTACACTAGACGCATAACATGACAGACGCATTATTCGTCTGGACGGATAATGTGTCTCTAGTATAAAAACGGCCATTATGCGAATCATCTTTACGGATAAGAATAGACAAATTCGGCTAACGCGTTGTTGTACCCAATTCAAACCTTCTGGGAATAAGATTCTTTGTTCACAATATTTCCATATAATTTCCATGTCAATGCTTCATTGATATGGAAATATGACGAACAAAGAGTTCTAATCCCAAAAGGTTTGAATAGGCCATTTGCACGATGGCGTCATTTGACTACAACTACCAGAATTCATTTCGTTTTTCCTTTCTTATTTAAATTTTGTAATCCCAGTGCGGTTTAAATAACAATAGCCCTAATTTGCACTACAAAACAAAAAACTGAAGGATTCTGGTAGTTGTAGTCATATGACGTCATCGTGCAAACGGCCTATTGGGTACAACAATGCGTTAGCCGAAATTGTCTATGGCATTCTATATACACAGGAAAAGTCGGAAATTTTAGAAAACACTAGATATCATAAATGAAGCAGGTTGCTAAATTTAAATATTACTTTGTGGTGTTAATAATATGCTTAATTCGCAGACGCAAGCGCTGCGCGCTGCACTAGGATAAAAAAATCGCCAAGCCTTCCGGAAGCTGAAAATCACTGAATTCTGATAAGCGGTTAACTCTTTTATTCAAAGGAAAGAGATTTTCATTCAAGGAAATATGAGTTTCATTAAAACGTTTTGACCTTTAGAACAAATATTTTGGATTCATGATCATGAAAAAACAGCGCGCGATCGAATTACTCTTCACACGAAATTTGCATATATGAAAGAAGTGTATTTGCGACAACACTTTGAAGAAACTGTAAAGCCTAGAAAAAACTAATACATGGCAAAATCAAAGCAGTTACTTAAAGAACTAGCTTTATAGAAAAATTTCATTTCGATTTCGTCTTCAAATTAAACGGGGGGGGATTTCATGATGCGTCACACAATATTTATTTTTATTAAAATGTTTCACCAATTTATAGCACTCGTCACCACAGTTTTGACATTATGAAAGCAGAATCTCCTGAATCCGATTACATGTATTTTTTTCATTACCTGTAAATTTAAGGCTTCCAAAAATTTATTGGAAATCCGGGCAGGAGGAGGGGTCTCTGGGCTTGGAAATCCAGTCGGGAGGGGGGGTCTAGGGTCTAGCGGGCCAGGAAATCCGTCAATGGGGGGGGGGGGGGGTGGATTCTGCCTGGAATAACCCAATGTAATAGAAATAATTCACGGTTTGGGAAGTATTAGACTAGTGTGGGTCTGATTGGTAGCTTCAATCAACATGTCTTGAGTGATGGTGCAATGTGTGTCACGCAAAATTCGTTGAGGGGGGAGGGGTGCATGACCTGTTTAAAATAAATCATAAAACTTTCTTAAGCAAGCACATGCGTATAGGCTACTGGTAGCCTCTTGTTTGTCATAAAATTGATGTTCTAGGTCACAGGTCATAAGTCACAGATGAAAGATCATTAGGAATAGGATCTAACATTAAGTTTATTATGTGTTGTTTAGAACCTTAACATAATCTTCTGCTTTACATGTACCTGTGATCCATATCCTTATAACTATTCATACTTTATGCACCAGTCCATGTTCCATCCTTAAAATGGTAGAGGGTGAAGGGGAGGGGGGTGGGTCTATCGTAGGATACCAATTTTATTATTATTATTATTATTATTATTATTATTATTATTATTATTACTTTTATTATTACTTTTAATTTTTAAATTATGTCTTGCGTGATGGTCGCCCCTTGCAGGACTATGGAATTTTGAATAAAGGTTGAATAAAGCGTGTGGGAGGTTAGCAAGATACAGTTTTGGGACAGCTGGATAGAAAGTCAAGTTCAATTTAATTCACCTTGTAAGGAGTGTCACAAATCAGCTGAATTTCAATCTGATCAATTTTACTGAACCCTTCTTCTTCATCAGGTTGTTCTGAAATTTAAAGCAAAACCTAATTTTATTGACCAAAACAGCTAAACAGAAAAAATAAAACAAAACCTGGTGCTATACAGGTCCATACATAGCTTAAATATAGGAGATCAAACAAGTTTTTAACTATACTGAATAAACAGGACAGTTTCAAAGAAACTGTGGTGAGTGTGTCGGAGGGGGAGTGAGACATGAAAATCTGGTTTGATCGATTAAGTTGAAAACTCAAGGTAAATTGGCCACCGTTAAGAGATTCAAAAGCTAACGTTTCAAGCACCAACCTTCATCCAAGGAATTCACTCTGATGAAGGGCCAGTGCTCATGATAATTATACTCACCTGCAGCTCTTTTCTCAAACCAGTGTTCGACTTCCTTCACTGTCTCTTTTAATTGGGTGTTAATTGGTAGACATTCAAACTGATTAGCCAGGTGCCATTCTCTGGCCCACTGACAAAGAAACAGTCCATCAGACGGAGAAACATGGAAATTAACCACTCTGATGGTACAGTATGGAACCTGAAATCAAACCAACTAAGTACTCAAAAGCTTGTGATAAACAACATGACTGTGAATGAACATAATGAAAAATCTAACCACTGAATGTACAGACTGTACAATGTACCTTATTTCTGAGAATGTTCAAGTAAGATTTCCTGCTTTTCTTGCTGCTGTTTTCGTCATCAACAACCACACTTTGTCCCTGAATTGTATTTAAAAAACTTTCACTTAAGAGAACAACTAAAAACTGGATATTATCATTAATGCATATCATCTAATTTTCAAAGTGATATGATCTTAGGTGTATAGAAAGCCCAGCAGAACTGCAAGCTCAAAATTAACATCGAGAGGGAGTTTTACATGCAAATGAAGCCAAGTTACAGTTTGTACATTACCCAGTAAATTAACCATCGTCCAAAACTACACTGTACATAATGTATTTAAAGCCAAAATAGGATCCATCTTTTCCTTATGCTTGTGCATACCAAAAATGACCTAATAATCACCCACTTGCAAATAAAATGCCCTATATCTAATTAACACCCCCTTGAAATTTATTTTTTTTAACGCCTCTCCCTAATAAATGCCCTGTGTCTAATAAATGCCCCCCCCCCCCCCCCTCCCCATAAAAATTCAAAATTTTTACAGGCACCAGATGTCAGCTGGAATAAACTGTTCAAAGCATTAGTACATGTAGCTGAGCAGTATGATGAGTCGATGGCTGGCGGAGCTCAAGAATATACAGAGGCTGAAAGCATGCAACCACCATCAAGAAAGACGATTGTCGAAAGGGTGTTAACTGCCTGGTTGCCGTGGCTTTCTCAATATCTAACTGTTATTAAGTCATTCAAGGCCTGTGCATTGAATGTAGCTTTTGATGGTTCTGAAGAATCAATGATTCATTGTTTTAAGAAAGGCAAACCTTGTGAGGCTGGATCCAAGCAATTAAAAATGCAGCTCTCTGTGCTAGATAGGCCCAATTGCCCAAACCCATTAATTTTTTGGACATCACAGATTCAGACATTAATGAGGCTAATGAAGGCATTGACCTCTGATTGAAGACGATTTGGGCATTCACAATGAAAACTAATGGAGTACACTCCTGTTATTCCTCTTTTGATTTTTCTTAAACATTATAGTACCATTAAACATACAGTTGAAGTTCAGTGTTGTAAAAGTTAATAAATGCCTCTCTCTAACAAATGCATCTTATGCTTATGCTTGAATCTCTAAACTACCCTTTGTTACATGTGCCTTCACCAGAGGGACTTCCAGTATCAACCACACAAACAGAATCATACACCTCAAAGGACGCCATAGTTGCACCATGACCAGTGTCATTGATACTATTTATTTATTACAATTTATGGCATTACTTACAAAATAGGAGAAGAAAAACAATAAATAATAATAATAATACGGTAATTGAAATAATTTAAAAAAGAATAGTAAGGCCATAAGGATGGTCAGCTAAAGAGTCTAAGACACCATACGAGGCAGACCACCTTATACAATAAATATAGGTATAAATTACTCAATTAATAAAATATAAAATTCTATAAATTCTATATAAAATTTAAATATTACATTAAGATAACAATTTGTCTTAATATCCAACTTAATAGCCTGCATTCACATGCTGAAAAGTTCGAAAATTGAAAAGCTGGAAATTGAAACCAATTAAATAAATAAATCTTTTCTGTCTTGTGGATAGAAAATCCCTCACTCCCTTCTTAAAGCTGGAAATATTTACTGACTGACGTACTGACGCACTATCATTTGTACCAGCTGTCAACGGTATCGCAGCGGGGGATTCCCCGTTGCCAAACATTTCAACCAACCTGGCCACGACTCAATCAACAACTTGTCAGCGTCAGTGATAAAGAAAGTCATGGGAGCAACCACCATGCAACAGAGGGAAGAAATGAGGCTAATCTTTCGACACAAGACCTTGGGGTCTCATGGAATTAACATTGACTTCAAATTCTAATTTTCCATGAGGCTACATTAACTTCATTTTTCATTCTCTGTCGCATTCACGTTTTATTTGAATATTTTTGAATGGCATACACACAACACTTTTTTTTACGTGAGCACAAGCGTTTGTCTCGTGAGAACACAAACACTGATGAAGGGGTTATCCCCGAAACGTCTGACTGTCTTTGTAACAGTTTTTCAGCACTCAATCTTAACTAAATTTCAATATTACCCTTTGTTAAAACCCACCTTATTTATAACATTGACAACCTTAAGAATCACTGCTCTCAGGCTCAGGGAAGGGTCAGCTTCAAACAGTTCATGTGGACTTATCCTTTCATGTGTGTGGAGAAAGTGATGAGTGTAGAAAAATGCTTTACCCTTAAAATAAAATACAAAACATTAAAAGGGAGCTAAACAGCGATTTGACAATGGACGACCTGCCACTTGTTCTCTGTTTAAAATAAGAAAATAATTTCTTACCGAAAATGGAGGGCCATAGAAAAAGACGACTTCTGGTTGCATGGTCGCTATTATGATACGGGTTTTTGGAACTAAAATAGGGCTGCATTTTAGTATTAAAACGAAGAGCGAGTCAAAATCTTTGAATTTCCCACTATTTGACCAGCGGTTGGAAACACAGGCTCAGTTATAAGAATCTGTGGTGTATGGCACACCATGCGTCCCATGTAGCTGATGTTATCGACTGCTCGTCTCATCAATGATCATCAATATTGTAACAACAGTTGCACTGTATTAATTAGAACAAGTAAATATCTCTTAAATTATTAATCATATATTATCCTGTTTATTTTGTCAAGACCTGAAAATTCGCGCACGATTTAATTTTTTTAATAGTCAAGGACTAAGCGTTCCTCTCTAGAGTTCCAAGGCGAGGAAATGAATGGAAATTATAAACTTTCATCAAATGTTCTAAGAATCCGATACACACACTTTAAAGTTTTTCTAGACCCTAAATTCTACCCTGAAAATGGTTCCGCGGTTTTATCATACTTCAGTTGGCGCACCTGTCTCCGTATTATTTTTCCCGCAAGAGTCAACAACCCCACACTAGGCCCACACTCAACTCCCCCACCCCCCCCCCCCCCCCCCCCACCCCCTCTCACAATTTTTTTTATTTATTTTATTTTTCAATCAGCAAGAAACTTTACAGAAGGTGTCATGTATTTATCGCCCTTTTTAATGCCATTCCTGATTGCCGCCAATGTTGCGCGCGCACCACAAGAGCTTTATACTTTTTGCGCGTGCTGACTCGCGTGCTGAAACAGTTCTGATGCTTACGAATATGATTTTAAATGACGTTATTGCTGGATTCTGTCGGAGAATTTAACCGACGAGCGGGAGGCCAACCTTACGTTTGAAGGTTCGTATCACTGCAATTTTTCAAAACAGTTAATGCGACAGTTGTGAAATGAAATTGTCATAGACTGTTTACAAAGTATCTTGTACTTTTTGCGTCAATAGGCACAAAACTTAAGCGCGTTAGCAATGGTGAAAATAGGTGGAGCCCCAACAGAGGACAGGTGGAATAAACTCACTTGGGAGCAAGTTAAGTCATTAGTCTTTGAAATCAATCTACAAGTCAGCCAGATTACTGCAGAAGTGGAAGTTAAGTTAGAACTTCTAACAATTAAATCGTCCGTCCACGAGTGGTATAATCTCGTTTCATGTTTTGAAAGAAAATTAAAAGATCTGCGCAAGTGTTTTCCTCCATATTCGGTGGAGAGTTACAGATCTTTGGAGGAACTACAACACAGAAATGTTCTGAAAGAATTTAAGGACTTCAACAAAAGAAAGAACTACCAAGAACGTTATTTGGAATTAAAAGCTGAGATTTTGTTTCTAGAAAGATTTGTTTCGGAGAAAGCTGCGGTGAGAAAGCAACACGAGGAAATTTGTAAACAATTCACAGAACTCAAAACGAAGATTGACTCCGATCGAACATTTCTCCAAAATGCAAAGACCACTATTAAAAACCTTACTAGTACAATAATCAGGGAGAAAAAAGCCATGCAACGTGAGATCTCGCAGATGAAAAGAAACAAGGCTAATGCGGTTCAAAGGCTGAGCGAACTGCGAGAGACACTGAAACAAAAGGAGGCATTACTAAAGGAAACAACGGAACAAAGGCAAAGAGAAGAAGCTGCTCTTCAGGGAGAACTACAGGAAAATAAAAGGCTGCTTCAGTTTCTAAATAATCGTTAGACACAAAAGAAGGTTTATGTGTAAGAAGTTTGTAACTTAATTAACTGAATAAATCATGAGAAGCAACTTTATTAATGATAGTCTTCTCTTTCCTCAGTGTCGCTTCACAGAAAGTGATTCGCAAAATGTGTGATAATTTGTTTAAATAGCGCTAACAGTCCACCTACTCAATGTCTCACCTTCATTGTAAAAATAAACAAAGTGGTGTCAAGTAAAACCTTGAAAACTTAAACTTCAAGTCTACTGTATGAAATTTGCGCAGATTGCCGATT
>JAJLRJ010000001.1:20325233-20507733 GCA_024195265.1 Dendrophyllia cribrosa
CTTTTTGTAATATTTATTCTATGTGAAAAAATGTAAGAAATAAAATAAATGAAATGAATAAATACCAAAAATATGTCTCAACCCAATCATAAATTATTATAAGATTAAAATTATAAAAAAATCTTTAAAGAAATTCGACGCGCTGAACGTTTTGCGTCAAAAGTCACGTGACAGGACACCTTTGCCCATATTAAACATGGCTGGAGTGATGGAAGGTAAGTGTTGAGATTTTCTCAAACAATTTTTCTTTTCTCGCACAATTTCATTTTAGCGGCGGGCTAGAATTACGAGAATAGGGAAGAAAGGAACCTTTCGGGGTCTTTAGGGATTATGAGGATGTAATACATAGCTCTCAGCTCTATTACTGTAATTTGATAACTCAGCCGGTAAGCTTTGAGAAAACGGAACATTCGATCCTCCCCAAGATTCAAAAGTGGCAAACATTTCATTTACAACGGAATAATTTCATATTATTTCCGCGAGGCATTCGCTGATGGGAGCAACTAACGAGGTTCACCTTAGAACCGAAACTCGAGTCTTACCCTTTTTTTAACTGTTTAATTTCTTTTTCCGTTACTCGTTTTCTAAGTTTTTACCCTTCGATTTTTTCCCGTTTTCTCGTTACTGCGTTACTCGTTTTAGTAACATCCGTCAATAAGTAGCAAGTTTTAGAATTCATGTCCAATGTTCACCACTTGTTGAAGTTGTCAAAGGTAAGATTCAATTGGTAAAAAGCGTAAAGTGCACAAGTGTTGAATATCATACTTACATAAAGTTATTAAAGGCTATTTCGACTTTTTCAATATGAGTAGAATTGTAGTAACAGCGGCTTGACGACTCGTACGGTGAAACTGCATCTCATTACACCCCTGACTACCTTTGCTTCGCTTCCTGTAGTGCCTTAATTTTGTCGGAATTAATTTTCCGCGAACATTGATGTAAGCACTCGAAAGGAAAATCTCGCTAGGAAATCTTATGAAGGATTACCCATGAAAGGACCCTAAATAACACCTTGAGAATGGTACTGCAAAAGTATCGTTATGGGCTTTATTTATTGTTACCCCAAAAGACTGCTGGTCCAGGAACCGGTCTCTGGGAACGAAATCAACGCAATCCTCGCAATCAGGGCCATTCTCTTCTCCAGAGCCGCCTAGCCTTCTCAATTGCTTCATGCGCTTGACTCAACAGATCTGATTTTTACGAATATGATTTTAAATGATGCCGTTACAGAATACCAAACGACAATCGAATTTAACTAAAGAGCGAGAAGGCAACCTTTTAACTACACTATTTCAGAATGATAAATCAGTGAGACATGCAATATCAAGACGATATAAAGTATATTTACAACAATAGGCAAGAACTCATCGCCTGCATTACATATCCGCTTGTATAATCTGCCAAAAAAAAAACGCGGAATCAACCCCGAACACGTTTTTAACGTCACAAAGAAAAAAGTCCCCCAAAGACACCAGAACATAAAATCATGCAATAAATTTCCTACTTAATTTAACATTGTTCGAAATAGATGAAAAAGGTTATGAAAGTTCTGTTTTCTACTCTATATTTAAAAAAAGACTAAAACGTTAGAAAACAAAGACGTATTCTTAAAGATATTCGGTACCAAACAGCTATGCAAACTTAGTTTGCATTGGTAATTAACTCCCTTGGGATTATTTGAATATGCTATATAATAGATTGCATTGTGCCACACCCTGTCACTCAACTTGAGGCCGCGAGCTCAAATCATGTTTAGCTGCCCACCCTTCCCTCCCTTCGAGTCAATCGGGTTGAACCTTGCCTTAACACATTTACCTTCGTCTGGTCTGGGCTAGTCCCAGGCCAGAGCGATTCCCCATACCTTATCTACACCTTATGAATAACAATACCTAGGGAGGAAATATTACACTATGAACCATTAATATTAAGTTGCATTTATGCCCCACACAATCTGAGTGTTTACCATTTACATGGGAAAACCGGTTGGTCCTCGGTTTGTGCAAATGGTAAGCAAAACTCCAGAATGGACAATTCCGTTGAGATTGGCGTGTACCATTTGCCATTGACCGCCAGAAACGAGTTGCCGGAATAGCCACGCTTACGAATCAAACAGGGCGTGGGACTGGTAGATAAAATTAAAGCAAATGGTACACACATTTCTCGTTCGGATCCGGGTGGTAATTTTGGAGTTCCTTCCAAGACGTTCTGTTTATTTTGGAAATTTTCCGATCGGAGAAAACAAAATAGTCTTACCCGTGCACTCCAACCGAAATCTCCGGACTTTCTTGTAAATGGTAAACACAGACTTTGTATGTTGTTTGCTAAGAAGTGTTTTCTCGGAAATGTCACACAAAGCGATCAGAGGCCAAGGCATATTATATCCTTCCAAGGTAACGACAATTCAGTCGTTGAAACAACTTTATAAACGCTCGAGCATAATCATGGAAGTTCTAAGAATTACGAATTCACAATGCCAATTGTTTCGGTAAACTGGTCTAAAAAAATGAGGACTGTTTCCCCAAATGAATGCAATGTGAGGGATCTGGTCTTTCCTGCTGTAAAAGCACTGCTTCTTATTTTATCTCAATTTTAAAAGATGTTTCCGAGAAAAATGCTCCACACAAACAAACTAGTCCTGTTGAATTCTGCTTCGGGTCGACTCTTATAAATTCACTTGTCTGAGTAAATCACATATAACATGCATATATATAACATTTTTCATAATACAAACTACTAGCTCCGACGGTTCTTGAAAGGAAGCACTGACTTCTGTCAGAAGCTTCCGGAAAAAATGATCTACGTAAACAACGAACTTTAAATTACTCGTGCGCTTATCAGTTTTCAGTTTTCAGCCGCGGACTCTAACGTGCAGCCTCTAAGGAAGGGTAAGCCGCCATGAAGTAGCAGTTGTAAACAGCACCCGCTATGAATAGAAACAGCATCACTCGGGAATGGCATTTTGCGCTTGTCATGTATTCCTTTGCTTTCGGGTTGAATGCCTGGAACCTGATCTTTCCACGAGATAGACTGACAAAGCCGACGCCAGCCTGGTAATTCTGCAAAACAATCCCGTCAAGATCTGTTACAGTTACCTCGTAGAAAGCGTTGTTACTTTCCTGACTCGCGAAGACAGGCTGCTTTAAAACAATGGGTAGAGATTTCTGATTCACCCGCTCGTGTTGACAGTAAATTACAAAGAACGCCAAACAAACAAGGAAGAAGAACACAGGAATAAGCACTGATCCATTACCAGCTGCCAGGGCACCAAAAAGACTCAAAAAACACAGCCCTCGTGCAAAGTTCAACAAGTTAGAACAGTCGATGTACGTGGGCAGCTTTTCATTCGGGAAGTAAGGCCTGCTTTGCTCGATGTAATGGTTTGTCTTAGCATGTACTGCATCTCTAACTGTTACACTCAAACCAACGTCTTCCACTTCTACCTTTCTGCACTTGAGTCTTTCAAGCTCGGCTCTCTCGACAGGCATGATCACTGAATGCTATTTAACCTGAAGGAGAAAAAGCACGTGCGTAAGATACTATCTGTACTGTCTATGGTGCAGAGCAAACTTGGTATGTTCGTGGCAAAATTGTAGTTTCCAATGTTTATTTTATAAACGTGGCGTGTTACTTGAGTGAAGAAATCCAAGTCTGGTTTCACACGCGATTTATACGAATGATTTTTATATTTTGATGTCTGAGACTGCTATATTTACCACTCGGACAGTTAAGTTCGGCTGATATTTGTAGAAGTGCATGCTGGGCAGAAGTTCCCTGGGGATGGCACTGGCTTCTTGTTTGCAATGCAAATTTAACAATTTGTTGATGGGACTGCAAGAACGAAACAAGGCGAGTGTAGGAGAAACTACCGCTTACGAAAATGACAGAATTAGCTCGCATATAAGAGTAATGTGCAGTTTATACAATATCTTACCTGTTTAAGGAAAAGCAATTGCACTGGCAGCTGCAACTCCGATGAACGCCTTTCAAAAGCTTGCTATATGTTGATCAAATAGCCGTTCTTTTCTGAGAAAACTCGTCTTTAATAGCACACTCCCATTTGTAATTTGAATTTCACTGGCGCCCGCAATACCACTCCAAAGCCCGTCAGCAATCCAGAAATTGATTGGCTAATACCCTCGCTTAGCGACTGAAGTGTGAACACAAGATGTGAACGTTAACCTTTTCAAATAGCAGTTTGTGAAAAAATAAATTAACTCTTAGGGCCGGTTATGGGTTATTTAAACGAAGTTTAGACGGTGTTTAACAAAACCGCGGTCTAAACCACCTTACTGACCCAGTTTTTTCAGTTCAGATGCTACATACAACCTGATTGATGAACGATATGAATGATTTCTTGAACGATTTCCTGTTTTCTTAGATAAATTACATATTATTTATATAAAACAGTATGCACAAAATCATCTCCTGAATCTTTTAGGAAGGAATAGATCTTCAATACTGATACATGAAATATTAACAAGGCTTATTTGTCGTGTTCTCAGAACACCATTGTGTCGCAAAGTTTATGTTTTTTTCCCGATGTTTCTTCAATTAGGTTTATCTGTTGTGGTTCAAATTTTTCTTTGGTTTAACATTTTTTAAACCAGGTTGATTTTTGTTTTCCTTTGTCTAAGAATATGATAATGAATCTGAAACAAAGGAAAACAAAAATTAAACTGGTTTGAAAATTTTCAAACCCGAAAAAAACTTTGAACCACAACATATACACAGTACAGTTGTTGACCAAACGTAAAAGGCACTGGTGTAGAAATATTAGCGGAAGAAGACTTTCATTGCTGAATATTCTAATATATTTCGAAAGGCTAAGGTACTTAAGCGATTCACATGAAAAATGGCTACCAATCAGATTACACGATTTAATTTATCTAGACCGCGCGCGGGGCAAAAAATTAATAAAGTATAAATGGGTGATTTTCACAACTACTACTAGAAATCTTTAAGTTTTGTAATCCCGGCCCCGTGGAGGTTAAATAACAATAACCTTAACTAACACTATGTCGCAAAAGAAAACGGCCAATATTTCCAGATAGTTGTTAACCAACCAAAGCACGCACACATCTTATTTACTATAATCATGATCAGTTTATTCACCTAAAACCCTAAATACCATACATATAAAGTTTTAAAACTAAAACTCTTTGCTTGAATCAAAATTATGTGTCCAACATCAGACCTACAATCCACATTAAGTGCATAAAAATCCCTGAGAACCTCAAAATTCAAAATCTTTTTTTTAACCGTCGAGCCAAAAAGGTTACAAAACTCCTCTGAGAGATAACGTTACAAAACAAATTCTTTAATGGTAAACAACCTGAGAAAAACTGTGGGTTAATGCATTTATTTACTACTATTTGTATTTAAATATCATTTATGGTACGTTCGATTGGTTGTATCCCGGAATATTAAAGGATATCGAGAGGGTGTTTTCTATTTTAAAGACGTCTGAGTTCCTTTATTTTTCGCTTGGACCACTCGGTTTGGAAACAAATGCGCCATCGAGAGAGTCATCCAACTTGGTTTTCCCGCTACAACCCACTTTTAAATAGTTGGGCTGCTACAAATAATTTAAATTGGGATTCCAGAGCCACTGGAATACCACATTCAATTACATCAGGAATATTACACGTCAGGTCCGCAAGTGTTCCAGATGGGTAGGTGCGAACAAGTGATTTCTTTTTTCCGTTTGCTCTGGTTCCGGAATGCAACCAATCGAAAACGCCGTTAATGCTCCTGAACTAGCTTAACTTTCCAAGTTGAGCTTTTTTAAACAATTCGCTGGCCGTGAATATTATGGAGTCGATAATTCCTGCCACAGTGAAGGTACCTCCCACGATTGCACACACCTGAAACACCAAAAAAAAAATAGACTTAAACTGCCACTGTCCTTCGCAAAGCACTGAGAGTAGTTATTTGAATAAGCCTGGTATAAGAGAGTCGGGGACGCAATCGGCGTCGTAAGGGCGCTTACGACTAGTGAAAATCAAATAACTGAGTCGGAAGCGGAGTCGGAAGTTGTGTCGGAAGCTGAGTCGGAAGCGGAGTCGGAAGCGGAGTCGGAAGCGGAGTCGGAAGCGGAGTCGGAAGCTCGACCGAATCAGAGCCGCGTGAATCAGAAGGAATAAAATCGCTAAAATTTATGCTAATTTTATCGCGTTTCCAAACCACCGAAACGCTTATGATTTTCTTTTTACAAACTTGACGAATTATCAATGACTTGAGAAATTTAAATGAAACTCAGTGGCTGTGATCGCATTGAAGAGTTCACACTAGTGTTTACATCCAATTCTAGCAATTTGAATTCTTATGGGAATAATTACACTTCGACACGAGCAACAATACAATAGAATCTGATGTAAACACCAGTGAACTTTTATAAATGCGACCACACCAAACCATACCGTGGTAATGAAGTGATAGAGTGGCTTTCGTCTCTCCACATATTTCACTGTAATGGGGCTCAGATCATAACGAAACCAAATGGCTACAACAATAAGAAAAAAATGATTCCACATTAAATTTTAATTTAAAAACCCACTTTAGGATTTTTTCCATACTTGACAATAAGCCAGGGGTGGCAATGGAAAAAAAAAACAGCATTGCAGCATTATCATGCTTGATTGCTATGCGTGAAAACCACTGTGGGAGTTATTCATGTCTGTACGTTTGTACCTATGCTTTTGAAGGGCTTTTAACAGCATATGATCGCTACTTTCCTACTCCTCCTTTCACGCACGATACTAAAGACATACTGTACGGCATCCAAATGGAAATTTCCAGCAAATTGACACTATAAATCCCCGGACGGTAACTCCCTTACATTTACAAAAAAAACCTTACATGACTAGAAGCTACTAACATACGTACATGTATAGGCGGCCCAAATGGGTATGGTTTTTGCGCCATTTTGGTCTGAAAATGGTTATAAATTTAGGGGAAGGGTCTGAAAATGGGTATAAATTTAGGCCCAATTTAACGGAAAGAGGATGACCCTAGTGCTAGGATGATCCTAGAAGGTTCATTTGGTTTACATGCATAAATGCGGCTTCCAGGATCAACTTTTCATTTGGTTTACATGAAAAAATCGGCAGGATGACCCCAGTTCCTTTAAGTTCGGCGCGGTTGCAAAGCAAGTCGGCGGGCGACAATAACAAAAGCGAAGATAACTCCGGGGCTCCCGAGGCCGTTTACAGCTGTACATTGAGCTAGGATGATCCTAGCGCTAGGATCATCCTACCTCTCAGATAGGATCATCCTAGCGCTAGGGCCAAATGCAACCCTTCGCATGTAAAATGAAAGCAGAAAACATGTTGCGCTCGGATGATCCTAGTGCCAGGATGATCCTAGCACTAGGATCATCCCCTTTCCATGTAAATAGGGCCTAAATTAGAGTTTATAGGTCTAAAATTGGGTAACGATTTAAGAATCAGCTCTAAAAACATAGTGACAACAAAACAACATGACAGTTTTACCTGGTAAAATCCGGCCTCCATGTCCATAAGCCATATAATCCTACAAAACAACAACGGCAATGTATAAAACTAAAACAAATAAGAATGCTTCTTGTAAAATCCGTAATAACCGTGTTACTGTTTCATTCCCGCAAAGTGTTACTCCTAACCCTAGGTGCACTAGGCGTAACGAATGTGTGTATAACCGGCTTTCACACCCAGAGCCAATTATGGAGACATGTGATGAAGTTCTAACTTTTGAGTCTGTTGACGAAATCTTATAGTGTGACCATTCAAATGAAACCTCTTCATTAGTACTTTTGCACGGTACCATTTGTTTTTCAATATTTTACAAAATAAAATTTGAGATTTTTCTTGAATTTTGATGTCTGGCTCTCTTCGAAGTTAAAGGTATAAACGTTTGTAGGTAAATCCTTCATGCAGAAAAGTAAACATACTGACCTTATGAGCCCAGGTATATTGATACGTAAATGTTTTAGATCCATCCAGCTTCTCATAGATTGTAGGCACAATCTTCAATACATAATCATGAGAGGACAAACCTTGAAAAGAAACAATCCACATACTAAGGCGTGGGGCAAACGTCGAATCTTAGTCGAACTTAATTCGTCGAACCTATGAAATTTGAAATAGGCGCATGAATGGTGCGACGTCTGCCGCAATTAAGTTCGACTCAAATTAATTGGTTCGACTCCAGCATAACTTTGACTTGCCAAGTCGGATAATTCGACAGTGGTTCGGCGTTTCAGCAAACGCCGTTCTAAACACGCGCTGAACTCAATTCATAAATCATGCAAATTAAAAAATAATTGATTCAAATGTGATGGACTGCGCAAACGTCACAAAAATACCGACTCCCCCATCTGCCAAACGCTATTTCCCCCCCCCCCCCCCACCCCCCACCCCCCCTGACGAGCATGCGCTGTACAAAGACAATAGGCCATTTCCGAGTTGCCTTTAGCCTCTCTATCAAAGCGAGGCTAGGTGCACAACCTTTCATATGAAAATGAGTTTCATTTGCATGTGAATGAAAACTCATTTTCATATGAAAGGTTGTGCACCTAGCCTCGCTTTGACGACGAGGCGTAACGTAACTCGGAAATGGCCTATTTCACAACCGGGAATGATGAGCTATCGAAAGTCATTGCTGACATCGCACCCCAGCGTGATGGAAATGTGTTTTTCATGTTTCACGAACACTAAATATAAATGCTTGAGATGCGAATTCCCTTTGTTCAGTGTTTGAAGAAAACGAGGACGTTGAGGGATGAACAGCCGGTAAAAGCGTTGCATACGAGTCTTCTCTTTCTATTTTTCGCAATTAAATACCAAAAAAAAGGTCCGACGAGCACTGTATTTCGGCATTTCGCTAGCAAGTCCTAGCAGTAACTGGCCGTGCATCGAGTGAATAGCACGGGGACACGTGCTTATTCCCGTGTTTTAATGAAGTGCAACTTGTGAAATAGGATCGACGCAGGTTTGACGTTTGCTACCACGCTGGAATTAAGTCGACTCTTTGTCCAACCTATTTTTAATAAATTCGACGCGACTTAGATTCGACGTTTGCGCCAGGCCTAAGTTTTGTATTTAAAGTAGCAAACAGTTAATTACCATACTGATCCATTACTCTAAAACAAACCAACAGCTATAATCATGGTAAAACGTCCACACACAAAAAAATACACGCATTTTACGGTGCATTTCAACTCACAGTTGGCTGCTCCCAAAATATGAGGGAGGCCTTGATAGCTACGTTGGTAGAGCATCGCTCCCGCAACGAGAAGATGATGAGTTCAAATCCCGTCCAAAGCTTCATTTTTTGTTCAGGCTTAATCACAATTTCTTTAATTGTGTACATCACTTAGAGATCACTTCTTCATTTAACATTGAGATAATAAGATTTTGTACTTACTATTTGCATCTTCTTTGTCCTGCCCTTTGAGTGCCACAAAAGCACCTGGAATTTTTTCCTACAAAAATAACAAATTTATTGTCATGTAGTTTTGAAAAAGTTTGCACAGATTGGATTCCAATTTCTCATTTTCTGACTCAGGAAGAATTTTTATCCAGCTTCTATAATTACATTCTGAAAAGCTAATATCTAACTTTAATTTTAGTATTGCTGTGCGCATGATTAGTTTAGTACATACTGTACCTTACTCAATAGACCATTTCGGAGTTGCCTTTAGCCTCTCTATCAAAGCGAGGCTAGGTGCAAAACCTTTCATATAAAAATGAGTTTTCATTCATATGCAAATAAGTTTTATTTGCATGTGAATGAAAGGTTTCGCACCTAGCCTCGCTTTGATAGAGAGGCTAAAGGCAACTCGGAAATGGCCTCTTCTTTACTCTTAAACTTTAATATTTGTATATTTGTATAATTATATTTATATATTTTCTTTTTTATATTGAATGCTCTATAAAGTGTCCCCAATTAGTTTATTTAGCTAAATACCATTGACACTTAAATAAAGTTATTCATTCATTGAATTAATTTCACTACACAAACACCTGAGTTACGCTACCCAAAACATAAACAACTGTACGTCTAATCTCAGCTAATACAGAACATAATAATTCAAATGATTTACCTTAATTTCTGTTCCAAAGTTGATAGAGTTAACTGTGTGGGCCATGTCTGGGTTATCTGGCTGTGGATGAATGAATGAGATGTTTTTGATCAATAATAACCTACAAATTACATCATGCATCATGCACACTTTACGGTACACTGCATAAAAGGCTAAATTGACATGCGATCTGGATGTTACACCACATAAACACTGAAAAGAGTTATCATTACAGTCAAACCTCCACAACAGCTACCTCCCTACAACAGTCACATTTCTTTAGTTTATATTATTTTCTTTGCTTTCAGCACTTTTGGTGTTTTCTTTTTATACATGTACGTGTAATTCAAGATAACGAAGCAAGCTTAAAGCAACCTCTTCACATATTAGACTATTAGCCGGGACACTGTCACTATAACCCTTTCACTCCCAGAGTACATGTACACAGTGTTCTTACCAGGATTTTCTGCACTGGGGTCCACAGGACCCATAGAGAAGCTAAAAGGGGGTCATGAGGGAGAAAAGCGGGTCACAATTCTTAGACACAATTAACTCAACATTTTATTCCAGCAAATACCCCAAACAAAGTTAGATAATAAATGTTCTGGGTGCTTTCTAAAGAGGCCATAACCAATCAAATTTTGGCTTATATTATAGAGAAATGTACGTTCGTAATACGTTTTCTTCCCCCCTTTTTTCTCTTTCTTTCTTTCTTTTTTTTTTTTTTTTTTTTTTTTTTTGCTGCTTTGCGCCCTTAGGACACCTTGGGCTTATAATAGTGCGGCATTCCCCGAAAAAGTGCGGCAATGCCGCAATGCCGCGGTCTGGTAAGAACACTGAGTACATGTACATGTAGTTCTAACTTTCGAGTCTGTCAACAAAATCCTATGGTGTGACCTTTAAAATTAAACCTCTTCAGCATTACTTTTGCATGGTACCATTATTTTGTGTTTCAATATTTTACAAAATGAAATTTGGAATATTTCTTGAATTTTGACTTTTGGCACTCTTGGGAGTTCAATGGTTAAACACTTCAACTGGCTTGCATTGAGTACAGACATTAGAGAAGCTAAATAAAATCAGTTACATAGATATTCTTTTTTTCCACACCTGTTGGCCTGCTCCATGTGTGGAAACATGAAAATTTCCAGGAACCTAAGACAGAGGGGAAACAACTATTTAACAAAACAATTAAAATGCATTATTTACTGAATAGACAAAAATCAGGGCTGTCATTAATGGCCATCACCCGTAGCATCTGTTACGGGTGAGTACATATGATGGGACCTTGATGTGATGGGTGATCAAAAATCAAATCAAATCAAATCAATTTATTTAAGTGTCAAAGTATTTAGTACGCGAGTACTAATTGTAGCTGAAAGAGAACTTATCACCGGCTGAAATTTCATTAGAAAACAAAGACTTGGGGTGATTTTAAAAGTACACAAGCGAAAAAAACAGGCTGGGCTTGTTTAGGAGCCTGCTAAGTTTTTTCTTAGCTACACCCCTGTGTTACTGTATAAAATTATGTCAAATTTACTGACAAAGCAACAAGCTTGTTACAGGGGTTAAGATCAGAGCAACTCCTGTGTCAAATCTTAATAACAGCCCTGAAAATGTACCAGGAGTTACTCCGACCTGTAACAAAGATGGCATAGAAACATTTCATTAAGTTTTAGTTAACTATTAAACAGTACTGCTTAAATGTAAGTTGACAGTCATGTCTCCTTTCTTCCATGCTTGATTCTCACCACTTTGAAGTTTCAAGATGCAAGGATCAAGAAACAAAACTCAAGAATCAAGTGGTGGCTACATGCACGGAATTTTAGCAATGTGTACATGTAGGTATTCAAAAAGATTTCAGTACACCTGTCCAGTGACTGCCTTTTGATTCCAATTAACACTGTGCACTATTGGCATCTCTACTCAAGCCTCTCTTTTTGAGAGATTGGTTTATAGGGGAGTTCAGTGGAAACAAATTTCCACAAGTGACTGGTTGGAGGTACCCACTGCTAAATTACATGTAATATTATACTGTATCGGCAAATGTTTACCTTATTTATGTTAAACAGGCCAGAGAAGACACATCCATCTGTAACCAGAGAAAAGTATGACAGCATTTAAGTTATAATAATTTAGTATTAATAATGTCGCTCGTATACATGTACATGTACACACTTTATACTTTTATACCATGTTGGCATTGCAGGCATCAGACACTTTCATTAAAATAAGCGAAGCTGGACCTCTTTTATCATGCCAGTGATACTGTAGACTAACAAAAAAAAAAAACAGCATCAGCCATTTCACACTTTTTTTTTAGCTTTTACTGTTATTTTTTTTTTAAATAATGTGATCTGTGAGCTGCGATTTGTCATAATGATTATTACTATTATTATTATTATTATTATTATATTACAATGTACATGTATCTATTTCGTTTTCTGTGAAACATCTGACCTACGCGTACATGTAGCTGCCTTACAAAGTAACATGAGTTACACATAACTAAATGCAAATTTTGATTTATTTTCCTGTTGTCATAAGCATATTCATGTTTACCTCCATGATTTATCTCCTCTCTGTGTGTATTTTCCTGAAAACCCACTTCATGTCTGTTAAAACAAAATATGATTTAAAATCAGTGTCTGAAAAAAAAAAAACAATCCTTTTGGGACAAATCGACAGATGCCCTAAAATATAAATCTGACAAAAATTGGCACAAATTAAACAGCTCTCTTGGTCTTTCTCAAGATGTGCCAGCAGCAGGGGAGTTTTGCCACCTTCATTTGATTATTTGATGTTTACTTTACACTGAACTTCACATTACATTGTAGACTAGTAGTAATCATACATGTGCATACATTTGTATGAAGTGATGGAAGTATTTTTAACATCTACCGGCATTACATGTATTTTTATTCCAGCATCATGTTTTGCTTCCTATTGTGCAACATTTGCCAACCTGTGGCACTGGAAGGCTATTAATTAAAAGTGATTTTAATTATGAGGCCAATAATGATAAATACCATGTAAAGCTTTATAATAAATTTTCCATTTTAACAATTTTAGCAAGATATTCTTGGTTTTCACATGATGTCATAAAAATTCAAAAATCTAAAGTATACATCCTACAAAGCTGTTTCTAACAAAGGTATGTGGACACCAGTGTTATAATCTTTCACAAAACGTTTCAGGTTTTAACTATGTTTTGCTTCCGATCTACAAAGGTTTTAAATGTGTCACGCAATTTGTCACGCTATTTCAGATAAGCTGTGAAAATAAACAAAATCGAATCAGCTGAAAGTTATTGTTTGCATTATAAAATAATGTTTAAAAGCTACATATAAGCCGAGTTAATGGTAGGAGCTTATAGCAAATACAATATTTTTTTATTTGATTTTGGGTGTAATTAAGACTGAATTTTTGGCTGTCATGTTTGTGCCCCTGAGTGGGGCACAAAGATGGCCTCTCCATAAATTCTTACTAAAAATGTCTAATACTCGTTTGCCTATAACTCTTAAATGAAATGCTTTTGCGCTTCAAAATTTGGCCAAGATGTGTAGTTTTAAACTCTCTTCAATTCCATAAACATTTTGGAATCAAAATCTATTGTTTAATGCTTCTGAATTTTGATATGATGTAAGTGAAAACCAAGAATACAGCATCTGAAAATTCATCTGTAAGGTAATTTTTGCAGAAACATGCCGCAGTCTGGTTACTTATTTATTTTTGATTTTATTAGCTTCGCCACAAGATTACTCACACAATATTACTACTAGTACAAGATTACAGGACTCTTACAGTAATGCAGGGCACACGAATAGACGGCAAACAAGGGCAGGGTCAGAACCTCAACTGCGTCACTGAAGCCAATTACTGCAGGCCCATTATTGCTAAAGGTGGAAACTAGACTTAATTACCTTCCCATCTCATCTTGAATATCCAGACCAAGATCTGTAAAAAAAGAAGAAACAAACTGTTTTTACATGTATACTTACAGACTTGGGATGCTCAGAGATCAAAGGCTTGTTTACCTACAGCTGTACACTGTACACTGTACATTGTACTCCCAACTGGGATAAGCTTACAAAACTAGACACAACATAGATATTTTCTGAACATCTGTTACTTACGTTCACACTTCATTCTTGGCAAGGTTATATTAAGTTTCACATTTAGTCTGTTATTTTCAGATTGGTTATCCACAAACAGCTCACTAACACTGAAAGTGATAAAAAATCAATCAAAATTAATATTCTAAAATGTACAGTACTTTTTAGGATACCTTTATACTGTCTTAATACCCTTTGTTAACATAAAACATCATGACCAAACTTAAGAGAATCCACTGCCTGATTAATATGAGATAAGTCCAGAAAAGGTCCAAGCTAGATCAGTCTATAATCATCTCATTTCTAAAATGTCGACAACGCCGACAGCTATGATAAAATACAATGAAATTTACAATACAGCGAACTATCAGCTAGACTGGGAAAAAATTTACTCGCTATCCTTCCAAATAACGCTACACACTAAATTAAGAGAATTTCAATACAAGATACTTCATAGAATTAATTTTTTTTGTTATACAAACAAAATGCTTTTCAAATTTAGAATAGTTGATTCACCGCTATGCTACTTCTGCAAGGAAGAGTTAGAGACAATAGAACATTTTTTCTTCCAGTATGAAATTGTGTCTCTTTTTTGGAATGAAGTAAATAACATCCTAAAATCGCAAAAGCTTATTTCCGCCCCTTTCGAAATCAAGGATATTTTCTTTGGAATTGTCCGTGCGGTCAACAACAATGTTCTTATTAACTACATCATTCTCGAGGGTAAATACTTTATCTTTCGTTCTAAGCTTAATAAATCTCCTCTCTCCGTTAGTCTGTTTTTAGAAAAATGTAAGAGAACGTATCAAATCGAACGTTTTATTGCAAGAAGGAACAAAAAGCTTTTTCTCCACAACAAAAAATGGGAGCCCCTCCTCCCTCTTTTGAAACAATAGCTATAACTTTCTTTTGGTATACAAGTTATAAGGGTTTAAGTATGTTAAAAATATCTAAGTCTAAGTATCATTCTGTAAGTATTGTTTTGTAATTAGCGTAAGCATCGTATTGTAAGTAGTGTAAGTACTGTACTGTAAGAAGTATATGTATTGTTTTGTAAGTAGCGTGAGTATCGTATTGTAAGTAGTGTAAGTACCGCACTGTAAGAAGCATATTCATTGTTGTGTTAGTAGCATAAGTATCGTATTGTAAGTAGTGTAAGTACCGTACTGTAAGAAGTATATGTATTGATTTGTAAGTAGTGTAAGCTTTGTATTGTGAAATAAAATAAATGTTATTTTGCAAAAAAATAAATAAATAAATAAAAAATAAGTCCAGAAATGCAGGCAGAGGGGGACCATGCTACTCCATGACTGGCATCACAAAGTGTCCCCAACTATAACAGTTCACCAAAACACACGAAATTCTGTCATATATGAAGTAATACGTAAACGACAAACAATTCTGTCAAATATGTAGTACTTGTTAAACAATACTTGCCTGCATTTCTGGACATAAGAGGTTTAGTATACAGTACAGTACAATACAAAAGACATAAGAGGTTTAGTATACAGTACAGTACAATACAAAAGACATAAGAGGTTTAGTATACAGTACAGTACAATACAAAAGACATAAGAGGTTTAGTATACAGTACAGTACAATACAAAAGACATAAGAGGTTTAGTATACAGTACGGTACAATACAAAAGACATAAGAGGTTTAGTATACAGTACAGTACAATACAAAAGACATAAGAGGTTTAGTATACAGTACAGTACAATACAAAAGACATAAGAGGTTTAGTATACAGTACAGTACAATACAAAAGACATAAGAGGTTTAGTATACAGTACAGTACAATACAAAAGACATAAGAGGTTTAGTATACAGTACAGTACAATACAAAAGACATAAGAGGTTTAGTATACAGTACAATACAAAAGACATAAGAGGTTTAGTATACAGTACAGTACAATACAAAAGACATAAGAGGTTTAGTATACAGTACGGTACAATACAAAAGACATAAGAGGTTTAGTATACAGTACAGTACAATACAAAAGACATAAGAGGTTTAGTATACAGTACAGTACAATACAAAAGACATAAGAGGTTTAGTATACAGTACAGTACAATACAAAAGACATAAGAGGTTTAGTATACAGTACAGTACAATACAAAAGTAATGACAGCAAAATTTGATGAATTTTTGCTGCATTGCTGGTGCCCCAAACTCCATAGAAAAAAAAACTCGAATGAGAATGTACATGTACATAATTTAGAAGTAATAAAGAACATAGATCACCATGTCAAAAAGTAATGAGCACTAGTAGTTTTCTTTCAGCAATGGGTTGGTTTTCAACAAAAACTTTTTTCTTGAAAAATGTGACCATCAAAACTGCCAGTTTTCACAGTATGGGTGTTATATACAATAAACACCCACTTACAGTACCTTATAGGAAATTATTAAACACTTGTATTTAATAACGTATTTAAGATTAACGCAACTTAAAGTGCCACTATGACAAAAAATTTGTATTTCTTTTCCGCTTTTTTTTTAATGCAAATGTATCTAATAGGTTTAGACAAATATGAATTGCTATAAATTAGATTGATATATTCTTACACAGCCCAGAAATAGCTGGCTGAAAATCCATGAAAATCGCGTAAAATCCGTCCGCCATTACTCCGTTCATAAATCCGAGCCCTTGTTCTACTGGTTTGCGATCTGGTACATGTACATGTGACTTGATTTGTGACGTCAATGACTCAACGCAGTTCCCTCCGAGTCACAGACAACAAAGCCAAAAGGCACATGTTGAGTCATTGACGTCACAAAATCTTTAGGCCAACTCGATCCAACTCTCAGGGTTCGGTCCCGGTCCCGGTCATTTTTAAATTGAGCAATGGCGGCAAGCCGAATTCGAAATGTAAAGTTAAAATAATGGCACTTCCCATACGAGTTTTGACTTGAAACTTCGCAAGGTAAGTAACAAGTACTTATTCTTTCAAAATATGAAGAGAACAGAAAATGTATGTTTTTGATCATAGTGGCACTTTAATATGAATTGAAGGAGAAAATAATTATAGAAAAGATTCTGCAATAATTTCAAAGTACATGTATCAAGGAAGGGTACAGGTTTATTGATAATCTTAAGGTACGTACTGTACACTGTATTTGTTGGAACTGACAGTCAACCAGAATGGGGCCAGAATGTAATTGAATTGAAGGGCTTAGAATAACGGGGGGCTAAGTGACTTTTTGGGTGATTTTTTCATTTTGCTTGAAAGTTGTTAATTTCTCATGTACAGGCTTGTTTTGGTGCGTAAACATTGCCGAAGTGTCGAATTGGCACTCACATTAAGGAATTTGACAAATTTTACCTGCAAAAAAGAAGAGTTCTGGACCCCTAGTGCTTTGACTGTACAATGCGACCGTAGTTCCTTCCAAAACTGCAGCTAGAAGTTTCTAAACGACGCCATTACTAAAAGCAGATTGATCGTGAGAATATGCGACCGCAATACTCTTGACCCGCGCCAACGACCTGAAGGAACATAACGTTATTTAAGGAGGGCTTATCGATGGCGTTCGCCACTTGCGACAACATGGCTGAACAGCGAACAACTCAGTGGCAGAGCGCTGGTTTAAGCCATGTTTAAGGCCCGCTCGGCGATGGAAGGACATCATGAAGTCCGGCAATCCTTTAGTCTCTAGCACCTCTCAAAGAAACGAGTCGTGTTTCTTGTCGAACCTTGTGTCTAAAGCGCCATTTAGCGCTCGTGGTGAAAAAATGGACCTCGGTGGACAAGTACAAGCCGGCGGGAAAGTCTGCAATCATTTCGGATCAAAAAGGGACAGCGTTGTGCGTTGTGGCCCATTTGCCATCCCGTGCCGTGGTCGAAATGCCCGATATCCGAAGTGCTTCCAGACTTATAATATTTTGCTATAATTAAATTAAATTTTGGGGTGGGAACTCCATTTCGAATTTGCCATAGAATTTCCCCACATGCTTTGCGACAGTGGCAGATAGGTGCGTTATCTGAGCGAGAATAAATAAAAATGCCTGACATTCGACATGAAACGGTTATGCACCCAGCCCTTCAAATGTCTAACTTGATCAGTATTCATAACAGTAATCCCAAGGGGCATATAACACACAAAGACAACACGCTGCAGTGCTTTGATTTTTTAGTTTTATTGATGAAAGGAACAACTTGAGCGGTTGATTACTGAAACAAACACCTTGTGCCTTTTTTTAAGTGAAACGGACAACTGTAGTATTTTTCTATTAAGCGAAACGAACAACTTATAAAGCAGTTTAACAGCAGTGAAACCAACAAGTTATGAGTGCTTAAAAAGCAGTGAAGCGAACAACTTGCGTTTTTCCGTGTTTTTCCTAACCCTAACGGTAACTGTAACCCTGACCAACTTGCGCATTTTTCAATTGAAACGAACAACTTATCAATAAGCGGTTTAACAGCAGTTAAACGAACAGCTTGCGGTTTTATCAAGTGAAATGAACAACTTGGGCGGTTAAAAAGCAGTGAAAACAGCAATCCCAAGGGGAATGAAGTACACAAAGACAAAGTGCTGCAGTGTTTGTTTGAGATTTTTTAGCCGACCGCATTTGTGGACCGTTTTTTCTAGAAAATGAAGCACAAAACCAGTGAAAAACACACAGGGCAATGTTTACAACATAAAAACAAGTCCGTATGCCAAAAAACGGCTAATTTGGAGAAATTTTTATTTTTTTCCAAAAAGTCGCTTAGCTCCGGTTTACTGTTTTTTTTTTTTTGAAAAACAACATTCATTACATCCACCACAAAAAAAAAGAACTAAAAGAACTAAAAAGAGGCAGTTGGTTACTATTAAAATTCCAATGGTACTTACAGTTCTGTGTTTACAAAGCTGTAGAACTCTGATAACAACAAAAACACTATAAAAAGGGCACTGCATATGGAAACTGTTGAAAAAATACAATAAATATCGTGAGTTATTTTTATTATAGCATATTCGTTCTTGCCAGTCAAATAATATAACAGATATGAAGTAAGCAATAACTCAAGGCAACCTTCTTTATGTAGTGTACTTCTTGCAATCATAAAATGAAACAATATCTTCTCTCTTCTCTTTTGATCTTCTCTCTCAGTAAAAAGTAAATATTTTACTGTTACAAATATTAATCTGAACTTACTAACTGCTCCCGTCAGAGTGGGTTCTGTTAAATCCTTTGGTACTTTTCTGTAAACATCAAATCTGAAAAAGCATAGTTTAAAAACTTTGAACAAACCTTTCTTAACTACATTGTACGACAAAGACCTCACTTTTTACATCAGAACAATCTCACTGGACTTAATGGTATTCTACATGTACCTCATTACCGTGTTTAGGGATATTTCCATTAGATTCCATGGAATTTCATGGGATTCCATGGACTAATCAGTGCAACATTTGTCGCCGATCAGTGTAGCTTACATGTACGTTTAATCTGGATTCCCTCAGCATTATGTAACTCGGTAAAATCTCTTGATAATTATAAATTCAACTCATAGTTAAGTCTGGTCTAATTTTCAAATTTTCTGATTCTAATGGCCAATCAATAATTTGATGACAACCAATGATCAGAAATCTGATCAATCTACTGATGAACTACTGTACATCATGTATTGCTGTACATGTTAAGTTGCAGGTTATGTCGTTTTTTTTTCAGGTAAATATCATTTTTAACTAGGTTAATTTTTTTCTAATTTGGAAGTTCTAGTGAAAAAAAATTTAACTACATGTAGGGTATTTTTTTACTTTATAGTTTACCTGTTTCTTTATTTGGCATAAAACCTACATGTACAGGTTATCTGCAATGGTTAGCTTTGTGTTAGGGTTACAATTAGTAAGTGTTAAGGTTAGGGTTAGCTTAGTGTTAGCTTAGGGTTAGGGTTAGGGTCAACTTTGTGTTAGTAGTTGGAAATTGTCAATAGGGACAAAAAAAGGAATTACAGTGAGAGAGTAACACAACAAATAAAAATGGGCATTCTAAGAAAACTAGTTTTAGTCTTGCATAAATTAAATATTGGATGAGGGGAGTCTGGGACCAATAATAAGCAATAATACAAAGAAGTTTAAGGTGGCTCACAACAGTTCCCAGAATTTTCCATCACCTATACTTTGATGGATCAATACTATAATTCTTTATCAGTTTATGCTTCAATTATGGTATCAAACAAATGCTCAATCATTGGTGAACAAGTTGTGGTCTCTTTTATGATGTAACAGGTTACCATAGTAACAGCATAACCTGTTAAAGACACCCTTCATTTTAGCTTTACGTGCTTATAACTAAAAAAGAGACAAAAGATACAACTTTTTGCAAAGTTCAAAAACATTCTGTGTATACATGTAGGGTTCAGAACCACCTTAAATTTTCGAAAATTTAAGGCAAAAACATCCTAAGTACCTTGTGGGAAAATTTTCACTGAAATCTTGCATTTTTAGCCTCAAAAGGGACTCACTTGCCAAAATTATGACTGGATCATGTGTATGTGACTGAAAGGATTTCAACCAGGGATCAATTCAATAAAACTTTTACAAGTGTAATTTACAAGTGTAGATATTGTTTTCAACCTCTGAAACAATGGTTACACTTGTAAATTACACTTGTAAAAATTCTTATTGAATTGACCCCAGGTCACCAAATCTTCAATCTTCGAACAGAGTAAGATGTTATCTTGAAAAGATACATTGTACATACAATGTAGGGTGTCCTAAGGCCCAAAAAATTTTCTCAAAGATGTAGATTTTCTTCCCCATTTTGAATCTGTTTTAAGTACCTTAACAATAATAAATCCTTAGTTTGACAAAACTGTGCTTTTAAAGACCTAAAACATACAATTTTAGTGAAAGTTGCCAAAAACATACAGTACTTAGGATATTCTTGCCCGGAGCCCTTCAATTTCACTGCAGATATTCCTTTTATCTTGTTTTTAATAGAAAAAAAATTACATGTACCTATTGAAATACACATAGTAGACTCTAAAGGTGACTTGCCCAGTGGAAGGTGATTTAGCTACAGCTTTATTGGATGTCTACCCTTGTGTTGTTTTTAACACCAAAATAATAAAAAATTGAAATTGAATTTGAGATTGGTTAATCCAAAACTGAAGATCAAGAAACAGTTGCAACTCAAGAATACAGTTTGCAGTGCTGATTCTCGAGTATCCTACTTTACATGTACTTTCCACAAGGTTTGATGTCAACTCTCTCCCACTTGGCATTACATATACATGTAGATCTACAAGTATAGTATATCTAGCCTGTCATGTTTTAAACATAAAGGTGGTAAGACTCGACTTTAACAAGCTAATGTTGGAACCAGAAAACTCAAAAATATCGAGTCTTACTGATGAGTGATTGCTATAAACTTATAGAACTGAAGTTGAACTTTCAAAACATTGATGTCTGAGGCGACAATTTTCACACCTTAGGTGACAAATCTCATTCGATTGCGGGCTCAAAAATAAGAATTTTTCTTTTTACAGCTTTGGCTTTAAAGGCTTGTTAAAAAGAAAATAATGTATGAGTTTATACCTACATAAAATAAAGAAAAAACCTACGGGAGCCCGGAGTGGAAGGTCGCTTTTTTTCTTAAGAAGTAAAAAACATGTGCACTAAATTTACAAGGATCTGACATCAGGCAGAAAGCTTCTTTCACATCAAAGCAATAAACCACACAAATTTTGTCCATATACAATAAATCTGCATCTTTATGTTACAAATACTGTACCTTACAGTGCGGTCTGATTCAGCCGTTAAAATACATCAATTTATTGTAGAAATCTCAACATAAAACTTCGCTCATCGAGTGCCATTTTGAATTCTCATTGAGTAACCGCTATTCGAAATGTTTGTGTTAACAAATGGCTGATTATACAGTACATGTAGGCTGGAAAATACCGCAAAACTCCCATCTTCCAAGACTATTGTTCCAATTCGACATGGCATTGTAACGGTGAGAATTCAAGCCCGTGTGAAAGGCGTACAGCAGAAAACATGCGCACTTATGTACTGTGCAGCTACAGTATATTCATGAAACAGATGCGTGACACATTTTCTGCCTCGAAGTACGTTTTTGCGCTAGCTCTTCCAATCCAATACGGCATCTCAAAATGGCGGACCATAACAACTGATTTCGGCTCTCATTTTCTTGTCATTGGGAAGCCAGAAAATCCCCATCTTTTGGATTTAAGCATAATAGCACAAAGTCTCTCCATCTATTAAGTTTTGGGGGGAAGTCAATTTTAGACCTACATGTAAAGGAAGGCTTTTAGATGTTTTTAATTAGTCATTTTATAAGTTTTATTCTTTACGTTAACATTGTATTAATTTTGATTTTGGCCTCAAGGAAAATTGTACTTTGCACAGTGTTCTTGAGATTTTTTAGCCAGACAGAAACTACATGCACAACCAGGTTTTGTGTAAAATTGGTACCTCTTTGGGGTAGAAAAATGTTTGAGCCACGCCTATCTAATGAGATTCTGGTACCTTTTAACCCATTGACACCTGAACCGCCCGTAACCGCCCGTACAAGACTCCACTGCTTTAAAAAATTGTAACTTTCTCAATCGTGCGAACATTGCCTTAACTAGCAGTTGTGAGCATTGACTAGAAAGTCTTTCAAATTGAGATACCCAATAAACACAAAAAAGTCAGCGATTTTTGCAGAATATCAGCGTTTGAATTTGGACAATAACAAAAATTACCGTTTTTAACGTCATAGAAAAACAACAAAAATCATGTTTTTGCCTTTAGTTTTTTTTATTCAAATCATCGTGGCAAACCCAAAAGTCAACATTTACAGCAAAATTCAGTCCTAGTCCTAGCTTAGCAGTGAATTTTTTTGCTCTTATTCGTTGCTTGGGCCTAGCTACAGCTTCTTATACTAGTGCATACTCACCTTGCCTCAATTTTCAACATCACCACCGCACTGCATGCTGGGAAATAAACAGATTTTTTGACAGCGTCCATTCCGTCCTCCACAATTTTCATATATATACTAAGTCCACAGGGTAGTGTCGAAAACGAAGCACTCGAAAACGAAGACCGAAGCACGAAGCACCCCGACAGTCGAAAACGAAGCACCCAAAACTCGAAAACGAAGCACCCGAAGTCGAAAACGAAGCACCCAAACTCGAAAACGAAGCACCCGAACTCGAAAACGAAGCACCCGAACTCGAAAACGAAGTACCCAAACTTTTTGAAGACCTCGTAAAACCCGCTATACTTTTTCGATTTGAATTGAATTGAAATATGTCGACAACCGGAGAAAGAACCACATTTGTGATCGAGACCCTACTTCAGACCAAAATATGCAATTTTACCTACCCTATTTCAGACCTGGGCAAAATTCGATACCCTATTTCAGACCAGGAAGTGCTTCCGTTTGCGTAAACATTTGAGAAGGGCCTCCAATTGCCGATGTTAATCAAACCGCATTTCTCATGAGATTAAAAACGTAGCTTCTTCTTAAAACCATACCCAATTCTAGACCAGAGTGCGCAAACTATACCCTATTTCAGGCCAAAATGGCTTGAAAACCATACCCTTTAGCGCCGCACATACCTATAGCTTATGTAAGGGAGTACCCCCCCCCCCCCCCTCGGGATTCACAGTCATTTTCTAAAAAACATCGGACCGCGAAAGAACGTCAGCAAAAATGTAATCGTTAACGAATGAAAAGAAGAATGGTTTGTTTGCAAACTTATTGTCATCGAGGAAAGCAAGAAAGATTTCTTATGCAACAAGAATTGCTTTTAAGTGTTTCATTTCTTATTCGAAACAAGTTTATATCCAGTTGGGGGTAATATCCGGTCCTGTAACGTGAGGCACGCTTATTTGTTTTAAATAGTTTTTGGTTCCGAGCTGTCGAAACACCCAGAGGGTCTCAGTACGTTTTACGGATCCGAGGTCTGAGTTTTCAAGACACCCCGGAAAGCAGTGTAATTTGTACTTGTGTGACTGTTTGCAATCGAAACCGGATCACAAGTGTGGTTCATTTAATTTCGGATCGAAAATCGAAAACGTATAGAGGGTGCTTCGTTTTCGAGTTTGGGTGCTTCGTTTTCGACTTCGGGTACTTCGTTTTCGTGTTTGGGTGCTTCGTTTTCGACTTCGGGTGCTTCGTTTTCGAGTTTTGGGTGCTTTGTTTTCGACTGTCAGGGTGCTTCGTGCTTCGGTCTTCGTTTTCGAGTGCTTCGTTTTCGACACTACCAAGTCCACAGCCACTCTGACCCACCGCCGAAATTTCACGCTTGTTGTGTTCTCCTGTGGTCGCAACTTCCAAAATATGCCGCGGTAGGTCAAGAAATTCATCCAGAGTCGAGTCCCAAAGCTACTTCGTTTCCAGGCGGCCATTTTTCCAGTTCAACGAGCAACGAGCCAAATTCGTAAACGAAGTACAACACCTAACTCGCTTCATTGAGAAGTGGACTCTGAACTACCTCCAAGCTTAATGATGCTCATCAGGCAGCTACTAAAGATGAAAAATGGCTGTGAACTTACCAAAAATCGTAGATAATTCATATTGGACCCTTTATTGCAAATCAACCAAGCAAAATGAGATCGTCACAATGACGTTTCCAGTAAACTCGAGCCTTCAGTGTTTTAGAACAGCAGCACTTTCAATGGTAACTCCAAATATGAAGTCACGAAATCCTATGGGGCGTGTGTATGCAGAATATCACTCAAAAACGTAAAAATCCTCAGGTGTGAATGGGTTAAGGTGTTTTTCGAAAATTCCCAACGAGCACCCCCCCCCCCCCCCCCCCCCCCCCTTTCTAGGTTATTTACATGTAAATGTATTGTCAATAAGGCAATTTACCCATTGCAGGTTATCTATTAGCAGAGCTTGAAAGACCGATTTTTCAGTGTGGATTGTATGCAATTGTTGTTACATGCATGTACAGTGTTATGTACAATGTACTATATACAGTTAAACCTCTATTTAGCAGTCGCCCTCTATTAAGCGGTCACTTAACAAATCCCCAGAATAAAATTGCTCCTCATATTTACTGTAAACTTGATCTCTTTTAAGCGGTCACCTAGCTCTATTAAGCGGTCAGTTGGCTATTCCCCAAGGGTGACTGCTTAATAGAGGTTTGACTGTATAACTGTTTGAATATTATTTTAGATGTTTATTATTTAAATGTATTTATTATTTTTTATTATTTAAATGGTTATACATGTAACATGTCTGAAAATGTGGAAAAAATGTTCATTTACATGTAATACTAGCCTCAAAACCTACTTATCTAGAGGGTGGTAAAGCCTGGTTTCCATATGATCGCTACGATCGCTGCGATCACTGATAAAAACGTTCAAAGCTTGTGGCGAAATAGACTAAGCCACTCTCCAGCGATCGTAGCAATTATTTTGAAAGTATGGAGAGTGGCTTAGTCCATTTCGCTCAAGCGCTAAACGTTTTTTCAGCAATCGCAGCGATCGTAGCGATCATAATACTAGCCTCAAAACCTACTTATCTAGAGGGTGGTAAAGCCTGGCTTCCATATGATCACTATGATCGCTGCGATCACTGAAAATACATTCAGTGTTTGTATCAAAATGGACTAAGCCACTCTCCAGCGATTGTAGCAATTATGTTGAAAGTATGGAGAGTGGCTTAGTCCATTTTGCTACAAGCGGTGAACGTTTTTTCAGCAATCGCAGCAAGTGTAGCGATCATAATACACTAGCCTCAAAACCTACTTATCTAGAGGGTGGTAAAGCCTGGTTTCCATATGATCACTACCATCACTGCGATCACTGAAAAAAACGTTCAGCGTTTGTAGTGAAATGGACTAAGCCACTCTCCAGCGATCATAGCAATTATGTTGAAAGTATGGAGAGTGGCTTAGTCCATTTCGCTACAAGCGGTGAACATTTTTTCAGCAATCCCAGCGATCGTAGCGATCATATGAAAACCAGGCTTAAAAATAATTTGCTGCTCTGTGAAGCCCTATTAAAGTGGTGGGGAATTTGACCGTGTACAGTTAACTGTCAACACAGCGTCAACATAGTGTCAACACAGTGGGGAATATGCTTACCAGTAATATACTTACATCACTAGTAAAAATCAGTTTTTAGAGTATTACACTGTATACATGTAGCTTACAGTAAGTTAATGTAGCTATATGTATATAAAAAAAGCTGAAAATAAATTTATTTAGTAATAAAGAATAAAGAAAGTCCTGAAAGAACCTAAATATGTGCTAGAATACATGTACCAGTTAAATAGAAATTTATTTTCAACACTACATGTATGCATGCAAATACTTAAAGTTTAATAATGGCTTTAACATTATGATGTACCCTATATTGTCAGGAAGCCTATAGTTCATAAGCCCCCATTAAACATTTTGTAGTCTATCGTCTTTAAGTTATTATAAATTTCTAGTATATTGTATTATTATTATTATTAATATATATATATATTTTTTCATGTGGTTAATGGCAAATAAAATGAAATGAATGAAAGGCAGCTGGATAACCAGAATAGTGAATAAACTATTATTTTGTTTGAAGAATTATAAGCTTAATATATTAATTTCCGCAAGTTTCCCATAATTTTGAATTGTAACCAGCACCTGAAAATAAGCTAAATTAAATAACAAAACAGCCTTTTCTTAAAACTGGAGCTTTATAAAGATCTTTAGAATAAACGCATGGACACAAATAAAGTCTTAATTTATTAATTTTAATGCGTACACTGTATTATAAAGCCTGTCAACTGCAGATTGTTTTTGTAGCCTAGCCTATACGCGCATCGTGCAACAGAAATGGCACGTCATATTGCGAGCGGGGTATTTCAAAGTTTGGTCATCGAAAAATAGAGAAGTGGTTTATTCTTCACGCATAAATCGACAAGCCGGTATGTTTTGACACGTGGCTCATTATGATTGTTGAGCGGTTGTTGAGCAGAATTTGGCCGACAATTATTGGCAAAGCTAAATTCGACAGATGTAAGCTTATATGAGAAAAGCTTTTGTGTAATGCAAATTCTCACCTTCGAACGTCAAACTGCATATTTCCTCGGCGTCTTCTATCGGTGCAGGGCGAGCAAACTTTGCTTTGCAAATTAAATACACACGTAAACAAATGTCTGACAAGTAAAATATTCCCACTGTGCTAATGTTTTGCCGCCATTTATATTTTTCTACGCGGTGAAACCTCATTGGTTGAACATTTTCCACCAGGCGTTATCGGGACAAGAAGGACTGGATTCTAATTTACGATATCTTAGTCCCAGTCCTCTGCATTCTTCTCTGTAGGGACATTTTTCTTAGCAACATGGGACATACACAAAGAGCTCAGGAGCCGTAGCTCGTTAAAAGACGTCTTAAAACGCTCTCGTGAAATAAAAAGAACTAAAAATACGATAAGTAAACAGACAAAAAAAAATTAAAATAAAACAAAATAAAATAATTATAAATAATCTGAATGTAATGGTCACACCCGGGTCACACGACATATCTCCGCGGTATGGCCAATACAAAACAGCTGTCCAGGGCTGCCACTGCCGGGGTCATTCTCGACCCCAGGCCCTTCTTATTTATTGGCCCCTCACTGAGCGCATGCGCTCTAGAGACCATGTAGCCACGAACTAATTAGCATACTCCGGAGTTTCCCAGAGCCCTTCGTTTTCGTCGAGCATGTGCAGTAAGAAATAAGAAGGGCCTGGGGTCGAGAATGTGCCGGGGTGATATGGCTGTGCGCATGCGTAAGGTATTGGCCACCGCGGAGATGTGTCGTGTGACCCATTACATTCAGATGGTTTATTTAAAAAAATTATAGTTATATATAAATATAGCAGTAGACCAGTAGTTAGACGGATAATATTATTTACATTTTTACAATAAAAATGGGCAGAACGACTGAACCTTAGACGTAATAGTAAAAGAAGTAGGGTGTCTAGTGGTAGGCACAATCCCTCTCAGGCTTTGCGTTTACAACACAACGCTACTGCCACTAATATCGTCACGTCACGCACAACAGACACTGAACCCACAGATCACAATCACGACAGATCACTCACTCTTGCTCTTGACTCAAACCAGAACAACTCGACTCATACTCGCAGATGTCGCCAACGACGCAGACGCAACAAACAGACTACACGGTACTGGAGACATAACAACCATAACATTCAACTAGACACAAATTCCGTCATTAACCTTAGCAACACTACTCTTTCACATGACGAAACTCAACTGCTTGCTAGAGGTCTCACATTCTGCCCTACACCACGACAAATAGACTGGACTGAGGTTAGAGCCGACATAAACGACTTCTTCCGACGTATGCGTTTATTAGAATATTTCCACGACTTTCCCTCTCGGACCAATCCCAACCGCCCTTCCGTAACAAGAGCACTTGGACACCTCCACCACACAGAGACTTAGCATTGGACACTTTCATACATGCAGTCGAACATGATATTCTCAACATTTCTCCTAAGCCCATTCGTGATAACCTTACTCCACGCGAACGTAACGCTCTTAAACAACTTAGCAGACGAACTGACATCATCATCAAATCCGCAGATAAGGGATCTGGGACAGTGGTGATGGACCGTGACTGGTACATTAACGAATGTAAACGACAACTTAACGATACTAAATTCTACAAACTGCTTGACGCTGACATTACTAGTGACATTCAAACACGCATACGAGTCTACGTACAACGCATGCACAAAGACAATATCATCAACGACGAAACTAAACGATTCCTTATACAGACTGACCCCAAAGCAGGACGTTTCTACATTTTACCCGAAATTCACAAACACGGTAACCCAGGACGACCCATTGTCTCCAGCAACAGTCACCCCACAGAACGCGTTTCTCATTTCATCGACTATCATCTTAAACCACTCGTTCACAATACAGCATCGTTCATCAAGGACACTACACACTTCCTCAATAAACTTAACGAACTTGGACGTTTACCCAGTAACGCCATTCTTGTCACACTTGACGTTTCGTCACTCTATACTAACATTCCACATAACGAAGGTATTGACGCTTGTCGACACTACCTTAATACTCGCGTTCGCTCTACTTACACCATACGCACAGAGACTCTTTGCGACCTAATCAGAATTGTTCTCACTATGAACAATTTTGATTTCAACGGAAGCCACTACCTTCAAACACACGGCACAGCTATGGGTACACGCATGGCACCATCATACGCTAACCTGTTCCTCGCCAAGTTCGAGACCGATGCACTCAAACATGCACCATTTCAACCACATACCTGGTGGCGCTTCATCGACGATATAACCATGATATGGACTCATACGGAGAACGACCTACTTTCATTCATTTCTTACCTTAACAACCGTCACCCCACCATCAAATTCACTTCCTCCCATTCATCACAGTGCATACCATTTCTTGATGTCAATGTCTCTCTAGACAATGGTGTCATCGTCACAGATCTATACACCAAGCCTACGGACAAACATCAGTACCTCTTACATTCTTCATGTCATCCATTTCATACCAAACGAGCCATTCCATTTAGCCTCGCCCTCAGACTCTTCCGACGACACCTTCGTACAACGCACCAACGAACTTATACAATACCTTAACGTTCGTGGTTACAACCTCTGTTTCCTCAAACGCGAGGTAAAACGTATTCACGCCATCACACGTACTGAGGCACTCAAACCCAGTATTACCACATCAGACTCACCCAGTCGTGTTCCTTTTGTTATCACATACAACCCTGCCCTTCGCTCTATTTCACCCATCATTCGTAAACATTTCAGTATTCTCTCCTCTTCCCAACGTTGCGCTAGTATATTTACATCCACACCCATTGTCGCCTACCGACGCACTAACAATCTTAGTGACATACTAGTTAGATCCAAACTACGTACTAATAGCGACACACAAACCAACCTGCCCAGGGGATCCTTTAAATGCGGAAACAACTGCCTCACTTGTAGCTACATTACTGACGGACGTACTAACTACTCATTTTCTGTCACTGAGGAAACCAGAACTATCACACATCACATTGACTCACTGTAACTCAAAAAATCTCATCTACATGGTACACTGCCGACGTTGTAACAAACAGTACATAGGTGAAACGAAACGGCGACTTAAAGACAGATATAACGAACACCGAAGACCAGTTGACAGACCCACCCCTACTTCGAGACCTACTACAGTTTCAGACCATTTTCTTTCCGACAACCATTCACCCACTGACATGGAACTCATCCCATTAGAACTCATGCATTCATCTCGTGACGCTACACGCAAAGCAAGGGAGGGATTATTAATAGAACGGGGTCAAACACTTGAACCCAAGGGTATCAATAAGCGCGAGGAATTGTAAACCCCCCTATTTTATATTTATAGCACATGTCATCTTTTATTACTTATCTTGTATTATTTGAATTTTGTAACGTTTTTGCTTGTAACCTTATATTCCATTGTTTCTTGGTTATTTGAATTGTAACGATGTTGCCTATAATCAGTACCCTGAAGAAGTCAGGCCGTGCCTGACGAAATATTGGAAATATACATTTTTTTCCCAACTGTACAGTCAGCCTTTCTTATTTTGTTTATTTACAAGAGTTATCTAAATATAAATTCAATTTAGCTAATAGTCTCTAAAAGAGGCGACGTACGATCTTCAGCTTGACGGACTTCACTGGTAAATCGTTCCAAACACGACTTCAATAGTATGATTAAAGAAATAGCGATGAAACCATGAGGTTGAAAGGGTTTGTTGATGTAATTTAGAACCAGAGTCACGCAAATTATACTTGTCGCATGTCCGTACAGTCCGTATCTTAAAAATGGTTTGCAAATATTCAGGTCCATCGCCCGAGGGGGGGACTTCCATATAAAAATGACGGGGGTGCTCGTCGGAAATTTTCGAAAAACACCCTAAAAGGTACCAGAATCTCGTTTGATGGGCGTGGCTCAAAAGAAGTTTTACCCCTAAGAGGTACCAATTCTAAAACAACACATATCATATTCTGTCATATTTTTTCGGCTCATACCCTAAAAGGTACCGCGATAATTCTAAGGGTGGTCATTTTAGATTTTAGTACCCTAAGCGGTACCAATCTCCAGATTTTGACCCCTAAAAGGTACGACGAGCCCCCGTCATTTTTACATGGGAGTCCCCCCCCCCCCCCTCCCCCCCGGTGTCCATCGTTTGTAAGACACCTAAACAATAAGACTAAAGATAAAAAAGATTCTGCGATATTCCGAGGATTTCATGTCGACTGCTTTTAGGGCATCATCATAACAATACGATTTCGCTCCGAGGATTTGGAACACCGTTCCATTGGAAATACGACAACCCAGTACAGTTTTATCATTTAAGAAAAAATTCAAGACTTTTCTTTTTACTAAATTTATTGAGAGTGACTCTTTATCATATTTTTAATTTTTTAGATTTTCGTTTCTTAGGTATATTGTTAGTTTTTTTAGTTTCTACAGTTTCTTAGAGTGAATTTGTGGTTTTAGAGATAACTTTGTAAATCGCCTCGAGCAAATAGTGGATGTGTGCGCTATATAAATGAACTATTATTATTATTATTATTATTATTATTATTATTATTATTATTATTATTATTATTTCGGTAAGTTAAATAATGTTCTTATGATATAGATATTTGCATCTTCCATTCGCTTTGACTGGCCCTTACCAATCCCTAAGAGAAGACTGGTGCGCAATACTCGAAATGAGGTACGATACTGAATGCCTTGTAACCTTTTCATGGTCTCAAAAGGGATTCGTTGATTAAATCAACAATTTCAGATGCCAAGCATTTTAATATTCCATCGTTTGATTTATAATAATATACATGCAAAAATTTCTGCAAGTGGAGTAATCGAAGCGTGGCAAAGTGAATTTTTGTAACGAAAACAATCTAATCGCAGCGTGACAGAAATTTTTGCATGTATATTATTAACAAGTAATCACATGATTATTCTCGTGCAATTTGGAATAAATGAGCACTCGTAAATTTTTCAAAGACCACAAATTGCACTCGCCGAAGCGGCTCGTGCAATTTGTAGTCTTTGAAAAATTTACTCGTGCTCATTTATTCCAAATTGCACTCGAAATCATGTGATTACCTATACAAATAAACTTTGTTGGCAAGGACAAAAATCGTTTTCCAAGAATGAACTGATACTGCACCAGTTTCTGTAATCGTTGAGCACTGTATTTCAGGTATTTCGAACTAAAGTTTGAAAATACTGTCAATGTACAAGTAAAATCGAAAGCTTCGTAGTATGGCAAAAATGATTGAAATTGCGAAGTATATTGGGGAAGGGGCTCAATCTCTTCTCCTTGCCGCAAGGATCAGTTTGCCCCTTTTACCTATACAAATTATTATACTCAAATTATTTTATTCTTAGTTAGCAAACTGTAAAAATAAGAGGGCAAAATGAAGGTTAGCGCGTCAGTTTTTAAATTTCGACCAATCCCAGCCTAACATTTCTATAAAAATGGTTCTTATATAAAAAGAGTGTATAGTACCTCACGGGTAGTGTATTATGGAGGAGTCGGATTGCAATTGCAAGACTTGCAAGCTTATACTTAGAACTAGTAGTAATCATAGATTATAGTGCGTCTCCTTATCCCGTGGCACCTCGTCTTGACCTAGTACCTTAGTTTCATGAATTAATTCAGCCACTGTTTAAAAGGGATTTGTCGCGAGATAAACGTCGGGCCGACATCAAACAAATTCACGATATCGCGGTGGGATCGAGCAAAATCCTGCCGTGCTGTGTACTCCGAAAGGTCTCAGATTTTTACGACATATAAATGGTATATTTGTCTTGATTTCATTTCGGTTATTTCTCCGATTCTGAAATCATACTCCTCAGTACATGTACTAATACCGGAACCGGAAATGAGAAATTTCTGAGAAAAGCCTGAAAAAGTGCTCCCGTGATAAACTTCTTGGACACCGACGATTAAGTCACACAACATTCAACGTGAATTTCGCAGGATTTTTCGGATAAAATTACAACTACCAGTTGCAAGTAAGACACAAGACTGTTGAATATAATTCCTTTATTAGCTAGACAAATTTTAGTCACAAAATTGCGAAATCTTTAGTCGCAAATGTGCCCGATACAGGCGCAATTTCGAGCACTGTAAAGTTAATCTGCGTTCGCCTGGCGCGGCCGGTCAGTGAATTATTGCTACAAGACATAAGCGAATTGCACCGTACCGTAGAACATCGCGAAGAACGACGTCGGTATTTAGGTGAAAGCTTCCCAAATCAGGCAGAGAACCACAGCAAAATCAAGATAGAACATTCAAAACATACCAGAACGGTAGCGAGGAAAATCTGTAACTTCTTGCTTGATTCCAAAGAGACCCAACAACTTACTTGGTCCGAAGAAGAACCTTCGTCCAATTTTTCCACTGCGTACTTTTACCAGGCATTGAAATATTAAGCCGTACGATTCCAAAATCGGGAAAATATCCGAAACTAAATCAAGACAAATAGACTATTCACATGTGACATTTCGGAAGACCAGCTCCCCAGGATGATGCCTGATGTCCACGCGCTGGGAATGCTGGATACTATTGTGACGTTTCAAGATGGCGCCGATTTGGTACCGACACTTTTCTCGATTCGTTCCGCTTAGCCTAGACGACGCGCTAAGAATGCTGGATACTGTTGTGACGTTTCAACATGGCGCAGATTTGGTACCGACACTTTTCTCGATTCGTTCCGCCTAGCCGACAAGATTAGGAAGCGTCTCCTTCGTCGACGCAATTAATTTATTCCATCCTAGAATATGGCCGGAGGTCATCTGTGTTATAGGCTCGATTACCAGCCGCTGTTCGGGAAAATGAGCCCGCGCTCATCCCCCGACTGAAGAGAAGGAAGAGGAACAAAGACCGAACTCGAGAGATCGGCGGAAATCGAGCCTATCTGTGTTACTGTCATCGAAAATGTTTAACGCATTTTCTCAGTTAGAAACTGTGAATGACGGTGCGTGGGCCTAGGAAGAAAGGTGCGGTGGCCGATAAGGACACAACGCAAACACCAAACAACTGAAAACTATCTCTAACCATACTGGTCCATTGAGGTCAAGAGATTCACTTGACATCTGCTATATGCGACCATACCTTTCATACGCGGTTTAATAGGGCCTTAAAGTTTAGCACGATTTTTCCTCGGTATGTTTTGAGATTGCATGTTCTATGTAATCTCTGTTTTGTTTTGTGATTTCAGCAAGAAGTGCATATAAATTTATCGAAAAATCAATACATTGTAGACATTGTAGTGAACACGAATGAACATGCATAAAATCGTAATTGTTCGGGAATGTTAGAGTAAATTAGTTGTTGAATGCCTGGGATAGTGTGGAAGTCAAAAACAGTACGATTTTAATTGATGACATGATTGTTTTTCATCACTACAAGTTGATATCAGTAGTGAGTGGAGCAAAAATGGCATGAATTTTATTCTTGTGTGTGATCTTTTTTTTAAGTAATGATCCGCATAAGAAGGAAAGTGCTATTAAAACGGGTCCTAACGGCAATGCACGATGGAATGTCAACTTTTTTCATTGTTACAACTAGTGATCTCATTGGCCTAGACTCAAAAACCGCTAAAAAGTTAGGTTTCAAGGTGCATTTTGTTTGATTTTTTAAAGACCCAATCGCAAAACATGCAAATTTATTTTTATACTGAAATATAATTATAATTTAAAATTTCATACCAAATATGGTATACACATATCAAGGGCACCTTGAATAGCCCGCTGACCTTTTCTGCCTCACTGAGTGTGGGTAGCTATAAAGAGGTTGGTCTACATTGTTTTTATTTCCGCCTTTCAGCAGATCACTCGGCACTGCTTGTGTGGATTAAAACATTTGGGGATTCCATAAATTTCACACTATCATCTTTCTTGATCAGTCTCATTCTATAACAATATATCTGTAAATAAACCCCTTTTGGATCACGCCTAGTTTAATAGAGTACTCTCTAAAGAGACTATTAGCTATAATGGTTTCAACAAGAAAAGAGTTCGTCTAGCGTGGTGTTCCGGATGCGGTTTGGCCTTTAAAAGAGCGCTGGTGATAACTGACATTTCCACAACCCGAAGTGATGTTAAGGGTCAATAAATAAATTAAAGTTTGCCGGCGGTTAATGGTGTTATCTTTGGCTGAACTATATGTGGTCAATTGGTTCGTGAGTGAATTTAGATTAAATCGCATACAAATACACACACCCTCAATCACCAAAAGTAAACCTGGTAAAATTTTCAGGCCATATACGGTTTTGTTTTGGCATAATATATGCAGCGAGTAACTTCAATGATCCAGTGAAATTTCTCATGTTACCCCTTTCAGATATTCTACCTTAATTTGACAAATCTTTTAACATATGGGGAGTCGCGCAAAAACAGTCAGGTTATGTCAGCAAAAAAAACAAGGCCAGAATTTGTTTCCATAGTCTTTAGTCCCCCGCCTCCGTCTCTCCGGGATTCGCCACTGGTTTCATTTCCCCCCGGGGGGAGGGGGCTCATTCACAGACTCGCTATTTTCTTATGGCTTTGAAGAAGACAAGCTTAGTTTGTTGAAAATATTGGCCAATAAATCTGTCCATTCCCGTATTGCCAGCGTCACGGTGTTTAATAGACTTCCAACAGGACTTCCAATAACGTCTGGCCATCCTGGCACGAACGTCTCTATACCGTATCAGATCAACGCGCTTTATTCACGCGATGTGTGGTCCTCTGCATTCAAATGTTTCAAAACTTAAGTTAAAACCACCTTCTACAGCAGCATAAGAGTGACTGGGTTTCACTTTAATGGTCACACTATACTAAAAGGTTTTATCAGACCATGAAAGTCATGAAACATGAAAGCATCACTCAGTAGATTTCATACTGTCACACTTTTGACCGATTTAATAAACAGACCCATACGTCTCTACTGTACGAGGTTAATTGATCAACCTGCAGTAGCTTAAACAATTCCCTGGTATCTCACAATTTATTTTGAAGCAAAATATTAAGGTTACTAAACAGGATAAGCCTTCTTTCATAATTTCAATTATGAAAAATAATTTTGATTATAACTCTATGTTGTTATCTTTTTGTCCCTCTGATCGTTGAAAATTTGCAAAATTACAAAAATGTAAAATTCCTGAAACTTTTTATTATACCATATATGGGTAAGTTCTATGACAAATATAAATATAAACACTATTTCTAGGATTTGCGCGAGTGTGTACACCCCTACATAAGTGATGTAGGGATGTGCGGCCAAGGGTAATGGTTTTCGAGTCGTTATCAGTCTATCATGGGATTACAATTTGACAAAATTTTGGCCTGAACGTGGGTACGTTTTGCCTTCTGGATGAGTGTGGTCTGAAAATGGGTTCAGATTTTTGCCATTTTTGGCTTGATAAATCAGAAACAAGTTTTAGCAACGTGACCGGGTCAATTCAAAGCAGCACTGAAAACGTAAACAGTGTGTGGGCTTTGGATCATGGGAAGGTTTCACAGAGATTAAAGTATTAAAAAATTGGTTGTCATCGATCAGTAGATAAAACGACTTATCTATATAATGTAGATCCCATTCATTGAGGTCAAGATATTCATTTTTGGTTCCTTAGCTTAATGATCATTAAAATGAGCATATTTACCCTAAGGTTTTAGCAGATGTTCGTCCGTCGTAAGCCGTGGTACATTAATAAGTTCGATAAGATACAGTTATAATAAATCTGGAGTAATAAGCTACTGAATGGATGTATTTTTGATACTTATGGGGTTGCGGCAACCCACTTATAGCCCTTGGTTGTTGAGGGAGCTGAGGAGCCGGATCGCGCAATAAATGAAGCCTCGCAACTTTAACAGTTTGAAGGATTTGAAACATTAACCACGTTCAAAACAAGTACCTTGAAAGAAAAAAACGCTCATTAGCTTTTATTTGAAAGGACAAACTAATATTTCATCCAGAGACTCAAAAATTAGAACCCCACCCTTGCACGTCTCGAGATTCATTATTTTTGTTTACAAAAAAGTATGTAAACGTCCTTAACAGAGTCACGTTCGCCGGACAGCCTTTTTTAAACCGGCTTGAAAGTTGTCGAATAAGCTGATTTTATCTCTGTGTCAAGCAACAATGCCTTGTTTAGAAGCGCCGTCGTTTACACGCTTTCTATTTACCTTGTTTTATACAAAAAATATGGATCGGATACTTTCATTCGCGTTGTCAGAGTAATGTTTCATAAAAATCAATTACATGTAGTTGTTTTTCTGGACTTTGCTTTCATTGGATTATAATCCCAAACGATGTATTCTTATTATCGAATTTAATTATGCATTTTTTTTAAAAAAATTAAAGAAAACTTTATCGGCGAAAGATGGTTGAACTCGATCAGTAGTGTAAGTAACCGGCATACCAAGAGATCCGATCAAGTCACAGTGCCACTGCGTACATGGTCTTTTTTTTTAAGAGTATAGTCGATTCGCGGATTAATTGTATCGACTTCGTAATAAGATAATACTACTAGTCCTTTCCTGTATACTCTAACGACAAAGTTATCATGGCGGGGTATGAGCGGCCGTTACCACCAAAAATACAAACATTGCAAAAGATAGAATAAACAGAAATGGTCCAGTTGTCCGTTGTTTATAGTTGGTATAGACAGTTTTGAATTGATGTGGTTATAATGCAGTCGGACAGGTTGTCTTTGGTGGAATGGAATACTTAAACAATAAATGGTTTAGACATATGAGAAATGGTCTAGCCGCCGATATCAAAACAGTTCAAGAAAAACACAAATGATCAAATCAAAATGCGAATAGTCCACAGGGCCGTAGCTAGCTTTTTTGTAGTGGGGGGGCAATGAGTGTAGCGCCGAAGGCGCAAGCCTTGTAGGGGGGTCTGGGGGCATGCTCCCCCAGAAAATTTTGAAATTTAGAGGCTCGGAAATGCTCTTTTCAGCATTCTCTGTGATAAATTTTGTCAAAAAATCAATCTCGATTAAGTGTAAAATGACAGGTATTTTTAGTGCTTACAGCAACATTTCCAAGATTTTGTTAACTTGATACATATATCGACCTCAGTGCACTAAACATTTGACAATACTGATGTATTGCTAACTAACCAGATTAGTCTATTTCGTGTGTTAAAGATATCTCCAGTTGGCCGGATTTCCGTTAAAAAAATATTTCTCAATCAATCGTAAATTTTCAAGTTAGTATGGTACTGGACAGTCAAAATATAACTAATTACTTAACTAGCTCAGAGGAAACGTAAGGTTGACTAAATCAGTCACTTAGTTACGCCAGTTTTGCTTCTTTTGATAAATAACCTCAGGTTCAGGAATGTAATCCGTTCCACGATGAATGAGCAGCATCCCTAGGCCACTTAATCGTTCCTCACTCATCGTGGAACGGTTCCACAATTTAAGACGCCTTAGAGCTGAAAATGAACGTTCACAACTAACACTTCCCACGGGTGTAGTCAGAAGAATGGTAAGGATCTTGTGAATGGCTGGAAATGTCTGAGGGTCACAGGCAGACAAAGCTGAATTTGCATTTGCAGGCCTTTCTTCAAACGGCATGTTTTCGTAGTACTTTTTCCACTTTGCAATCTCTACTGAGAAAAAGGTTGATTCCTGAAAGGTGAGGAACTTCTTGTAATATTTTAGTATTTCATTTTGATCACAGGTGTCTATGTCCATTGCCATTGATAGCCTGTCTGCAAGTACCAAACCTTGATGATGTTGTGAGAATCTGGCCTCAATTTCTTGGACTACATGGTCAACAAACGGAAAGAACACATTCACTTTGTAGTAATTACTTGTAGTCTGGTCAGAGCTGCACCCTGCATTAGCACGATGACGCTGGATGTTGGCAGTGCGTGGTTTTGTGATTGTGGTTCCCACAGCCTGAGCAATTGTCTCGATCCGGACCCACAGCCTTTCCCAATACTCATCTGTTCTGTTGTCTTGTACGCATGATTTCGATATGTGGACATCTTTGTAAGCTTCACTAAGGTTGCAGTCTTTTCCTTGAAGTGTCTTTGTAACACAAGCAAAAAAGCTAAGAACAGCTTGTGCTACTACTAGAGCGACGATAAACTGTGAATCACTCAAGAGACGTAAATGTGCAGTCGCATCATTTTGTGCGTCCCCTTTACTACGATCTGCTATCATTTCTAGTGCCTGAACTACAGAGCGATACTTCGCCAACAAAGCTGAAAGGGTTGAAACTCTGGCAGTCCAGCGGGTTGCACAAAACTGAGGAACTGTCTTTGCATTTGACGCTCGCTCAATAGCGCTAAAAGATTCTGTTGACGCTTCGTTGCTTTCCTCAGACGCTTTCATCAGCTCCATAACAGCATCATCTGCATTTCCAGCTGCTGCTTCCAAAAAAATTTGCTTTCTCTTTGCACTTCCTCCAAGAAACCAAGTCATCTTACCAACATTATCAAAAACATTGCGAATTGCCGCAACGTTTTTACAGCTAGATGAAAGTGCCAAACTAAGAACATGCGATCTGCAATGCACATATGTTGCATTTGGATACTCTGCTGCTATCTTAGCTTGTACACCGTTTATAGATGAGCTCATCACAGCAGCACCATCATATCCTTGTCCAACTAAACACTGTAGGTTAAGTCCCCATTGCCTTATAGCATCAAGAATGTTGCTTGAAACTGTTTCTGCATCCATACTTGTAAGTTTCACGAACCCAAGAAACTCTTCGCACACTTCATTATCCTTGTTGACGAAACGTGCGCAGATACTAAGTTGTTCTGTAGTTGAACAGTCTTGCGTTTCATCTGCCATCACACTCCAATATTTTGGTATTTGTTGCACAATTCTATCTCTGATTTCTTTTTCACATAAAGATATTATTTCGTTCTGGATTTGAGGTGACGTGTACTTTGCGTTGGATTGTGCAAATTTCAGATGTTCCGCTAGATAATCATCTGTTTTGGCCTTCCAGTTAAGGAAAAAAATAAAGTTGCCATCTTCTTCTTTTTGTTTTGCGTCCCAATTTCCTCTTAGTGCGATACCTCTTTGCCCCAAAGCTATGATGGTGTCAATTATTGAGAGAATGCCTTTCTCGCTTCGAATTTTTTCTTCTGCAACCTGCTTTGTAATCTTGGATGCTATATCATTTCCTGGTTTGCAATTTTTTAACCAGTTAAGCGCTTTCTCTTCGGCCATTTGATGCTCGCCACAGTGCATATGCTTATCAAGAGAATTGTCTTTAACTCCGGAGGCCTTTTTCCAATTCTTATTCTGCCATGAATTCTCACTCTCACTAACTGAGTGACTTGATGTTTCTGTCCTGTCCTCAGATTCTTTTGAGACATCCTCTCTGAAAATTCAATTTAATATTTAACACTGTTTAATGAATAATGTTTTAGCTTTTAGTAGATTTTGGTGCTGGATCTCTTTACGTTTAAGACAATGTCCACTGACCGGCCCTTTTTTCCCACAAAATATCACGTTTTGTGAATGAAAATGAAATTCGCTTGAAAGAAAAACATTAAATTCCGTCTAAACATGATCTGATCCGGAGGTGTCTCTTTCAGATTTACTTCCCGATTCGTTAAAATTTTTCTGTAAAATAGAGTACAGTGGAATCCCGATTTCTAATTCCACAGGTACAGTATCGTGGTAATTGGGCAGTTTGACACATGCGAGTCAAACTGTTCAGAACGATGGGAATTCGAAAGGTATTAAACGTTTCACACAAGTACAGTTTCTGCTCTCTTATAAATTTGAGTTCTTAGATTGTCATACCTGCTGGTTGTTTCCTTGAAAAGCGCTGATATGCTTGTTTGGACCAGACGTCGTCTCTTCGCACAAGTACTCGCCTCTTCGTTCGCCGCCATCTTGACTTAATATGCCGAGCGAAATCTGGGGAGAGTACCAAGCCCCCTCTGGAGTTTGGTACTCTCTCCAGGTTTCGCGCGGCATATTTAATAACGACAAAAAGCATACCTTTTCGTTTTTCAGAATGCATTACCCATTTCATTGTGTTTAAATCGCTTTCCTTTTGTTTGCCATTTCAACAAGATGAGCGAATCTGTTGTGAAAAGTTGCAAAGGTCAGATCACAGTAAAGTTCAAACTATCCACTTCAGAAAGTGAAAGGTTAAGGAAAAAATTCTCGAATTATTTTGGGGGGGCAGTTGCCCCCCCTGCCCCCCCCCCCCTGCTAGCTACGGCCCTGGTCCAGCTTCCGTTTGTAAAACAGCATAGACTAAATAGAATTGGACAAAGCTAATGCAAACCTATGAAGTGTCCAATGTTAAATCGGTCAAGTCAATTCTCAAATGATTCAGCACAATTTGAAATGATTAAGTGCAACAACAAACGGTCTACTAGCTTACTGTGAAATGGTTTAATGAATCGTCACCAAATCGTCTAGTGTAATGTGAAATGGTTTAACCTAACGACAAATGGTTTAGCGTATTGTGAAATGGTTTAGCGTACTGTGAAATGGTTCAGCGTATTGTAAAATGGTTCAGCGTATTGTGAAATGGTTCAGCGTATTGCGAAATGGTTCAGCGTATTGTGAAATGGTTCAGCGTGTTGTGAAATGGTTGAGCGTGACGTCAAATGGTTTAGCGTGACGTCAAATGGTTTAGCTTACTGTGAAATGGTTCAGCGTGACGCAAAATGGTTTAGTGTACTGTGAAATGGTTAGTGTTACATCAAGTGATTCGCGCCGGAACCGCAAAAAATACAAATGTGAAATGGAACAACATGTAGTGAAATGGAACAGTCTGCAAGGAATAAGAGCACAAATTGGAATGGTTCTCGAGTCGTTGTGGTCTATATTAAAATGGGACTAGAATTTGACAATTTTGGTCTGAAAATGGCATGTTTTGCCTTCTACATGTGTCTGGTCTGAAAACAGGTTCAGATTTTTGCCATTATTGGATTGATAAATGAGAAACAAGTTTTGGCAACGTGGCCAGCAGCCAAACGTAAACAGTGTGTGGGCCATGGGCCAGTCACGAGAACGTTTAACAGAGAAATGCGTGATTAAAGATTTATAAATTGGTTATCAGTCAATCAGTAGAGAAAGCGACTTATCTACAGTATAATATATTGAGGTCAAGATTTAGTTTTCGAAACACTTCAGGCGTGACGTGAATCTTTTTAGGCGTGTAATGATTACGCACATACATTCCGCGCGCATCACCGCGCATCATTGACCTTGCTATTATTCATTTTTGGGTTCTTCATTGATTATTAATGTGAGCATATTTACCCTAAGGTTTAATGGCAGATGTTCGTCGTAATCCGTCGTACATGTAAGTTCGATAAGTCAGTATAGAGCAGTTTTCAATTGAGTGTCGTAAAACCAAAACCAAAGTAATTACTCTGACCAATCACAGCAGTCGTAAACACTCCAATGAACCAATCAGAGCTCGAAGTAATTACATGTCGCCGGCGCCAAGCGCGGGAAAACGCGTGCAAGCAAGTCACGATTGGTTTTGGTTTTACTTCTGATTGGTCGAGAAAATGGCGCGAGATTTTTTAGCCAATCACAAAGCGTAGCAATGCAAAACCAAAGCAATTGTGTAATTACTTTCGACAGTCAATTGAAAACTGCTCTAATAAATCAGGAACAATAGGCCACTGATACTAGTTTAGATACTAGTGGGGTTGCGACAACCGTCACTAGCCCTTAGTTGTTGAGGCAGCTGAGGAGCTGGATCGCACAATAAATGAAGCCTCGCAAACTTTACAGTTTGAAGGATTTTAAGTAGTAACCATGTTCGCCTCTTTATAGGAAAGAACCTTGGAAAAAATGCTCATTAGCTTTTATTTGAAAGACAAACTGATATTTCATCCAGACTCAGTCGTTAGAACCCCACCCTTGCATGTCTCGAGATTCCTTTTTTTTTTTTGTTTACAAAAACGTATGCAAACTTCCTTAACAGAGTCACGTTCGCCGGACTATTTTTAATTTTTTAACCGCCTTGAAAGTTGTCGATGATCATTTTCCGTTTAATCAACAAACTGATTTTAACTCTGTATTAGACCATCAGTGTTTCCCTTCAGTATAGCTAAAAATAAGAAGTCTTCAGTTAGCCGCAATTTTCTCTTGCCGCAAAACACCAATAATGTGCTGTTGATCTAAGTCCGATAACCCGATAAAAATGGCGAGTCAGTGTCGCCTATAGCTACCGAATATAAAAATGTAGTGAATATAATATTATATATACTATAGTACATATAATACTGCGAACTTCTGCAGAGATGCAGATTTCTGTCAAACCCTTGTGTTACTGGTCAATCATGACATTATTGTTGGGTGTACGTGACACTGACTATGAAATATATAATAATATAGGCCCGGAAGCCAGGGAAGCTACCTCGCAAGCAGAACGTATTTTTCGTCCTAAGTATCGGAAAGGTAGAGTTAAAAATACATGTAACCTGAAATATCTAAAATTCACGTCTTTTCACGAAAACTGAATTTCTCGATGTTGCTTTTATTCACTCTTGAGGCTACACATTGGATAGCAATATAAAAGAACATTCCAAACGATGTATTCTTATTATCAAATTTAATTATGCAATGAGGACCAAAGATAGTTGAACTCGGTCTGTAGTTTTAGTAACCGGTAAGAGATCCGATCAAGTACAGTGCAACAGTACATTGTCTTTTTTTTTAAGAGTATAGTTTATTCGCGGATTAAATGTATCTACTCCATAGTTAGTCAAGACTACTAGCCTGTTCCTGTCATGTAGTTCAACGACAAAGTTACCATGGCGGGAGCTAGAACGAAGAGAAACAACCGAACGAGCCGAGAGGGAACTCAGTCCGAGTCCATGTTTTCGGCTTGGCTCGTGTGATTACTGACTCCAGAAAGGGACTGCTAAAGCATGGTTTTCACTAGCGACATGAACATAAGCATAAACACAAGAGGAAGCATGAGAATTTGCGTCAAGAATAAGGAATAAGACCGCGAAATTGGGCGGGTTCAAATACGATAAGACACATAGCTGCACACAGCGAAGAAAGGAAATACTAGACCAAAGTACCGTACTGACGTATAATCATTACTGGAAAAGATTTAAAGGGACAAGATAGGACGGAAGTAAGTAGAAAGGGATCTAAAAATAGCGGGGTGCAAAGAAACATTGAAACAATACCAATTTACTCTGATAATATTGAAGTGACGTAATCAGAAAAGGCCTTGAAAACTGAAGACAAGCTTGTTTTGTCGAAATCTGATTGGCCAATAAATCTCGGGAATTTGTCGTAGTGTCGGACTCACAGTGTTTATTACACTTACAATAACGTCTGGCAAGAGCATCTCTATACTCTATAAGATCCATGTATTGAACTACGCTAACAATGCAGATATAGCAAGCGGCGTTTCATTTACTCGACGTGTGGTCCTCTGCTTTCCAATGTTTCAAAACTTAAGTTAAAACCACCTTGTTCATCAGCATAGGAGTATTGGGGTTTCACTTAACAGACCATGAAACTACCACTCAGTAGTTTTCATTTGAATAATCCTAACACTTTTGACCGATTCCATACACAGACTCACTTGTAGCCTTCTCTGTGTAGCGTAATATAATAAATAGAACTACAGAAAAATGTAACTAAAGAGGCTTGCTATCACTTGAACAGTCACTCTTTAGGATTCCATCTGCAGGCAAAACGAAAAACGTCCTTTGTACAGTCAAAGCTCCCGTAATGGACACACTCGCGAAGCAGACAAAATGTACCGTCCGTATAACTGGAGCTGGCCGCTAACGGCGGGAATGATACTTGTTAGAATAGTTTTGTCTGTAAGTAGAGCTGTCAGCTTTCTAGAATGTTGAGTCAGAGAGCTTTGACTAGCTGTAGTAAGTCAGTGTCGTGGTTCTAATTTAAGAAGTATAACATTATAAATTACACGTCTCTACTGGCTTGTGCATGACATTAATTGATCAACCTGCAGTAGCTTAAACGATTTCCTCGAATCTCTTAATTAATTTCGAAGTAAAATATTAAGGTTAGTGTCCAGGATAAACATTTTTCATAATTTTAATTATTGCTCTATATTTTGTAATCCTTTTTTGCAAAATTACAAAAATGTAAAACTCCTGAAACTTTTTATTATACCGTCAAGGGTACATGTACGTTTCTGGATGACGCATGGCCAATATCAATATAAACATCATTTCTAGGATTTACGCGAATCTTTATACTGGAGTGTGCCTACTCCCCTACATAAGTTATGAGACATACTTTTATTTATACAGGGTAACTCTTTCAGTAATAACAAAGGTTAAAAGCTGTTATCAATAGAGGCCCTTATGCAGGCATGTGGGGCCAAAATGGGAATGATTTTCGAGTCGTTGTGGTCTATATTGAAATGGGACTAGAATTTGACAATTTTGGTCTGAAAATGGTATATTTTGTCTTTTACATGTGTCTGGTCTGCAAATTGCCATTGGATTGATAAATGAGAAACAAGTTTTGGCAACGTGAAAAGCAGCCAAACGTAAACAGTGGTGGGCTTTGGGAGTCACGAGGAAGTTTTAAAACAGAGAAATGCGTGATTAAAGTACTTATAAATTTGTTATCAGTCAATCAGTAGAGAAAGCGGCTTATCTACAGTATAATGTAGATCACATTTATTGAGGTCAAGTTTAGTTTTCGAAACACAGGCGTAACGTGGTTATTTTTAGGCGTGTATTGATTACGCACATACATTCCGCGCGCATCACAGCGCATCACCTCGCATCACCGAACTTGCTATTCATTTTTGGGTTCTTCATTGATTATTAATAAGAGCATATTTACCCTAAGTTTAACAGTAGATATTCGTCGTAAGCCGTCGTACATGCAAGCTCGATAAGTCAGTATAATAAATCTGAATATAGATACTGGTTTAGATACTACCCGTGGCCGGTTGCGGCAACCCACTAGCCCTTGGTTGTTGAGGCAGTTGAGGAGCTGGATCGCACAATAAATGAAGCCTCCAAACTTTTACAGTTTGAAGGATTTTAAGTATTAACCATATTCGCCTCTTAGGGAAAAAGGAATCTTGGGAAAATATGCTCAGAACCCCACCCTTGCACGGTCCCGAGATTTATTTTTTGTTGTTTACAAAGAAGCATGTAAACTTCCTTAACAGAGTCACGTTCGCCGGACTGCTTTTATTTAACCGCCTTGAAAGTTGTCGATGATCATTATCCGTTTAATCAATAAACTGATTTTATCTCTGTTGTTGTATTTTTATAGCTAAAATAAGCAGACTTGAGTGTGTTACTGAAGCAAACGAAAAACTGATTATCCGCAATTTGCTCTTGTCGCATAACACCAGTTATGGCGGGGCTGTTGATCTAAGTCCGATCAAGCTAACCCGATAAAAATGGCGAGTCAGTGTCGCCTATAGCTATCGTATATAAAAATGTAGTGTATATAATTATATATACTATAGTACATATAGTACTGTGAAAAAAAGAACTTCTGTAAGTTTCTGTACAGATGCAGACTTATGTTACTGGTCCATGATCACATTTTTGTTGGTTGTACGTGACAACTAAGAAATATAGGCCCGGAAGCCAGGAACTGAGGAAATCTTAAAAAACGTTGGCTCAAAATAATAATGATTTGAAAATCCACCGCTTTTTACGGAAACAGAAGTTACTCCACGAGACCTGATGTATTAATCTTGGTCCCGATTTTTCACTGTCAATTTTTGTGTGATCCTTATGCTTCAGAGGTTATGCTAGCGCTTATGCTTGCGGTAAGGTTTATGATTATGTCGGGCCTCACTGTTGTGCTTCCGCTGAAGCGTATGCTTATGCTTCTTGGTGCTTATGCTCATAATTATATATCGCTAGTAAAAATCAGGCTTGAGAGAACAACGAAGGAAAACGTGGCCATGGAGGATTAAAGAGATTTTGATTTCAATTGTTGCTATCGGACTGCAAAATACGCGAGTCATCTATTCTAAGCGACTTCTATAGAAAGGAATAAGACGGCGACTTGGGTATGAAACAATAATCATGCTAAGTCAGTGCTGCTTTGCACGAGTTCCTTTAATTTTATTTTGAGGTAACACAAACTCTCTTCTAAGATTTTGTTAATAACAAGAGTTCAGTCTTAACGAATAAAGCAGCAGTCTAGCCCGTTCTCCAACAATCTGACTTCGAAAACTGAAAAGCTCAATCTCATCCTCCAGCAGTTGCTGTATATACTGCATGCTGGACAAACAATTTCTCTTGGCGATAGCGATCATTATTGGAAAAGATCCGGCTAAAAGAGACAAGAGAGAAAGGAAGTCTAGAAAGGGATCTTAAAATAGTGGAGTGCTCAGAAACTTTGAAAGCAATACCAATTTACCAACGAATATGTGATAATATTGATATAAGTTAACCAGACAGTCTTTCCTGAAGACAGAGCATATTCTTTATTCTTTCTTTTTGTTTAAAGACAGTCGCGCTTGCCTCGATTGATTGAGTTGTGACAATGTTCTTTTTGTCTACATATATTATATTAATTTTAACTTATCTTTTATCGACTTTATAATATATCTTTGAATAGTATTTATATTCTTTTTATATTAAATTATATTTACATATTGTACAAAACCGAACGAGACTTATTTCCTATGGCCTCTTCAGTTAAAAATATTTTCTCTATCACTTTCAATATCATTTAGATAAATTATCTTTAACATATCGTTTGAATAAGTACATATAATACCATGTATAACTTGACCCGTTCACTCTCAGAGTCAATTATGGAGGCGTGTAGTTCTAACTTTTGACTGAGTCCGTCAACAAAATCCTATGGTGTGACCATTCAAATGAAACCTCTACGGTACTACTTTTGCATGGTACCACTCGCTTTTCAATATTTTACAAAACTGATGAACGTTGGGATTTTCCTTGAATTTTGATATTTGGCACTCTTGAGAGCAACAGGGTTATGAGGTGTGATTTAACCAAGGCCTAAAAGCACAGTTTTAAAATTATTCGACTTTTTAATTTTCGTGTCAGGATTAACGCAATGACAATGAATGAACGTGAGTTCTGAAATATGGCAATTTTGTCAACATTGTTTCAAAAAGCATTTCTCAATATTTGTCGTATATTATAAATGCGATTACCTTGCCTCACAAGTGGGTGAAAATGAATTACTTTACTTTGGTGACTTGAAAAATGAATCAAAGCAAGATCTTTGCCTTTTGTCTTCAAACTATCCTAAAACAAAAGAAAGGCTTTCGATTCTGAAGTGTCGTTTGGAAATTGCTATTAGACTAAGAAGCGGCTTATTGATGTTTTTCAGTTGTACTTAAATACCTACATATTTTGTTTAACTACATGGGTGACGTAACAAGTCCAGGCGAATTCTGCTTTGCACCCGTTAATTCTGCTCCGCATGGAAGAGACGAGAAGCTAAAGAACCCAAACGGAGAAGTACCACAACTTTTTGTGGGAGTGCTTAGCAAAAGTTCATTACTTGCTGCTCTTTCGGTCAACTGAGTCTCAGTTTCCCAGTTCAATAATTGTCCCATGAAATTAAAGTTGGGAGAGATAACAGATCGTCGTTTCTTCACATACTCATATGCTTCGTCCAGCCGGAGCCTGTAGCGGTTTATAAGGTAAGCGAGGCAGATGGTTGCTGATCGTGAAATACCAGCTTGACAGTGAACCAATACTCGGCCTTTGGAGTTCTTTACTGAATCTAAAATAAGCAAACAAATAAAACAAAAATGTAAGACGACACAATTAAATCATTACAGAAAGGATAGATAAAAAAAAATTTAAACATTTTGGTCATAAATAAATATAAATAAATTGCGAAAGGAAGATACATGTTATAGATTTTTAAACGAGCATTCATGCACACCCACGCTGTGTTTTGAAAACACTTCCTAATTCCTCGGTGTTTTTTTTACCCAAACCAACCTACATGTACGAAATAAAACTGATATTTGTTTACTGGCGTTGTACAATGTCTGCTTTGTATTCAGAAGAAATATTTGTAAACAGTGCTAGTTTACTATTACTTTCTATAATCAAAATGGCACCAGTAGTCAGCCGATTAGTATCACTCCTCTAAACGATCAACGCCCTTAACACTAAAACTGTATCTTACCTATGAACTCAGCCGCTTCTTCAAACCATCTACCAATGTCAGCATTATATGTATCATCCACAGGGATGGATTTATAATGAAATGTGTCCTCAAAGAAGTTCGGAATGTTTCTTGATACATTTACTATCGAGGTGATTCCCAGGCGCTGGAGCAACTCTTTCTGTGACGCGTGTATCTCGCTTCCGAGATATAAATGTGGGAGAATTTCAACTGGCTCGTTTTGCTTTATCGCAGAACTTGGTCGTTTCTCAAAGTCTTTGATTTCTGTTTCAAATCTTGGGCTGTATGTTCTTTTGGAATCTTTGTTTTTAAGTTTTAATCCAAGAGGACTTGGGCTTGCTGGTGACGAAACGTGTGGCTTAGCAAAGTAACACATCGAAGGATACGAGGAAGAGAATCTTTCAAAGCCTCCTGCAAATAACAAGGGGTAATAAAATTAAGTCAAACATACTGTCAATATTCATTGAAAGTTTATTTCTTTACTTATTTTAAGTCACTTCGCTGTGTTCAATGGAAGACTTTTGTCTTCTGTGCATGCGAAATGTCACGTTTTCAATCCCAAATCAACATAGGCTAAGTAAATAGATCTCACAGCTGTTCAAGTTTCCTCAAAGAGCCGATGTAGCACGTACGTGTCTCATTGAACCATAACTAACGAGTATGACGTAATGTTATGAAGTGCCGATAGCCAAATACAAACCAAACTAAGTTTTTTAAAAAAGTTATTTTAAGGCATATGATATTGCCAGGAGCTAAGCTCCTGATAGTGCAAAATATCACAAGACGTTACTCTGTATATATCAGATGATAAAATAGTCATCGACTTATCTTCGGCCAACGTTTCGAGCGTGAAAGTTTGTAAACACTTGAGCTGATAATTCTGAAGAAATATTCTTTTAATAGTGGGAAAGGAACTCGTTAGTTAAAGATTTTTATTTATTCAGGGTGCTAGAATGATAAGAAGCTGACAAGAAAGTTGATTCGAGAAATCACGTCGACGCGTGTTTGTAAATCCGCGAGTACCGGTTGAGGCAAGAAAAATAAAATGACTGTGAACAAAAATATCCAAACATCTGCAACGGAAACATTTCTTCATGTAAAGGAAATCCGCGTAGTACATGTTTGTCATTGATATCTTCATCTTTGACGTTTTCTGTGATCTCTTGGATAAAGCAATCACATAACAAAATAACGATAAACTTTGTCGATCGAAGCACTTTAGTAAAACGTTTTCGGGGGCGATATAAGATTTAATACTTGAGGGAACTGGGACGGAGTGATATCTACCAGCACACGTGATCCTTTGTTATTCTCTCAGAAAGTTCCCTCCATTTTCATGACAAAGAAACTCACTCATTCATGAATTCTTGATGAAAAGCGCACACATAATTAAATAGTACTCATTCACTGAGTTTTTGCTTTGTTTTGATCTGTTTATCACAACATTCGCTTCAGTGATTCAAGCAAAAATGAGCCATGAAGTTCCAATGGCCTTTATTCTTTGATCGGCTTTGAAACTGAAACCCTGAAATTATAACCCGAAAATGGCGCCATTTAGAATGTAACGATCATCCGATCGATAAAGACATCGTCACGGGCTATAAACACGTGGCCACCTTAACAATGGATATCACGGCTGTGTACTACAAGACGAAATTAGCGCTCATACAAAACTCACCTTTAATGAAATATAGGTTCTTATCTATTCTTTCTCTTCTTAGAAGCATGAAGATGATCCTCATTGTGCTATCCTTTTCTAATTCTTTCCAGTCTTGTGTTCTATCTTCGTACAAAATCAAAGTTTCTGCCTCCGCGAGACGTCGTTTTGACTCGGGTGACGTGAGAAGGCAGTCTAGCGTTGATGTTCCACGATGAAGTCTTCTTTTCAAGATGGGTGGGCAGTGGACGTTAAGAGCGCCTCTGATATGCGCCGAATTAAATGACAGAAACGAACGGCAGTCAATAACAGTGCACTTCTGTGTGAGAGAGCTCTCCATGTTTACAACTGTGAGCGGAGAAAGCGGCCAAATTAAGTCGTGTTCATCCATTGCAACCATGCTCTTTGAATCAGCTATGATATGTCCAATAAATTTAAGAGTGGTCTTTCTTGTTTACTGAAATAAATTAGAAACTATGAATTATTTGATGTTGAATGCTGTGTACTTTGACGCGACTTCAGTCTAACTGCCAAGCAATTCAACAAGCCCGCGTTTATATTCCTTTATTCCCGCCCAGAAGCCCTCATGAGCTATTTTTAACCTTCGTGACGTCACTGAATAGGCGTTTTGTTATGTCGTGTCAGGAATCACAAGCCTTTTTGTCTCAACTCATTTCCTTTATTAGTCGAAATCCAATATGTCGATGACAGAATAACAATACAGCGACAATACGAAAACATTCCGCTCATGACAGAAATGTTATCGACCTATCAAGTGACGTATACTTTAAATTTGATCTGCTTTCAACGAAGAACGAATGTATCGAAATACAAACCGTTTGCGCAACTTGTGGTTAATAAGATAAAGGTTAATTCCATGTGACGAGCGAGCAACATTTTTTAAATAACGGCAACCATTACTGACTCTATTTTGCAGTCCTAGTTACGGGTAAATATTCGTTCAGATACAAATCTAACTACCCAAAACAAAATAGAGTGGTCTTAGAGTGACAAAAAAGGCTAATCTTTCTTTATAACTTCACGTCTAAACATACCTATTGCAAGCCGACAACACAAACTGCAATTTAATAGTCTCCCGACAGCTCGTCATTTCTTTTAATAACAAAAATAAAATTGCTCAATTTTCTGCCCATCACTCCCAAAAATAATTTTAAAAGCTTACTGTTGTGTGAAAAGAATACAAAGAATTCTTTTTTTCACAAAAGAAGAAGTTCTGAATGTTTTGATGGTTCCTTATTTTTTTTAATTCGAGAAAATTTAATGTCGCGAAAAAAAATTGCCGCAAAATATCCCCTTGTCGCCAAAATTTCTGTAACAAAGTGGTGTTTTTACAAAGAGAGTGACAAAACATGTTTCGACGGACAACCGTGGTCATCTTAGTTCAAAATTCTTTATCCTCTGGCGCCATCTGTCCAGTAACTGGCTAAATTGCTTTATTATAATAGGTTGTGCTTCCTTGAGAATGTTGATCAGGTATCAGAGTTAATATCTTGTCTAACCACAAAGCCTCACCTTAAATTCCTACTAATTGCTCCAGATGGGCACCGATCTTATCAGTAAATTCACAAAATTTTAATGTCCATTTCTGAAAACGAGCTGAAACTAGTATAACAATCCAACGATTGACCATAAACGTGGTCACAAAAACTTTATCCGTTTCCCTTTCTTTACTGAACGGACACCGGATCGCAGCGGATGCCGGGAAAAATGCTTCTTGGGTGTATGTTCTATGCGGTTTCTTCTGCCGGTTTAGAACACAGCAGTGTAAACCGCAATTTGAAAGGTTATTATCAAGAACTACATGCTCAAGGCTTCAAGTCTAAGAAATTTATGCTTCTTGTGCAGCAATATGAACTTCAACAAGAAATGGGCTATAGTTTATACTACTGAAATCAGTTGCGTGATTTTAACAGCCTGAGGTGAAAACGATTAAAATTAAAACCATAATGCGATCGACTCCTCTTACACCCTGCTTCCGTCACTGCTTAAAATATTCTTCAAAACATCATTAAAAACATCTAATTTTGTTTATACCACGGTATGTCGGCTAATTAGTTCCCGTCTAATCTATGCTGCTAACGGACGAGCTTACCCGCTTGTTTAAGATGGTGTTCTTCCGTAACAAACAGGTGAAATAACCTGACATTGATCCTGACATGATGGGGGGGAGAGGGGGAAGGAGGGGAAAAGGAAACAGGCGGTTCCAGTTTCTTCGATGCGATAGTATTGCTCAAAACGTTCAGAAGGCCAACATTTGAAAACGTTCGCGCCATTTTAGGACTCGTTTCAGTTATACTCTAAAATAATGGCGTCGTAGGAAGCTAACGGGGGCGTTGCGCCAGTTTTTGGCATTTCACTGAGAAGCTAATAATAAAACTCGACCATCTCCGTTAACCCCTTGTGTTCTAAGAGTGTCTGATTATTTACCTTTCTACTCGATATTAGCTTTCATTGCCTCTATAGAGCGTTTTCACTTGACGTCATAGCCGCCATATTGGTGTTCCCGTACAAAAGAATTTTAATTAACTTCTTTTGTTAGGAACACCAACATGGCTGCCATGGCCTTTGTCATTTGAGTCCCACGGGACTGAAGGTCACGTGAGTGAAAACGCTCTATAGAGTCAAAAAGTCAGGGCCAACTTGTACCTCATAGCAAACAAAACAACCGGAACGTACTGCTCAGAAGCTTCATTTGAATATAGTCACACTCTAAGGATTTTTATCCATAAAGTCAAAAGTTAGAACCACCTTGCACATCATAATAAATAATACTTTAGGATAGTATTGCTCATCAGCTTTCATTTCAATGGTCACATCACTCAAAAATAAGCGGTAAACTATTCAGTGTAATGATTAAATAAATAAATGGTCGCACCTTAGAACTTTACATAAATAGTCACACCTTAGAACTTTATTCGCCTCAAAAGTTATCATTCATCTGATGGTCTGATTTTAGGAAGGAACTCAGTGCGGCTAAAGCGAACATGTACTGTATCTTTTATTCAATAAATCCAAGTTAAACTAAATGGATTTACAAATAAAGCTTTTCACTGAAAGAATTTACCTCCGCATTTTAATTCTAGCAAAAACACGCGGAAATTATTCTGGAAATCAATGGACTGTACTAGCACAGTGACCACTATGTGCTATTTTAAGCGATCAAGCGGATTTAACGCGGTAATCACTCAAATTCTCTTTAAAATTCATTCAACTCTATTAACTGGGGAAACTTTATTCCCAGTAACCCTCAATTCTACGTGGATTTTGCAAAACCAAAAAAATACACAAACTTAAACAATGTGCAATTGCCGATCGCCAGCAAGCTGTGTGACTGATTTCAGTATAGTTGCCGGTCTGTTGGAAGAAAGCGGGGATGCGTGGTATTGTGGACTCAACGACCGGCCAATACACAGGAAAAGCCCCTCAGATGATATCAGATTTCTCACGAATGCGCAACATTCGACGAACTAAAAAACTTTTCAGTTTTGACCTAATGAGGGCAACATTTTAATGTTTAGGTATTCTTTATTTTGTAACATGAACATCTTCTAATTATCTAGTGTGTTCCTCATTGGGAAGGTCTGCTCATAATAATAGTTATTATTATTATCTATTAATAATAGATATTATCTATTAATAATAGAATCAGTCATAATAATAATTATAATACAATTCTTTACACAGATGGAGTAAGTCACAAAATGTGGTTTTCAATAGAGTACTGTTTACAAAACTTGTAGTAATAAAATTAAAACTTAAAATACCAAGAGCTAAGCTAAGATAGACTAAGATAAGCTAAGCTAAGATCGGAAGCTAAGAATCAAAAGCATGTCAAAATTGCATTTCGATACAAAGTCAATGAATAAGTAAATGCCTACTGTTAACACACCTTTAATCTTACTCATAAACTTGTTATATAATGTTGAAAGAGATCTCAATTCGGCGGGCAAGGCATTCCAATTGTTCAAGGCACTATTTTGAGACTTCAGTAATCCGCAGTTCCGGCAAAGTGGTAGCAAACAACTGAGCGGCGGATTTCAGCGCTGATTATTCTCAGAACCGCGTTTTTCAAACATTAATTGACAGCTATGCCGCACGTTTCGATTCGCTTATAACGGATTAGCCTGTGAACAGGCTTCTTTTTGGCGAGGCGAGGCGAGCGCTCACCCGAGATTTTAACCTAACCCAATTCCTCAAAAAGAAGCCTGTTCACAGGCTAATAACGGATCGGAAAACGACGAAGGGTATTTGCTAAGAAAATGAATTCAAAAAGTAAACCCACAATTCATTCATTCATTCATTTATTTATTACAATTCCGAAACAGTCAGACTTCGATATACCTAGAGTACTGAAATACCGTTATGGTAAGCACTCTTTGCGTTACTTCGGACCTGTATTACTATGGTCAAAGTTGAAAAAGGACACCAGAAACTCACCCGGCAGTCTTGACCATCTTTCAAGAGGAAAAATACGAAAAACAGATATCAGTAGCTTGATAAATAACAATTGTAATAACTGCGATCTTTGTAGACAATGAACACTTTTTTAAATATATTTATACATTTTAAGCTATTCTTTCTTATTATTAAAAAACTAGGACATTTTATCATGTAGAAAGCTACCTTTATACATAGGGCTAGGATAATTTTAATTTACAATATATTATGTAGTTAGTATAGTGTCCACAACTAGCTCTAACAGCTAAATACATACTTTACTTACTTACTATTCGCTCTGACTACTAAGGGCTATAGCGCTCGAAACGTTAGCTTTGAAATCTCTTTATTGTGGCCAATTTGCGTTTAGTTATCAATTCAGTTGATCTCGTATAAAACCAAATTTTCGCGTTTCAATCCCCAACCAACACAACACCACAGTTTCTTTTGAAACAGACCCCTTTGTTCAATCAAAGGCTCCTTGCGAGCCAAGTTGTGAATATGAAACAACCATCAGACCTTTTCCTACCCTACACAAGGTGGGTCCTCTTAGATTGTACATGTTATGACTACTTCCCTTATGTTACAGATCCACGTACCAATATCTTTTACCAAAGAAGGACTTCTAAAACCTTTTAAAATGTCTAGCTGAGGGAGTCCTGGGTTATTCTCCAGAGCGTATAGCAAACACGTGGCAGGTAAAATCCACTGTGATTTTTGTCAACAATGCTTTAAAGATGAATTACAGTCCGTACTGTGCAATCTCAGCTCGGCAATGTTTGTCAGCCTCACACGAAGGAATGTTAATACTAGCGAAAATGAAAATTACGAGACAAACTTACCTTTTTCTTCATTATTAATGTCAGATATCCTTGCCAAACAATAATAACAAGTAAAAGAACCCCAAAAATGGCGGACTTGGTTTAGTCTCATTTAATCCATATATGCTACCCGAAGTGTAACATATCAACAATTTAATATAAATTTAATATAAAGTTTACGATGAGCGAGTGACTTTTCTCCTGTAAATGCGATAAGTCTTATTTACGACTTAAAAAGGACTCTGTGGGTCTACATAAAATAAAGTGGGAAGACAGCGACTGCAAACGAAAAAGATGACGAAGAGTTAAAATTACAAAAAAGCCGGCAAGTTTTCTCTCCTCGCAGAAGCTGTTCAAGTTAACGAAACTTTTAAGTTATCCGCCGGTATTAATGACTGGAGCGAATGGCAGGCGGTTCATCATCGTTCGACATTAGTTGCTCAACTAATGATGAACGATGTTGCAACTCGTCAGTGAATAAGTAGAAAGCACATTCAACATTTTCGAACGATGCCGACCGACGACAATTTGCAGCAACTTGTTGAACGGAATAGAGCCTGTATATTTTCGTTTCATGCAACAACGGCGTTCAACTTGTTGAATCGCCTATTTCAGCATTCAACATGGCATGATTCACTGTTCAACCGTCGAACAAATCGAACCGTGTATGGGCAGTCTTTTAAGAAGGCGAAACTGTAATTCACGCTTGATTCACGTGAGTCACGTTGCTCGAGATCTAAGAGCTAGTGGAGCAGGTTCACTTATGGCGGATTCTGCAATATGTTTCAGTTCGCCAGGTAAAATACTATGAAAATCAGAAAACCAACTGATCTAAAACGCTAATGAAAGTGATAATATTACGGCCGTATTCTGTTTAAATATATTCTTTTTAGGCTATAACTACATAAATAGCATCACAGACTATTGTATATCCGTCTACACTACCTCTCAATTGCGAAATGTGCGTCTGCATGGTCATATATAACAAGATAACCAAATGGATATCTTTGAATTTAATGAAAATGAAGGTGCCGTATATATTAGTATTACAACAAGAAATTAGAAACAACACAGCTATCATTAGCATGAACTAGCTTATGATCATTGCTGTAAAGATGTTCCCGCGTTTTCTAGCCTATTTACTACGCATTCATTCATTGATTTCATCACACGTGGTGAATGCATGCGTTATCTCACTGCATGGGTGCTAATTCCACAACTACGCCAGAATAACAATATTTTTTCTTCTGATCAGTTATATGTGAACAGTCAATGCTTCGTAAAACCCCGACTAAAATTATATTTTAGCGCATAATCGAACTTCTTGTTTTTATTTCACTACACTGAACAAAAGACGGTGAATTGGTCGGCAAAGAAGACCCGTCCCCGAGTTACGATTCGTCGGCAAGACTTCGATTTCATTTTTAACGTTTTCATTTTTTATACAATACAAATTGCTTTACTCAAAAATGTATCCAATATTAACAATCGAAAAAGGCTTACCTTATTTCTTTAGTCATTCGAAATTCGTTTGCGTTGTTACTTGTTTATTACGTTCGTAGCACATGGCCGCGCGCGTCAGTACTTCACAGAGAACCGGAAGTGAGTTTAGCGAGCGATACCAGTTCAAAGGGAATAAAAGATCACAGGTCTTGTTGTGAAGTGACCGCTCACTACTGATACATTATTCAGAATTTTTATATCCGGGGCGTTTAAAGTTCAAACAACGTCTGAAATGAAGTAAGGATAATTTTTTACCTTTATCAATATGGAAACGACTTCTTGAGACGTGTTCGATACAAATAAAGTTGTTTTTCCTGAATGACTTAATATTGGATTTTAAGTGAATTGAATCAACAACCCCTTTGGCTGGTACCCGCTGTATACGACACATAGCAAAGATCATTTGGTGTAAGAATAGTTAACCAGTAAACTAAACACGGAGCCTTACTGAAAAACAACTTCGGTCGAGAGTGACATCCACTATTTTCAAGGGAAACATGTTATCTCTCATTATCATTCTAAATTGAGTATTCAAGCGACACCCGTCGCCTGTGCTGGTCACTTTACTTTTAATAGCTCAGCTGCCCATGTGACGGACTGAGTGTTGCAGTTGTTTAATTGTTGTATCTTGTTTTTCCTTGGTTAATAATCTACTAACTCGACACAGCGGACAAACGTGCGACGCATTCACAGTTACCGCAAAAATCTTGCAAACAAAATATAACAAAAAATTTTAAGGCGGTGTTATTCTACGGCTCAACCGCCTTTTATTTTCAGAAAGAAAATTGGTAGCGTCGCTATTTTTCTCCATCTCCTTCCTTAGGCGTCTGCTTGTATCCCATCTCTTCTCGCCCAAAAATCATAGAATAACGCCTCTATTTTTGCCTGACTAGATCTGCTCCAAATCCTACGTACACCAGCAGCATATTCGTTCGCGGTCCTTTGCTTTTTATTTACTTGTAAAAAATAAGACTGTTCTAGCCTGCGTAGCAGGCGTCGGGGAGAGGGGAACTGGGGAGAGAGAGAAAGGACGCCTGCAATAAAGACCCCCTCTTGTTCATTTCTGCGGACGCTGGTCGCCGCAAAATTCCGATTGGCTAATTCGCGCTGGGCGGTAAACATAAACATAGTAAATTCACGCGTAAAAGCGAGTACCAGTTTCTGATTGGTGAACGTATTGACAGTTGACATATTTCGATTACCAGAAAATCGGTGGGCGTAATGCGAATAGCCCGGTTCTTATAGCAGGCGTTCCTTCCTTTCTTCCCTCGCCGTTTACGCCAGCCACGCAGGCTAAGACTGTTCATAAGGTTGTTCAATGTTTGGTTGCGAGGTTCGCTGTTTTTATTTTTTTTGTCCATTTATGCTTTAGAAATTGTTAAATAGCGCTTATTACAGAAATGCACGGTAATTGAATGTTCTGATGCTACAGCGACATGGCTATGTCTAATACAAGGAACGGGGAATGGGAGAACGAGGAACGGGAACGTAGAACGGGGACCGGGAACGGGAACGGGGAACGGGGAACGGGGAACGGGAACGGGGAACGGAGAACGGGAACGGGGAACGGGGAACGCGGAACGGGGAACGGGGAACGCGGAACGGGGAACGGGGAACGCGGAACGGGGAACGCGGAACGGGGAACGGGGAACGGGGAACGGGGAACGGGGAACGGGGAACGGGGAACGCGGAACGGGGAACGGGAGAATCTCTAAAATAGGGGATCTCTAAAATTCATCTTCAGCCGGGAATGCACAATACATCCGGACTTGTTCGTTGTATTAGCGAATGATCGTCAACTAGAAGAACTTGGCCAATTTTCTACCAATCCAAAAGAGTTCAGTGTATTCGGAATTGATCCAACTTTAAACATTTTTTACCGAAATATCAGCCTAACTGTAACCACGTGCAGAAACCTAAAGCTGGAAAATAAGAAAACCAACAGGCCGCCCGTGCGCATAATGGACCCATATTAATGCATCAATCTTCCTCGGAAATCTTTAGACAACTTCGGCAATCCTCGGAAAATTTCGGAGAATAATCAGAAACGTTCGTACAACCTTCGGATAGTATTCGGGGAAAATAAACAAAATAATACACGGCTGCTTGGAGATATGAAACCTCTTTTCTCATCTCAAAGAGAAATTTTATATCTGTATTATCATATTTATATCTACGCGCACCCATGTATTATCATATTTATATCTCCGCGCACCCATGTATTATCATATTCATATCTCCGCGCACCCATGTATTATCATATTTATATCTCCGCGCACCCATGTATTATCATATTTATATCTCCGCGCACCCATGTATTATCATATTTATAACTACGCGCACCCATGTATTATCATATTTATATCTACGCGCACCCATGTATTATCATATTTATATCTCCGCGCACCCAGGTATTATCATATTTATATCTCCGCGCACCCATGTATTATCATATTTATATCTACGCGCACCCATGTATTATCATATTTATATCTCCGCGCACCCATGTATTATCATATTTATATCTCCGCGCACCCATGTATTATCATATTTATATCTCCGCGCACCCATGTATTATCATATTTATATCTACGCGCACCCATGTATTATCATATTTGTTTCTCCGCGTACCCATGTATTATCATATCTATATCTCCGCGCACCCATGTATTATCATATTTATCTACGCGCACCCATGTATTATCATATTTATATCTCCGCGCACCCAGGTATTATCATATTTATCTACGCGCACCCATGTATTATCATATTTATATCTACGCGCACCCATGTATTATCATATTTATATCTACGCGCACCCAGGTATTATCATATTTATATCTACGCGCACCCATGTATTATCATATTTATATCTCCGCGCACCCAGGTATTATCATATTTATATCTCCGCGCACCCATGTATTATCATATTTATATCTCCGCGCACCCATGTATTATCATATTTATATCTACGCGCACCCATGTATTATCATATTTATATCTCCGCGCACCCATGTATTATCATATTCATATCTCCGCGCACCCATGTATTATCATATTTATATCTCCGCGCACCCATGTATTATCATATTTATATCTCCGCGCACCCATGTATTATCATATTTATATCTCCGCGCACTCATGTATTATCATATTTATATCTACGCGCACCCATGTATTATCATATTTATTTCTCCGCGCACCCATGTATTATCATATTTATATCTACGCGCACCCATGTATTATCATATTTATATCTCCGCGCACCCATGTATTATCATATTTATATCTCCGCGCACCCATGTATTATCATATTTATATCTACGCGCACCCATGTATTATCATATTTATATCTACGCGCACCCATGTATTATCATATTCATGTCTCCGCGCACCCAGGTATTATCATATTTATATCTACGCGCACCCATGTATTATCATATTCATATCTCCGCGCACCCAGGTATTATCATATTTATATCTAATCCGGGGTAATAGGCTCCTGAATCCTGATGTTTATAGTCGCTTAGCCTGTGAACAGGCCTCCTTGTGGGGGTATGACGAAAGTAGATAGCGGCGAAAAGAAAACTCGCGCGGAAAACTCGGCGAGCGAAGCGAGCCGCGGGAAAACTGGAGAGAGGGGAAGAGGCGGGGAGGCCTGTAGACAAACCATTGATGCCGCCGTTGCAGATCACCAACTGTGCACTAGATTCTAGTGCAAACGCTGATTGGTCAGATCACCGACTGTTGACACATTCTGTTGACAAGTTTGCGGTCATGATATCCGCCGACATGCGATCAAAATTTGCATATCGCACTGCAAAAGAGAAACATGTCTGACAGCCGGTTCTCAATCGATCAGTTTGAAAAAGCATTGGGCCATTCTCTGAGGGATTTCCCTCATATAACAGGTTTAAAAGAAGAGCAGAAACGCTGCTTGAAGTCTTAAGCGGAGAAACATGATGTATTTGGCATTCTTCCGACTGGATTTGGAAAAAGTTCAATCTTTCAAATTCTCCCTCGTGTCCTGAAAGAGCTGTGGAAGTTGGAAAGAACGACCGTTATTGTTGTAACGCCACTAGATTCCATTATGAAGGATCAAGTCGAGGAGATGACACGTTTGGGACTCAAAGCATTTGCTATTGGTTTACGGGAAGAAGAAGCTGAGAAAGAACTATGCGCATGGTTATAAAACTAAAAGGGGTAGACAGACCTACACGACTCCTGTTGTGTGACCATTGTATTGTTTTAAGCCTTCACTGCATGTCTTTAAGCGACTCTCTGTAAAAATAGGCAGGCTAAAAACTAGTATCACTCATCGCTAAAAAGTATTTAAAAAGCATAAAGCTTTCCCAGTAAGACTTAAGAGAGAAATGCGCCTTTAGATCACAGTTAGGAATTTGTTCTCTTCGATGATATTGATCTTTTGATCTCGGCGGAATATCTCTGAAATTGTACAGAGCCGTTAGAATTATATTTCTTTATGCCGTTGTTTGGTGCTAGCTCTAATTTGCATACACTGTGGTTTCTCTGGCTCACTTTTGTTGCAAGATAAATACTAATCGGCTAAAGTTTGTTATCGCTTTGAAAGTGTAAGGATCGTTAATTTCTCCTGCCGTGATTATTCGTTCCCGCGACTTGTCATTTTCACGTGCGCGACTATTTACATTCCAATGAAACCAACCACTGATAATGATCTTGTTGACAGATAATCGACAGGTTAATTACAAAGGGGTGGAATGGCGGCCTCAATAATTTGTCGACAGGCTCTCCCCCTCCCTTTTCCTTTGTACCCACCCCCTCCCCGTTCGTCGGTTTTTTTTTCGCCCTATATGCCAACAGAGAGCCTGTTCACAGGCTAATAGTCGCTTGGGTGACACCGCTGCAAATAGTGACTTTTCTTTGAGACAAGACTCGTCTGAAAACCACCTATGGGTGATGCCGACTTCCTGTATAAAGATATTTATAATAATAGTAATAATAATAATAATTAAAATAATATATTATAATTGCGTCGACGAAGGAGACGCTTCCTAATCTTGTCGGCTAGGCGGAACGAATCGAGAAAAGTGTCGGTACCAAATCTGCGCCATCTTGAAACGTCACAACAGTATCCAGCATTCTTAGCGCGTCGTCTAGGCTAAGCGGAACGAATCGAGAAAAGTGTCGGTACCAAATCGGCGCCATCTTGAAACGTCACAATAGTATCCAGCATTCCCAGCGCGTGGACATCAGGCATCATCCTGGGGAGCTGGGGTTCCGAAATGTCACATGTGAATAATCTATTTGTCTTGATTTAGTTTCGGATATTTTCCCGATTTTGGAATCGTACGGCTCAATATTTCAATGCCTGGTAAAAGTACGCAGTGGAAAAATTGGACGAAGGTTCTTCTCCGGACCAAGTAAGTTGTTGGGTCTCTTTGGAATCAAGCAAGAAGTTACAGATTTTCGTCGCTACCGTTCTGGTATGTTTTGAATGTTCTATCTTGATTTTGCTGTGGTTCTCTGCCTGATTTGGAAAGCTTTCACCTAAATACCGACGTCGTTCTTCGCGATGTTCTACGGTACGGTGCAATTCGCTTATGTCTTGTAGCAATAATTCACTGACCGGCCGCGCCAGGCGAACGCAGATTAACTTTACAGTGCTCGAAATTGCGCCTGTATCGGGCACATTTGCGACTAAAGATTTCGCAATTTTGTGACTACAATTTGTCTAGCTAATAAAGGAATTATATTCAACAGTCTTGTGTCTTACTTGCAACTGGTAGTTGTAATTTTATCCGAAAAATCCTGCGAAATTCACGTTGAATGTTGTGTGACTTAATCGTCGGTGTCCAAGAAGTTTATCACGGGAGCACTTTTTCAGGCTTTTCTCAGAAATTTCTCATTTCCGGTTCCAGTATTAGTACATGTACTGAGGAGTATGATTTCAGAATCAGAGAAATAACCGAAATGAAATCAAGACAAATATACCATATATATGTCGTAAAAATCTGAGACCTTTCGGAGTACACAGCACGGCAGGATTTTGCCCGATCCCACCGCGATATCGTGAATTTGTTTGATGTCGGCCCGACGTTTATCTCGCGACAAATCCCTTTTAAACAGTGGCTGAATTAATTCATGAAACCATGAAACTAAGGTACTAGGTCAAGACGAGGTGCCACGGGATAAGGAGACGCACTATAATCTATGATTACTACTAGTTATAATAAGAACCTTCCCAGCACCCTTTGCACCAGAAAAATTTTCGATGCCAAATAACTCTGTCAATTTTGAGTGTATGAGGATACCACACCACGTGCTATTTACACCTACCATAAAATACCTATTTTAATTGACTAAGTGCGATGACGTCATCAGTCACGTGACTATGCCCCCAAGTGCCTTTTAACGTTTTTTAGTAACATGCTTCGATAAATGCAAATACAGTCAACGTAGCAAGGAAGGCATTCGTTTGCAACATTTCGTCATGCCCGGTATGGTTCTGGATTTTCAAAATTAAGGGGGCTATACACATGAGCAAATAGGGGGTCTGGGGACTAATATCTTTGTATACATGTATCTTTGAAAGGGTGAAATGCAAAGTTAAAAAAATTTGTATGTTGGTAGATATAAGTATAAAAATAAGTTCTTTATCAACGTCATTAGTATGACGTCTTGAACGCACGGAAGTTGACTGATTTTTGGCCCGGTTCCGCTTCCAGTTCCGGTTTTATTAACTTAAATAAATCCCCGTTTTTCCACCCAGTTAAAATTTATGATATTTTTGTGTATAAAAAAGGCCATTATTACTCCTCCAGTAAAATTGAGTAAAAATGAAGGCGACGAAAAAAGTTTTACACGTTGGAAATCCATCCTTTCCTGATCCTGTTCAGCGACTTTTCAGTTTAAAACTATAAACAAATCTGCATAGTGGTTTTTATCTTACCTCTTACCAATGGCGTTGGCAGTTTTTCTGTAGCATTTTACTTTCATACCGATCAGGGGTTAGATTGTTTTTTTTTAATTTGCCCCACCCCTCTCACCTCAGGCCACTTTCCCTCCCCCGCTCGGGTTTGCAGTACATGGTCAGCGGGAGGACTGGTTCGAGTTTTCACGACAACCTCTCGCTCGCTTTGGCGTCAGCATAGCAAAATTTATTTTATTTCGTCGATTCAGAGTCCTGTTTAGCAAAAAAAGGCTGGCGAAATTGCTTTGCAAACTGTTCTTTTCAGCGCAAAGAAGTCTGTTTAGAGTGTACATATAGGATAGCCGAGAAAGGACAAGAAAAGGTAAGCTTAAGTGACTTGCATTTTGAAATTAGTATTACAGTGGACAGGGTTCAGGATTCCCTTTGGGGCGATTGATTATTAGTTTCTATTTGATATTGTGCACATCTAACTAGTTTACAATTATTAAGCGTATTTGTTTACAAACAGCTGCAAACAGATTGGCAAAAGTCTGCGACTCTGAGCGCTGAAAAAAATTTAGCTTAAATAAACAGCTCGATAGTCGCTTTCGTGGAAATTTTCGAAATTAATAAATGGATTAAGGTGGCTTACTACAGTTTATGGGGGTCACCAGATACTTCCGATAATATCGATCACAGGTGACGATTTGTGGGAACAAGCAACAATTACAAAGTCAAAACCATCGTACAAGACAGTGGGTGTTTGTAATTTTACCATCTTCTGATTAGAAGTGGCTTAAAACAAGCGACCGAGTGGTTGTCAGAAGACTGGGTTCTAATTCTATAAGGACGTTTTACTCAAAAATCACCCGTACGACCCTACCTCAAAATCTTACCATTTAAACTTTGGTTAAAAATAAAGGTTCTTACAAGTTAAAACAAAAATCTGTAAGAGAGTTTTTCGCATATCAACGAAAATATCAAAAATAGGAATTTCGAAAAATATTTTAAAATCTGTCTTACAGATTTTGAAAGAAAAATGTCTACAGATCGATGTTGATGTATATTAAAAAATATCAAAAATTGAGCATAGGTTGTACGGTTGGATTTCGAGAAATTAACACCCAAAAAAACGTTTCGTACGATCTCCGAGCATGCGCACTAATGCGTACACCACGGTCATTCACTTAACTGCGTGCACGAGGTCAGAGCTTCGTTGTTGTTTGCTCGCGCGGTATTGCTTGCGTGACACGCGCGTGTACGGAAATTTATTGTCCCTCAAAACTGTAGTCGGCCACCTTAAGCTTGCTCTCGACATGTTTTGTCCGCATTTTAACTTATAAGAGGTTTTAGATATGACGTGTAGCTGGAAAGACGTTTCGTTGCCTTTCGTTTCGCCAGTTTCACTGTATTTCAAGCGCGAAGATGTAGATCTTTGACAGAGTAAATTAGGTGAAAGTAAAACAAAAACCTGAGGGTCTGCATCTTGCATCATGCTCTACATTATGATTGTATAATTAAATTTGTGATCAACTACAGTTGTATTGCTGTTTTGCAGTTTTGTTTATTTTTGTTCTCCTGAAGTAATTGGACTTTCAATGTACATCTATTGTTGTGGTTTGTATTTCAAATAAGGAACAAGTCGGATGAAGGTAATCTGTTCTTCACTTTATTAACTGGCTCGTCGCTCTGCGACGAGACAGTTCTTAAAATACCCTCTTTTTTTCCCCTTGTCAGGTCACCTGCCCCGGGAATCGCTTTTGCTGCGGCCAACACCGTACCTAGTTTACTTCCGGTCTTCAGTGCTTTATACTTCCTTCGATCGTTATAAAAGCAAGCGATATCATCTGCGTTTGCTGTTGTAAAACAAAACGATACTGTACCCAGATTCGCCTGTTGGATTTGTGAGACATCGATGGTTAGTTTGATGCAGCTTCTGTGACATTAATCGATCGCTTTACTTTGACAAATTTTAATTACATATTCTGCAAGGTAAGCGTTTGTCTGCAGCCGTTTTCTGTGATTATTTCAAACTACAACCATATGTTTTCCACATTTTTTTCGTTTTAGGAGACGTCTAGGAGGAAGTCATGATCATTTAAGGGAAATGTCTTTGCTTTGAGATTTATATCCTTTGTATATCGCTACCGTGTGTGATTTTGTATAGCGAACTGTAACCAATAATTAAGCAACTACAATTTAAATATTTACCGTTCTAATTTCGACGGGATTGTTAAACATTAAATCGCTGTGATTTTCGGATGTTATATTTCTGGTAAAAGGAAAGCGGGTTAAACTTTTCTAACCAAATCAATTGTCAAACAGTTGAGTTTAGATCGAATAAATCGTTGAACAAAACAGACGTCCTGGCAAATCAAATTTAAGGACTGCTGAGTAAACAATTCTCATGCATTACGGCATGGAGTCACGCTCAAATTCCACACATCTCGTATTTATGTCACGCTATGGTCGGCTGTTAATTATTTGATCGATAATGTTGATATCGTTAATTTATTCGAAACCCCATCACCAATTCTCCAAAATGCCCGTGTTTAAACAATCCCGATTCCTTGTGGTAGGTGGATTTTAAAGCGAAAAAATATATATACAAAGTTCTAAACTGTACGGAGCCGATCAGAGAAAAAATATACATGTAGACCTGAAATTGTAGCCTACTAAGGGATGGACGATTTTATTTTTTTGGGGGTGGGAGTGGCAGGGGGCGGTGTTGGGCAATTATTCTGATCATGAATTTTTTTTTTCGTCTTGATGTTGTGCAAGAATTTTTTTTCGAGATTATTCCATACCTTTTTTTCCTTTGGCTCGCTGTGCATTATTTTTTTTCTTTACTTTTGCTGTGCAGGAATTTTTTTTTGGTAATTGCCAAACACCCCGCCCCCCTCCCCCTAAACAATAAAGTTGTCCGTCCCTAAGAAGTACTTGAAGCGGGCTGTGGAATGTAAATGTAAATGTGGACTGGACTGTGCATATTAATAGATTCTAGATTGTATATTGTGGATTGCTAATATAAAACTCTAAAATGAAAACCGGGTGGAAACTGAGACTAATTAAACGAGCCAGTTTCGAAGCCCATCGGGCTACTTGTTTATTTATTTAATAATGCCCAATCTTGCAGCATGTGTTATAACTCAGAGTTCTTTCTACAATATTTTTAGAAGCAGCTGGTAGAAATAATTAAATTTCTAAAGAGACACAATATAATGGGAAAGTTTACTGATATAACAAATTAATGTTCTACGCTACATAAAAAATTATTGTATACATGTAATTAATGATGTAAAAGAGAGTAAAATTTTACTGTTTATCTGCCAATCAATTTGAACCCTCCCCCCTGAGTCCTCATGGGCACACCCTGGGCATTTTTGCACCTGGCGAGTAGGAAATTTGACACGAAAGGCCCTTGCGAGAGTCCAGCAGAATATCACCATAGTTGAATTTTAAAGCTCATTAAAATTATTTTTTGAAAGTATAGAATGCAGAAACTAAGTATAACTGATAAAATAATAGTTTGTAGATTTTGTCGCTTGAAATAGTGAACAGGAATTGAAATAAAATGCTTTACTATCCACAGAGCAAGAACACCTGGCCAATGAGAAAACACTGTAAATTGAAAACCGTGATCAAAAAATGCTACTTTGCAATGAGCTGAGTTGCTAAACATGTTTAGCATACTAAGTAAAATTAATTTTCACATCATGGGTAGAAGCTTGTAAGGCATTTTTTTCCAAACCTCAACAGCATTGGTAAAAGCTAATAGATACATTGGGGTGGGGGGGGGGGGGGGGGGCATTTGAACATCAAATTCTGTACTAGGGTAGGGCAGTTAAATGCATCTTTGAGGGGGGAGGGGGGTTGGCAGGAATTTGATTCAATCATCCAGAGTTCAAATGACAGGGGGGTTGCCTGGAGGGCAGAGGGAGTTGAAGTTTTGAATTGTTGTCACATTACATGTACTGCCTGATAATAGGAACCAGCTGACAACTTAGTACAGTCGAACCTCCACTAACAGATATCTCCCGTAAGTGGACACCTCCCTTAAGCGATCGCTATGCGCAAACCGCGGTCCCCGCAATTTACACTGTATCCTCTCCAACACTACATTTTTAACCTCCTGTTAGCAGACACGGACACCTATTCGGGATCCGCAGGGTCTAAAATAACCTCCCGTAAGCATACAGTAAACGATTTTAAGAAAATTTCTAACAAAATCGGTTCGGTTTTTATGGTTTTAATTGTACTTGACCTGAACAAAAGCAAAGTGTGAGTCTGAACAGTACAGTTTTCATGTACATGTACTAGGTAACCAAGTCATTTCGATTCCAAGGTTACAGATATCTTAAGAGACCTTACGATCAGGGAACACGAAACAAGACACTCATCGATAGTTTCTTTTTACATAGTTACCTAAGGACATTGCGTTTTAGAAAATAACTACATGCACAACATGTAAAATATGTACTTTTTCTGTTCTGTTCACTCCTGAACTGTAGTTTTTAAATCAGTGTTAAATTTATATAATAATTATAAAAAGCAGCATTCAACAACCCTGTGATGGATAACACAATTTCATTTCACAACACCTGAACTTGTTTATAAAATAATGCTGAAACGCCAAAAGAGTGAAAACAACCAATTCTTGAAAGAGGAACAAATTATGGTCTGTTCTAGTCCATTTGGAGACGAAAATGTGGGAACTTGAAAAAAATTAGGCTAACGTTTTTCAAGTTGCAATTCATTGAGACCCAGTCCATAAATGACTAGAGACACTAATCGACATTTTTGATATATTTTGTGATAATTTATCACACCACTGGAGCTTTATTTTTCGGTTTCTGATCATACAATATCATTTTTTGCTTAGTTTTTAAAGTGACACCAAATCCCTGTGATACTTCCCCTTTAATTTGATGCACTATTTAAACTCCAGATGATTATTTCCTAATAATGAGCTTTATTCCTTTTGTCTCCCAAGACGTGCAAAAAAAGACTTCAAGGACAAATCAAATTGGATATTATAAAGGTACATGTACATATCAAATCTGCTTTTTGTTATCTTTTTGGACATGACCCGCAAAAGCTGATCCCCAGTCCAATTTCGACTACCCTTGTGAACCCTGGTCAGTGGACAATTATGTTTGTCAATAATTGAACAGCACATTTAAGCAGATGCAATAATCAAATGCCACACGGTATACACTGTAGTAAGGTCTGTTGTAGTTGTTTAACTTGCCAGTACTCTAATATACATTATAGGAAGTGCATTTTTTTGTAAAGATCCGATGACAGTTCTTTAGCCCTTCTGGCAGGCTGCTAGTAAAAAGTATGTATCATGCTCACTTGAAGTGTCTCCATTGACTGAAATTTGTTATACATGTAACATCATGAACCCCTTGGAGAATGGGCCAAAAAATTAATATTGAACAAGGTACACGTACATTGTAAATAAAGATGGTGACAGTGATTGCTGACTTCATACACAATGTATTTCAAGATGGTTTAGACAATTATGTAACTTACGTATATAAATTAAACAAAACCAAGCTTAACTTACAATGTAGTCTAAATTTTTGTTATAGTTATGTTTTTGTCTTGCTGAATAATATGGATCCCATTGCTGGGTTCGTGAAATGTTCCACATACGCGTACCGGATTAAGCTTTAATATATGAGATTTAAAATATAGGTACAGATGTCCCTCAGTCGTAAACTTTTCACTTCCGCTGCCCAGTGTATTAAATTTGTTAAAAGATGATTGCTGTAATTGAATGAGTGGTGTGACTTTAAGTATAAAACATGCTGCACGTGAGTTAAATATAGCAGAGTGTACATGTGAGTGGATGTTATATTTAATAACTTATGTTACTGTGAGTTCATATGATTTGTTGCATATTTATGTCATGCAAAAATGTTTAAAATATTTTAAAATCTGTTTGCTCTTCAATTCTTGGACTTCAAACTTAGTATGGAAAATTATAACTGATCTGTGGATTTCAAATGGATTTGTAGCATTTACATGTAGGGGAAATGTCACTGTATTGCTATCATTGCTTGCTTACTCGGCTCATCCAGTTGTCTCTTTTCACACAATGGATATTTCTGCCATCCTAAGATGTGTTAGTTACCACAGTGATGCTGCTAGATTACAAAACATCAAGGACAACTACATTTGTAAAATTATCCTTACGTTGTTTCGTATTCATGAGATGCATGGCTCTTAGAGCCCTTTCATTGGACTGTGCATTAGGGGATTCCCTCTGTCCTCCCATGTAATATCAATAGTATTAAAACTGACAATGAAACTTGGATGGTACAATTAAACAAGAAGCTGTACACAGCTTGAACTTGTGGCGCCTTAAAACCATTGCAGTATTTGATTCCCAAATTAGAGGTCTAAAAAGTAAGACTATATTCAGTAGCTGACACTCGAAACCACCATCGCTAACTGAAATGCAAAGTTATATAAAACACAAAACTTGCTGGAACAAAAATCCCACAGCAATAAGCAGCGAACACAATATCAAACAGTCCTATCCATCCATGAATGCCTCGCATTGTCTTGAAAACTTGTATGCTGTTATTCTTCTTTCGATCTGCTTCTCATGTTAACACACACAAGGCCACAAGATCACGAGGCCTCGTGTCAACCAATCACACCAGTGAGACAAAAATATGCATGCATGCATAAATTTACATGCACCAATGGAACCAGAAACCCATAAGTGGGTTGAAACGTGTAACGCGCATTCACAGCTTCCGAATATTCATTTTTAGTTTAGTACCATATTTGGAAACCCCTCGGTCCAGGGAGATTGGAACCAAGCTGTTCTGGCGAATTGATTGGTTATTATTTTTATCTTGATTTTCCAAATATGGCTGTAACAACTTCTTAGCAAAATGAATAATCGGAAGCTTGTTTTGAAGCGTGCAAGAGACAGTTGCACATTTCAACCCACTTATGGGTTTCTGATGGGACACAAAGCCAAATTTATAACTCAAAATTAATTGAAACCAATACAATATGAAGAAAGATTAAAATTGTAACTGGTACTGTGTAATAAGAGAACCACAGTTTCAATTCTGCAAGACTGATGTTTCATCAGCCTTGCTCTTCTGTCATTGTCAGTTACATGTACAATTTGTACAATTAGGAATCCAAAGATGCTCTATTTTTCTCACCCTTGTGCTCTGCAGTAAGGCGCTTGCTTACTTACTCCACTCCTTACTCCACTCCTTGGAAGAAATGAAATGCTTAAAAGTGCTTAAGTATTCTCAAATTGCAAACTGTTTTTACAAGCCCCAGTGCCTTGCTTAAAGTGAAAGAATAATTTAATGTTACTATAATAATTACAATATTCAGCTACTGCTAGGTACATGTTTAACAGTAGTTAATCCTTTTTATGTCTAAAAAATTTATCAATCAATTCAAGATGCTCACTTCCTATATTAATCAAATTGTTTCTCCCAGGAAACATCACATACATGTACTCAACATGTGCTGTCATGGATTATGGACATAAAAGTCTATACCACATTGTAAACCCATTACAAATGTGTGATCTTTCTAAGGTACATGTATGTTAATTTAAAGTTGCTAATATAGTAGTTTCCATGTAAATAAGAATAATTAGTTGTAGGTTTATATTACATGCATGTTTATATTATGTTTTCATCATAAATACTGAACATTTACATGTATACTTTCGTACATGTATACGATTGCTTGGTTGTTCGTCGCCATGTTTGAGAACGTGTTAGAAAGGCAGCAATTTTACCAGGCAACACAAAACGCCTGCAACTGCAGTTGCAACTGCAAACGCCTTTGTTCGTCAATCAAAAATGCAGATTTTAAAGAGTTCTGAATTCTGATTTCACAATATAATTATAACTCATTGAGGGCACCCAGGAAAAGGTATGCAAAAACCTAACCAAACTCGAAACGTGGAAGCAAAGAATCATGAATCGAACCAAATGGTCATAATCGCGATTAAGTAATGATCCGCATAAGAAGGATAGCGCTGAACGGCAATGCACGATGGAATGTCAACTATCTTCATTGTTACAACTAGTGATCTCATTGGACTAGACTGAAAAAATGCTAAAAAGTTAAGGTTTGAGGTGCATTTTGTCTAATTTTTTTAAGGTTTCAAGTAATTGGAGACCCAATCTCACAACATGCAATTTTTAAAAGATATTGTATTTGGGGAACTTCATCAAAGAAGCAAAATTATTAGCTATTGTCTTCTGCTATTCTGATTGGTTAAGCACGAACATTTCTGTAGTATTGAATAGCCACCAAGGCTGAAACATAAGCTTTATTCCGAGCACACACAGTACACGTTCGCTCGCCGTTTCCCGCTCGCTCACACTCTCCATATCCCGGATGTACTTGTCAATAACCGCTGTCCTAATACACTACATCCCTCTCTTTCTTCGCTTAAAGGCTTAATCTCAAATAGCAATAAAATATAACAAACTTGTAGTTCCTTTAAACACGCTCTTAAAGTTCAGTTCCTATTTGAGTGTTCAAAACAAAGTCACTCTAGCAATAAACAAGGTCCTTGCAGTTCAGTTCATGTAAGAAAGTTCCATTGTCACTTGCAACACAACAATAAATATGACAGTGTAAAGTTCACTAAGTTCAGCACAGAACATCTTCCTGATCTGGCATATTAAAGGGCTTAATATGCTGAAGGTTTCGCTTGTACTGAATTCCCTGTGGTGATCGTAATACCACCTGGTCCCCATAACGAGACATCACCTCATATCGTTCCTTCTCGTAGCAAGGTGACAGTTTGTTTTCTTTCTTCTTCTCTAGCAGAACGGTGTCTCCTTCTCTCACGTTTCGGTCTCTGGCATGAAACCTTTTGTCAACATAGTCCTTGTGGGACTGCTTTCTCTGCGTGTCCCGATCACGAACACCTTGGTCGCTTACTTCTATTTCCTCGTCTTCTACATCAACCAGCTCAGGCATTTTAGTTGTAAGCCTTCTTCTAAACAGTAATTCAGCAGGACTTTTTCCTGTAGTCGAATGTGGAGTGGACCTGTATGCCAAAAGGAACCTGTTTAACTCCTTCCTCCAATTTCCTTCTGCGTGCGCTGCTCTAACAGATTTCAGAAGCGGCCTATTTTGTCTTTCTACTTCACCGTTAGCCCTTGGCCACAGAGGTGTTGTGTAATGGTGCTCAATCCCCATTTCTTTTAAATACTCTTCTACCTCCCTGGATACGAGGTTCGAACCATTGTCGGTGCGTAGACCTCTAGGTAATCCATGTCTTGCGAATTGGGCATCCAGGCAATGAATGATGGTTTTGCTGGAGGTTGTTCGGATGACATCGACCTCCATCCACCGGCTATAATAATCGACAAGGACTAACAGGTGTTCTCCAGATGGTAATGGACCCATTAGATCCACAGCTACTTCTTCCCATGGTTGTTTGGGTAGCATGGTTGGTTTCACTGGTGGGGGTGGGACATTCTTAGTAACCAACTGGCATCCGTAACACTCCGCGCATCTTCTCTCTGCATTGCGATCCATTCCAGGCCACCAGACTCTCTCCTTTGTCTTTACAACTCCTTGGTGCCCTTCGTGTGCCAAACTGACAACTCTCTTGCGAAGAGCTTGAGGTACAACAATTCTTGTCCCCCGTAGAATTACATGACCGATGAAGGTCAAATCATTGCGCACTGGCAAATATGGCTTAGGAGCATTGTCCCATTTTCCTTCAATGAGGCAATTTCTGACTGCTTGCAACTCTGAATCTTGTGCTGAGACCCGTTCAATCTCTTTGATTCTCAACGCAGTAGGGACAGCATGCAGAGCTACCAAGCGTACATATCCATCATCTTGCAGGGACTGATCTGAAGCAGGTATCTTTGTCAGTCGGGAAAGTGCATCTGCTATATTCTTTCTTGAAGGCACATAACAAACTTGATAGTTGTAGGGTTGCAAACGCAAAACCCAGCGCTCTATTCTGGCTGAAGGTTTGGACTTCCTTAAATAGATGACTTTGAGTGCTTCATGGTCTGTTACAAGATCAAACTGTGGGAGCCCATACAAGTAGAGGTGGAAGCGTTCACACGCCCATACTAAGGCTAGTGCCTCCTTCTCGGTTTGACTATAACGGTACTCCACTTGACTCAGACTACGACTTTCTCCATTCTTCTCTTGCACCAGGCACTGAATCCCACGAGCCCCAAGAAGCTACGAACTTCTGAAGGTGTCTGTGGTTGACTTGCTTCAGCAACAGCTCTGACGTTTTCCTCAGTAGGCCCGACTCCATGCTTGCTAAGCAAAAGGCCCATGAACACCACTTTGTTCATCCGGAAAGTGCACTTTTCAGCATTCACAGTCAGCTGTTTCTCACTAAGACGCTCCAACACACTGTTTAAGTTCTTATCATGTTCCTCAGTGTCTCGACCGCATCGGGCAGAATGGCCGGACATTTGCGCATATTAATGAGCCATCACGGCGGACTATTCAAGCATGAATGTTCAATAAAAGCGCCGCAATTACAGAGAAAAGGGGCGAATTTGGTGAAGTACACTGACTAAAACAGAAATTTTGAAGTAATAAGATATGACTTTCTTAAGATGATAGGGCGGCTTTTTGTAGTTTAAGGGTTATTCTACCATTTAAGCCAAAAACTAAGTGAATCGAACGAGGATAAGTTGTAGTCTTTTCACTTCGAAAATGGTGGTTATTACGGTTACTCTAGTATGGGAAACCACCCTTGTCAAGTTCGAACTTTGATTTTCTCGCAAAATAAGCAAGAATTTTCGAATGATAGAGCGGCTTTTGTCAGATAGACGTCTTACCTATACGTCGATCGTTTTGTTTTCAAATTCCGAGCAAATGAAGTTGTAGTTTTTTGCGCTAGAATATTTGAGGTTCAAAATTCGCGCGTGTTCTGGAGTGTGGTCATTGTCTTTGGAATGACAATGGTTGCCATGAACAAACAATAGCTAGCAAAACTCTATTGAAGAAATGCAGTCATCTGTTAAATACAGCTTATTGAATTGTTAATGATCATCTGAATAAGCAGAAAAACTGTCCGCGCGAGAAATTTGAATACTTCAAGCACAGGTGTAGATTGCGTTCGCGAAGTGACAGTAAATTCGCGAAGTCACTGTATTTTTATAGACAAAGGCATGTTGCCGGATCGAAATGCGCCAATGGCGGTGAGGTGTCTTAAACAAAAGGTTTAAAGCTGTAGTTTTCGAGTTATGCAAATTTAACTTACTTGTTGTTACAGATGATAATCATGAAAGTTAAAAGAAACAGCGACATATTATAAATCATTATTATAACGGGGCTGGGGAAGGGGAAATGGTAAATTAACTTCGATAAGTTGGTCATCAGTTGGTAATCGAAACAAATCGAACGTTCGATTAATTGCGCGATTGGGTTCGATCGATCATAATCACTTCGCTCGCACTCGCGCACTTGAAGATAGTGATACTTTATCATTTATAAGATTGCAGACATAGAGCACTCGCCGCTTACTTTTGTTCAAAAAGAGTGTAGTGCGTGGCGATCGATTTAAAATGACGAGTGCGTAAGCCACGAGGAACGAACAAAATTATCGAGCCGAAGAACTGAAAAAAATCTCATGTTGGTGTCCCCGCATGGCGAGCGCGGCGATTCTTGATCAATCGTTGCTCGCTCTATTTTTTTTTTGCAAAAAAAAAAAAATTACTGGCAATCTAAAAACTTGATCGAAGATTCATTTGCTGACACCAATCTAGATTTTGTATGTGCATCGAGCAGTCTCAAACCCTTTCATTTTGTCTTTTCTGATGCTGAAAAATACAGGTAATATGCGGGTAATCGTATGATTTTAAGAAACAAAAGCTGACAACAATAGCGCGCATCGTTCATTGTTTGCTTTGCCCGCCCACTTCAAGTTAATGAGTATAGCGGTGCGTGCCTGGCAACCAATCAATTACGCCGCTTTTTGAGCGTCAATGAATAATAATGAGCGATATGTCAGATCAAGAAACTTTCGGCGCTGTAAGTAAATGTCGCGAGAACAATAGGCATTCTGCGCGATGTGAACGATAAGATCATCTGCTATATTAGCCACTCCTAGTAGACCTGCCATTGACTGGGTGATGATATGCTGGTACTTTTCCGGTGCGGCATTGACACCAAAGCTCAAACGCTTGTACCGGAAGATTCCGTCATGGGTGGCAAAAGCAGTGATATCCCTTGAATCAGCATCCAACTCGATCTGGTGAAAGCCCTATCTCAAATCTAGTTTCGAGAACACAGCACTCCCATTAAGGCTCTCAAGGACTTCATCTATGGTTGGTATAGGCAATCTCTCACGGATAATGGCTTCGTTAGCTCTTCGCATATCGACACATAACCTTATGTCTCCTGACGCTTTTGGTGCAACAACAACTGCCGTAGGCCCTTCAACCTTCTCAATCATGTCCTTCTCAAGGAGTTCATTAATCTTGGCAGTTACCTTGTACTTTAAGGAAAAGGGCACTCGTCGCATCTTTTGAACCACCGGGGTTACACTAGGATCAACATGTAGCTTCAACTGATAACCCTTTAGTTCCCCAATCTCATGGAACACACTGTGGTACTTTGCTTTGAGTTGTCCTACTAGAGTGTCATCAACAGTGTTACAGTTCCCTGTACTGAGAGTTCCTGCCGGATCCACACGAAGGATTCCAAGATCTGTGGCAGTCAAATATCCTAACAAACAACGCCCTGTTTTGACAACAATGAAATCTGTCACAATCTTTGTTTTGGCTACAGAAACTTCTGATTGAAACTGGCCTTCAACTTCAAGCTCTCGGCCCCCATAAGCATACAACGTTTTTGTGCAGGGTTGTAACTCAAACTTTAGCCCATGATGTTTTAGTTCCCGTACAGTATCCATGCTAATAAGGTTGCTTGCAGAACCTGAATCAATCAACATGTCTCTGCTGACTCCTCCAATGCTCACAGAGATCACTGGCTCAGCAGAAGTCGACAAAGCACATGTCTGCTCTTCTATAGTAAAAGCATATGTGTCATCCTCACCTGAGTGCTCAAAAGGACCCTCAACAGCATTGGCCTGTCCTCCTTTACCACGACGTTGCTGCCTGCCTCCCCATCGTTGGGTGGTACTTTGTTTTCCAAACTTTGGGTTTCTTCCCCCTTTGCAGCAGCTAGCATAATAACCATATTTCCCACATTTACTGCACTTCCGACCTCGAGCTGGACAATTCCTATCTTGAGCAAAATGACCCTCTTTACCACAGTTGAAACAAACACCTTTTCCTTTAGATCCATGCCCAGAACTTCCTTCAACAACATTAGTGCCTGCTCCAGGCTCTTGACTTGGCGTGACCATTTGACTTGCTTGCTCGCGTGAGGCTTCCCACTTTCGAACTTTCTCCATTGCAGCTTCCAGAGTAATATTATTGACTTCCAGTAGTTTCTTCTTCAAGTCGAGATTAGGCAACTTTTCAATCAGTTGGTCTCGCAAATTTTCCTCCAAGGCTGCCCCAAAATTGCAATGACGGGCTTGTTTACGTAAACGAACCATGAATTTGTCAGCGGTCTCTCCCTGGGTTGGCGCAAGTTGACTAAAAACATGTCTCTCATATGGCACATTGTCCTCGGCTCGAAAATGAGCATCCAGCTTTCGAAGACACACTACATATTCATTATCCTGATCTGCATTAACGGGTCCAGGATCTGGAAGGTCTTCGTACATATCTTGGACTTCCATGCCCGCTAAATGAAGCAATTGAGCTCTTTTCCGAGAAGCATTCGTGATTCCCTTGCCATCGATGTAATACTGATACGATCGTTTCCACTGTCGCCAACGTTCCGCGACTTGTGAGGAAGAGCCCGTTAAATCTAAAGGCGGCAACGCTCTTTTTCCCTGAACTTGCAATCCTCGTCGCCAACTTGTAGTATTGAATAGCCTCCAAGGCAAGCCACAAAGGCTGAAACATAAGCTTTATTCCGAGCACACACAGTACACGTTCGCTCGCCGTTTCCCGCTCGCTCACACTCTCTCTATATCCCGGATGTACTTATCAATAACCGCTGTCCTAATACACTACAATTTCCAAAATGTATTTGACGCAAATGGATTTTCTTTATTTTTATAATGAAATATAATTATTAACCATCAGCTCCACCTCTATTCTTGAAATCAAAGATATTCTATGTGGGAAAGAGCCAATGCCGCAGAACAATGAAGTTTGCTATCGTTCTTATGTGGAGCATTACTTAATCGACAATTCGATTAATCGTTACACCACTACTCTTCATGCATACTGTACGACTGCTCCAGTACAGTGTTAAGAATTACTATTGTTTAGTTATACTATGCCTATTATCTGGACTACACATGCTCAGAACATAACTTGCAAGAAATTTTATAGTCTCTTTCATTGCATAGCGATAGTAATTTAATTGCATTGGCAATTTCATTCAGCAAAAACGTTTTGATTCATGACTTCCTAGGAAGATGGTTCTTAATGAAGAAAACTGAATATTTATGGACCTTGGGGGGGGGGGGTTGGGCCAAAAATTTTCTAACATTGATTTTTTTTTTGTAAAACTTTTGCTACATCAGCTTGGTAATCAGTAACTCATGTCAGGGCCAGGGTAGTGTTTAAACTAACCACAGTGTGTATTTATGCTAATCAGATGTCCCCGGATAAATAAATGAATTAAAAAAATGAATGCAAAAAATGGAGGTGACACCAACTTTTATTTAGCAAAGTTAATGCAATGGCTACCAGCCGTTCATGTGGTTAGTTTTCTTCCTCTGTGCACGGACTGAGTTGCATGATGTAGCATGGAATTGTGACATAAACTGTATGTGCAGTAAGGATGCACATAAACAATAAGTGCAAACATGCTTAAATTCAAAGATTTCTATCTTAACAGACTGTTGAAGAGGCATCCCTTGGTATATTCAGTATAAACATAAGGTGGATTTTCTACAACGACTGAAACAGTGAATGGAATTTTTTACAATGACTAAAATATTTTTAATTAATGATACTGTTTGTTTGTAAAGAGCTTTGTACTGTAATTATCTGACCTTCTCTTTAAATCATTGAAGAGTCATTCTCAACCAGGGTACATTGCTTTCTGAGGTTTTGTTTGTGGCCATTTTTGGGTGCTGTGAAAATGGCCACCCAGTGATTATTGCAAAAATTTAAGGTTGCATTGAGGTACATGTACATTGAAACATTGGCAAACTGGATTTCTTTCTTTCTTAAAACGTGAAAACAAATGGTAAATTAAAGTATTAAACAAAAAAATTGAAGAGCTGTCAACTGAAGTGATTTGGATCACTTGATGGATAGGGCATTCTTCTTAGTGAATTAGTTATATATGTACATGTACATGCAGTACGGTTTGATCATTCCCAGATCATACAGGGTAGAGAGTTCAAGCATCATGGCAATGCTCTTACTTTTTTCTAAAGCTTTGTCATCTTCCAAGAGAATGTACACTGGTTGATATAGGGAAGATATGGAAAGTGACAATACTGTAGTTTAATAATAATGACCAGTACATGTACGTTTTGTCAAATCAATTACCTTTTCTGTGTGTCAGAAAGTCTTTTTAATGTATTATCATTTAAATTTAAATAAATATATATTTTTTCAAATGCTGCTGTATTATAAATCAGTGTAAATGGTGTTATTATGCAACATACATTGTACATGTAGCATTTGACATTGCAAATACGCACCAAAACAAGTGCACATACAATGTATGATACATTACTAGTAGTAATCATAGATTATAGTGCGTCTCCTTATCCCGTGGCACCTCGTCTTGACCTAGTACCTTAGTTTCATGAATTAATTCAGCCACTGTTTAAAAGGGATTTGTCGCGAGATAAACGTCGGGCCGACATCAAACAAATTCACGATATCGCGGTGGGATCGGGCAAAATCCTGCCGTGCTGTGTACTCCGAAAGGTCTCAGATTTTTACGACATATAAATGGTATATTTGTCTTGATTTCATTTCGGTTATTTCTCCGATTCTGAAATCATACTCCTCAGTACATGTACTAATACCGGAACCGGAAATGAGAAATTTCTGAGAAAAGCCTGAAAAAGTGCTCCCGTGATAAACTTCTTGGACACCGACGATTAAGTCACACAACATTCAACGTGAATTTCGCAGGATTTTTCGGATAAAATTACAACTTCCAGTTGCAAGTAAGACACAAGACTGTTGAATATAATTCCTTTATTAACTAGACAAATTTTAGTCACAAAATTGCGAAATCTTTAGTCGCAAATGCGCCCGATGCAGGCGCAATTTCGAGCACTGTAAAGTTAATCTGCGTTCGCCTGGCGCGGCCGGTCAGTGAATTATTGCTACAAGACATAAGCGAATTGCACCGTACCGTAGAACATCGCGAAGAACGACGTCGGTATTTAGGTGAAAGCTTCCCAAATCAGGCAGAGAACCACAGCAAAATCAAGATAGAACATTCAAAACATACCAGAACGGTAGCGAGGAAAATCTGTAACTTCTTGCTTGATTCCAAAGAGACCCAACAACTTACTTGGTCCGGAGAAGAACCTTCGTCCAATTTTTCCACTGCGTACTTTTACCAGGCATTGAAATATTGAGCCGTACGATTCCAAAATCGGGAAAATATCCGAAACTAAATCAAGACAAATAGATTATTCACATGTGACATTTCGGAACCCCAGCTCCCCAGGATGATGCCTGATTTCCACGCGCTGGGAATGCTGGATACTATTGTGACGTTTCAAGATGGCGCCGATTTGGTACCGACACTTTTCTCGATTCGTTCCGCTTAGCCTAGACGACGCGCTAAGAATGCTGGATACTGTTGTGACGTTTCAAGATGGCGCAGATTTGGTACCGACACTTTTCTCGATTCGTTCCGCCTAGCCGACAAGATTAGGAAGCGTCTCCTTCGTCGACGCAATTATTCGACATAGCATCCTAGAGTGCAGATATGCATCAAAACGAGTGCAAATGTGACACGTTATTACACTCTTCTAACCGTGTGCTAGGAAAAACAGCTTCAAAAACTTAGTTTTAGGAGAAGATTTCTGTTGTATAATACACAATTTATTCAGTGAAAAGTTGTGTAATACGGCTGGGCATTTTTACTCGTCAGTAAATACTCAGCCATAATTATTACACAACTTTACGCTAAATAACCTCTATTTACTATTAAGGGTCAGTGCATTTTTTTTTTGCTGCCCCCTCAAACTCTATATATTTAGTATGAACCCTCCCAACACCACAATTAGCACCTTTGAAAAGCAGGCCATGTGTTGTACACTTATGTTTATTTACAGGATTTACTTGAACGGCGCAGAAGTTCTTTTCTGGACTATAGTCTATGGAATATGTTAAATTAATTATAATATATTATTTCCGGTTTCACTTGTAATAATAATAATAATAATAATAATAATAAAATTAACAGTTTATATTTTGACACGCCGTGTTTTTCAGAATAAACGCCCCCAGGAGTCCATCTGGCGCCCGGGTGGTCATTTCAAACTTACTGTTTGCAGAAGGGTACAAATAAATGTTGAGCTAAGAATCAAGGAATCAGCTTAATAGCTTCCGCCGTCGAGAAAACATTTGCTCCGGAGGCTACCTGAATAAACCAGCTTGACTTTTGAACAATTTGTTGTACTAGACGATAAACCAAGGAGTCGTATTCGCGAAATTGTTTGTTGACAATGGTTGACTTTTGCTGTCATTAGTCAGCTTTGCCATTATATAAAAATTCCATGCATTAATGGACTTTATTTGAAAGGATAGGTCTCCGTATAAAACTATATAATTATTCTCTTCAGGGAAATGTGTTCTTTCTTCAGCTGAAGTCTCGTGTCTCGAGTCTTTTGTCAAAAGGACCAAAAGTGAGAGCAATAAACATATTTAAGGTGGCTCGCACACAATCCCAACTTTCCAAAGATTGGTCAAGCTAACCACTCCACCCACTATGGACTTTAATCCCTTGAATATGAACTGGTTTCAAGTGCTGTTTCGTTGAAACTACATCAGGTTTGGCCCCCCACTGAAAAATACGTGTTCGCTGAAAGGTCCTAAGGGTTCAAACTGCATGAATTTTAGTTTTCTTGCAATATATTTTTTGGTTTGTGAAACATATTCAAGCTGATTTATTATATTTTATCTCGTCAAATAAGCTAATATTATTGTCATTCAGACATCATGTTTGACTTTCTTCTTGCCGGATATACTTTTCTTGATATATTTTTCAGACGTTCTCGGGCTATCGTTTTACTTTAGCCTCAGTCTATATCTCCGACCACCAATGTATTCCCCTCTATTTCTCTAAACGTTTTATGAGACAGTGTTACGGAATTGAAAAACAGCATTTTCGAATTACTACAAACAATGAATACATTCTCTGAAAACTCACTGATTGGAAAAACAACAAATCGGGTTGCATTAATTCAACTGGTTATGCGTTATAAATCTTCTTTGTATAAATCATAGGTTAGATCTTACCGAAACATCCCAATGTCTTCAAACAAAGCTCAACTCACCGCCGGGCTTCGGCACTTAATTGAATTGTTAGTAAGAGCGAGGGCTTCTGCTGACTCTCTTATATATGCATGTAACACCATGCGTCTGATAACAAGTTCAGCAAGTTTTCACTTATGACTTCAATTTACCTCCGGCCAAATGAAAAGCCATTTTCTCGGAAAAGCCAGGTGAGAAACACATTTCATATGTAAATCAGAAACGCTTGCAACAGGATATCTTTTGTTTTTAGAAAACAGCTTTATTGCGGCCGTTAAAGTGCCTATGAAATGAATTTTTTTTCTTCGTTTTTCATTAGTTTATTATGTCCAAAGAACGAAAACAATAATCATTTCCCGAGGAAAAGAAAGAAAATCGGTTTTTTAGCCCCTCAAAGATGCGTCACTTCGGTTGAAAAGTGGCTCCAATTTTTGGAGAGCGTGGGGCGAGTGAGCGTACGTGATGACGTAAATTACGTAAATAGTAATCTATTTGCAGTGCTCTCCCTCGTGCTTATACGGATTTAGATTGGGGTCAGCTGTCGCTTTAGGCAGACAGATGAGTAGCAGATGGGTTGGGAGGGCGGGAAAAACATCGAACCCAAAGTCGACAGCGAGGAAAGCAGAGAGAGAGATGAGGACATAAAAGGACGAACAAACCGCGGCGGACAGAACCGCCAGACTGGCGCGAAAAGAGGGCGAGTAGAGTGATCTAAATCCTTATATACGCTTTGAAGGCGACCGCTGACAAATAGTAATCTATTTGCAGTGCTCTCCCTCGTGCTTATGCGGATTAAGATTGGGGTCAACTGTCGCTTTAGGCAGACAAGTGAGTAGCAGATGGGTTGGGAGGGCGGGAAAAACATCGAACCCAAAGTCGACAGCGAGGAAAGCAGAGAGAGAGAGATGAGGACATAAAAGGACGAACAAACCGCGGCGGACTGAACCGCCAGACTGGCGCGAAAAGAGGGCGAGTAGAGTGATCTAAATCCATATATACGCTTTGAAGGCGACCGCTGACAAATAGTAATCTATTTGCAGTGCTCTCCCTCGTGCTTATGCGGATTTAGATTGGGGTCAGCTGTCGCTTTAGGCAGACAGGTGAGTAGCAGATGGGTTGGGAGGGCGGGAAAAACATCGAACCCAAAGTCGACAGCGAGGAAAGCAGAGAGAGAGATGAGGACATAAAAGGACGAACAAACCGCGGCGGACAGAACCGCCAGACTGGCGCGAAAAGAGGGCGAGTAGAGTGATCTAAATCCTTATATACGCTTTGAAGGCGACCGCTGACAAATAGTAATCTATTTGCAGTGCTCTCCCTCGTGCTTATGCGGATTAAGATTGGGGTCAGCTGTCGCTTTAGGCAGACAAGTGAGTAGCAGATGGGTTGGGAGGGCGGGGAAAACATCGAACCCAAAGTCGACAGCGAGGAAAGCAGAGAGAGAGAGATGAGGACATAAAAGGACGAACAAACCGCGGCGGACTGAACCGCCAGACTGGCGCGAAAAGAGGGCGAGTAGAGTGATCTAAATCCATATATACGCTTTGAAGGCGACCGCTGACAAATAGTAATCTATTTGCAGTGCTCTCCCTCGTGCTTATGCGGATTTAGATTGGGGTCAGCTGTCGCAACAAGCCATCAAGCAATCTCGCAGATATACACCTCCAAAATACCCCCAAAACTAAACACCCAAACCCAAAACCCAAAACGAAAATCTGAAGAGGCACTACGAGACCAGGATTCGAAATGACGGTGAAGCTCTCCGGCAACGAAGCGCCCTGGGTCACGAAAGCCCAACATGGAAATAATAATAATAATAATAATTAAATAATATATTATAATTATAATAAAAACCTTCCCAGCACCCTTTGCACCAGAAAAATTTTCGATGCCAAATAACTCTGTCAATTTTGAGTGAATGAGGATACTACACCACGTGCTATTTGCACCTACCATAAAATACCTATTTTAATTGACTGAGTGCGATGACGTCATCAGTCACGTGACTATGCCCCCAAGTGCCTTTCAACGATTTTTAGGAACATGCTTTGATGAATGCAAATACAGCCAACGTGGCAAGGAAGGCATTCACTTGCATCATTTCGTCATGCCGGGTTTGGTTCTGGATTTTCAAAATTAAGGGGGCTATACACATGAGCAAATAGGGGGTCTGGGGACTAGTATCTTTGTATGCATGTATCTTTGAAAGGGTGAAATGCAAAGTTAAAAAATTTTGCATGTTGGTAGATATAAGTCTAAAAATAAGTTTTTTATCAACGTCATTAGTATGACGTCGTGAATCACGTGACCAGAACGCACGGAAGTTGACTGATTTTTGGCCCGGTTCCGGTTCCAGTTCCGTTTTTATTAACTTAAATAAATCCCCGTTTTTCCACCCAGTTAAAATTTATGCCATTTTTGTGTATAAAAAAGGCCATTATTACTCCTCCAGTAAAACTGAGTAAAAATGAAGGTGACGAAAAAAGTTTTACTCCTTGGAAATCCATCCTTTCCTGATCCTGTTCAGCGACTTTTCGGTTTAAAACTATAAACAAATCTGCATAAGTGGTTTTTATCTTACCTCTTACCAATGGCGTTGGCAGTTTTTCTGTAGCATTTTTTCTTTTTTTTCTTCCCCACCCTCCCCAGTCCCCCGCTCGGGTTTGCAGGACATGGTCAGCGGGAAGACTGGTTCGAGTTTGAAAACGTGGGCACGTCAGTCTCGTCAGCCCGCGTCAGCTAAGAAAATATTTCATTTTTTTCGTCGACACAATCGAGTTTAGCGAAAAGTACGTGGTTTGCGAAATTGTCTTGCAAACTGCTCTTTTCGTTGTCAACATATGGAATAGCGGAAAGAAGGTCTCAGAGTTAACATTAGGTCACATTTGTGGCCTCGAAACTGCGTAGTCCGCAACTCCTGTTCCGGAGAAAGCCAACAACAAAAGCTAAGTGACTTGTACTTTAACGTTAAGTCCAAGAGTGCCTTTTGCCTTCTAGGTGATTAATTCTACCAAATCATTATGTACATCCGGGTTACCATGAGATGCGCACGCACCGCCGCAGGTCAGTGCACTTATCGATCGCCGTAGGTTCGGACGTGTTTGTCATCGTGCTGTTATTTGGGTTCCTGTACCGTTATTTCACGGTAAGTTTACCTGGTTTCTGTTTATTATTTTGTCTTTCGCTTGCAGTGGACGCGTTCCACTACTGTTTCGGTCATAAATGGCCTGCATTTCTGTTTATTCATTTCGCGAGTCTTGTTACGTGTTACAGTGCTCGACTTGGCAAAATTAGTGACTGCAGGACGTGTCCTGAGTCGAACTAACGAGGTATAACGCGCTTTATACCTATTCACTCTTAAAGTTATTTGGGATTTTACGGCCCATTACTTTTATATCCGTTTACAACGAGATTGTAAGCGAAGTTCAGCCGTTTGTTGAAACCGGCTTCGAAACACGTGGCGGACGTGTCCGCCATTTTGGATTTCAAGTTATCTAATCCTGTCTTCACCTCTTCGTTTTGTGTTATAGACGATGGGTGACAAGACTAAGCCTGATCCGTCTGGAAAGCCAGGCCATTCTGGACCCCCCACGTCTGCAGAGTTTAAGGCTATGTTTACTGAACTTCTCGATGATGCTAAGAAGGATATCTTAGCTCAAGTTAAAGACTCTATTGATCAAGTCTATGTCGACTTCGAAGCTGTTGAAGCTGAGCCTGAGGGTTCTCAAATCAGCACAGAGAATAGCCCAGATGCTGTGGTAGAAAGCAACATTAATGAGTTTATTCAGCCAAAAGACCCTGACGCCGGTCAAGGTTCAAGCAATGATTCATTCGAATCACTTGCGCAAGAGTTCAGTATTGGTGAAAAGACATCTCCAGCCATAAATACAAATTTGGCGGATATAGTGAAAAGTCTACTTGCAGAAAAGCTCTCGAAAGAAAAGCTAAGTGAGGTACAGGGAAAGTACCTGAGACCTGAAAACTGCACCAATTTGGTGGCTCCCAAGATAAATAAACAAATTTGGCAACAATTACATCAGGAAACCAGAAACACTGATTCTGCGTTCCAGAAGACACAGGCATTGCTGATTTCAGGTTTATATGCAGTCCTCCAGGTGTGCAACAGTTCTAGTGGGGATCATAAAAATGCCCTGACTCATGCAGCAGTCCTATTGTTATCAGCAAATAGGGATCTCAACCTGAAACGCAGGGATCTCATTCGCCCTGATCTGAACAAACAATATGTCTCACTGTGCAATCCGTCTACTGCTGTGTCAACTTTTCTGTTTGGGGATGACCTTAACAAGGAGGTAGAAGAGCTTACCAAATCTAACAAGCTCAGCAATAAAGTTACTCCAAAGCAACGCATGGAGCCTTATAAGGTCCCATCTGGTAGAGGCATGCGTGGTCGTGGCCGCTTTAGCCAGAGTAATGGCAGGGGAAGGGGATCAAGGTTTACAAGTCGTCCTTTTTTAGCACCAGGCCGGGGCCAAGTACGGTCCCATCAGAATCCCAAGACCCCATCATCCAAGACCCAATAGTTTCTGCAGAGGTAAGTCAGAGTGCTATTGCTAATATTCTTTCAAATCAGCCCCCTTTTAAGGCAGGAGGGCTACGAGATTTCCTCCATGTGTGGGAGAAAATAACAACTGATCCATTCATCTTGGATGCAGTTTCCCACTGTCACATTGAATTTAACCTGGTACCTGAGTCTCACATTTATGCCACGAGAACACAGTTTTTTACTGCATTTGAACGAACAGTCATTGACAATGAAATAGAGAAATTCCTCCAAAAAGGAATAATCAGGCTCTCCACACCTGAGGATGGTCAGGTAGTATCCCCCATCTTCACACGACCTAAAAAAGATGGGTCTCATAGAGTAATTTTTAACCTTAAGAAACTGAATGAGTCAGTGTCTTATCATCATTTCAAAATGGACACATTAGAGACAGCTATTAAGCTTATGAGACCATTATGCTTTATGACCTCCATTGACCTCAAAGATGCATATTACTCTATACCAATTGCATCGGAGCATCAGAAATATTTGAAATTTGTTTGGAGAGACCAGTTATATGCCTTTACTAGCTTGCCTATGGGCTTGTCTAGTAGTCCTAGAATTTTTACCAAAATTATGAAACCTGTCTTTGCATTTCTGAGAGGTCAGCTTGGTCACACTTGTTTAGGTTATATTGATGACTCTTTCTACCTTGAAGATAATTATGTGGAATGCGAGGAAGCCACATTACATGCAGTGCAATTTATTATCAGCTTAGGTTTTACAATCCATCCTGATAAGTCAGTTATCATACCGACTCAAACTTTAGAGTTTCTAGGATTCGTTTTGGATTCCATTCACATGATGGTGACTCTTACAACTAAGAAAGCTGATAAGCTCTTGCAGTTGTGCCATAAGTTTTCTCAGCCAAATAGACAGTTTACAATCCGGGAGGTTGCATCTTTTCTTGGCACACTAGTCTCAAGCTTCCCTGGGATGGTTTTTGGGCCCCTCCATTATCGTCACATCGAGGCTGATAAAGAGAGAAACTTAAAATTGAATCAGGGGAATTTCGATGCATTCATGGTCTTATCTAATGAGTGCTTGACAGAAGTTCACTGGTGGTCTGCTAATGTTCATTCGGCTTCAAGGAAGATCCACCACTCCAGTCCTGACGTAGTAATTTACACTGATGCTTCTCTAAAAGGCTGGGGTGCTCAAATTGAACATGGCAACCATACTTGTGGTATATGGTCCAAACTTGAATCAGCCAAGCACATTAATTATCTAGAGTTATTAGCTGTTAAACTTTCATTGTCATCTTTGTGCGATGACAGAGGTAACATTCATGTTAGGATTATGTCGGACAACACTACTGCTGTTTCCTACATTAATGCCATGGGGGGATGCAAGTCATTAGATTGTAACTCCCTTGCACGAGAAATTTGGGATTGGGCCATTGCCAAGAATATTTGGCTTTCAGCTGCCCATATTCCAGGATCTAGCAATGTTGATGCTGATCAGTTATCTCGCAATTTGAATTTGGATCTTGAATGGATGCTTTCAGCTCCTGTATTCAAGAAAATTACCTTGTTGTTTGGACAACCAGACATAGATCTCTTTGCTAGTAGACTTAATGCGTAAGTAGAGACCTATGTATCGTGGAAACCACATCCAATGGCAAAGTATGTAGATGCTTTTTCCATTGATTGGTCAAATTTTTTCTTTTACGCATTTCCCCCCTTTTGTCTTATTTCCAGATGTGTGCAACAAATAATTCACAGTCAGGCAACGGGAATCATGATAATACCTCTATGGACAACACAGCCATACTTTACAGCTGTGCTGAGTCTATTGATAGACACACCACGGGTTCTGAAGGCTTCTGCTCAGAATCTCATTCATCCAACTCTGGACGGTCCACATCCACTACACCGACGTCTGGAGTTACTGGTATGCAAATTATCAGGCAATCCTTGCAGAAGTCGGAACTTTCGCCAGACATTGTTGAGATCATCATGCATTCCTGGCGAGATAGTACACACAAACAATACAAAGTGTATATCAACAAGTGGTTGCAATTTTGTAGTGAAGGGTCACATGATCCCCTGCATCCCTCTGTAAGGGCCGTGCTCTTGTTCCTGCACAGCCTCTTCGAGAAAGGTTTAAGCTACTCTGCTCTGAATACAGCCCGTTCAGCAACCTCCAACATTGACATGAATGGCAGTGATGATCAGGATCGTACACCAGTAGGGAAGCATTTCCTTGTGTGCAGATACCTTAAAGGAGTGTTCAACAAACTCAAGCCTGTGCCAAAGTACAACAACATTTGGCCTGTGGACACTGTTCTTGATTACCTGAGTTTATTTTGGCCTCTGGATAAGATCAATTTGAAAGAACTCACCTTGAAATTAGTCATGTTGATTGCACTGACCACAGGGCAAAGGTGTCAGACACTGACATTTTTGGATATATCAGCAGAGTATATGCAGAGAAATGAGCAATGTTTTAATTTTGCCTTAACGGAACACCTCAAGCAGGACAAGCCTGGCAAAGTGTTTGGAAATGTCCGCTTGTACAAGTACCCAGTTAAGGAACTGTGTGTGTATGAAACTTTAGATTACTATATGAGTGTTACTGAGAAATTAAGGGATTCCACTAAATTGCTTGTATCATTCATCAAACCACATAGGGCAGTGACCTCGTCCACTATTGGACGCTGGATCAAAACCATGTTAGGTCAGGCAGGCATTGATACAGAGTTATTCTCTGCTCATAGTACTAGATGTGCTTCAACGAGTAAAGCACTTACGTCTGTTTCTACTGATGTAATCCTAGCTACAGCTGGTTGGACTGAAGAGTCCACATTTCGTAAATTCTACAACAAACCAGTTGCTGTGACAAACCAGATGAGTGTATCAGTTCTCAAATAGGCTTATACATGTAGAATGTGTATTGCAGCTGTGTGGAATTAAACTATGCTATGACATAGACTGATTGGGCACTTTGTCATTTTGTGCTCTCTGCGTTAAAATCTCATGGTAACCCGGATGTACATAATGATTTGGTAGAATTGAAAATTAAACAAGACTTACCTGTAAGTTGAAGTTTGATGATAATTCTGCCAAATCATTAGTAGTACAGAAGGGTTAACATGCCCATTACACCCTTATATGAACCCACCCTATCATGGCTTTATGCCTTCCTGTCACTTCAGCATTATTGATTTCCTGCGCCAGTCAGGCTGTGCTGAGGTGATCACAAAATGTCTTTAAAAACTGACCTGCGGCGGTGCGTGCGCATCTCATGTTAACCCTTCTGTACTACTAATGATTTGGCAGAATTATCATCAAACTTCAACTTACAGGTAAGTCTTGTTTAATTTTCAATTAACATTTTGTATTTAAAACTGTGTAGTACGTGTGCAGAACTGATTTACAATTTGAACTGATTTACAATTAAGCGTAATTTTAGACGTAATTTAGCGAAGCTTATATTTGTTTACAAACAGAGCGAGCAAGCGGTGAGGACCAAAGACTCAAGCGGACGTAGAGCGGTGGACTAAATTATCAGCTCGGTAAGTTTAAGCTTGAGTTTATGTTAATTAAAGCATTTAAACGGTTAATATTTAAGATTAACGAGCGGTTTACAGTCGCTTTATAATTTAGTGGCAATTTCCGAAGTTAATCCATAGATAGTAGTAAGCTAATAAGCTTGCCGCCAACATGTTTATTCGTTTACCGGTTTCGCTGCACGTTAATTCACTGCATGCCATATTTCGTGCAGTCGTTTCGCTACATCTTGTGTTGTGCTGTAACTTTTCCTAATGGTAATATAATGATAGCACCAGTAGCGTCGATAATAATTCACTGCATGCCATATTTCACAATGTTTCATGCAGTCGTTTCGCTCCACCTTGTATTTTCCTAATGGTACTTTTCCTAATGGTAATATAATGCTACAAGCACCAGTAGTGTCGACAAATTGAGCATTATGCTCACTAGTTTTCTGTACAGTTTACAGCCAGATGTAAGCATATGTGATAGGAAGTTTGTGCCAAACATTTTCACCCTTATGATAATGTGTACAATGAATGAATTAATATCATCTGAGAGAATGTGATCATCACCTTTGTTCATTCTCTTTTGTTATTACTTGTGTGACAAAAGTAAAAAAATAAAATAAAACTAGTAGTAATCATGGATTAAAAGAGTGTGTTCGTTTGTTAACAGCTGAAAGAAGTAGTATTGATGTCGATTTTTGCCCTGCTAAATGTTTTTGTTTACATTTAGCCGCCACTTGAGAGTGCAATCAACTCACAAACATTTTGCTTTAGTGTTATTGTTGTGATTCGGAAGAAACAGCGTGACAGCTTTGTTACTTTTTTATAGAGACCTATTCCAGTTGCATTAACTCAGCTATATGCAAATATATATGGAAAATTCTACTAAAGTCATAAGCGAATAACATTGAATATTTGACATACAGGACATGCAAGCAGCAGCACAGATGATGTGATTCAAACATAAGCTTACTCGCTCGATCTTCGATAAATCTGAACAAAATCATATTAAACAAATCAAATTTTATTTAGTGAAATAACACATAAACTTACATACACTGTAGTCGTGAGATCCTAGCAGTGATAAAGAAAACAAGGACCGTCGATCCTATTTATAGATTGACGGCGTTCATATTTAAAAACAATTTCGTCGCCCTGAAATGTTCGTAGTCAATTTTGTCGTCAAACTTCTGCCAGACTTCATTTCACTTGCCATATGATAAAAAGCAGTCAATTCTCAACTAATTTTCCAGCCGTTGAAAAGGGTAAAGTTGCTTTTATATGCGCTATATAGACCTACAAAAAGCGAACACTTTGTGACATTGCAGCCACGAGCAGGTACCAGTCTTTGACTGAAGTGTGCAATAAAGGTGAACGTTAATGCACGTGACATAATTCAAGATGGTGCCGAAAAGGTACACGAACGATGAAAAAAATGAACAACAAAAAGATCTCCACTTGGTATCACAGGACACCCAAGATTAGGATGCGTTCTCCTAACATCGAACCCAAAAATCACAGTTATGCAGCAACTGAAGGAGTTGCAATTTGAGGCTAAATCATACTTGTGATTTCAATGTTGAGATATCTGTTTACGGTCTATATTTCAGTTTTTGTTCTCAATTTGCTTTTGCCATTCATCGGAAATAATTTTAAGATTGGTTCCGTTTGGTGCTTCAGTTACGATTCTTACTAGCCCAAATGGCTAGTGAAAGCAACAATCCACTAGCCAAAACTGAATTTTTACTAGTTGGCTAGTTGGCTACCGTTAGTCTTGAGTCCTAAATTTATATATTTAATAATGCCCAATCTTGCAGCATGTGTTCTTTCTACAATATTTTTACAAGCAGCTGGTAGAAATAATTAAATTTCTAAAGAGACACAATGTAATGGGAAAGTTTACTGATATACATGTATAACAAATTAATGCTATACGCTATAATTAATGGTGTAAAAGACAGTAAAATTTTACTGTTTATGTGCCAATCAATTTGAACCTTCAACATCCCTTTCCCCTCCCTCTCTCCTCGTGGGCAAACCCTGGGCATTTTTGCATCTGGTGAGAAGAGAATTTGACACGAAAGGCCCTTGCGAGACTCCAGCAGAATAGATGTGGTCACCATACATGTAGTTTAATGAGATGGATGAGTGTTTTGTAACATAAAGGGCTCTCTAAAGCTCATTAGAATTATTTTTTTAAAGTATACATGTAGAATGCAATAACTAAGTAAAATCGATAAAATAACAGTTTAGATTTTGTCGCTTGAAATAGTGAACAGGAATTGAAGAAGTGAATTGCCAGTCAATGTGTTGAAAGTGAAGGTCACGTGCTGAAAACACCCTTAATTTTAGCTTTAAGTGTTAATAACTCAAAAATGAGTCGGTGAACCCCATTTTTTATTGTCAAATTTTGATCAGTAGGATAAGAGGTAACTTTTGGCAAAGTTTAAAAAAATTCTGTAGGTGGGGTTCAGAGCCACCAAAAATGATAACAATGTGTTCACCAATCATTGGGATTCGTTTGATATCATGATTGTAGCATCAACTGATAAAAGTGGTTATAATGACCCATCAAATTGTAAGTCTTGAAAAGTGCTGGAAACTGTTGGGAGCCACCTTAAGATCAGGAAACCGCGAAAACAGACACTCATCAATAGTTTCTTTTTTCATACCTAAGGACATTGTGTTTTAGAAAATAACTGCATGCACTACACATAAAATGTGTACTTTTTCTGTTCTGTTCACCCCCGAAACATGGGGGATTGAGTATGTTACTGTTTTTATATAGCTTACATCAGTTCATGTGACAGCAATGTGAGAGCTTTACAGATTATGTACATTTATTTAGCCACAAGTCTTTTAATGTTTTTTTTCCCTGTGATGGATAACACAATTACAAGTGGTCTTAAAAGCTTCAAAAGACATGTACTGGTGCATGATAAGCCCTCTAGTGTACTATTTTGTTTTCAACCTCCTGTAAGCGGACACCTCCCGTAACCCGACACCTCCCTTAAGGGGACACTTCCCGTAAGCGGACACTTTCCCTTTATCCCGAGGGTGTCCGCTTACAGGAGGTTTGACTGTATACATTGTAATTTAATTTGATGCACTATTTAAACTCCAGACAATTATTTCCTAATAATGAGTTTTATTCCTAAATTTGTCTCCTAAGACATGTCCAAAAAAGACTTCAAGGACAAATCAAATTGGATATTAAAGGTACATGTACATGTCAAGTCTGCCTTTTTGTCATTTTGGACATGTGACCTGAAAAAGCTGATCCCCAGTCCAATTTGGACTACCCTGGTGAACCCCAGTCAGTGGACACAATGTTTATCAATAATTGAACAGCACCTCGTAGCAGATGCAATAATCAAATGTCACATGGTATAGTAAGGTCTGTTGTACATGTAGTTGTTTAACTTGCCAGTACTCTAAATAAATATACATTTTAGGAAGTGCATTTTTTTGTAAAGATTCAATGTCAGTTCTTAATCAGCCCTTCTGGCAGGCTGCTAGTAAAAAGTATTACGCTGTCTTGAAGTGTCTTCATCGACTGAAATTTGTTATAACATCATGAACCATTTGGAGAATGGGCCAAAAAATTAATATTGACTCAAGGTAAATAAAAATGGTGACACTGATTGCTGACTTCATACACAGTGTATTTCAAGATGGTTTAGACAATTAATGTAACTTATATAAATGAAACAAAACCAAGCTTAACCCCTACAGGACGCGCCCTATAATCACCGTTCCTGAGTGCACGATGACGAAAAAGATTCGGAAAATTTTGCGTTATTTTCAATCCCCCCCAAATTTGGAGGGTAGCGTGACTATACTCTAGGCCAATCACTGAGCGAGTTTGAGCCGGACAGCTTACCGTTCGTCTACATGAAGTTGTTTACAAAAAACCATCAAATTTATTTGAAGCGAACCGAAGCGGCGAAGAAGTTAAGATCCTCCTGTGTCGACCTAAACGAAGTTTTGGCGCTTGAAAAATGGATAACTGCGACAATGGATGAATTTCAAGCAATAAAGAATCTGAAATTGATCAGTTCTAGCGAAGAATCGATGTTATTAACTTTGAAAGTGGAGCGGTGTTTTAACACGCGGTCTTGTGTAAACATGCGGTCCGACTGTAAGGTAACTCAAAAGGCAATTGTGATATTTAGACGTGATATTTACCTTTGAAATCTGGTAATTGCTTCGAATAAATGTCTTGGCTTACTTTAGGAAAGATATCTGGCAAATAAAATGGTTTTTGAACCGAGAGGAAACCAAAATCGAGGCGCGATGTGAGATCTTTTCTTATCACGTATCGTGTTTGCATAATTAATTAGGTCAAATTACATGCACGAAAATTTCATTTGCACGCAAGTGGATTCCTCTGTATGGATTTACATTGGGAAGACCCTGGTGCTCAATATAACAAGGAAACTTTTTGCTTTTAACTTTTTTCTTGTACTACCCATCAGTTTGAACTAATATACTTTTTTGTCAAAATTTATTGGCAATTGTGGAATAGTTATGCTAATTTATGCTAATTAAATGCAACATTATGGTATATTTTTTCAAAAAAAAATTTTTTTGGAAAATTTATTTACTACCCTTTCATATGAGATGTAGCTTTCCACACAAATGTAAATACCTTTTGAATAATGTTGCCCATTTTGACACTTTTTTGCTCAGTCCTGCAAGAGTTAACTTACAATGTTGTCTAAATTTTTGTTATAGTTATGTTTTTGTCTTGCTGAATAATATGGCTCCCAAATGCAGGGTTCGTGAAATGCTCAACATACACGTACCGGATTCAGCTTTAATATATGAGATTTAATATATGGGTACAGATGTCCCTCAGTCGTAAACTTTTCACTTCCACTGGCCAGTGTATTATGTGTTAAAAGATAATTGCTGTTATTGAATAAATGGTGTGACTTTGAGTATAACACATGCTGCACGTGAGTTACCCGGTAAATAATTTTATAGCAGAGTGTACATGTGAGCGGATGTTATATAACGTATGTTACTTGTGAGTTCATATGATTTGGTGCATATTTATGTCATGCAAAAATGTTTAAAATATTATAAAATATGTTTGCTCTTCAATTCTTGGACTTCAAACTTAGTGTGATGGAAAATTACATGTATAACTGATCTGTGGATTTCAAAATAATGGATTTGTAGCATTTAGGGGAAATGTCACTGTATTGCTGTCATTGCTTGCTCATCCAGTTTTGTTGTTCACACAATGGATATTTCTGTCATCCTAAGATGTGTTAATTACCACAGTGACGTTGCTAAATTACAAAACGTCAAGAACAACTAAAATTATACTTACATTGTTTCGTATTTAGGAGATGCATGGCTCTTAGAGCCCTTTCATTGGACTGTGCATTAGGGGATTCCCTCTGTCCTACCATATAATGCTTTCGCTATAGCTTGGTAATAAGTAACTCATGTCAGAGCCAGGGTAGTGTTTAAACTAGCCACAGTGTGTATTTATGGTAATCAGATGTCCCCGGATAAATAAATGACTTAAAAAAAATGAATGCAAAAAAATGGAGGTGACACCAACTTTTATTTTGCAAAGTGAATGCAATGGCTCACAGCTGTTCATGTGGTTAGTTTTCTTCCTCTGTGCGCGGGCTGAGTTGCATGATGTATCATGGCATTGTGACATGAACTGTATGTGCAGTAAGGATGCACATAAACAATAAGTACGAACATGCTTAAATTAAGTTTTCTATTTCATCAGACTGCTGAAGAGGCATCCCTTGGTATATTCAGTATACGCATAAGGTGGATTTTCTACAACGACTGAAACAGTGAATGGAATTTTTTACAATGACTAAAATATTTTCAATTAATATTGATACTGTCTGTTTGTAAAAAGCATTGTAATGTAAATATCTGACCTTCCCTTTAAATCATTAAAGGGTCATTCTCAACCAGGGTACATTGCTTTCTGAAGTTCTGTTTGTGGCCATTTTTGGGTGCTGGGAAAATGGCCACCCAGTGATTATTGCAAAAATTTAAGGTTGTATTGAGGTACATGTACAGTGTACATTGAAACATTGCCAAACTGGATTCCTTTCTTTCTTAAAAACATGAAAACAAAATAGTAAATTAAAGTAATTATAAACAAAAAAATTTGAAGAGCTGTCAAAGTGATTTAGATCACTCGATGGATAGGACATTCTTCTTAGTGAATTGGTTATATACATGTACATGTACTGTTTGATCATCCCCAGATCATACAGAATAGAGAATTTAAGCATCATGACAACGTTCTTACTTTTTTCAAAAGCTTTGTCATCTTCCAAGTGAATGTACACTGGTTGATATGGGGAAGATATGGAAAGTGACAATAGTTTTTATAATAATGACCAGTACATTTTGTCAAATCAATAACCTTTTATGTGTATCAGAAAGTCTTTTTAATGTATTATCATTTAAATTTAAATAAATATATATTTTTTCAAATACTGCTGTATTATAAATCAATGTAAATGGTGTTATTATGCAACATACATGTAGCATTTGACATTGCAAATATGCACCAAAACAATGCAAATACAATGTATGATACATTATTATTAGACAGCATTCTAGAGTGCAAATATGCATCAAAACGAGTGCAAATATGACATTCTTCTGACCGTGCACTAGCAAAAACAGCTTCAAAAACTTAGTTTTAGGAGGAGATTTCTGTCGTAATCGGTATAATAAACATTCAATGAAAAGTTGTGCAATACGGCTGGGCATTTTTACTCGTCAGTAAATACTCAGCCGTATTACACAACTTCACGCTGAATAACCTCTATTTACTCTTAAGGGTCAGCGCATTTTTTTTTGCTGCCCCCTCAAACTATATAGTTAGTATGAACCCTCCCAACACCACAATTACATGTAGCACCTTTGAAAAGCAGGCCATGTGGTGTACACATGTTTATTTACAGGATTTACTTGAACGGCGCAGATTTTTCTTCAACGTTGTTGAAGTTCTTTTCTGGACTATAGTCTACGGAATATGTTAAAATTGTTACTAAAAATGTGGTTGTTGTTCATCGCGGTGTGTAAGATAGGTAAACGCTTTTTTTTATTCGTTTGTCTCACGATGGAGTCACTTTTAAGATGTTGATCGCGACGTTTCGACTGCTATTACTGCTAGTTTTCATCAGGCGATGAGGTCGATTGGTTATGTGTCGCTTATGTAGCACGTTGGCTTATTGCTATTGGTGCATTTCGATCCTCATTATTATTCCGAAAAGGTGTTGTTCCCTCTCCGGTCCGATTTGATATCGGTCGGCTGTTGTGCTTCTTGATTGTAGGCCCCGGGGGGGACTCCCATATGTGGTCGGGCGGGGTGCTCGTCGGGAAAAAAAAAGTGGAACCCTAAAAGGTACCAAAGTGGGCGTGGTCAACCAGAATTTTACCCCTAAAAGATACCATTTTTTTACCAAATATGTGCTCGAACAATGCGCCTACAGTGCTGGAAATAAATAGATCTGACTATACATGGGCTCGAATTCCAGCTACGATCAGAAGGAACACGGGAAGGCACTAGCGACTCGTCTTTCGCCAGGAACACCCTAAAAGATACCATTTTCTGGGAAAATAAGTTTTTTTCATCATATACCCTAAAAGATACCTAGATCCCGAATTTTAACCCCTAAAAGATACGACGAGCACCCCCACCCGACCACATACTATCGATCTCAGACGTCCTTGGACAAGGGATTTTTTTCGGCCCGCTTCACGAGCTGTTGATTTCAGTCTGCGGTTAAAAAAATGTCGTCACGTGATGACATTTTTTTGGCTCTGCGGTTTCAAAAATGTTGATCACGTGACGCCATTCGGTTACTCGCGCCAAAAAGAAAACCGGCAAAGTGATCAAAGATGTTGGGGAGTAAAACCGGCCGAAGCTATCATCCAGGGAAAGCTTTGTCCAATGACATAAGAAGCGGAATAATAGATACGATAGTACAGGCCGGTGGCGACTTTACTACAGGTTTCTTTATGGGTAATTACAGTGATGTGGCAAGGAAATTTAACGTGAGCAGACAAACCGTTAAAAACGTCTGGGATAATTCACGGCCGTGGGAAGTCGAAATAAAGCATCACGTGATCAACATTTTTGAAACCGCAGAGCCAAAAAAATGTCATCACGTGACGACATTTTTTTAACCGCAGACTGAAACCAACGGCCCGTGAAGCGGGCCGAAAAAAATCCCTTGTCCAAGGACGTCTGAGATCGATAGTATGGGAGTCCTCCCCCCGGGTTGTAGGCATCCACGCTTCGGGAATTTCAATTCCACTATCTCTGTTGATGTTATTAGGATGAAGTCTTATGTGGATGGCCTCTTTAACTCTACGGGTGTACCAGTGTGGGTAATAGCAGTCGAAACGACGCGATCAACATCTTAAAGTGACTCCATCGTGAGACAAACGAAAAAAAAAAAGCGTTTACCTTTGTTAAAATTATTTAATTATAATATATTATTTCCGGTTTCACTTGTAATAATAATAATAATAATAATAATTTAATTACATAGCGCTATTCAGCTAGTCTTCCATAGCGCTTTACAATCATTATGCTAAGGTAAAAACTAAAATGTAAAAATACATTTACAGTTCTGAAAAATATTAATACATGTTAGAGAAATAAAATAAAAGAATTGTACTAAAAATAAAGGTTAAAAGTCATAAGCTTCTTTAAAAAGACAAGTTTTAAAATTCTTAAAAACAGCTACCGATTGGGATTTTCGAAGGCTAAGAGGCAAGTCATTCCATAGTCTTCTAGTTGGCGCAGCAGCGCTGAACGCCCGGTCTCCACAAGTCTAAAGTTTAGCCAGTGGCACTGTGAGCAGTTCTTGGACATTGGAACGTAATGACCTAGAGAACCTTCGATAACTCAGCAGACTAGAAATGTAAAACGGTGCTTTGCCATGAAGTGCTTAATGAACTAATAAAACGCGTTCCAAACTAATTTGTGGCATTACATTTTTGGAAAATTCAGAGCAAATACTAAGAATCGTGAGGAAAATGGCGTATTTTTACGGGTAAAATTGCAACCTCTGTCGGACTAATTGAGTTGGACAAGGCAGTTTCATAAGTTTCTTCGGAAAAAGGTTAAAAATGGGCAAAAAAGTAAATCTAAATTTTGCGCGGAATTACAAAATCGCCCCTTTATACAAAAGAGAATTTTCTTTATTTTCTCGGAATCTTAAAATCGTGCTAAAATTGAGAAGAAGGAATTCTCAATTTACTCGAAAGCACAAATTTGCTAAGGACATATCAATGGTTTCACACGAAATTTAGATCTTTCCGAATTTCGGATACCCTCAAAAGTGAAAAGATGTTTCCGAATTTCGGATACCTCCAAAGAACGCAAAGATGTTTCCGAATTTCGGAAACCCCCCTTACTTATCCGAGGAAAAATGATTATTAACATCTAACTAAAGAGGTTTTCCGAATTTCGGAATCCAGGTTACTTATCCTAGGAAAAATGATTATTAACATCTAACTTAAGAGGTTTTCCGAATTTCGGATACCCCCGTTACTTATCCGAGGAAAAACGGTTATTAACATCTAACTTAAAGGTTTTCCGAATTTCGGAATTCCAAGTTACTTATCCGAGGAAAAATGATTATTAACATCTAACTTAAGAGATTTTCCGAATTTCGGAAACCCCAACACTTACACGAGGAAAAATGATTATCAACATGTAACTGAAGAGGTTTTCCGAATTTCGGAGATCCCCGTCACTTATCCGAGGAAAAATGATTGTTATTTAACATCCAGCTTGACAGGTTTTCCGAACTTACTTATCAGAGAGTCTATCAGATAATTAAATCAGATCATTAAAAACTAACTTGAGCAAATACGATTCACTGCGGTGAGCGGTAAGAGGCGGCTGTATTCGCAGGCATGGTTATAATTATGCATGACTACCTCTGTAGGGATTCACAATTTCTGATCCCATTGTAATGTCATCAGCAGAGTTCCACAATCATTCTTTTTCTTACTCCTCTATACCACTTGTTACTGGACAATTTTAATTATAAAGGATTCAGAAATTCTGATGCCCGGTCAATGAACTGAACAAAACTGGCTATTCACATCTAATTCTAAAAGGACTCTGAATTTCTGATTCCCATGTCACTTACATGTAACTGAACAAAAAGAGCTATTCTTACAGCCATGCTCCGTCACGCGTGACCAGTATTTTTGAAAATTGGAATGGATTTTTCAAGTTTACGCGTCGGTTTTGTAAATTCATTCCGAGATTCGGAATTCCCGTTAGAATTTTACCGCATGTTCGGAAACAAAGAGCAACAAAATATCATTTTATTTGAAATGTTACATATCCGAACAATATTTGTTTTTTTATACGCGTAGCGAAGTTATTTTTCCGTTAACTCGTGACTTTCAAAGTGTTTTCCAGAAAGATCTTCAAGGTTTCATTCAAATCTCGGACGTTACAAAGAAATATTCAAATGTTCATTTCAGTCTTGTGATTACTGGTCACGCGTGACGGAGCATGGCTGTAAAACTGAAAGGAATCAGAATTTCTGACCTCCTCATCACTTTACCCTTTCACTCCCAGAGTTAATTATGGAGAAATGTACTGCAGTCCTAACTTTTGAGTCTGTGGACGAAATCCTACATTGTATTTACAGCAGTACAGTACATCACTACATGTACTTTCACATGATACAGTTACCATTTGGTTTCAATATTTTACAACATGAAATTTGGAATTTTTCTTGAATTTTGATATTTGGCACTCTTGGGAGTTAAAGAGTTAACTGAACAAAAACATGAGTGAAATTTGTGATCCTCTCAGTTTGCTATCAACTTAAGCAGTTGAAAAAACAACCTGACAAAATTCAGGCTTCTAATTTATTCTGAAAGGGATTCAGAATTTTTGTTGCCTCCATCACTTAAACAAACAAATCTAATAGGAAGATCTACATTTGCAGCCTGTTTTTGGAGGTTTTCTTTGTATTTTGTTTTTCCTCTGATGGTCACAAGGAGATGCCACTGATCATCCTTCTTTGGGCATGATCAACATACTGTTATACTTGTTCATAAATGATGACCTCATTTGTAGTTCTGCTAGTAAGTGATTCCATTTCCTGAAAATTAGATATGGTATTCACCTTAAAATTACTCAAATTTAACACTTATTAATCAATAAAATTAATATTATTATACATGTATTTCATGGAATTGAGTAGTGCAAAAAGCCAAGAATTCTCTAGTTCAACTGCCTTTTAAAGAAACTGTCTATTAAACAAGCTTATCCCACCTACATATATAATAATATATACATGTAGGTCAACATACACAAATGTAGTGAATAGAGCCAAAAATCAATAACATCATATACAACTTAACTCAATTAAGTTCACAGCCACAACACACATGACATTTCACCTACAAGCCCAAGTGCATGTAAATTCTGGCTTCTTTTAGACAACAAGACAGGTCTAATAGCCCTTGTGTGCTTTATTAATCAATGGTAAAACATGTATATCTTAGAATCTTAGATAATTACTATTCTGTAGGTTCATAAGGGTAAATAAAAGAAAGCAAACAAGCTACAATGTATTGTCATTGAGCAGTTGGCAATAGACATCTGTCACTCTTATCTTATATGAGAGGAGAAAGGAAACCAGCTTCATTTTTCACTGCTCATTGATTTCTTTTTGGGCCCGAAAAACTATATTCACAGTCAGTCCATGTTGGTTTTTGGACATAAAATTCAAGGAGTATTTAAGGAGTATTCAAGCACTAAAAACTGAGTTTTTAAGGAGTATTCAAAGCAAGTATACTTTGTCTTGCACTATGTTTCGAAATGTTTTCATTGGTCAATAGCAACTTTCAAAAAGCTCCCCCGGATATAAAATGCATTTTAAGAGACAACCACAAATAGAACATAATGGGCCAGTTATTTAAACGAAGTTTAGATGGTGTTTAACAAAACCACGGTCTAACTCAATTTCAATCTGGCCAACCCTAATATTTAAACTCTATTTACTGTAAACAATGTCAAGTAGGCATATAGCACAGACTAGAAAAACATTAATCTCCTTAAAAGAACCAACTTATAAACAGATGTAGAGGTCCATTCATTTCCTTAAACCGCAGTCTAAGTTAGCTGGCCCATTAAATCTACTGATTTATTATCAAATCTGTAATAATTCACAAACAGGGATGCATAACAATTTCATAGTTCTTATACGCATCGTCTACAAGCCAATAAGAATTGAAAACACGTTTACCTCCGTCAGGCATTTTCATTGATTAATTTTAGATGAGTTTTCTTACAAGACATATATGTACAAGATGGCTTCCATCTGATCACATGGTGGAAAAACTGATCCCAGAATGCAATGTGCGCAACACAGAATTTCACCCAGCATGCAACAGCACAGGTTTCGCAAAATCTGTCCCCGATTTTGAAATCTGCGCTCACTCCCTGAATTACTTTAATACAATCCTTATTTATTTCCCATCCGAACAAAAATTCAAGGAGTTTTCATTATTTTCAAGCACTTTCAGCAAAAATTCTTCTTTTCAAGCGCTTTTCAAGAGTCCTTGAAATCTACATGTAAAATTAAATTCCAAGGCTTTTCAAGGACTTCAACAAGTAGCATGAACCCTGTATATTACAGATATCGCCCTCATCGCTTTGCAATTTGGCGATATTGGTTTTTCGCTTGAAATTTAACATGGAATTCAGGCAGTGAATTTTTCTTTGATACAAGAAAGGTGTTGGGTTACAAGTTTCGGTTTTGAAAATAATAAGAAAGCTCTGCTTTGGACAGCATCTTTGTTTGTTTCTAAAGCAACTGGGGGACTGTTTCAATTTCGGTGTATCATCAAAATTACTTTCAATTAGGTCAGAACAGTATGCTTGTTCTCATTAACTTCTTTGTTTGATTTAGACAATTGCTTTTTCTTAGCATAAAATATTGGTTTTTGCCCGTAGTTTACTGATCAATAAGAATGCAAGTTTTCTTTAGCATTTATTCACAAGGCCAAAAAAGCTTCAACTTTTAACACAAACTAGGCATATGATAACATTTGATTTATCTATTTAAGGGGAATATCTCAGTTATAAGGTAGGGAATTAAATGTCTTAATATTGGGGTCTAAACATCGAGTTCCATTACTGACGTGTAAATGACCGGTTGCCTAATATTCAAAAGAGGGCATGGAGTTGAGAAAAGGAAGCTACACTGTGAAGTACATGTACATGTTTCGAGGGGACGGTGCCTTTTCCCTAGTGACATGACAACTTTAGTTTATAAAGGTTTTTTGTACCAATTATGCAAATACAACTTACCACTTATCTTTGGCGAACTGTGTTTTGTTTTGGGGAGCTGTCGCTAAATATTCTTCGACGGCCAACAGCGCTAGCAATTAACAAGCAAGTCCATGCACAACTCATTTGCGTGCTCTTCAATTCCCATCATGTGCCACTGGTGATCCGATTCATCCCGTTACACATGCAATCCGTTTTGATATTTTAAAACGTTTCTTTGTTTGGAAGCTTTCCATATTCGTGGATGAACATTTGATTGAATCTTCTTTTGCTGTGAGTGACAACACGTGTTTGAATGTTTGCTGTAGTGGTCTTCGCTTTTCTTTAAAACTCTTGAAAATTAATCACTTTCCTTACATAAAACAGCACTGCAAAGTTTCTTCTGGCTTCTAACGCTTCAAAAGTGTCAAAATACATTGCATTTATTCCCTGAAGCGACCATAAGTTCTTCGAGTTGACCGTTACACTTTTCAACAGTCCGCCATGTTGGTTGTTGAGCAAGCTAGTTTCCAGGGAAGCCGTGAGTTCGGCGCATGAGTATTGTGAGTTCTAACGTCACGTGGGGCTTTTGAGCCAATGGGAAAGTGTGAGAATTTCGGTTTGACTTTCACGCGGGCGGCCGGAGATTGCACTTTCAAACGTTAAAAAGCAAGAAGATTAATTTTCTTGTGGCTACCTTTTTTTCCATCTGATTGAAGTTATTTCCAGTCAAGTTCAAGGACGTTGTATGAGGAAAAGGTAAGCATTTTAATATATGACCGATTGTTTGGTTCGTTTCATGAGCTTTGAATTGTAGGCGTTTATACATGGAGCAACCTCGTACGAAGTTGGGTTTTTAGCAGTGTTGACACGAAGCACAGCGTCAGCCATGAGGTTTCTTTGCTTTTATTTTTTCATTTTCGTAATGTAGTTTTGTCTATTTGCAGACATAGAACTTAAAGGTTTAATATCTGAAATTAGAAATCGCGTGCCATTCCATGGGATTCTGGCAGGCCACCAGTCAAGAAGCACGATAACATCTATGTAAGTTATGCGATGGTTAACAACTATTCACCGAAGTGGAGGTGGGTAGTGGCTAGTATATACTGAAACAGTGAGATAATATAACGAAAATGATGCTTTTTAACTCATTTATTCCTGTCAACGATTACAATTTTCGCGTGCAAATTGCTGGGAGGTGAATATCAGAGCGCGCCAACAACAACGACAACAATTTATTCAACAACAAACAATCACAACAATGTATTCTTAGTATAATAATGGAAGAGTTGAATGATTTGTTTGCCCTGCAAATAGCTGGAACGCTAATCGGGGCGGGGCAAAACAAGTACATGAATAATACAGTTATCTACAAAATCAAAAACCTTATACTATTGAAAAGCCTTGCAGATTGCACATAATAATGAATAAAAAACAAAGAAGTTAAGTGATCTAATTGAGTTAAGAACAAGTGGTCTCAGACTATAGTAAGTGTATTTATGTACTTACTTTATTAATAATCATGGAGATTTGAATATAGTCATCCTCCTTTTCTAAAATATTGAATAGCAATTTGCGGAGAGCTTTTTTGCTATCCACTGTTTCAGTAGGTCGCGGCTAAAAGGGATGACTCAAAAGGACCTCATTAAATATTCTTTACACTACAGTCTTCGGATCAGGGTAACATCGTTTGATGTTAGTGTTGAATATTTAATGAGGTCCTTTTGAGTCATCCCTTTTAGCCGCGACCGTTTCAGTATATACTAATTAAGCTTATATGTTGACCACTTTTGAACACCCGGTAAGATTTCCATACAACCCCATACATTAATTATACATGTATGCGCTATTGTTTTTCTTCAGGCGTTTTACTGTTTTGGCTTTTGTTTCAGTTTTGAGAAAAGTATGCATAACTAATGTATGGGGTTATACGGAAATCTTTCCCATATTGCTAAACAGTAAGGGTGTGTTTCTTTCGGTGTCTGACATTTGCAGACTGCAGACCGCAGACTGCAGACTGCAGACTGACTGACACTAAAATTTCTAATGACAAAAATGTCATCAACAATTTTTCCCGCGTAAAATTAAGTCGGCCACATTCCCAAGATTCTTTGTGGACTTCTTCGTGTGGAACTACGACCCGTTCACCGTATTAAATGGCGTCAGATTCCAGGTACGATTCGTTGTTCTTCTTAGCTAGGTTAATGTTAGCTAACTAGTACGTGTCTTGGTTGTCCCTTAATAAAGAAAGTTTTGGTTATACAGTGTGTTATTGAACACTTATCTAAAGGTGTTGTCCAGGCGGTGTTTATCTTTGAGCGGCGCGAGAATTAATAGAAGCGAGTGTTGGTACATGTATTAAAAACCCATTCTCCTTTGCGCCAAACCTAATTTGCATGTGTAAAATGCGGCGCTTGAACAATTAAATTCGACAGAATTTGATAAATGTGACTTCTATTGAATATTCAACTGAAGTTGTAAATTCAACACAAATAAATTCGATGTTTGTGAATCAAATGTCAACCTTTCCCGGGAACTTTTTAAATTCGAGTTGACCCAAATAGGTATTAGATTTAGCCCATGTAAAATGCGTCGTTTAAACCAGGGCTTGCCTAAATCGCAGCTAAAATCGCATAAAAAATCCCTTGTGTAAACTGGCCTTTACTTTCTCACTGACGTGTACTTTTAACGTGCTTCAATGTCACACACACAATGTTAAAAACTGCATGCTGGAATTTCTGCGGCTTTACACAAGACTTGACACATTCCCTTTTATTTCCGCATGAAAAACATTTTGCCGAACATATTTCCCCCATCCAAAGTGGAAATCTCGATCTAAGTGTTCAGTCTGTGGTAGTCTACCACCGATCTGTTCACAAGTCCACCTACTTCCACAACAAACAAGATCAGGGATATTTGAAACCTTTTGAATAATGCAAAGATTTCATAAAACATCTCCGTGATATCACGTAATTATCATAGTCGGGAATATCCCAAATATCAAACAACAATAACCTAAGAACAACAACAAATCTTACCTGTAATCGAACGGCATTATGGTTCTTTAGTGTCAGTCAGTCTGCATTCTGCAGTCTGCATTCTGCAGTCTGCAGTCTGCAGTCTGCAGTCTGCAAATGTCAGACACCGTGTTTCTTTGGGATGATCTGGATCCATATCACTGATCCAAGATCACTCAGATCATGCTACATCAAAGGAACCGATGAATCCTTGTCCAGAGTGGATTCATCGGTTCCTTTGATGATTCATGATCCGAGTGATCGTAGATCAGTGATCCGGATCCAGATCATCCCAAAGGAATGCACCCTAAACCATTCTTACTCGAAATAAGTGGCTGGGTATTCTTTAGTTTAGCCTTTGTAATTTCACAGTGAGCCAAAACTAAGAGGCTGATTACATATGAGACTGGTATGAACTCAGACCAGTGTGACTCAGAACAGTGCGAGTAAAAATACATGTACACGTGATGGAACTCAAAATTTAGGCCCTATTTATATAGTCTCAGGTACCCGAGACAACCTTCTTTTATTTGTGAATGAGATATCAGAAACAAATACTTCTGAGTTTAGTGTTATACTAAAAGTTATTAAATTATAATAACAATCACATATGTTAAAGAAAACTCGCATTCTAATCAGTAAGCCATCGGCAAAAACCAATATTTCATGCTTAGAAAAAGCAATTGTCTAAATCAGCAATTGTCTAAATCGAACAAAGCAGTTAATGAGAACAAGCATACTGTACTGTACATGTATATTGATACACATGATACACTGAAATTGAAATGGTCCTCCGGTTGCTTTAGAAACAAAGATGCTGTCGGAAGCAGAGCTTTCTTATTTCAAAACAGAAACTTGTAACCAACACCTTTCTTGAATCAAAGAAAAATTCACTGCCTGACGAGTGAATCCCACATTAAATTTCAAGCAAAAAAAAACGATATCACGATGAGGGCGATATCTGTAATATAATTTTCATGCCCAAAAAGAAATCAAGAGGGGTGAAAAATGAAGTTGGTTTCCTTTCTCCTCCCATGTAAGATAAGAGTGTAAGAGTGACAGATGTCTATTGCCAACTGCTCAGAGATTTTTATCTAAATGTTGTGTATCAATAAAATCAATGACAATAGCTTGTTTGCTTTCTTTTATTTACCCTTATGAACCTACAGAATAGTAATTATCTAAAGATTCTAAGATATATGATATGTTTTGCCATTGATTAGAAAAGCACACAAGGGCTACAGACCTGTCTTGTTGTCTAAAAGAAGCCAGAATTTACATGCACTTGGGCTTGCAGATGAATTTTCATGTGTGTTGTGGCTGTGAACTTAATTGAGTTAAGTTGTATATGATGTTATTGTTTTGCAGATTTTTGGCTCTATTCTGGAACACAGCCAAAGTTTTTTTTGAATGTTTATGGATTTAGCTACACCTGTACCCCCACAAATGCACATTGTAAAGGTGAGCACCATTTAAAAGTTAAACAAAATTCACTACATTTGTGTATGTTGACCTACATGTACATGTTGGTGGGATAAGCTTGTTAAATAGACAGTTTAAAAGGCAGTTGAACTAGGGAATTTTTGGGTTTTTGCACTACTCAATGCCATGAATACATGTACATATACAATAATATTAATTTTATTGATTAATAAGTTTTAAATTTGAATAATTTAATAAGTCAATACCATATCTGATTTTCAGGAAGTGGAATCACTAGCAGAACTACAAATGAGGTCATCCATTTATGAACATGTATAAAAGTATGTTGATCATGCCCAAAGAAGGATGATCAGTGGCATCTCCTTGTGACCATCAGAGGAAAAACACAAATACAAAAAAAACATCCAGAATCAGGCTAGATCTTCCTATTAGTTTTGTTTGTTTAAGTGATGGAAGCAACAAAAATTCTGAATCCCTTTCAGAATTAATTAGAAGGCTGAATTGAAGCCTGAATTTTGTCAGGTTGTTTTTTTCAACTGAGAGAGGATCACAAATTTCACTCATGTTTTTGTTCAATTAACTCTTTAACTCCCAAGAGTGCCAAATATCAAAATTCAAGAAAAAAAATCCAAATTTCATGTTGTAAAATATTGAAACCAAATGGTAACTGTATCATGTGAAAGTACATGTAGTGATGTACTGTACTGCTGTAAATACAATGTAGGATTTCGTCCACAGACTCAAAAGTTAGGACTGCAGTACATTTCTCCATAATTGACTCTGGGAGTGAAAGGGTAGAGTGATGAGGAGGTCAGAAATTCTGATTCCTTTCAGTTTTAAGTTTCATGTAAGTGACTTGCACTAAGGTGCGGGATTGCAGAAAACTAGTTTAATGTGATGGAAATCATATTAATATCTCATTGAATAACAATACATCCCATTGTATCAGGCTTTTTTCTAAAAAAAACTGAATTAATTTTCTGCAATTCTGCACCTCAGTCGTGAAATGGGAATTAGAAATTCTGAATCCTTTTAGAATTAGATGCGAATAGCCAGTTTTGTCGGGCATCACTCATTCAGAATTTCTGAATCCTTTGTAATTAGAATTGTCCAGTAACAAGTGGTATAGAGGAGTAAGAAAAAGAATGATTGTGAAACTCTGTTGATTACATAACAACGGGATCAGAAATTGTGAATCCCTATAGAGGTAGTCGTGAATAATTATACCAGGCATTTGAATACCTCCATCTTTTACCGCTCACCGCAGTGAACCGTATTTGCTCAAGTTAGTTTTTAATGATCGTTTATTCTCTAATAGACTCTCTGATAAGTAAATTCGGAAACCCTTTCAAGTTGGATGTTAAATAATAATCATTTCTCCTCGGATAAGTGACGGGGGTCTCCGAAATTCGGAAAACGTCTTAAGTTAGATGTTAATAATCATTTTTCCTCGTACATGTATAAGTGATTGGGTATCCGAAATTCGGAAAATCTCTTAAGTTAGATGTTAATAAATAAGTGACCGGGGTCTCCGAAATTCGGAAAACCTCTTAAGTTAGATGTTAATATAATCATTTCTTCGGATAAGTAACGGGGGTTTCCGAATTTCGGAAAATCTCTTTTAATCATTTTTCCTCGGATAAGTAACGGGGGTTTCCGAAATTCGGAAAATCTCTTAAGTTAGACGTTATAATAATTTTCCTCGGATAAGTAACGGGGGTTTCCGAAATTCGAAAAATCTCTTAAGTCAGATGTAATAATCATTTTCATCGCATAAGTCACGGGGGTTTCCGAAATTCGGAAAATCCCTTAGGTTAATAAAGATAATAAAATAGTTGGATTTTGACGGAATTGTGATATTTGAAATCATGCATCTCTTGAACTTGACGGAAACCAAATTTTCCTACTATGAAATGCCCAACTTCACTCGGATTGGAAAAATTCTTCAGTGCGTTGTGGTAATCTTGCACTGAATTTCTCTAAAATGTAATACCACAAATTAGTTTGGAACGCGTTATAACAGTAGCTTTAAAATAATACCAAATTTACAAGCAGCCATTGTACTAGCTTAAACATTATTGGGGTAATATAAGCATATTTTCTTGTTAACGTAACAATGCGAGCTGCAGTATTTTTGACACGCTGTAATCTACAAATTAAATATTAGGGAATGCCATACAGAAGTAAGTTACAATAGTCAAGCTTGGAACCAATGAAAGGGTGAACGAGAATTTCAGCAGAGTCCTGAGTGAGATTTTTGTGAATCTTTGCAAAGTTCCTGAGATGGCAATTTGCTTCATTACATATCTTTTCCACATGTTGTTCCACACAGAGGCAATTTTCCATGATGACTCCTAGGTTGCGTGCGGGCGACTTAGGGACAATGTACTCAACTCCGACCTGAACATATTCAAGATCTAGTCTATGTCGACATTTGGAGCTAATGACAACGAGTTCGGTTTTGTTATGATTAAGTTTCAATTAGAGTTATTACACATCCAACGGTCTATGTCCTCGACACAGCGTTCAACACGGAACTTTACCTCTTCAAGGTGAGCACAGCAAACAGTCTTAAAGGATATATATATATATATATATATATATAAATGTTTGAAAGAAAATTTGCCCTGAGTGGGATTTGAACCCACGTCCCCTGCACACTAGTCAGGTGTGATAACCACTACACCATCAGGACAACCATGCTGGCAACATGGCAATCGAAGAGGTGATTTATGTGGTTCAGACGTGGGCCTCCCGGGATTTTTTCTTTCGAGGTGACAAGGCAGGGGAAGCCTATAACTCCATTTGAAACCCAACTAAGGATCAAATTCATGATACACGACCGAAGTCAACTTAGCGAGTGACAAGGGAGGATCCACAAGGGATACAGGCTATTTTATATATATATATATATATATATCTAACTGGATTTGTTAAAACGTGTCTCTAGAAATTTCAAGTGCGTTTCAACAATTTGACACTTAAGGCGAATGAAAAACATTGAAAAGTATCTTGATACGACTTAAAATGACATCTTAATTGCTGGCAACTCACGACAAGTTGCTCTCGGCAAAAGTGACAAAAATTTGTAATGAAATTAACATCATTTGAAAAGCACACGAATAATGACCTTTTAGTATTTCAAACGATACGGTTCATAGTAAAACGTTCGCCGAAGATATATCTAGAATTCGCCTTCCTTGAACCCAGAATGGGTTATCTAAGGCACTATTGTTTTAACTAAACACAGAAGAAGCTGTTTTATGCCTTGCACAGAATATACTAAGCAGCTCGATCGACATACCTGTAGCTGATAAGCAATCACTTGTCAACACATACTTGACGAAGCCGGAAATCACACAATAAAATTCTTTTGCGGCAGTGAAAAACTTCCGGGAAACTACCCATAGCCTTTCCACGTTTCTCACAAGCAAAATATCATCAAATAACTCGAAAAAACTCACGCTCTTGGCAAATAAACATCCACAAACATTTGCCTTCACAGTAATTTTATTCGAGTTCCCGGATGTAGGCTCGCGTTTGACAGGGCACCACAAAGCCTCTTGCCTTCAAAGCAAATTGTTACTAAGTCTTTGGCCGGGTCAAAATTCACCAACAATTCGCCTGCCGTTTAATACATATGACCCGTAAAGGCTACTTTTTGAGGCCAAAGACTTGTTGACGCCAAGAACAAAGCGCACAATATCATAACCGTTTCGCCTCGGCCCGAGATCAAAAGTGTAACCCGTTTAGCCTCAAAAGAGACGAAATACAGTAAGATATAAGGACGAGGACAGACTGTGCCAATCGCCAGCTTTTTTTCCCTCACGGGACTTAATGATGTCCTCGGGAAAACTTTGTTCAAGGCGGCCAAAAGGAAATCTACTGAAAATAACCGACAGAGAAAGCCACTGATCTCTAGCGCGCGCGCTCGCTTCGAAACGTTTGATTCTGTCATAGTAGAGAATCATGGGAAGTAACGACAATCTTTGCACTTAGATGGGGAAGGAGGGGGGGGGGGGGTTTGCTGGGTTAAAGCCAGTTTATAAACTCATGACTATACGGTCTACTGCAGCTTTTAAGAGGATATGTAGTAAAAAAAAAAAATAATGATAACAGAAACAATCAACACAGTAAACAAACCCCGACAAAGCGATCTCAGAGCAATTTCTAGAGCTATGTTTTAACAAATCCAGTTAGATATATATATATATATATATATGGCAATCGAAGAGGTGATTTATGTGGTTCAGACGTGGGCCTCCCGGGATTTTTTCTTTCGAGGTGACAAGGCACCATGGCCATGTTGCCAGCATGGTTGTCCTGATGGTGTAGTGGTTATCACACCTGACTAGTGTGCAGGGGGACGTGGGTTCAAATCCCACTCAGGGCAAATTTTCTTTCAAACATTTATTCAGTAAATATGATTATTTGGGGTGTGCAGGGTAAGGGGTTCTCTCATATACTGTTCATAATATATATATATATATATTATATATATATATTTTATATAAATATAATTATATATATATAATATATATATATATATATATATATATATATATATATATATAGTTGCGTGTCATTAGCAAACGGATGATATAGTAAATTGTGCTGTTTGATGATATTAGCAATCGCACAGTGCAGATGAGGTATAGCAGTGGACCTAGTACAGATCGCTGGGGTACCCCGCGCAACAAGGGTCGCTTTGATGATATTTCCTCCTCTACCTTAACAAACTGTTTGCGTGAAGTTAGGTACGTCTTAAACCAGGCCAATGCAATTGCTTTCACTCCTTAACGGTTTGAGAGTCTAGATATTAGTATTGCATGATCCTCTGTATCGAATGCAGCAGAAGGATCCAAAACAGCAATATGACCGACATATTCTGATCAAGAGCACACAAAATGTCATTTTGTACTCCAAGAAGTGCTGTTTCAGTTGAGTGAAATTCTTTGTATGCTCACTGAAACGTCTCGTCAAGATGGTTAATCATAACATGTTCTGTCAGTTGAACTGCAGCAGACTTTTCAACCAGCTAAGAAATAAACTTTAAATTTGAGATCTGCCGAAAGTTCGTAAACTGCTGGAAGTCAGTGGTCGGTTTCTTTAAGGCATCAGGCATCTGACGAGTTGGTAAGGTGGCGGAACACAGCTTGCGCGCGCTCTTTAATTTCATCTGCTTACATGAGTCAGCACGAGCAGAGTTTTGAGAAAAATAAACGTGGCGCCTATTCAGCGATCATTTTAATTTGCTCAGCGTGGATCGCGAAAGTGTTGTTTTTCGCGTTAAAATCAAACAATTTGTTGCTCGTAAAAATGTTTGTTGAATCAATAGATAGTTTATACAACCATTAAAGAAATACACTGCCTTTTTAGTCGTTTTTGTCTTTGGATCAAGAACCCAGTTAAATGCAACGCATGCGCAGTTGACCAAAAAATTGTGACTGGATGTTTTAGCGACTTTCCTCGGAAACGTGCTGATTTCTACGGAACCACTCGTTAGAAATTCACGAAATTTGGCACAACAATAGTTCCGAATATGCCGAACTCACCTGCCATCAAAAATTTGAAATCTAACAGAGGAGATTTTACAAAACGCAAACATATTAAACCACAAATTACGGAAGATCCCTCTGTCAAAATAACACGAGACCAGTGTTAACACGCGAATATTTTACGAGTTTACTGGAGACAAATGATGGACAAAATCTAACGACTAGATTTTCTGAAAATAAACGAAACCAAATATTGCAGGCTGATTTACAATCCACCGTGTCGCCATGGCAACACCCTTAAAGCTCAACAAAAATATCAAAATATATAGCTTGTTACTTAAACATATGCCTCACCAATTTTGGACGCCCAGACGTTAGTGGTTTTAAAATGACAATGAATGACGCATGGTACAGTGAAACTGTGTTCAGCCACCTTAATGACAAATTGACAATCCTGGTAACAGTAAAAAGGAGTACAGGGAAGCAGCCCTTAAAAACTGATGCCGGAAGAGGATCAAGGCAACAGGACTTGCTTAGAGAGTTATAAGCAAATTCATTTACATCCTCTTGAATGACCTTATGAAGGTTGTTTAATTCAACAGCGTTTGTAGGCAGATCATCATCATGAGCTAATAATAGATTTCTGTTTCTTGGGGCAGGGACAAGGACAAGGGCAGCATGAATGTTTTCAACTTTGGCAGTGAAAAAGTCAGCAAATGAATCAGTAAGCAAAGCATTGCTCGGAGAAGGTGGATATCGCGCCTCGTGACATTTCTGCATAAGCTTATTTACAATTCTGAACAGCACCCCTTGATCTGAAGAATGCTTATTAATTAACGATGCGTAGATTTTGCAGAATTAATCAAATTGTTGAGGACGAAGCACTGATACCGATATGCTTCCCGATCACTTTGTAGCCGAGATTTCCCCCATTTTCTCCATAGCCGACGACTTTTCCGTTTCCCAGCAGCAACTTCCGGTACAGCAGGTCGTATTGCCGGTCACCAAACGCTTTCTCGAGGAGCACGATTGTCCAACAGTATTCCAAGAACGTTATCATACTGATGAACTGCTCTGTCTAAATCCATGGATTGTTCCTGGACTATCGAAGAAATACGAACATCCTCAAAAAAGGAGTCGATATCTAAGGGGCACAGTCTTCGAGAACTGATGACCTTTTTCCTAAATTGATGTTTTTTTGAGAAATAAGTTACAAAGCACCTCAAGACGGTCAGAGATCGCCAGGTCATGGATCTTAATGTTTCCTACAATTTGCCCATTTAATCTTGTTATCGGCAGATCCAGGGTGTGACCACTTATATGAGTAACAGAACAGATGTGTTGTTTGAGATAAAAAGTTTCAAGAATTTCAATGAACTGCGTACCATGGACATTATTGTAAGTTTCAATATGAAAATTTAGATGACCTGCAATCATTAATTTAGCAGAAGGTTCAGACATTCAACACATTTTCTAGCAATCTAGAAAATTCTTCAAAAAACAGGACACATGACATGTTGTTAGGCGGTCGATAGACAATTAGAATTCTAACACTCTGAAGGTTTTGGAGACGGACGTCCATAAATTCAAATGTTTTAAAGGAATCTGTGACTGAGGTGTTAATATCGGCGAGAGCGTCACCCTAAAGAACCACAGAAACGAAAGCTTCTCATACATGGCCATTAACTGTCATCTCCCAGGCATGGGCGGGAATGGAACTTCTAGTTCTATTAACCCATGACGGCAGTAGGATCAAAACTAAACAAACTTCAAATTGTCACAAGAAGCATCTGCAAAGCCGCGATTGCAAACGCAGCATGCTAAATAATTAAAAAATATGACAAAAAGGCATCTGCAAACCCCGATGGCAAACGCAGCATGCTAAACAAACTCAAACTTGTCACAACAAGCATCTGCAAAACCCTGAAGGCAAACGCAGCATGCTAAATAATTAAAAAATATGACAAAAAGGCATCTGCAAACCCCGATGGCAAACGCAGCATTCTAAACAAACTCAAACTTGTCACAACAAGCATTTGCAAAGCCCCGATGGCAAACACAGCATGCCAGACAAATAAAACATGTGACAAACAAACATCCGCAAAGCCCCGATGGCAAACGCAGCATGCTAAATGATAACAAATGTGACAAAAAACATCTGCAAAACCCCGATGGCAAACGCAGCATGCTAAACAAACTCAAACTTGTCGCAACAAGCATCTGCAAAACCCTGAAGGCAAACGCAGCATGCTAAATAATTAAAAAATATGACAAAAAGGCATCTGCAAACCCCGATGGCAAACGCAGCATTCTAAACAAACTCAAACTTGTCACAACAAGCATCTGCAAAGCCCCGATGGCAAACACAGCATGCCAGACAAATAAAACATGTGACAAACAAACATCCGCAAAGCCCCGATGGCAAACGCAGCATGCTAAATGAAAACAAATGAGACAAAAAGCATCTGCAAAACCCCGATGGCAAACGCAGTATGCTAAACAAACTCAAACTTGTCACAACAAGCGTTTGCAAAACCCCGAAGGCAAACGCAGCATGCTAATTAATAACAAATGTGATAAAAGCATCTGCAAAACTCCGATGGCAAACGCAGCATGCTAAACAAACTCAAACTTGTCACAACAAGCATCTGCAAAGCCCCGATGGCAAATGCAGCATGCTAAATAATAACAAATGTGACACTGAAAAAGCATCTGCAAAACCCCGATGCCAAACGCAGCATGCTAAACAAACTCAAACTTGTCACAACAAACATCTTCAAAGCCCCGATGGCAAACGCAGCATGCTAAAAAATAACAAATGTGACGAAAAGCATTTGCAAAACTCCGATGGCAAACGCAGCATGCTAAACAAACTCAAACTTGTCACAACAAGCATCTGCAAAGCCCCGACGGCAAACGCAGCATGCTAAACAAACTCAAACTTGTCACAACAAGCATCTGCAAAGCCCCGATGGCAAACGCAGCATGCTAAACAAACTCAAACTTCTCACAACAAGCAACTGCAAAGCCCCGATGGCAAACGCAGCATGCTAAACAAACTCAAACTTGTCACAACAAGCATCTGCAAAGCCCCGACGGCAAACGCAGCATGCTAAACAAACCCAAACTTGTCACAACAAGCATCTGCAAAGCCCCGACGGCAAACGCGGCATGCTAAACAAACTCAAACTTGTCACAACAAGCATCTGCAAAGCCCCGATGGCAAACGCAGCATGCTAAACAAACTCAAACTTGTCACAAGCATCTTGCAAAGTCCCGATGGCAAACACAGCATGCGAGACAATTAAAACATGTGACAAACAAACATCTGCAAAGCCCCGATGGCAAACGCAGCATGCTAAATAATAACAAATGTGACAAAAGGCATCTGCAAAACCCCGATGGCAAACGCAGCATGCTAAACAAACTCAAACTTGTCACAACAAGCATCTGCAAAGCCCCGATGGCAAACGCAGCATGCTAAATAATTAAAAACTGTGACAAAAAGCATCTGCAAAGCCCCGATGGTTAACGCAGCATGCTAAATAATAACATGAATGCGACAAATCGCATCTGCAAAGCCCCGATGGCAAACGCAGCATGCTAAATAATTAAAAACTGTGACAAAAAGCATCTGCAAAGCCCCGATGGTTAACGCAGCATGCTAAATAATAACATGAATGCGACAAATCGCATCTGCAAAGCCCCGATGGCAAACGCAGCATGCTAAACAAACTCAAACTTGTCACAGTAAGCATCTCAGTGCAAAGCCCCGATGGCAAACACAAATGATTAATAACATGAGACAACTAAAATTGCAACAAACAATAATCTGCAGGGCCTTAAAGGCGAAAAAACTCTAACGTGTGACAACGAGCAACGTACTGCAATGCTCCCATGGCAAGTACAAATTAGCATGCTAAACAGTTGAAAAAATGCGCCAAACAAAAAGCACAAGCACATTCTGAGGGCAAAACGCAGTACGCCAAACAAAATAAAACAATGCTAAAAACAAACGCTTGAAAACCCAAAGGGAAAGAAGTATGCAAAAGAACCGCCACGTGCAACGAAAACTTAGAACGAAAGCCAACTTGACCAAACATGAAAAAATATAATAAGAAACACTAAAAATGACAAATAAAGCAAAACTACTAGAGGCAAATGGCGAGCATGAGAACTTAAAGCATGGCGGCAAGGAAAGAAGGAAACGTGAAATAAAACAAAATATATAATACTAACATGACAGTAAATAAGAAGAGATATTCGCCTCCAAATTTTGTTGTTCCGAAGAAGAACCAGGAACGGCGTTCTGATGAATAGACTGAGCGGAAACAAGAACAGCAGGGACGGTCAACGCGGCTTGCGCCGCTCCACACTTGCAGAAGGAACTTGAGCGGCTTCTTCGGAAATATTTAACTGACGACAGAGAGCGGAGAATGCGAAGCTGACTGGCGCGGAAAGAGGGCGAGTAGAGTAATCTAAATCCTTATATATATATATATTTACGCTATACAGTGGAACCCCGTTAATACGACCACCTTCGGGCCATGGAAATTTGGTCGTATTAACGGAGTAGGGTCAAATTATGGTGCAACATGCTTTTAAACTACATTCTACTACATGTATTTCTTTAACTGCGCTATAAATCAACCTTTTTGCAGTTAATTAACAACCGCTTACAACCGCAATTCAATGCAACTGAACAATGTAAGAGTAAACGAAACCGAGTAACGAGAAAAAAAACTGACTTCTTTCAGTTCCTTGTTATGAAGAAAAGGGAGTTCTAGTGAAATGTCTCGAAGAGCCGTTTTCTATAAATTATTGTAGCTTACAACACTTTCACAATCATAACAATGTTCAAACGGTTTTGAAAAAGTCTGTGAGCTTCAACTGGCTTCGCCTTTGCTTAAGCCAATCACTTTGTACATTAGCAATAACTTTTGCGAGTTCATTTGCAGTTTTCATATTGCCCTTTGCCTCTAGAAAATGCAAAACATTCCAAAATAACCGATCTGTGAGAAAAGAACAGGAAATGGACTTGAAGAGAAAAGCCACAGTGGAAGGCAGCAGAATCAAGAAGGCAAAATAACTTTGAGAGCCTCGAAATGCTGCAAAGTGAAGTCTTTCAGATCTTTTGTAGTATCTGTTCATGCATCCTTTTTACTGAACACTGCAATTTGCCGGATGCCATATCAATTGAACATGCTAACCACTAACACCTTTGCCTAAAAACATTCAATAAAATATTAATGCGTTATTGTTTGTCAGATTGTGTCTGTTTTCATTCACCAGCCTCGCCGGGCAATTTGACTGGTCGTATTAACGGGGTAATTTTATAAAGAAAATAACGATTGAGGACTCCAAAAGGTGGTCGTTGGTTGTAATAACGGGGTGGTCGGATTACACTGTAACGGGGTTTTCAGGTAAGAAAATAAGTTGGCTTTTGTTCGGGCTACAAAAAAGTGGTCGTAATAACGGGGTGGTCGTATTAACGGGGTTGTCGTATGGCGGGGTTCCACTGTAATTCCCTTGGAATCCTTTAGCGTGATGGTCATTTTGCCAACGTTTTTGGCTGTACAAATGTCAGACAGCGCCTTATTTGTTTCTTTACAGTCCTCTGAAGGTAAAGAGGATCAGTTTCGATTTACTATTGATCAACTGAAATGATCGTGTCCACTGTAGTTTTGCCGTAGCGAGACGAACCAACTGTGCTGCTTGAGCGAAGGAAGTGAACATGAAGAAGACGGACTTTGGATTAGATTAATTAACGTGAAAGGTATACATTTCAGTAGCACAGCGTCTCAGTGGTTCGCCAGTTGAGTTGTAAGCTTATTGAACGCAGAGGCGTTTTGTTATTTCTTTTTAATGGCTCGTTGACTAGCGTTTATCGAACGCGAACGATATATTTGTAGTACTAGTGTATCCAAAAGATAGTAATTGCTGCGGTAAATTTGTTGTAATAATGCTGTTTTATCGTCTCGCTGTTATTACAGAATTTTGTTTTTCGTTTTTTGAGGAGAAGCAAAGCAAATGTAAACGGGATGAATCGACGAAAACTCCAGCTGATATTAAGACTAATTTTGTTTTGTAATTCACGCATCAAGTTCTTGCAATGTCTGTAGAATATTGTTGAGCAAAGGACGCGTTCACCACGAGGAAGGTGTGAAAATTTAAGTTAATTATTGATACTGAGTATGTTGCAGTACTGGCTAGCCGTATCGTGTTCGCGTCTCCACGCCCTCAGCTCAGGTTTCGCGTCCCCACGCGCTCAGCTCAATTCAGTCTCATCGACCGCTGTCGGAGTGATTTCAAAATAAATTTGTCTTTTATTCCGTACAATCTTCGATAATCTTTGCTATCCAACGGTCCTACCGCCATGCCTGACAGTCCTCGCTCAACTCGCGGTAGTCTTCGACACTTGAGTTCCGATTTCGACTGGGAACTCTCGCAGCCAACAGCTTGAAGTAGTAAGCGAGGCTATTGTTCGTGGCGCAGTGCATTCTGGCCCAAAATGTGTTCGTGGCGCAGTGAATTCTGGTAAAAAGCGATCAATTCGAGATTTTTCGTAGCTTATATTTTTTTCTCATATATTTCTCTTAAGAGCGCATGTTACCAAAAATCAAACAATTTCAAAAATTTCTGGCAATCGAAAAAAAATGGATTTCGCTTATATTCTCAACTTAGGTAGGCCCTTATGTGAAACAAATCACTGCATAGTCAGTTTGGCTAAATATCGATTTGTTTCAGAGAAAATCGATAATAACTGAATACCGCCAAAATGCCACTTTAGGGACTCAAACTTTATGCCGAGTTTGGAAGCTTCGCGTGAAAAAATAAAGCACTCTAAGACAATACCTGTCAAATCTTAGAGAATGACATCAAAAAGGTACATTGAAGGTGATTCTATGGCCGTTTTTATACTAGAGACGCATTATCCGTCTGGACGAACTTGGGCAAACATTTGTAGTTCGTCTGGTTATTCGTCTCTAGTATAAAGACGGGCACAAGACGCATTATCCGTCTAGACGAACTATCTTTCTTAGTGCGTCGTTCAAGACGCATTTGGAAAGATAGTTCGTCTAGACGGATAGTGCGTCTTGTGCCCGTCTTTATACTAGAGACGCATAACCAGACGAACTACAAATGTTTGCCCAAGTTCGTCCAGACGGATAGTGCGTCTCTAGTTGTTCGTCCCGTCTTTACACTAGACGCATAACATAACAGACGCATTATTCGTCTGGACGGATAATGCGTCTCTAGTATAAAAACGGCCATTTTAGCGCTTTGTGTCCTTTAATTTACAAAGTGTAATTAATTTTACTTGACACACTTTTAACTCGTTTAAAAATAGGTCAAACTCATCGCTGAATTTAAACATGAGCGAAGCGAAATAATTGGTCAAAAATTTGGTATTTGAAAGAGAAAGGGATGCTCTTTTGGATCCCAGAAGAAATTTTTGGGGAAATGATCCAGCGCGATGCTTTTGAATTTCAAAGTTGCTTAAAATTCGTTAATTCAACTGAGCATGCGGAATCGATCTTATCAGCGTTATGTTAATATCTCGCGCTAAGGTTTAATTCTTCCCCATTTAAAGATCAAATATTTCAAATTTAAAACATAGAAATGCTTACCTTGATGCTGCTGAAACATTTTTATGATCGTTGAAGTCTTTGTAATCTTCCTTCATGAAAAAACTCAAGCCCGCCGCGAGATTTATATACTGTGAAGCGATTTCTCGTGTACAAATCAAGTAATTTACCCGTTTTAAAGTGACGATTTTTTTCACCCGTTTTTAAATACAGGCCAGTGTCAAGTGCTTAACCTAAGTAGGTTTAACGTCTTAACAGTTTGGAATTGAAAAGCAGAAGGCGATCGATCGATTATTTAGGTAAGCGAAAAGTCGTTATCACAAAATCATCTGTTTGTTGCCTTGTGGAATGTAGCTAATTAATTCAGAAGAGCGCACGATTTGTTGACAACGAACGCCGGCGGTTAAAACTTTAAGTCTGAAGCTTTGAAGTTCAAAACTATAAATGACAAGAAAATGCTCAGCCGATCGTTTGGCACTTTGGTCGAAGTGTTAATGTTTCTTTATCATTGTAATATTGACGTTAAATAGCAGCCTAAAAAATATAGTTGCGTGACAGAGTATATCACTTCCGGGCCAGAAGCATATATGTTCAGTTTGCTTTTGTTTTCTTTGTACTTTAATTTCCCTATTCTTGTCTTGTTCTTCTTATTTTTAAGGAAACACAAAATCATATGAAAAACTATTATTCTGCAATCTGAACACAGTGTGTAGTCTGGCTGGAATGGTGGAAGGGTGTGGCGGGGGGGGGGGGGGCGTTGGCTCGAAGATTGGCCAAGGCAAGGAGCGAAAATATTGCGAGGGCCGCGCACTTCCGGTGTTTTGCTTCCCCCCTGTAATAATTAATAAAAATGGTGATTACGAATAGGGATTAAAAATTAGAGTAATAACTTTATTATAGTCATAAACGATAACTATTGATTTTTTTTAATAAAAAATAGGGTTGAGCAACTTTTATATATAGGGGTATCGAATGGTACCTTAAAATTTTCAAGTGCTCTCAAAATGTGGCCTTTGCTCAATTTGCTCGCAAAATTTAGACCAGTGCTCGCTTGCTTGTGCTCGCAAAATTTTGCAATTGCTCGCATTCTCGTTAAAATTTGCCGATTGCTCGAAATTTCATAAATCGTCATTTGTAGGTTTCTTGGTGCAGAAATAAATGTTCTGTCAAATGCCATCAAATATACTATTCAATAGGAAGACTTACAGAGGGCAACAGATCACAGGGCGTCGAGAGATTGAAAGGATGGGGCATATAAATTCTGATTTGAATAACGTGGGAGAGGCCCGGGGGAGAGGTGGCTCTCAGAAATGAAATTTGTCATTATAATGATACAAGCTAATAAAGTATTGCAAATTTACGAAGTGCTCGCTGCTCGCCTGTTGCTTTTTCTAAAGTGCTCGTTGCTCGCAAGAGAAATTTGATGACTGCTCGTGCTCGCAAGAAAAAACACATTGCTCGCAAAGACCATTCGATATCCCTGTATATCATTGGTGATTCTTTATTTCCCATTATCTATTGTTGCGCTAGAACCGTTGCGGGCTGTCATGGATGCAGTGTATACATATTTCTATATTCAATGTATCCAAACTGCCTTTTTGTGTATTAATTAAATTACGTTTATCACTAGCCGGCCTGCTAGAGGCAGTGTCGACGAGACTCGGGCGCAGCTATCTGAGACATCTTATACAGAGAAATATTGATAAAGTTCTAAAATAACGCAACTTTTTTCTCTGGAATACCGTAATTTGTCGTATTTAACATACTACAGGACGTTTCACACCCATTCCCACGCAGTAATTAGCGGTAGTTTTCTATTCGGGTACTCCGTTATCGCGGGAAACTGATCTCTGGCGGTAGGGTCGCAGCTCTTAGAAGCCTCTATTTTCATTGGCCTTGTAAAACACAGCTGCTATTGTTTTTAGGGTTAGGGTCCATTGTTGTGTTGTTTGTCCTATTGTTAGGTCTAAGTGTATCAAGCCAATGGTGTGAGACCTTCTAAGAGCTGCGACATCACCCATCTCTGGGCTGCCAATAATTATACAAAGTACATGCAAAATAATGAAAAAAGTATCGGTGCAACTTACATCAGGTCACGTACTAAAATAAAGTTTGTTCCTTGCCGAGAAATAAGGAAAGATCTGGACGTTTTCTTATTTCACAGCAGTATGTGCGCTGGTTATTCGAAATTTCTTATTGAATAAACAGATGTTTTTGTACCTATTTCACGAAAAGTTTAAGATCAAGTACCTGCTAAATATATATTGCTCGAAGGGGTGGTGAAATTTGAATTCACGGTACCGCTGGAAAATTGCCGGTTTAGACTTGCTGTAGAAATTCACCTCACTTATTCTCTCTGCACTGACTACATGTACATCTGCCTACCAAATCCTCTAGAAGGCGAATATATGGTTGCTTTCGCTTCCCTGAAATGGCTGATACATCCATTTCCATTTATTTCTTTTATTTTACATTTATTTCTGCACCAAGAAACCGTGCTACAAATGACGATTTATGAAATTTCGAGCAATCGGCAAATTTTAACGACAATGCGAGCAACTGAAAAAAATTTGCGAGCACAAGCAAGCGAGCACTGGTCTAAATTTTGCGAACAAATTGAGCAAAGGCCACATTTTACGAAAATTTTAAGGGACCATTCGATACCCCTATATATAAAAGTTGCTCAACCCTATTTTTTATTTAAAAAAATCAATAGTTATCGTTTATGACTATAATAAAGTTATTACTCTAATATTTAATCCCTATTCGTAATCACTATTTTTATTAATAAGTTTACAGGGGGAAGCAAAACACCGGAAGTGCGTGGCCCTCGCAATATTTTCGCTCCTTGCCTTGGCCAATCTTCGAGCCAACGCCCCCTTCCCCCACCCCGCCACACCCTTCCACCATTCCAGCCAGACTACACACTGTGTTCAGATTGCAGAATAATAGTGCAGTTTTATATGGCATGAAGTTTGTTTTCATATGATTTTGTGTTTCCTAAAAAATAAGAATAACAAGAAAAGAATAGGGAAATTAAAGTACAAAGAAAACAAAAGCACACTGAACATAAAATGCTTCCGGCCCGGAAGTGATATACTCTGTCACGCAACTATATTTTTTAGCTGCTATTTAACGTCAATATTACAATGATAAAAAACATTAACACTTCGACCAACGTGCCAAACGATCGGCTGAGCATTTTCTTGTCATTTATAGTTTTGAACTTCAAAGCTTCAGACTTAAAGTTTTAACCGCCGGCGTTCGTTGTCAACAAATCGTGCGCTCTTCTGAATAAATTAGCTACATTCCACAAGGCAACAAACAGATGATTTTGTGATAACGACTTTTCGCTTACCTAAATAATGGGTGTCTAGAAAACTAAGACCTAAGACCTAAGACCTAACATCTAAGACCTAAGACCTAGAAAACTAAGACCTAGAAAAATATCGCTTATTGTAGGTGGAGATTGGAACTGTACATTGTCCAAAAAAGACAAAATAGGAGGGACACCTTGGAAACCAACTAATTATAGTAATCTTGTTTTGACAACTATGGAAATGTTTGACTTAGTAGATATTCAAAGAGTACGCCATCCTGGTTTACGTAAGTTTACGTACGAATCAAAATCTCTGAAACTAAAATCCAGAATTGATTTTTTCCTAGTAGCAAAAAATCTTACGAGTAATGTTAAAAGCACACAGATTTATTCTGCGATAGCACCTGATCATGACGCAATCTACATTTCATTTTCTTGGGCTAGTAAATCCTCTAGGGGGCCTGGACTTTGGAAATTCAATAACACCCTTTTAAATGATGAGAAATATGTCGCTCAGGTTCGAGACACCTATTCACAAACTTACGCCTACTATGGCCACTTAACTGACAAACGGCTTTTTTGGGAGATGATAAAGATGGAGATTAGATCCATGACTATTACTTATACCAAGAGTAAGGCTAAGTCTATCAGCTATCGAGAACAAGAAATTAGGCGTAAACTAGATAATCTTGATGACATCATCTGCAATAATTTTTTCTCCGCTAACATTAATGGAGTTCTACAAGAGTATGATAACCTTAAAACTGAACTAATGTTAATGTACGAAGAAAAAGGAAAGCAGGCTATGTTTAGGGCAAAATGCCGTTGGGTGGAAAAGGGAGAGCGCCCGACAAAATATTTCTTTAATCTAGAAAAACGTAATTTCAACAAAAAAAAACTATTAGTGAACTTCGCTTAATAGATGACTTAACCACGAACGATGAAAAGGTGATTTTGGAAGAAATTGAAAACTACTACAAAAATCTATACACATCGGAAAATACCTTTCCAAATGATAAATACGATACTTTTATTCAGAATGTAGAAATCCCTAAGCTTTCCGATGAGGACAGAGACAATTTGGAAGGACCATTAACGTACGATGAATGTAAAAAGGTGTTAGAAACTCTTTCCAATGATAAATCGCCAGGAGAAGATGGATTTACGGCTGGATTTTATAAGTTTTTCTATGAATTAATAGGTAGTGACTTAATAGCATGTTTTAATGAAGAACATAAAAGCAGTGAGCTTACGATCTCTCATCGAAGGGGAATAATTACCTTAATTCCAAAAGAAGATGGCTCGTTATTAGAATTGTCAAATTGGAGACCAATTACACTACTAAATGTGGACTTTAAGATAGCCGCAAAAGCAATAGCTCACCGATTAGAACCTGTTCTTCCAAATTTAATTCATTCGGACCAGACGGGTTTCGTGAAAGGGAGATACATAGGAGAAAATATTCGTCTTATGAACGACATAATGGAATATACGAAACTGCAGAAGATACCAGGCATATTGACATCTTTAGATTTCCGTAAAGCTTTCGACTCTCTTGAATGGCCCTTTATAATGAAGACACTAGACTGTTTTAATTTTGGAAATGACATCAAACGCTGGGTTAGTACATTCTACACGAACATAGAAAGCGCTGTGCTTAATAACGGATTTACAACTAATTGGTTAAAACCGTCTAAAGGAGTACGACAAGGTTGTCCTCTTTCTCCTTATCTGTTTATTCTTTCGGCTGAATTACTTTCAAACAAAATCCGTCAAGATCCGAATGTGAGTGGAATCAAAGTTTATGGAAGTGAAATCAAGCTGTCGCAGTTTGCAGATGATACTACCCTCTTCAACACCGATTTGGCTTCGTTGGAAAATGCTCTGAAAATAGTAGAGGACTTTGGTAAAATAGCTGGTTTATGTCTCAATGTGAAGAAAACAAAGGCGATTTGGTTAGGGAAGTGGGCAAATAATAGAGATAAACCACTCAGTATAAAATGGCTACACAGCCCTGTTAAGATACTCGGGATCCATTTTTCTTACGATAGAAAAAAAAATGATGAGCTTAACTTTAACCAAAAGATTCAAAAGTTACAGACTAAACTCGATATGTGGAGCGCAAGAGACTTGACATTATTTGGAAGAGTCATGATACTCAAAACCATGGGTCTATCACAGCTAATTTATTCAGCAACAAATCTTGTGGTTCCTCAAGGAATAGCGGACGCGGTGAAAACGAAATCTTTTAAATTTCTCTGGAGAAATAAAAAGGATAAAATAAAAAGATCTGGTCTGTATTATGGCAAGCCAATTGTAGCAATATTCAATTCCAAATTCAATTCAATTCAATGAAATTCAAATTCAATTCAATGAAATTCAAATTCAATTCAATGAAATTCAAATTCAATTCAATAAAATTCAAATTCAATTTAATGAAATTCAAATTCAATTCAATAAAATTCAAATTCAATTCAATGAAATTCAAATTCAATTCAGTAAAATTCAAATTCAATTCAATGAAATTCAAATTCAATTCAATGAAATTCAAATTCAATTCAATGAAATTCAAATTCAATTCAATGAAATTTAAATTCAATTCAATAAAAATTCAAATACAATTCAATGAAATTCAATATCAATTCAATGAAATTTCAACTTCAATTCAATGAAATTTCAATTTCAATTCAATGTCAATTCGACGTCAATTCAATATTCAACAAAGCTTCCGGTTAATGACAGGGTTAATGACAGGAAGTAACAGGTAACATACGGGAACATTTAGAATGTAATGGCTTGCATCCCGCATGAGCACGAGTGAAAAGAGAAATGGTGGAGAAATGGCCGACATCGAGGAGTCACCATTTGACACAGAGAAAGACTTTAATTACCTGACTTTTTGTTTTCAGTGCTTGAGGAGATAGACGAATGCGTAGAAAACACTGGAACAGATATTAGCGACATCCAAGCACAATTTGTGGTTGTCGATCAAACTGTTAACCTTTTGAGGTCTAGTGCACAGACGACTGATGGTGATCAAGATGGGGTTGAGTGGGAAACCCTAGCTGGAACATTAAGAAAGAATACAAGTAATCACTACCATCCGTGAGATTTTCAAAACAGATCACCATATCACACACTCGTGCTTATGCGCGATGCAAGCCATTACATTCTGAATGTTCCCGTATGTTACCTGTCACTTCCTGTCATTAACCGGAAGCTTTCAGTGTTGAATATTGAATTGACGTCGAATTGACAATGAATTGAAGTTGAAATTTCATTGAATCGAAGTTGAAATTTCATGGAATTGAAATTGAATTTCATTGAATTGTATTTGAATTTTTATTGAATTGAATTTGAATTTCATTGAATTGAATTTGAATTTCATTGAATTGAATTTGAATTTCATTGAATTGAATTTGAATTTCATTGAATTGAATTTAAATTTCATTGAATTGAATTTGAATTTCATTGAATTGAATTTGAATTTCATTGGATTGAATTTGAATTTCATTGAGTTGAATTTGAATTTCATTGAATAGAATTTGAATTTCATTGAATTGAATTTGAATTTTATTGAATTGAATTTGAATTTCATTGAATTGAATTTGAATTTTATTGAATTGAATTTGAATTTTATTGAATTGAATTTGAATTTTATTGAATTGAATTTGAATTTCATTAAATGGAATTTGAATTTTATTGAATTGAATTTGAATTTCATTGAATTGAATTTGAATTTTCATTGAATTGAATTTGAATTTCATTGAATTGAATTTGAATTTGGAATTGAATATTGCTACAATTGGCTTGCCATACTGTATCAAGACCTTGATAATGGTGGAATACGCATGACTGATATCAATTTAATGTTCAAATCCCTAAAACTATCTTGGATCCCAAGACTTATGTCCCCGGGAAAAAAAACTGGTGTACCATTCCAAACTATTTCTTCCGAAAAATGGGAGGACTGAAATTTCTTCTCAGATGTAATTATGATACGAAACATTTTGTCGATCTACCGGATTTTTATAAGAATATTCTCCACAATTTTAATGAATTAAAAACTCTCTATGACTATGATCAAGAACAGGATATAATATTATTCAACAATAAGGAAATACTCATTGGCGAGAAACCGATATTTCTTAGTGAATGGTTTAAGAAAGGCATTATTTCAATTAAAGATCTGCTAAATGACCATGGTAATTTATTAACATACAAGGAGTTCTGTGATAAATATTCATGCAAAACTAACTTTCTACAATACTATCAAATTATTAGCGCTATACCGAAATTGCTGTTGACCAAAGCCAAAATGTCTGACTCCTTTAATAAATGCTTTTTCACCGGAGGGGATATTATCTTTCATCTCAATAATACTGTTCAAATCAATTTAGGTAAGGCTAGATCGAGGGACTTTTATAAATTGCTTAATGATAAAATTCACACGGAAACCCAAACCGGTCCCAAAAGATGGAGTAAAAATCTATCCATAAGTAAAGATTCATGGAGTGGTATTTTTAAGTCCCAGAGACATGTCTGCAAGGAAGTTAAGCTGAAAGAATTTCAATTTAAATTCATACATAGAATTGTAGTCACTAAAAAAGAACTATGTAAATTTGGTATTACGGCTGATGATGAATGTTTATATTGTGGAGATGAAGACTCTATTGAGCACACTTTTATTGAATGCGTTTTTACTAATTCCCTTGTGCAAAAGGTTGTCCAATGGTTTAATGAAGCAAACTCGTGTCAGATCTCCCCTACTTTACAGGAAATTTTATTCGGTATCATCTCAAGCTCCTATGCAGAAGGATTAAAAAACAAATTTAACTACACCACCTTATATATGCGCCATTACATATATTGTTGTAAATTAAATAGCAAAGCCACCTCACTTCACGAATTTATCACCAAGCTCTTTTCAAAATATAAGCATGAAAACATACATTAAATATCTCTCTGTCAAAAAATGTTTCTCCTTCTGGATACGAACCCCCGATTAGATCTTAAGTTTAATGTACTGTTTTGCCGCCTGTTAGTCAATATTAGTAGTCATCAGCATTAAAATAAAGTAGTGTAAGTATGCGTTTTAATTAGTGTGAGTAAGTGATGTAATTTAGTGTAAGTAAATGATGTAAGTAGTTTAAGTAGCAATTTAATGTAAGTGATGTGTAAGCAAGTGATGTAATTAGTGTAAGTCTGTAATGTAAGCGATGTGCCTATATAAAAAGAAAAAAAAAAAAAAAGACCAAGAAAAATATAGAATATATACCTAATTCAATAAAGGTTGCTTTGGCAATTGGTCATTGGTATTTGGGCATTGGCATTTGGGCATACGGAAACAATGCAATGTTTTGCTTGAGTGACGACCAAACAATAGCTTCCCAATGCCCAATTACCAATGACCAAAGCAACCTTTATTGAATTAGGTATATAAAAATCATGAAATGTCATATAAAATAAAATCCCGGCCACTTGCCAACAGTGTATGTTTTTCATGCGGTGATGCTTATGTTTAATAAACAGATGTTTCCCTTAAGAGTTTAGTTTTTACTTTTGGTTACAAGTCGTAAAGAGATGTTTTATTTCGTGTCTACAAAACTAAGACCTAAGACCTAAGACCTAAGACCTAAGACCTAAGACCTAAGGCCTAAGACCTAAGACCTAAGATCTAAGACCTAAGACCTAAGACCTAAGACCTAAGATCTAAGACCTAAGACCTAAGACCTAAGACATAAGACCTAGAAAACTTAGACCTAGAAAAATATAGGATATATAAAAATCATGAAATGTCATATAAAATAAAATGGTCTATCGGAAATGATGCGTCTCATAAATCTCAGCTTCCGTTGGAGATTTCATTCAAGTTTGAAGCTGTTTTAGTATCAACTCAATCAGGCGCATTCAAAAATTAATATTAGAGGTATAGAATGGTGAATTCGAGACTTTGCGAGACCCTTGTTTAAAAGTTCGAGACCGAGACTTTCTTCGTTTCTAGTAAATTCGAACCCAAGACTTTACCTCTAAAAAATCCGAGCCCGAGACTCCAATTGCTAGAAAATGTCGCACCAATAGTACTAAAACAGCTTAAAACGTGACTGAAATCTCCAACGGAAGCTGAGATTAACGAGACGCATCATTTCCGATAGACCATTCTATACCCCTAACAAATATTGTTGCACAACACAGAAACCGCGGCATGGGATCATTTTGCAAATTACTAAACCGCAATTAAAGGACGCATGCATTTCAACTCGGAGGCTCCCGAAATAAAACATCGCTTTACGACTTGTAACCAAAAGTAAAAGCTAAGCTGTTAGGGGTAACATCTGTCTATTAAACATTAGCATCACCTCATGAAAAAAATACACTGTTGGCAAGTGGCCGGGATTTTATCTTATATGACATTTCATGATTTTTATATATTCTACATTTTTCTAGGTCTTAGTTTTCTAGGTCTTAGATCTTAGATCTTAGGTCTTAGGTCTTAGGTCTTAAGTCTTAGGTCTTAGGTCTTAGTTTTCTAGTCACCCCCTAAATAATCGATCGATACCCATGCAAGATAGAAAAATTCGATTTTCTCATACTTCGTCACAATAAAGGTCTTTACTAGCTTGTTTAAAAAATATAACTTTTAGGTAGTTTGGATTTTTATTTTTTAGCCGAAGCGGCTTTTTGTATTTGCCGCCCACACTCGCCCAAAATCGTCTCTGAAAACCCATGTTTTTCATGAGTGAGCAAGCTAAAATTAAAACCGTGTCTAGAAAATCTATGCCACTCTGTTAAAATATCGCCTTTTAAAAGTCATTTAGCCTTGTCAGATCAGAATGAAACCTGAGTCTGAATTTTTTATCGAATTTCCAAATTTATGTCCGACGACGGCTTTGCGCCACATCAAAATTTGGGTTAAATTCGTGGGCCAAAAAGTCAATCTGGTACATGGATTTAACTATCAAAACTATTATTTAAGAAAAAAGTATCATTTCATATTACTTTTGATCCATAAACTGGCTTGGGTAAATAAAACGAACATTTTTTAGAGCGTCTTGAAAACAAAGCACTTAAGCTAATTACTTGACATTTTGACCTTTCATGCAGCGATTGTTATCACAAACATTGATCCTGAAAAGTTCAACTGTGGGTCCCATCTTTCGTTAATAGTCTTCAGTGTGTCTAAAATATCCGAGAGATAGCATTTATGATAGTTACAAATCAATATCAAGCCCAAAACAAGCATTTAAATGTGGTCTAGTAGAGGTTTATTTTTAATTGGTAACTCGAGTTTATACAATACATGCGACAGAATGCCAGTTTATAAATCAGCGTCAACAAAAAACGTCAGGAAACTGGTACAATAGATCATTAACCAAATCTGTACAAGTATTTCTTACCTAAATTTAGCATTGTCGCCGGCTTTACGATAGCGTGCACGAAACGTTCACTATTCCAAAACCGTTGCCATTATTCACATATGGCCGTTGACAAAATCTGGATCGGACCGGAATGGATCGGACTGACAAAACCTGGACCGGATCGGATCGGACCGACAAAATCTGGATCGGATCGGATCGGATCGGACTGAAAAACCTGTTTCTTATCGGATCGGACCTCTCTCCTCCGCAGAGGCCTCCTAGTCACGCTCCACGCTTCGCAAAAAACGAGCGGAGGCTGGGTAGAGGTAAAAAGTGAAGCGCGCGTTTTACTGTTCTTTACTGATAGGAGCCTCTGCGGAGGAGAGAGGGATCGGACTGAAAAAATCCGGATCATTTAAAGTATTTTGAAAAGTTCAACCTTCATGGGTCCAAATGCGACCAGCTCACTAGAAACACAGACTCGCAGCTGCATCGTCAGTAAACGGCTCTTCTAGAATTTTTCGTTTCCTTTTATAATGCTTTTTTTTAAAGGGGAGATAAAGCATGACAAAGAAGCGAGCTTCCTTGATATCAGTGAGATTTACGTTTACATTCCATATCGCCTTCTGCATACTTTTGTCAGAGTACACTGCTTTCGCACCTTGGTGTCCGTCTATTAATTATTAACTACAAATTCTAATTTTAAAACTTCACTAAATCTTCAATATTTCTTTTTTCTCAAAAACACCCCAAAATCACCCAAAAATTTACAAAACATCCCACAACATAGATTCATCAGATGAATGAAGGGTTTTTGGATTGCTTGAAACGTGAACGAGATATTTTCATTAAAGTCATGTTAAGTGGCGCCTTAAATCTCTCCCTCTAGAAAAAATATTTATTTATAGAAGGAGTTTCAATGCATAACAGGAAGTCTTGACGACAAAATGGGGAATCTACTTACCGTTACGGTATTTTCTCGATTAAACGCTGGGTTCAAATATACGCCGGGTCAAAGAGAGAGAGAGAGAGAGAGAGAGAGAGAGAGAGAGAGGGGGGGGGGGGTGGGGGACGAGGTTGTTAAAGAAACGCCCCCGGCGTCCATTCGAGGTACTGGCGTTTATTTGAATTCGGTATTGTACATTTAAGGTGGCTCGATATAGTATTTTGGTTTCCCTGTATAGTATATTTGGAGGCAAAACAATTAGAGTTATACTTTGCGGATCGTCATCACATTTTACCCCGAAATCAAGATAATATTACAGTATTAATTTGCCATACATGTATTGAGGTTGGCGTTGCCATGGCAACGCCATTGGGCTTTTAAGTAAGGCCTCAAAACAGACATATCTTCAATTATCTTTAAAATTCCACGGTGAATTCTGCCTTTAAATTTTGCATACGGCCTTCGACCCGTGTGTTCTACCCGAGTACCAACTTTAAAAAAAATCTGTCAGAAATTTTAAAGAAAAAACGCGCTTTTTAGAATTCGTTGGTAATTTTTTTCTCTGTTGACAGAATTGTTTGAAAATCGCGTAAAACGCACTTTGGATAGAACGAAGTCAACATGCAAAAAATGAAAAAAATTTACCGAGCGGAAGCGGAAGTGTGGACTTCGAAAGTTTTAAATTTCCGAAAATTTTGACACGACAAGATCGGCAATTACGCATGCGTGGCAGTTGTCACGCCACTCCTCCACGCGGATTTTGTGGTCGATTTGCGGATGTTATTCTTGTTTATTCATTTGTAGACAAATCTCTTTCGCGCTGTGCAGCTTTTTGTGAGATAGAAACTGTTATCTTTTGGATGAATCGTGTCTAGTAATGGCTGGTACATCACTTGCCTTCGAAATGATTAACAATTCTGGCTAAAATCGCTGGATGCTTTGTTCCTCGTGGTGTGGATGGAATCGCTGCTGTCGGCGCTCTGCTCAAAATTGCGAGCCTCTCTAGAGACCCTGTAAGTCCTGGTAGGACAGGCCACTTTCTGCAATTTTTTGTAGGAGGCTTTGCTTTACTAGCCCATTATTACTCTGAGAAAAGATGTTATCCCTGAAATTGCACACGCTGGAAGCGTTCGTCTAAAAATACCATGTCTTCGAAAGCGAAGGAGGCGGGATTTACATTGCCGTTGTTTACAACGACGGGGATTGAAATAATAATAAATACGCGATGGAGAGCAAAGACATCTTCCAAAGCATCATGTGCTAAAAAGCTCTTCATTAAAAACAGATTTTAAAACCGATGGAAGATTGCTTCTACAGGGCTTTCCTCCCGGATTGAGCGATTCGGGTGTTTTGACAAGGTGAAGACTGTCGGCGAATAGAATTTTTCATGGATGAAAGTGTTTCTTTGAACTCATGCCTAACTGATAGGAGCCTCTGCGGAGGAGAGAGCCTAAGACAGCGTAGCAATGTGGGAGTGTCAAAACAAAAGAATTGTGGCCGATGAAAACACTGTGGCAATTTGCGATAGCATTACTGGAGAGAAAAGTGGTGAAATCGCTCAGATGAACAGTATGCATTGGAACGTTTTCTTTGAGCAAAGTTTTCTGGCCATTTATCGATTCCACTGACAGTTTGTTAAATCGAGAAGCGTAGTAGCTGATGTTGCATTTTGGGAAAATGCACATAGTAATTGTAAGTGTTTACCTGTTTAGTTATAGCTGCTATTTTATCTAAAGAAGTTGTCTCCGTGTCAAAAACTACAAATTGATAATCACTGTAGCCGTGTTGTTGTGTCTTTTCTTGAACGCCAGATCGAAGATTTCCTTATTTTCTCCTTTGAGTATTTCTGATTTGCTGCTTTATTAAAAGCCATACAACGTCTGCTTCCTTTTTGCTTTTTATTTCCTCTGGTGGTTCGTAGCTGGATAACCCTTTTTTGTGCATTTTCTTATCTAATTAAAGACGAGAATCGACCACAAATGTCATGCAGTGGGTGGGAACTTCGTCGCGCACACGCTCTGTTGCTGTTTGTTCTTATTAGAAGATGAACTGTCTTTCCCAACACATTCTGCATTACTCTTTTAATAGAGTTTAGATTAAGAAAATACACTGCCCCTAAAAACAGCCCAAAATAAACTCTCTCGTATTCAGAGGAAAATTGCGTCCATGCGGGGCTGAGTTGTCGATCGCGAAACCATTCTTCACTGCATTCTTGTCAGGGAACTTCAACCGCCCTGTGTTCTTTTTCTCGGTAAATCACATTACCACCAAAGAAAGAAGAATGTAAACCTAGCTTGCATACACGCGAAAAACACAGTCAACCAGGCCGGCGCAAAAATAAAATTGCGAAAGGAGTGTTGCGGCCATGTTTGTTTATCTATTTTCTTGCATGACTCAAATTTTTAAAAGTCCCGCGGGTAAATTAGAACCCAATCTGCGCGCGCCAAAAAAACTATATCGAGCCACCTTAATTGTTACCAGAACATAATGTAGTTAATTGTCTTAATTGGATGAAATAACTGCAGCGGCCATTCCACCTAATAATACGTTCCGTATGCTTTGTTTCAGAGAGTCAGAACGCGTTCAACTGCCATTTTGATATAAATGAAAAAAAAAAATAACGATTGTCTGCACTCACTGTACAGTCTCTATTTTGCTGGACTTTTTGTCAAGCGGGCATTCTATATATACATGTACATGTATTCTCTTTGAGACTTCTCGTTTTTGTTTTCATCAAGATTTTACTGAGGAACATTTTGTTCAACTTAGCTTCTAAATCAGGAACTTAGGAATAAATAACGTATCATGTGATCACGAAAAATGATGAAAAGTTATCCTGTTTAATAAACGCCGGGTCTTGAATAAACGCTGGGTTCAAATAAACGCCGGATCCGCGAGGCCGAGTTTTAAATAAACGCCCTCGCCGTTTAATTGAGAAAATTACGGAACCTCTCTTTCCGCTATCTTGGTTCAGGATACCATGTGATCCGAGCCAGGTTTTGTCAGTCCGGTCCGGTCCAGTTCGACAGCCACAGAAACCCCAAGCTTGCGCGTAACATAGTTACAGTGCGGCTACTGTTACCGGGGTCACCCAGACAAAGTTAACCAATCACAAAACAGAACGAGAGCAATAGATTCCAACATTTTTTACTTTAGCCAATGAAATGTCGAGTACAGAACAATGAAATTTCAACTTGTTCGTTTGCCATGAAAACAGATTAATACAAGTTTTGCCTGTACAGCGTTGGATTTTCAATTAACTTCGATTCCATCCCTTGTCACTGCCTTTTGAACTTGACTTGTTTTAACAGCGCGATTTGGAAGGTAAATATCGGCGATTCAAATGAAAGAGAAACTCCAAACTGTGTGATACAAGTTTTGGCTGTACAACGTTGGATTTTCAATTAATTTCGATTCCATCCCTTTTGAACTTGACTTGTTTAAACAGCGCCATTTGGAAGGTTAATGTCGGCGATTCAAATGAAAGAGAAACTCCAAACTGTGTGAAAATATGGAATGCGACGGTACCGTATGTCTACACAAATAAAAGTGCCGGTGGTGGATTTAAAATAATTTGTTCGCTCGTAACAGATTCAAGTTTTCTCTACGGCGTCAACGGCGGGGGTTGGAACTGATAAATACATTTGACGCCAGCGAAAGAAGACATTCTTAACTGTAAAAGTACCAGTGAAAGCGACGGTTATAGTTTAGGCAAATTGAAAAGTGCCCTACGGATTTGAAAACAACGAAAACACGGCTTGTTCGCCGCCGTGATTAATTAAGTTTTATGTGCTTTGAGTTCCACGCGGGGTACCGGCAGTCGGATTAAGCTGAAATAAAATTAAGTAAAAGAGAAATTCAAAACTGCATAAAAAGAGTATCGGTCGTATAGAAACGGCGCATTCTTCAACATGTATTTCACTGCCGGAAAATCTATCGATATTACGCAGTTCGCCAGTTGAGTTTTTAAAAATTTCCAGATGATTCAAAACAGTAAATCCAACTCCCTCGAGATGAATTCCTGACAAAAAAAAACTCAACCGCCAGACTAGAATTTTTTTTCACAGAGTTCGAGGTTTGGTTAATAATTGTTTCTGTTTTTCGGCATACATAACTATAGACTTTTAATACTTTTCCCAAAATGATTTCTTCAAAACCATCACGACCGCCTTGGGAGATTAAAGGAACCCATCTAGTGCTCAAATCGCAACAAAATCTGCGGAAAAAACGGAAAAAATTCTGACAATTCAATAAAAAAGAATTGAAATAAAGGAGCCGCCTTTTTTTCAAACGGTTAGAAAATAAATGCTTATATCTGCTACTCTGGCAGTGTGCCTTGTAACATTTGCAAACAGCCGGCGGTTGAGTTTTTATTTTTTCCGAGAATTCAAATCCGCCCAAACATACGGCCGTCACGTTCATTGCTTCCATACAGTTTGAAATCAGTTCTCGCTCACTTGCATGACAAATGACATTCATTCATGTAGCATGTGAAACTACTCAAAATTTTAAATCGAAAAGTCAACGCTAGCTAAAGCTTTATTCAACACAAGCTTCACGAATGAACAAGTTGAAATTTCATTGTTCTGTACTCGGCATTTTATTGGCTGAAGTTAAAAATGTTAGAATCTATTGTCCTCGTTCTGCTTTGTGATTGGTTAACTTTGTCTGGGTGACCCCGGTAACAGTAGCCGCACTGTAACAGGCTAGATATCAAAAACCAATAAGACATACTATTTTCTTTCTTAAGGTGATTCCATTGCAAAAGAAGGTATATTTGGTCCAGTTGTAAATTATGTCATGGATATTGCAAAAGTTCAATAAATAATGGGGTCACCGTCATGCTTGTTTTTGCGCAACGTGGATGGCCATTATGGTAACTCTACGACCCATGAGGTTTTTGGCCAGCTCTAACAATTAGAAAGGGGAATTATAATTTCTAAGTAAAAATCATTGCTTGCTTCAATTAAAAGGTCATGGTATTTAATATTTCTTCCTTGACAAGTCGAAAAGAGTTTGTCTCTCAGGCATCAACTTGCACTGCCTAAATGAAATGTGTTTCTCTAGACTGAACTGACGCTGATACATCTTGACACACCCTTCATTTGGGCAGGTAAGGAGCTCACGTGGAGACCTATCTTGCTCTACGGCTGGCTGCTCAACTTCAGTTCGTACTTTGTTTGACCTTTCTAGAGAAACAGTAACAATTCTCTTTCTCTAATCCACTAAGTACGACGCGCGATTTTCCAGTAAACCTTAAGTGAACTCAAATCCGATGGCAAGAAAAGGCAAAAGATACAACGTTTTTCTCAAGGCAATATCGTATGCGCTAATATATATAGTTAGGCTTAGCCTAACAGCGGCGCCCTCTGAAGACCCTCTGAACAAGCTTAACTAAGATGAAACTTAACTAATAGGTGAAAGGTCGGAAGCACAAGAATTAAGATTAATATTGACGACCGGGCTATTTTTCAATTTTAGCAATTCTCAAAAACAGTATTACCCGACCGTCTGCACAGTACATTTAGACCGTACAAAAGTTCACAAAAACAACTTTTTCTCCGTCTAGAATAACTATTACGACTACTGTTAAAAAATACAGTTGTAGCTTGTCAAAAAATGCCTGAGAAACTGATTTGGAAATCAAAATTGCCAAAAATACAAACATATTTGCATACGGCCACGCGAGTGAAGTTAGAACTATAATAAAATCAAGTCTTGTTTTGTTTACATAAAATCGCTTTTCAACCTATGTAATGAATGAACAAACACATAAAAATGGACAACACAATCTTCTTTCGATAAATTTTATTCAAATCTCCATTAGTTTATGTTGAAAAGCAAAACGGAAAACGCGCATCGAGGCCGAGCCGTGTCTTCGATGAAATTCAAGAAAATAATACAACTGAATTTAAGCTACACGTTTAAAAACAATTCTCCAAAACTAACGAGAACACATAAACAAAAAGTCAATCACAGATTGATATCTAGATAAATTTCCATCGAAAAATGTCATTTGTTTTACCTTTAAGTCCCTCCGGCGACTACTGTGCTTGGAAATTCTTTAAATCTCCGCTTTGGTGCTGAAATCCGTAAAACGAACCCATCTCTCGCATTGCTAAAAACGTATATAGTTCCTCGAAGCAAGATTTTATCTCTGAAAGCTCTTCTTTTTCCACTAAAGCGGCTCCTGAGTATCCCTTAATTAGCATCCCAGTCTTGAGTAGCAAACCACGAAAAAATGCAGGAAAATAACGACTTTAATTTAAACCGTTTTCTCCGCTCAGTAAACACAGCAAAACATCAAAGTGTTTTCCCAGCTGACGTGACATTCGGCCGTGTAACCGCGCGAAAAAAAAGCCTCGCTTTGGTTTCAACATGACGTCGTTCGCGCATATTTTGTGACGTCATACGCGCCCGCGAGCTAGTCCTCCGCTAAGATCCCGGATGTTGTGTGGCGTCATACGCGCATGCGCGCTAGCCTTGCGCGACACACATGTTTTTGTTGCAGACAGCGCCCGCGAAACATTCCGCTAGCCATGACCATGAAAAATGAGGGCATAGGTTCTATGAGTATGGGGCTCCGCCGGGCCTTCGGCCCGCGGGCTCCGCTACAAAAAGACAGAGTAGTTGTCATCCTCGGAGACCCAGGGGCAGTTAGTTGGGGCGCGACGAAAATCGCCATTAGTTTTCAAGAACGGCGAAGAGGACAAAACACAAACAGACAAATAACGAGCAAGCAAGCTTGGGGTTCCTGTGGTTGTCGGTTAATAGCGGAGCCTAGTCGGGCCGAAGGCCCTGCTGCGGAGCCCCATACTCATAGCGGAGCCCGCGGGCCGAAGGCCCGGCGGAGCCCCATACTCATAGAACCTATGCCCTCATTTTTCATGGTCATGGCTAGCGGAATGTTTCGCGGGCGCTGTCTGCAACAAAAACATGTGTGTCGGAGATGTGTGTCGCGCAAGGCTAGCGCGCATGCGCGTATGACGCCACACAACATCCGGGATCTTAGCGGAGGACTAGCTCGCGGGCGCGTATGACGTCGCAAAATATGCGCGTACTACGTCATGTTGAAACCAAAGCGAGGCTTTTTTTTTCGCGCGGTTACACAGCCGAATGTCACGTCAGCTGGGAAAACACTTTGATGTTTTGCTGTGTTTACTGAGCGGAGAAAACGGTTTAAATTAAAGTCGTTATTTTCCTGCATTTTTTCGTGGTTTGCTACTCAAGACAGGGATGCTAATTAAGGGATACTCAGGAGCCGCTTTAGTGGAAAAAGAAGAGCTTTCAGGGATAAAATCTTGCTTCGAGGAACTATATACGTTTTTAGCAATGCGAGAGATGGGTTCGTTTTACGGATTTCAGCACCAAAGCGGAGATTTAAAGAATTTCCAAGCACAGTAGTCGCCGGAGGGACTTAAAGGTAAAACAAATTACATTTTTCGATGGAAATTTATCTAGATATCAATCTGTGATTGAGTTTTTGTTAATGTGTTCTCGTTAGTTTTGGAGAATTGTTTTAAAACGTGTAGCTTAAATTCAGTTGTATTAATTTCTTGAATTTCATCGAAGACACGGCTCGGCCTCGATGCGCGTTTTCCGTTTTGCTTTTCAACATAAACTAATAGAGATTTGAATAAAATTTATCGAAAGAAGATTGTGTTGTCCATTTTTATGTGTTTGTTCATTCATTACATAGGTTGAAAAGCGATTTTATATAAACAAAACAAGACTTGAATTTTATTAAGCTTATAGTTCTAACTTCACTCGCGTGGCCGTATGCAAATATGTTTGTATTTTTGGGTTCCGACTAAACGCTGACCCCCGGTCTGCTGACCCCCTACTGACCCCCTACTGACCCCCCAACTGACCCCCTATAAAATTAACAGGGAATATCAGAAATAATACTTACTAGAAATACGTGTCTCGCAGAACCTCGCGAAGCTTGGGAGAGCGTGCACCGCCTGTCGAAACTTTGGTGGCGTCTCGATTTGCGTACGAGGCTTTTCGCCGTTCCACTTTGTTTTCTTTGAAACCAAAAACGTTGGTAGAAGGTCCTTTCGAGGGTTCGCTTACCGTTTACCGTCCGCCATCTTTGTTCCTCGCGAAGCGAGGTTTATAAATTTGTCGGCCCTCGGGAGCTGAGCCGCGCGAATTCGAGCGAAAAATATATTTATATGTATATATATATATATATATATATATATATATATATATATATATATATATATATATATATATATATATATTTATATACTTGATGGTGTCCGGCAGTTGCCTGGCAACAAAAATCGCGACCGCTGACAATGGATGGCACGCTTCATGTTTATTCATGGCGGCCGGGCTGACAAGTTTATCCTTACTCATCGTCGGTGAAACACGACCAATTTCTGATGCAAATGAGAAACAACAACAACACTGGCTTCAAAAAGTGGCTGGAAATCCTTGCCCGAGACAATTAACCACCGAAACTCCGCTGGAGCGAGAACGGCGACTTGAAATTCACCGCGATCGAGCAACGAAGAAACAACGTGAGCATCGTTTACAAAGACTTCGAACAGCCTAGGCACACCGTTTGAGTAGGTTCAAACGCCTTGAACGCCTTCTGAACGAAACCGATCAGAAGAGGCGACACCGACTGAAAGTGTTGGACAAAATGATTTTGTTTATAGACGCAACGAGAGGCGGCAAGAATTGCACGATCAGCTAAATACTCGTGACGAATATCTTTCATACGGTAGGGAAAAGCAAACACAGATTACAAGAAAGGCTCAGAGAAGAAGAACGAAATCTAGCTCAAATCACCACACTTTAATTCGCTCTCCAATGCTCTTCAATTCAAACAACCTAGCCTTTTAAGCTTATATACGTACAACCCTCTATAAATTAAGCTTATTCTTTAATTTACCTTTTGCAAAAAACAAGATTTAAAGTACCTAAAAATTGACAGGTAGATGATAAGAGGACCTGTTTTTCAATATAATATATTAGTATTCAAACACTGAGATTGTAGAAATATATCGCGTTGGTGTCCTGCAGTTGCCTAGCAACAGAGGAATCGCAACCACTGACAATGGCGCAGGATACTACTTCATGTAAGCCTATAGAAGCATTGTAAACTAGAAATACGTGTCTCGCAGAACCTCGCGAAGCTTGGGGGAGGATGCACTGCAAAATTTCAGCAATGTGGGAGGGAGAGATGGAATTTCTGATTTGACTGGAGAGGTTGAGTTGCATGCCGGCAATGGCCCGAAATTTAAAGTTGAGACATTTTCGTTCCTAGTCGCTTCTATTTAACTTGTACTTAGTACCCTGTCTTCCTAAAATAAAATAAATAGGAGCTGGTACTGGTCAGGTTTTGAGCTGTGGGTCGCTGTAACTGCTATGGGACTGGGTATCAAAAGATCCTCAGGCCCTTCCTTCCCCCCCCCCCCCCCCAAACCTATCTTCATTAATTTTTGTCAGAAGGAAAATTGGTCTGAAAGTGTATTTATAGTACTGTTGTGGACATGGGTTGTGGACATGGGTCGAGAACAATATGCAGTGCATGTGTTCTGTTTATTTTGATTGGGTGAGAGCGGTTTGTTTATCAGGAATACAGCTAACTCCTGCTGTCTTGATTAAATTCCATTTTTGAGGCTTGTGAGTGCTATCTCCCAAATTAACCTGTTCCCTTTAGATACTGCTGATGTTTTTGTTCTATATACTGGGTATCAAATAATTGCTAACCTAATTCACTATTCGCTTGAATGGTTGAGATCGCAGGAGTTTACTGTTGCTGAAGAGTGATGTTGCACAATAAAATAACAACTCAATGGTGGTACAGTTGTAGTAAAAATAATAATTTAATCTTACTCAAAAAGAGCAATGAGACTACAGTAACATAGAATAGTAAAACCTCCTAACATACCATAGATAATAGTAATTAAATGTAGCATTGTCATATGCATACAATGTTATGTAATTTAAGCTTATATCAAGATTCTTAGTGAGAATTTCAATAAACATCAATTTACAGTTTGAACTTAGAGAATAGTTTCCAGTGTTTGAGTACTAATATATTATATTGAAAAACAGGTCCTCTTATCATCTACCTGTCAATTTTTAGGTACTTTAAATCTTGTTTTTTGCAAAAGGTAAATTAAAGAATAAGCTTAATTTATAGAGGGTTGTACGTATATAAGCTTAAAAGGCTAGGTTGTTTGAATTGAAGAGCATTGGAGAGCGAATTAAAGTGTGGTGATTTGAGCTAGATTTCTTAATCGTTCTTCTTCTCTGAGCCTTTCTTGTAATCTGTGTTTGCTTTTCCCTACCGTATGAAAGATATTCGTCACGAGTATTTAGCTGATCGTGCAATTCTTGCCGCCTCTCGTTGCGTCTATAAACAAAATCATTTTGTCCAACACTTTCAGTCGGTGTCGCCTCTTCTGATCGGTTTCGTTCAGAAGGCGTTCAAGGCGTTTGAACCTACTCAAACGGTGTGCCTAGGCTGTTCGAAGTCTTTGTAAACGATGCTCACGTTGTTTCTTCGTTGCTCGATCGCGGTGAATTTCAAGTCGCCGTTCTCGCTCCAGCGGAGTTTCGGTGGTTAATTGTCTCGGGCAAGGATTTCCAGCCACTTTTTGAAGCCAGTGTTGTTGTTGTTTCTCATTTGCATCAGAAATTGGTCGTGTTTCACCGACGATGAGTAAGGATAAACTTGTCAGCCCGGCCGCCATGAATAAACATGAAGCGTGCCATCCATTGTCAGCGGTCGCGATTTTTGTTGCCAGGCAACTGCCGGACACCATCAAGTATATAAATATATATATATATATATATATATATATATATATATATATATATATATATATATATATATATATATATATATACATATAAATATATTTTTCGCTCGAATTCGCGCGGCTCAGCTCTCGAGGGCCGACAAATTTATAAACCTCGCTTCGCGAGGAACTAATGGGAACAGTTTTGGAACAGTGAACGTTTCGTACACGATATCGTAAAGCCGGCGACAATGTTACCATTTCTTATCAAGATATACTAGATTAAGGTAAGAAATACTTGTACAGATTTGGTTAATGATCTATTGTACCAGTTTCCTGACGTTTTTTTGTTGAGGCTGATTTATAAACTGGCATTTTGTCGCAGGTATTGTATAAATTCGATAGCAAATGGACAGTTACCAATTCAAAATAAACCTCTAACAGACCACAAAAATGCTTGTTTTGGGCTTTATATTGATTTATAAATATCATAAATGCTATCTCTCAGATATTTTAGACACACTGAAGACTATTTAACGGAAGATGGGACCTACAGTTCAACTTCTCAGGATCAATGTTTGTGATAACAATCGCTGCATGAAAGGTCAAAATGTCAAGTAATTAGCTTAAGTGCCTTGTTTTCAAGACGCTCTAAAAAATTGTCGTTTTATTTACCCAAGCCAGTTTATGGATCAAAAGTAAGATGAAATGATACTTTTTTCTTAAATAATAGTTTTGATAGTTAAATCCATGTACCAGATTGACTTTTTGGCCCACGAATTTGACCCAAATTTTGATGTGGCGCAAAGCCGTCGTAGGACATAAATTTGAAAATTCGATAAAAAATTCAGACTCAGTTTTCATTCTGATCTGACAAGGCTAAATGACTTTCAAAAGGCGATATTTTAAGAGGGTGGTATAGATTTTCTAGACACGGTTTTATTTTTAGCTTGCTCACTCACGAAAAACATGGGTTTTCAGAGACGATTTTGGTCGAGTGTGGGCGGCAAACACAAAAAGCCGCTTCGGCTAAAAAATAAAAATCCAAACAACCTGAAAGTTATATTTTTTAAACAAGCTAGTTTAAAAGACCTTTATTGTGACGAAGTATGAGAAAATCGAATTTTTCTATCTTGCATGGGTATAGTTGATAGTTACAGCAAGTCGCTCTTAAGAAGTAAAACCTACTTAGGTTAAGCACTTGACACTGGCCTGTATTTAAAAACGGGTGAAAAAAATCGTCGCTTCAAAACGGGTAAATTACTTGATTTGTACTGATTTGTACACGAGAAATCGCTTCACAGTATATAAATCTCGCGGCGGGCTTGAGTTTTTTCATGAAGGAAGATTACAAAGACTTCAACACTCATAAAAATGTTTCAGCAGCATCAAGGTAAGCATTTCTATGTTTTGAATTTGAAATATTTGAACTTTAAATGGGGAAGAATTAAACCTTAGCGCGAGATATTTACATAACGCTGATAAGATCGATTCTGCGTGCTAAGTTGAATTAACGAATTTTAAGCAACTTTGAAATTCGAAAGCATCGCGCTGGATCATTTCCCCAAAAATTCCTTCTGGGATCCAAAAGAACATCCCTTCATCTTTCACATACCAAATTTTTGACCAATTACTTCGCTTTGCTCATGTTTAAATTAAACGATGAGTTTGACCTATTTTTAAACGAGTTAAAAGTGTGTCAAGTAAAATTAATTACACTTTGTAAATTAAAGGACACAAAGCGCTAAAATCACCTTCAATGTACCTTTTTGATGTCATTCTCTAAGATTTGACAGGTATTGTCCCTTTAGATTGCTTTATTTTTTCACGCGAAGCTTCCAAACTCGGCATCAATTTTGAGTCCCTAAAGTGGCATTTTGGCGGTATTCAGTTATTATCGATTTTCTCTGAAACAAATCGATATTTAGCCAAACTGACTATGCAGTGATTTGTTTCACATAAGGGCCTACCTAAGTTGAGAATATAAGCGAAATCCATTTTTCAACAGTTGCCGGCGAATGTTTGACCGTTGGTAACATTGGCTCTTAAATCCTGATTATGTTGCTGCTCACTCGCTGCGCTCGTTCCGCAGCAACAAACAATCATGATATTAGCGCATTTGCGACTGATCAGGGCCGGTTTTCTCTGAAGTTCATTGATCGCGCGTAGAGGTTATGAACTTATTATATCGGCTTGGCAATTCGCCCGTCTACTTAAAGTTCTTATTTCGATGCGAAGGATATGTCTTGGCGGCTTGCTAGTTGAAAGTTTCCAAATTATACTGATATGTTATGCATATCTGAGGTGGTGTTTTTCAGGCGGCTTGCTGAATTGAATGTGAATGATGTATTTTTAGCGGAGAGGCGCCTTGATAGCGTATTTATTTATTTATTCAAAATGTTTGAACTCAAGTATATACGTAATAATTATAATTATGCTTCTTAGTTCAGTGTCTTGCCAGCGATTGAACGTTTCTGGAAATTTTAACCACTTGGTGGCTTGTAAGTGAGTTCAAAGTATCGTGTTTTAGTGTTTACATTTATGTCTGATTTATATTTCATTGTATAAAAATTGATCTGATCGAACACGCAATGATTCAGCGATGTATTTTGTTCCGAATAGTCTTACGCATTTGTACATGTAAATTTTTGATAGATGTTCCGTAGAATAGACGCCTTCCAGTGAACACTTGCGTCGCTGCACTTTGAATTTTATAATTCGGAATACCGTATAAATATTTATATTACTCGCCAGTCAGTGCCGATCGAGTCAGTATATTAAATTAAATATATTTTCATCCCATGCTAGCGTGATATTGGTGTATGGAAACCAAAAACTTTGCGATCCTTGTGATCGAGAGGTTTTTATATGGAAACCACCCTTGCGATCCTTGCGATCCAAAATGTCCCAGAAAGCATTGCACACCAAAGCCTTGTATCCCATAACGCACTTAAAGTTTATCGGATCCAGGCCTACTCGACGTTTCCTTGCGATCGCTGCGATCATAGGGAAACCTGAGGTCTCAGCGATCGTCGATCGTAACGATCGCTGCGATCGTTGCGATTATATGGAAACCAGGCCTTAGCTGGGGCCTGGTCGCACTTCAGTCAAAAACAAAAATTAGCCCGTGCAAAATGACATAAAAACAAAAACATTCAACAAAAAGCGTGTCCCACCGTAGCGGCGCGGTTTCTTTTGTTTTCGTCGATTTTTTGCAAGGGGAAATTTTTGTTTTTGACTGTAGTGCGACCCGGCCCCTAGATAGACAACCTTGTTTACAGCTATTTTAATTTATAGTTCAACACATTGATACACTGCCCAAATATGGTCAAAAAAGTTATCGATATACGCTGTGGGTGTGTTCTATTGGGGACAACCGTCCGTTTTCAGTTGGTTGGGTTAGTTTTCTATTGGGAAAAAACAGTTTTCGGTTGGTTTGGTTGATCAACCATTTCAACCAGCTCTGAACCTGGTTGAACATGTTGAAATGATTGAGACCAAAAAAACCGAATTGAAAATGGTTGAAAAGTGTTCTATTGGAACGCCTCAACGAAATCATCCAAAACCGGTTTAGGTTGAAACGGTTGATCCCAATAGAACACGACCTTAGTCTCCATGACGTATATCCAACGATGAAGGTAAATTTCGCATTTTGACAAGAGAATGCAAAAATGACGGACCGGCCACGATATTTTTTTCTTCAAACTGTGCTTTGTTATCGATGTGTTGAATTATAAAACTATTATTGCGCTCAAGCTTGCGTGATATCGCCTAATTTTAGCTAAGAATTAGGCGATATCACCCGCGCTTTCGCGCTATAATAGTTAATAGCTAATGGAGGGAAATAAAAACAGAGTTTGAGAGATAAAAGCATTAGGGAGCTTTAAAGGGGCTATGTCACCATTTTTAGCTTACTTTAAAAAGCCAAAATACATCTTTATATCAGTGAAATTCCAAAAATAAGAATCCAGTTTTTTTTAAATTATTCTACTAGTGTTCTAAAAGTAAAAATAAGTGTCTTGGGCTGCAGATGGCCAGGATGGAAATGGATTGCATCTTGAAAAAATTGGGCCAATTATGGTTTATCTTTTTTTATCTCTGCTAAAATTCACTTGATATCTTCCTGTTAGTGTTCTTTAAGCATTTCGTGGACGACAAAGGTACTTAGTTTTAATTTGCGACGGTTTTGACCCGAAAACCTCAAAATCACCATGACATAGCTCCTTTAAGCAGCCACGACGGCAGAGGCAGCAAGAACGGTACAAAACAATAGGTTTAATTAGCAAAAACAATCTCTCTGCACGTACGTTTTACATTTTCGTACATTTCTTTGCCGTTCACTGCAAAACAACAACGTCAAGTGATCAAATTATGGGTTTTGTGGAGAACACAAACACACGACGGTTAATTTTACACCTTTGAATTTGAAAGCCGTCCCTTCAATTTAAGCTTCCGAACAATCCAGTCACGTTAGTAAAACTAAACAAATTGGAACAACTGCAAAGTAGTTTAAAATAGAACGAATCCTTTGTGTTGATTTTGATTAATTTATGCATAAAAATCCCATACTACCTTACGGTCTTGGCTTGCAGGCCAGATTTCATATAAAGGGGCTATGTCGCAAGGTGAGTCTGCGCAATGAGTTCCTGTCATGTGACGTAACCTGACGACACACATGTCAAATTTCTATTGTTCCCTCCCGGATCGCGGCAAGTTTTATCGCGCTTGCACTCGTGTCGAACCACGTGAGGTAAACAAACACACGATCGATTTCGCATTTAAATTCCTCCCCAACTTCCACCACTACTGGAAGACATCGAATTTTTCGAATGTAAGACTACCAAATCGCAGAAATAATTTAACAAAAATCTAGCCAAGTAAATACTCTAACTAATTTATAAACTTGAGATCTGTCCTTCCATGCAATACGACAGGATGGAACGGATTGCAGCGAATTCGACAGTAATGGCCACCAACTTAAAAAAAAGCCACCGGACGTTTTTCAAGTTGTTACTACCCAGTACTCACCCGCCATCCTCGCGACATAGCCCCTTTAAGGTCGCATGGGACAGGTTCCGCTCATCAGTATGCATATTATGAAAAGAGTATGCACGAAGTGCGACGGCTGATACCGAAAATGCGCGAAATATTCACGAACAGGCTCCGTAATGTTTCTGCAAACTTCATAGGCCATGAAAAAAATTCTGACCAGGAGGTCTTTTAATCTTGTACACTACTTGTCACCGCATGCCAGGAAACTTAACATGGAACAGGATTTATGTCACGCAGTTTCCGGTTTCATTTTCTCGAGAAAATTGTCATGTGTCGCGAGAAAATGTGTTCGTCACTGAGATTCAATCGTAGTTCTCTTGGTATATCTTCAATACAGTCGTTTGCGAAACCTGAAAGCGATGTGATAGATTATAAAAATTTCCTGAAAAGTCTAGAATCGGTATTCCAGTTTTCCGGCGTTTTATATCAGAACTCTGGGGTGAAGAATTCAGACTGAATTACACTAAACAAGATTAAGAAAATCTTCCTCGATGTTCTTTCGAAAAGCCACGCGTAATCGACTCTGGTAAGTTGTATCGGTATGTAATTAAGTGGAGCAACATCGCTATTGGTAAGTTTATTTTGGTTGTTAGTTCAATAGTATATTTTTTCGCATGAGAAAATTGTTAAGAGGAATACACGAAACCACTCAGCGCTTCCACGTGTTCGCGATTCGATCATAATATATTCCTGCAATTCAGCTGCATTGTTATCTATCGCCGGTATATCTTCGTTTCATTTTTTCTACTATTCTCCTGCTATATCGCAAGTATAAATGATTGCCAACCGTTAACGCGAAAGTGCAAGGCTTACCTCCCTATTTTCGTGTTTTGATCACGAGCGACTCATGAAAGCATTAATTCTGGCGGGAAATACAAGGTTATGATCGCCATCCGGAGTATCGGTCGCTCGTCGTTGATATGGAAGTCAGGCAAAAACTGAGCAGCATCGGTAAGTTGCAACATTTATAGTGAATTGTAACTATGCAGTTATTAGGAAACTATTACATTTGCGAGATATCAATCTCAGCTCGCGCTAACTGCTGTAACTTATTCTGCTTTACTTGGGTAGTCAGTTCTTTGCCGCGCTGTTGTTATCTGTCGAGCAGAATATTTACCTCACCCGCGCTACCTTATTCTGCTTTACTTGGGTAGTCAGTTCTTTGCCGAGCTGTTGTTATCTGTCGAGCAGAATATTAACCTCACCCGCGCTACCTTATTCTGCTTTGTGTAGTCAGTTCTTTATTTTGCTGTTGTTATCTGTCGAGCAGAATATTAACCTCACCCGCGCTACCTCATTCTGCTTTACTTGGGTGGTCAGTTCTTTACTGAGCTGTTGTTATCTGTCGAGCAGAATATTAACCTTACCACTCGCTAACTTTTTCTGCTTTGCTTGGGTAGTCAGTTCTTTGCTGAGCTGTTGTTATCTGTCGAGCAGAATATTAACCTCAGCACGCGCTAACTATATTCTGCTTTGCTTGGGTAGTCAGTTCTTTGCTGAGCTGTTGTTATCTGTCGAGCAGAATATTAACCTCAGCACGCGCTAACTATATTCTGCTTTACTTGGGTAGTCAGTTCTTTGCTGAGCTGTTGTTATCTGTCGAGCAGATTATCAAATAATGTTACGCTCATCTGTGGCTAGTTTATGATTCTTACTGTTGTCAGTACTTTTTGAGATGTTATTATTTGTGACAAAAATATAAACATCGTGCTAATTATACTTTTTTTCCTTTTCTTTTTTAGAAGTCAACTCAACCGGCGGACCGCAAGCTAATTCTATTTTTTTACCCGGTTTTATATACCATACTGATTTATTTTTATTTTGGCATGACTCCTTCCAGGAGTCTATTACCTGCTCCTTCCTAATACTTCAAGAAAAAATAACAGTAATACAGTTTTATTACACCGACATCTACGCGAGTTACAGCGTCCGGAAAGTATTTTCTTTACTTCAATAGACGCCAAAAAGGAAATTATTTAATTTGTTTCTCCCTGCTGTGCGAAAATGCATTACCGCAAAGATTATTAGCAACACCTCGATCATATTCAACTTGTGAACTGCGGTCTTTTGTAACAGTTAATAATAAGCCATGGGTAGATTCAATCTACCCTTAGCCTAATTTGCATATTTTTTTCGCGGCCTAAGGGCCTGGTCGCACTACAGAAAAACATTCCACAAAAAGCGTGTCCCACCGGAGCGGTTTCTTTTGTTTTCCTCGATTTTTGCACTGACGAATTTTTGGTTTTGACTGTAGTGCGACCAGGCCCTAAGTTCGTTAATTGCACGTGCAAAGCGCTGTCTGGTAAAATACACTATTTTACCACGCATTGTTCTTTCCGATGAAGTGTTGACAATAGCCCGTGGATTAAAATTTGCAAAATTACCATAAATACAGTCAAACCTCTATTAAAGTTCCCCTATGATCAAATTTTTTATTTTAATTTTTTTACATTTTCGTGTACTATTAGACTTTCTTACTCATCTTGCCAAATTTCAATCCATTACGAACATCAGAAGTCATTTTATTTTAACATTTATTTCCGAGAATTTACGGCCGCCATTAATCAACCTTGTTCCAAGGCTTGGTTGCAAATGGGAGTGAAAATCAAAAATTTGATCACAGGGGCACTTTAAGCAGTCACCCTCGGGGAAAGCCAACTGACCGCTTAGTAGAGGTGACCGCTTAAAAGAGGTCAAGTTTACAATAAATATCGGGAGCGATTTCATTCCGGAGTTTAGTTGAGTGACCGTTTAATATAGAGGGCCGCTTAATAGAGGTTTGACTGTATATTTTTGCATTCGTGTTTGCTCAGGAAGCCTTCGGAAGCGTAGTTTGGTCTCTTTGCAATTCCGAAGATTTTATTAAAGTTTTTTCTGACACACACATCCATTGGGTGCCCTTTTTTCGGGCATTTGTTTGGGTCACAGCAAACTTCGAATATACAGCTGTATTTAGAAACCCGAAACGTTAGTTATGTGCAGGTTTTAATGAACAAAAGATTTATTTTTTTACCGGTCTCGTAAGCTGAAAATAATCGAAAGTGTCAGCATAGAAATTGAAATTAGGGCCTGTTTACAAGGCGGGTAGGGTTAAAGTTACCCTAGGAAGAGGGTCCCCTTGTAATCACACGTTCCTTCTTTTTTTTTAACGCTTTGTGTTTACAAGGCCGCTAGGGTGACCCTAAAAAGAATGGGCGGTGCAACGCGCCCACAGCGCTTGGGCGATGTGTGATGCGGAGAGAGGCTGGGCCGAGCGTCCTCGAGAGAGCCGGAGTTAAAAAAATGGCGGCAAATGGAGATCGATGACTGATGAAGAAAAGGAATCGCTGCAAGAAAACGGTACATGATATCCACTTAATGTTTTCGACATGAAGATTTCAATGTATTTTCAAAGCTGTAGACGAGAAAGAACGGGTTTTATACTGTAACATTTATCGCGAATTATTTGAAATAAAACGAGCTTGTTAGAAATGCGTTACGCAAAATGTTTGCACGCAAAAACTAAAACATTAATTCCCTGCGAACTATGACAGTAAACGGCTAAATGTTAAGAGTATAGAGAGAGAACCTTTTGCTCTTTCATCCGTGTAAATTTCGTTTTGAACTTTTTTGAACTTTTTTAGTTACATGCTATAGAATTAAGGTGGTTGTTCTGTGATGCGATTAATATTGAGACTGACTAGCTGTGGAAGCATATTTTTGTTTAAAAAACTTCATGTGTCCTATTCAGGCACTACTAAAGCATTGAATGATAGGTTTGAACAAATGAGGGCCCCAAAACACTAAAAACGTTTCATTGATAAAGTGTAAATTGTTGAAACATGCAGTGTTTATAGTTATTGATAGCAGTGTAAAGAAAACGGTGCCAGATTTCCACTTATGTTTTTCGAAATGAACATTTCAATGTATTTTTTAAGCTGTAGGCGATAATGAACGGGTTATATACTGTAAAATTTATAACTATGGCAGCAGACGGCTGCATTCGCCGATCATAGAGGATCTATCACTCTTTCATTTGGGTAAATGTCATCTTGAACTTTTTTGAACTTTTTGAGTTACAAGCTATAGACTAAAGGTAGTTGTTTTGAGGGGTTATTGGGCCACTGCTTTTAATCATACTTCATCAATAAATAATTTTGCCTGTTTCTGCCTTCGTTTTGTCAAACCTGTCTTGCTGATTGCTTCAATGGTTAAAAAATAAGGGAATTGAATTTTTCTATTCAAAAAAATTTCTTCTATTAACCAGGTGAAGCAAGATATTATATAGTTAATTTTAATCAACTACATTAAAATGATAGAGCTGATGCTTTTGTTAATAAGCTGCTAGACCCATTTTGATTACCTTTATTAAGGAATGAAGACAGAGGTTTCTGACATTTGTTTTAGTTATGTGGAACATATCTTCAACAAAAATAACTGTTGATATATTAAATATAGATTGATAAATAAATGTCAGTTTCATATATACAAGCTATATGTTTCCTTTTGTGATACTGTATTCCCATTGTCCTGGAGCAAACATTACCCTTTAGTTTCCATTTGACAGGTCATTCATTAAGTATGGTACATCTTAATTAATTATCAGTGTTGTATAAAGCAATATGTGACATTTCCTTGTGATATTCCCATAGTCCCAAAGCAAACTGATCTTTCCTTTAGTTTCCCGATTATTTTGGTTGGTCATTTAAATACAAGGAAGAGATCGAGACTAAAATAATATCAACTTAAAATCATTATTTCAAAAGTATTAAGTAAATGGTACTCTCTTTACAACTTAATTCAATACCTTTCAATATGTAAACATTTCACTGTAAATAAACTTATTAAGCATAATAAAAAAATGGAGTAAATAATAATAATAATAATAATAATAAAAAACTTAAGCGATTCTTATGGGACCCAGGGGAGGGAGGAGGGGAGGGTTTAAGGGGGAATAATCAGATAGATATAAAGTGACTGGGAGATGCAAAATAACTTTTTGTGTTTGAAATTCTTATATCAGTTCTATTTTTTTAGGGGAGAGGGGTTATATTGATTAAAATTAGTTTTGATATATGCCATTTGCAACATTGGACATTATACTAAAAAGGCATGAGATTTTAGGGGTTTTGTTTTGATCCTTTTTTATTATTATATAAGTTTATACAGTGTATGGCTTTGCTTGCAACTTGATCTGTCTCACTTTTAAACTCTGAAGTACAGTCCTGAACAGCCACCACCCTTCCTTCAGGATGTAGCATTCAGGGCCGTAGCCAGAAAAAAGACTGAGACTGAGGCAATATCCATAGTTAAATTCCCCGACTGAGAAAGACTGAGACTGAGGCAATATTCATGGTTAAATTCCCCGTCTAGCTATTTAGGGTTTTTATGATGACTACGTTTAAACAAAACACTGGGATCATGACTGAGGCAAGTGCCTTGGTTTGCCTCATACTGGCTACGGCCCTGGCATTGTTAAACAGTTAAAAGGGTTGACAGGGTAAGAACATCTCATCTTATCACAAAATATCCACATCAGATATAAAGTACCATAAAGAGATGTCCCTGTCCCTATAGATGTTGCTATAACAAAGTGCATGTATGTTAGTCTGACACAATACAATATGGCCCCTTTCCTTTCTGTTGTTCTTCTTATGTTCTGTACATGTGTTTATGTTTTTAAACATAAACACATGTACAGAACATAATATCCACAAACATATCCTATGCAGATACTGATAATGGTTTATCCATTGCTGAATTTTATCATTTGTAAGTGTTGTCTGTCATAAAAATTATGTTGGGAATCTATTTTAATAGAAAAATGTCCTACCGCTCAGTATCACAGCACACTGATATTTATTATTTCACAGGTCTTTAAAAAATGGCTAAATAACTGTGTGACTGGTAGCAGAAAATCCGCTTTTAAAATTGCCTCAGATTTTATAATGCAGTACAGTACATTATTCCATCAGGATCAGAGACCCAACCACTTTAATTTACACTGCTATCAATAGTCTCAATAACTATAATCACTGCATGTTTCAACAATTTACACTTTATCAATGAAACGTTTTTAGTGTTTTGGGGCCTTCATTTGATCAAACCTATCATTCAATGCTTTAGTACTGTAGTGCCTGAATAGGACACATGAAGTTTTTTAAACAAAAATATGCTTCCACAGCTAGTCAGTCTCAATATTAATCGCATCACAGAACAACCACCTTAATTCTATAGCATGTAACTAAAAAAGTTCAAAACGAAATTTACACGGATGAAAGAGCAAAAGGTCCTTTCTCTATACGCTTAACATTTAGCCGTTCACTGTCATAGTTCGCAGGGAATTAATGTTTTAGTTTTTGCGTGCAAACATTTTGCGTAACGCATTTCTAACAAGCTCGTTTTAGGGAGCATTCATTTTTTAGGAGGGGGAGGGGGCCGGAGGAATCACTGGGGGGTCATGCCAAAAAAACATTGCAAAAAAGTGGGGTCATTGAGATATTTTGCCATGATGAGATAGGGGTCATGCAAAAAAACACACAGGCAAACTATTTTATCACATTAACACAAAAGTATATTTAGCTAGTTTTAGATAATTATAAGCTCTAGAAAACACTACTGAATGATCTTTTATTGTCAAATTAGAACTGAGCCATGATAAGCTTAAATAGTTAGAACATCCTTTTCGAACAAATGAACTTCAACTTTAAAAAAATTAACAAATAAATAGAACTGCACTTTGAAATACCTCACATCAAATTAGAACTGTGCCATGATTAGCTTAAAAAGGCAGAACATCTTTTTTGAACAAATGAACTTTATCACAAATAAATAAAACTGCATTTTAAAATACCTCAAATCAAATTAATAGAACTGTGCCATGATCAGTTTAAATAGGCAGAACATTTTTTGAAACAAATGAACTTTATCACAAATAAATAAAACTGCATTTGAAATACACTCACTTTAAATTGAACAGTGTTGTATAAGTGCATTTCAAAGGAGGATGTTAGTAGAGTTCCAAGTTTTGTTTTCCTGCTGGTGTAAAATTATACAATTTTTGTTTGCTGGTTGTTGTTTTTTGCCTTTCTGTATACCTATCTTCTAAAAGTTTCTTTTATAGTTTTACTCTGTGCCATCACTATCAGAAGAAATGACATTTCCTGGTAACTGGTCTAAGATATGTTGCTTCGCAGAATTTGAGAACTGTTTATCTTCTCTTAAAGCTTCCTTTAGTGCTTGAGCTTCTCTTTTTGACAAGCTCTGTACCTCCTCAATAGAAACATCATCTGCTTCTACTAGTTGACCTGTAGGTTCAGAACTTTCCTTGTATAGAGGTATAATTTTTGCCAGAACTTTTGACTTTGTGATATCAAATCTTGCTTTCTTACGCTTTTCTGCTTTTTTCATATTGTGCTTTCTTTTCGAAGATGTAGATTTATTTGCCTTAACATGTAAGCCTTTGAATGATTCTTTCAATACATAGAGCTTATTCTCCAGTTTAGTAATAAGTGTTTCTATTTCCTCAATTACTTCCCTGAGTTCTTTGATAGTAGAAATATTGAAATTATGATATATTTCTTTCCCAGTTTTCAGTCGTCTCCCACTCTTTTTTTTTTTTATTTTTTTTTATTTTTTTTTTATTTTTATTTATTTTTATTTATTTTTTTTTACAAGACAATAAGACTTTTACTTACAACAGTGCATTGTTAACAGTATAAATGTTTAGCTTATTGGCACTTAATAAGTAGGAGCAAAGCAATAAAAAAGGCATACAATATATATATATATATATATAAATATATATATATATATATATATATAATAAATTTATATCTCTCATTGTGGCAGGGAGAAGGGTGTGTAGCGAAAACAGAAGAAAAGGTTAAGTACACTATACACTTTTAAGTTTGTGTGCTTTTATCTTAGGTGTTGTGCTAAAGGAGCCCATTTCTTATTGTTATTGCTGGTAGCGTTCAATTCTATCTTGTATTGAGTGCTCAAGACGAACAAGAATCCTCTGATGCTCAGGAAAGTTTCTTTAATCTTACAACACCATATAAAATATTTGGCCAAGAGGAAACATAAGTTGAGCTGTACTGAATAGTGTCGAGAGTTATCTGGCCTCAGACCCAAGAGAATAGCCATGTTCTTTTGATAATCATTGGGGATAAGTGTTTTTGTTTTCAACCATAGAAGTAAATCATCCCAAAAAGAAGCAGTTTTATTGCAATGCCAGAAAAGGTGTGTGAGTTCTTCAGAACCTTTGCCACAAAAAGTGCAGTTAGGATTGTCTTTAATGCCGATTTTTGATAAAAAGCTGTTCGTTGGTAAGATTCTATGCAAAAATCTGAAGTGAAAATTAATAATTTTAGTGCTCTTGGTGCAGCTAAAAGCCAACGTATATGCTTTTATCCAATCTGGTTTACAACAGTTATCGATTTCACAATTAGCATTCCACTTTGTTTGACTTTTTTCAGGATTAAAAGATTTCAAAGATACGAGCTTTCTATAAACAAGTTTGTTTGCTTTTATGCATTTGATGAAAGCAGAAAAGAAATCTTCATAATCTGTTTCATTAGATACAGCTTTTGAAGAAATTGAAATACTTCGAATTGATGATATGAGGCCATGGAAAGTTAAGGGTTGCATTTGTATGTTGTAGGTGGTCCTAAATTCAGCGAAAGAGAAGAACTTGTCCTGATCTTTCATTAGGTGTTTTATTTTCAAAATGCCTTTCGAAATTAGCTGTTTGAAAACGATGGGTTTGTTGTCTACTCTGATTAATGAATTATGCCATAGGGGTTGTTCTAGAAACTGCTGCTTACTGTTTATTTGGGGATTAAAATTAACTTCAGCCCATATACATAAAAGTTCTTTAAATAAAGGGTTAGTAACGTGGAATGTTTCCAAAGTATCCTTCCTATTGAGGTTACCACTAAAAATCAACTTTCCATCATATTTTTCTAGCTCTCTTTCAAGAAAAAGTTTCCATTTTCCACTGTTCTCATCATCAAGATATTTCTTTATCCATGTAGTTTTAAGCGATTTGTTATACGAAAAAATGTCGATCATTTTCAATCCTCCTTTCCCGTAATCGTTAATCATTATATTGCGTTTAATTTTATCTCCTTTATTATTCCATAGAAAGGTATAAAATAAATCATTTATCTCCTTGAGTGTTTTATCATCTGTTGTCAAAGGTGCTAGTATGTAGGTTAGTTGTGACGCAGCAAGACTTTTGAGGACAAGAATTTTTCCAACAAAGGTCAATCGTCGGTATTTCCAGCAATTTAAAACACACCTTATCTTCTCCAATTTTTCTCTATAGTTTACTTTCATGGTGATATAAGGGTCAGTTGAGAGCCAAACACCAAGGGATTTTACTTTGGTTTCAGGCCATTTCAGGTCTTTTTCTGGGAAGAGCTTTTCCTTTTTACCTGTGTTTGATCCAATCCATAAGGCTTCAGTTTTTTTATAGTTGAGTCTGAGGCCAGAGACACTACCAAAGCGCTCAAGTAGGTTAAAAGCCGCACTCAAGGAGTCTTTTGTACCATCGAGGATAAAAGTAGTGTCGTCTGCATATTGACTTAATTTGATCTCTTCGTTGTTTACAAAAATACCTTTTATTATTTTACTTTTTCTGACTGCATTAGCTAACACCTCTGCCGATAATATGAAAAGATAAGGTGAAAGAGGGCAGCCTTGCCTAACACCCCTTTGTGGCTTAAAAAAACTAGTGGACCAGCCATTGTTTAAAACGCAGCTTTCGATATCTCTATAAAATAGCTTGATCCATTCAGTGAAGGAAGGGCCAAAACGAAAGTACTCAAAAGTTCTGTTAATAAAAGTCCACTCCAACGAATCAAACGCTTTTTCAAAGTCAACAAACAGAAGAAGGCCTGAGATGTTTTTTTCAGCCGCGTATTTGATGACACTGTCGATTAAGAGTATGTTTTCGCCTATAAAGCGTCCTTTGATGAAACCGGTTTGATCGTTGTTGATCAGTTTTGGAATCACTTTCTTCAAACGGTTTGCTATAGCTTTCGTTGCTATCTTATAATCGCAGTTTAAAAGTGTTAATGGTCTCCAGTTTTTTATCAGATGTGGGTCAGAATCTTTCTTAGGGATTAGTTTAATGATTCCACGCTTTTGAGTGATCGAAAGGTTACCTGCTTCGTATGCATAATTGAGTGCCTTTAACAGCGGACTGGCTAACCCGTTCCAAAACATTTTATAGAAATCAGCGGGAAGTCCGTCGCTACCAGGAGATTTTTCTGGTTCCATGTCTTTTAAAGCCTCAAAACATTCTTGTTTACTTAAGAGCCCTTCACAGAAACTGGCTTCAAATGGATCTAACTTCTTTGTGTTTACGTTCTCAAAGAATTCACATTCTCCGTTAATAGGCTTTCGTGTCTTGTATAAATCCCGATAAAACGTTTCACAAGTAATAAGAATGTCTTTGTCCGAAGTAATAAAGGTATCATCGCTTGTTTTAAGCTGAGTTATCGTGTTGAGTTTAAAGTGCCTTTTTTCTAAATTGAGAAAATAAGATGTATTCTTTTCACCTTCGTTATACCATTTAGTCTTTGATCTTAAGATAGCCCCTTTGGTGCGCACTCTAACAATTTCTTCTAATTCCCTTTTTGAGAATTCAAGGTTTTCAATTATATCTTTCTTTTGTATTTCTTCTAAAATTGGATTTTCCAGCTCCTTTTCTAGTATGTATGTAGTATTGTCAAACAATGCATGGTCACATGTTCTTAACTCCTTCGTCAGAGTTTCGACCTCAGTTTTTACACTTTTCAGTTGTGTTATGTGGTTCGGCAAAATGTTAACATCACCAGGCCTTGCTGTGTATGAGTCATTAAGATATTTGCCAAAAGCTGCAGGGGTCGGTACAAAACGTGGACCCCCCATTCTGGACCCCCCATTTGGACCCCATCTGGACCCCCATCTGGACCCCATCTGGACCCCTTCTGGACCCCATCTGGACCCCCATCTGGACCCCCATCTGGACCCCCCATCTGGACCCCTTCTGGACCCCCATCTGGACCCCTTACCTGGCTGTTAAAATGGAGGTGAGTGTTCAGGTTTCTTTATTATTTGATGTAGAATCTGGTATTTTCGGAGACCATCGTTATTTGTTTTTGTAGTTAACAACTGGGCAAATGCTCCTGTTATCACACATAGTCGACAGCAAGATGTTCTAACCGCCCAGTGTTTCAACGGAATGGAACACTGAGTGGAAATAGTGTAGCATTACATGTATTATAAACGGAAAGTGGAATGTGACAAATGTGTAATTTTTATAGCGCTCTTCAGTTCCTTTTCAAGTTTCCCAGTTGTTTTTATCTTATCCTCGGAGCCAAGTATGAATTTTAATATATCGAAATTGGTCTATTCAAAATTGTCATTTGACCATTTCCTGGAAGAAAAAGAGGGGGTCCAGATGGGGGTCCAGAAGGGGTCCAGATGGGGGTCCAGATGGGGGTCCAGATGGGGTCCAGAAGGGGTCCAGATGGGGTCCAAATGGGGGGTCCAGAATGGGGGGTCCACGTTTTGTACCGACCCAAGCTGCAGGGTTGTCACTCTTCTTGTAGTTTTGTTTCTGTTTGATGGCTTCAACTTTTTCAGTAGTTTCATATTGACGCTTTCTTTCTTCCATAAATCGCTTCCGAAAATCACCATCAGAGTCACAGTAGGGTCGAACTTCTTTGAAGAAACGTGGCAAAAGTTCCATATAAAACACAGAACGTTTTCCTTTTGGAAAAGGAATATATCCTAATGAATTTTTCTTCCATGGTTCACCTAAGGCTTTGTCTGTCCATTTTAAAAAGTTCTGGTTTGTGCTTTTCTTGTTACCATCTCTATTGTTCGAACTCGGCAATGCATGAAGATCCTGTCTTGTTTTACGGACTGCGAGGGCAATTTTTTTTCGATGACCAAGTAATGGAATCTGACTGGAAAACTCAGCTGCAAGCACTTCCTCTGTAATGGTTTCGATTATCACTCCTAATTCATCATAACCCTTGGAAAGAAAAACAGGAACGTAGGTTGCAATGCCATTCTCCTCAAACCAATCGTGTACACTTCTATTTATGTTGTGTACTGGCTTTCCTTTGTACTGCTGAAGTGCTAGGAGAAGATAGTTCAAATGGCTAAATGTTATGAAGACTATGATTGGGAAGGCCTGTACCATTCTGGACAGCTAAAGTCACTTAAAGTAGCTGAGCTTGACAAGTACATTAAACATCATAGCCTTGTGGAGAAAAAGATGTATAAAGCTGAGAAATGCCTTTTTGTTGAGGCTCATATAGGTAAGCTTATATGCGAGAAGATAATTCACAATGCTGGTAATTGTGTTGTCCCGCCAGAAAATGAAGATGACTCAGAACAATTAGAAAATGACAGTAATTGTGATGACAGCGAAACAGTCTTGAGTGAAGACGAAGTTCTTTATGCATTTGGGGATGATGAATCTGTAGACTCTGGAGATGAATGCGTTGATTCTGAAGGTGAATCTGAGTCAGACGAATTACATGTTTCTCCAACATTCAATCGTTTTGGCAGAAGAGTCGGCCATTGGAAGACACGCTTTGCAAGTTGAAAGTACAGAGAAAAAGGTATTTATCAAGTTTACAGACCAAACGCAGAATAAGCTGTATTTTCATTTATTTTTTATTTCCTTATGTACGGGTGGGGTCAGCACAAATTACACAACATCAGCAATGGGGGCCACTGAAATTTAATGATCAGCTGAAGGGGGGCTGAGTAATTTTTCACATACTTCTTCTGTGATTCCTCCGGCCCCCTCCCCCTCCTAAAAAATGAATGCTCCCTTATTTCAAATAATTCGCGATAAATGTTACAGTATAAAACCCGTTCTTTCTCGTCTACAGCTTTGAAAATACATTGAAATCTTCATGTCGAAAACATTAAGTGGATATCATGTACCGTTTTCTTGCAGCGATTCCTTTTCTTCATCAGTCATCGATCTCCATTTGCCGCCATTTTTTTAACTCCGGCTCTCTCGAGGACGCTCGGCCCAGTCTCTCTCCGCATCACACATCGCCCAAGCGCTGTGGGCGCGTTGCACCGCCCATTCTTTTTAGCGCCCTGGGTTACTCTAGTAGGCGGGACAAATTGTTTCCTTGTTAACGCTTCAGGTAGGGACAACCCACCTAGGTAACCCGGGACAACGTTTTCTGGTTCCCAGACCTCGGCATCTCTTGACAAGAAACTTACATGCAACAATAGCGTGTCGAACACAACGAGCCAAAGAATTTCGAATGCATCTTTCAGCCTTAGCAGGTAGCGACGGATCTCACTTTCGCCGATCCATATCGAAATATGGTTTATTTCGCCTACAGAAAAAATATTGTTCAATTACAAGGTATTTTGGCGAGATTTTTGTTTTTATGTTTGCGCCAAAGAGCGTGATAACAGATGTTTTCTATTTTTGGCCACCAACATCCTCTAAGACGTGAAAAAGTCCGACTACAAATCGATTTGGGATGGAACTCTATCTTTGTTTAGGCTTGAGTTGTCTCGGGTAGGCGAGCTGTCCCCACCTGAAAAATTTCCTAGTAAACCCGGGACAACGTTTTCTGGGTTGCAAGGGTAAAACTAACCTTGGCACTAGGGTTACCCTACCTACTTGTAAACAGGCCCCATTTTTGTGCCTCTTATAGCGCCCAAAGGCTTATTGTGTTCGGTTTATTTTGAAAGACCACTGATACACAAAAAGAAAATCTGTCAGGTGGTTCATTCGTACAGTGTGTAAATGTTACGAATGAACCAAGATAATTATATGGAAAACAAGACAACACTATTGGCCAGCGGACAGCATAATTTTCGAAGCTCTATTCGTAAGGTTTTTAGCAATTTCATGAAAGGTGTTTTGCTGGCCCAAACAGAGAAAGGAAATAAACAAGACAAATTTACTCCCGAAATAACTAAACCGATTATGCTTACAATAATGTAAGTTTTAAATCGTGTATTAAGTACTCGCCCATGTGTGTGAGTAGTCTTTTCACTTTCTAGTTATATATAATTATTCTTTTAGGTAAGTGAACAACTAACCTGGGCGAGTGCATTATTGCAACGGTCACTCGCCCGACTGGCGAGTCCTCCATGCAAGAATTAGGTTTCCAACCCTGCACTATATATATTTTTTTAAACAACAAAACTTTTGCAAATGATGGCTTCTAGATTTAATTTTTCAAAGCTTTAAGGATTCTGATTACTCGACCTTCTTGGTGTAGACAACCATGAACAGGGACTGCGGGTTCGACTACAATGGCGGATGTACGTGTTTCGTAGCGCTGCGCACTTTTCCTCCTAAATGTTCAGCCATCATGAGAATTTTGCCCCCATTGCTCTAATTGTTTGGTCTCTGATAAAGGGGAAAGAAGATAAGAGTACAACTATTACTGGCACCCACAAACTTCAGACTCAAGTGCCTACGTGTTGAAATGCAAGAAGCGGTGGCCATTAACTCGCCAGAACTGATGAGGGATAGAGAAAGTTTCGACAGTAACTCTGAATTTGTAGTCAAATGGAGAGAACTCATTGGCGTATTGATTTCCGAGTGTTTTGAGTGCTTTTACGGAGAAACATAATGATTATGTCTAAAAAGTAAGACTACTCAACATTTACTACATTCAGTAGCCTACGCTTAAAACCTCTATCGCTAAGCAGGCTAGTGCCCCATTCACACCAACGGTTAAACATGTTTAAATGTTGTTTAGTTTAACTACGTTTTAACCTCTATCTTGAACGTTTTGAAATGTATATGACTCAAACTACCTGGAATGGTAATAAAGTCAATAAAGTTTCTTTTAGTAAAGATTTTACTCCAAATATTACGGGAGGTTAGGAGGTATTTTTCTAAACCTGTTTTAAACTAAACAACATTTAAACATGTTTAAGCGTTGGTGTGAATGGGGTATAAGTAAAGCAAATGTCGAGTTACATAAAACACAAAACTTGCCGGAACAAAAATCCCACAGCAATAAGCGGCGAACAGAATATCAAGCGTTGCTATTCCTTCATGAATTTGCATTGTCATTGCATTGCCTTGCATTGTCATTGCATTGCCTTGCATTGTCATTGCATTGCCTTGCATTGTCATTGCATTGCCTTGCATTGTCATTGCATTGCCTTGCATTGTCTTGAATACTTGGACGCTGTAATTCGTCCTCCAGCTTCACAAACACAGAGCGATTTTTCCGCCATCTTGAAATCAAGAGCGAGATCACGAGGTCGCGTGTCAACTAATCAAACCAGTGAAACTAAAATATGCGTGCATAAATTTGCATCGCTAATGTTACACGTAAAGTTAGAGCCGAATCTAATAATAATAAAAAATTCTTAAAAAACGCATTAACAAGAGTCTCTATGGTTTTTACAATATGTGAATATAATAAATTATTTAAAAAATAAACATGTTTCTACTGTCGTAGCGTTTTTAAAGTGCATATGACAGATATTTTTTTATTTTCTTGATGGAATCTACATGGCGTTCTGATAAGAAAATCGAAAAGAGTTTTTTCGGTATCGATTTTCTTTTCAGTGTTTTAGCCATCTAAAAACGTGAAATTTCACTTCCGGTGGGTTACAAAACCGCGCAAGAAGAAAGACTGGAAATAGTCCGCTGTGACGTCAATACAAGAATGCCGGTGTCGCGGTTTCTCGGTTCCTCCCATTTAATGGTGCGCCCTGAGGAAGAAACATTATTCTATTGAGGTGTGTTGTCTATGGTTGTAACAACACGCACCAAAAAAACGGAGGAACTGAGAAACCGCGACACTGGCATTCTTGTATTGACATCACAGCGGACTATTTCCAGTCTTTCTTTTTGCGCGGTTTTGTAACCCACCGGAAGTGAGATTTCACGTTTTTAGATGGCTTAATCACGGACAAGAAAAATCGATATCGAAAACCTTTTTTTGTCTTTCTTATCAGAACGCCATGTAGATTCCATCAAGCAAATAAAAAAATATCTGTCATGTACACTGTCATGTTTTGAGGTAATAAGTTCCATAAGTTTGGAGATGCATAAGAGAATGCTCTCTGTCCATATCTTGAAGTTTTTACTTTACCAGGTACATCTAAGAGAACTTTGTTGAGTAATTAAGCAACAGTGGGTCGATCAAAAAATCATCCAAATGTATTGTTTGGATCGGGCGACAGAGCACGCTTCCTAATCTCTTCTGACTTGCAGGCGAATCTTAAGCCGTGTTCACATTAGGCCTCGATTATAATCGAATTAAATTTAAAATGGGTTCACATCAGCTAATTACATTCCCTGATTATAATTGGATTATAATTATTTCAAACAACTTCAAGGGGGTGGATACGTGGTGGCATGAGGAGACGAAACTTCTAATTGCCTTATAGAGTGAAGAGGCGGTGCAGAACGAGTTAATACTATGCACAACGAAGAACTCATATGGTACAAAATAAGCCAAGAAATGCCCGATGGAGGGTGCTCAAGAAGTGCACAAGAGTGCCGTGTTAAAGTTAATAACTTAAAGCAAAACATTTGCGATGCGGATCTGTCTTCTTCTAGTCTCGGCAGCTTTCCTTGCCTTTCTTCTCGCCTAAAAATCAAGCATCATGGCAGCTACGCGATATGGCGCCATTTTGTTATCAACTTCAGATTGCGAGGTTACCCTGCCTAGTTCATTTGTATTTTTGCAGATGTGAACCGAAACATAATTGAATAAAGTTGAATGGAGTATAATATTCTGCATTATATACTTCAGTTGAATATAATCAAGGTTTAGTGTGAACACGGCCTTAATTTCTCTCTTTAATCGAGCTACAAAAAAAATCAAACCCAAATATTTAAAGGGCATAGCATAATTAACTTTCTCTGGAAATTTGAGCCCGATATACTAAATACTCTATTTTGTCAGGACTACACAATAAATAACACAGTAGTGTGAACCAAATAAGTTTATTTTGGGATCATGGCGGCCCGCCGAGAACCAACCCGAGGCATACATTGTCATACATTTTTAAATTTTAGCTTTTATTATCATTTAATAAATTGTTAGCTTTATATAAATTTTAAATATTAAATATATTTTAGGTTTTAGATTAATATTAGATATTTTATACTTTTTTATGTGTCCCCAAATTAGTATGGGTTTACCCAGGCTATAAGGTCTTTTGACACTTAAATAAAGTTTCTATCTATCTATCTATCTACAAACAAGCAGTACGTAAATACATACACAACATTATATGTTATGCGTCGTATCAAGAGATTATCTTGGTCGTATACAATCCTGGTATATAATCACTACTTTGTGCATTAAAGGTATACGTGACTGACAACTGAGCTCCAGCACTTATTGCTGCAAACCTCTGTTGACAGAGCTGGGTAACCGCTCACAATAGACGCTACTGCAGTTAACCGAGGCCTGAAAAAGCCTGTTAAAAAAAAACCCTGTGGGGAAAAACATGGCAGGAAATCTGAGTAGGAACCGTGACCCAAGCTCAAAGGAGTTAGCAGCCCTTCCTACGAGGCTTCACAGTTCAAACAAGACAAAGTTATTCATAATTTTGGTGAAAACTAAGGGCGAACGGTTGGTTCTGAGGCCCAGATGAAATCCGCGTGCTATACTCATTCATATATACCACTGCATCATTACCCATGATGCTCAGGCGTAAGGCCCAGGCCTTGCTGTATCTCGTTCCGACAAAATAGTTATATCAGCCTAATTTGCAGGCTCAATCGTCAGAAATAACATTTGCGCAATGCTGTTTCGAAACTCGAAATCTTACAAAGAATGTATGCTTCATCATCGCTTTTGCCACCCAGCAATTTCGCAATTTTTGATAGCTGATATTTCCTCAAACATTACATGTAAAGAGCTAAAAATTGCGCAGATTACTAAGATTAACAAGCTCAGCTAAGCTATCAACAATTGAAGCCAATTTGTATTTAGCACAATGTCTTTGTCTACGTAAATTAGCAGGGTAATAAAACAAAATGTAAAGAATGACGTCAGCAATGAATCGCCTATTACCAAGATGGATTGAGATCCTCTTGGCCTTGATCAAGTTAAACAACACGAACAATTATAATTTGCATGTTAATATACAGCTATTTCAGTTTTAGGTTGTCGGATGAGAGCTTCAAGCGTACGCAACGAGACCGCAAGTTACTATGGGTAGTTGTAAATTGGTCTTAGCTCAAGTTCGCGGTTTTTGCGTTTGTTAGTGCGATGAGTGAGATGGATGTTAGCACCATAAATGTTTGCCTTCGCTGTATGGACGAGGCATTTTAATTTGCTTTCGTCAATTCATCGTATTCATAAAAATCCCAAAGTACCTTGCGGTCTCGTTGCGTATGCTTGAAGCTATCATCGGAAAACCTAAATTGAAATAGCTGTATTTGCTTGCTGTACGCGATCCTGCCGATTCGCAGAGCAGAAGTTAATGGTCAAGAGGTACTCAAGAATGTAAAGACAAGCTTAGGGTACGTTCGATTAGAGATCTCCGATTTACGGGTACAAACAGCAATTTGGCACTTTAATAGTATCTAGTAATAATACCGACATGCTTTAATCTATAATTATTTTAGTGTGGTTACGGCCTGAGGCAAAAATGCAAAAATCACAGAAGCCCCTCAGAAAAAAAGAAATAAGAAGCCTCATATAAATCATTTCATACGCCGTTGAAAAGACTTTTTCATTCCGAAGGCCGCAATCCGTAACATGATTCTATAGGACCATAAAAACAACACGGCAAGATAAACATGAGATAAAAGACCTTCGATTGCACAACTGAGCCAAAGAAGACGCTTATGTTCCACATGATCTTATTCCTCCGATCGGTCTTGGCCCACTTTTTGATTACCAATTAAAAAATTGTTACTACTAGTGCCAAGGCCTATAAATCGGATATCTGTTTGAATGTATTCCGGAATAAGAGTATAAATATTAAATGATATGGTCACAAAAAATCACTTTTTTCGGGATTTGGAAGCCACTGGAAAACTAGACATCTCCTATTGTCGCATAATAGCGGAGCTCTGAGGGCCGAAGGCCCGAGCGGAGCCCCATACTCATAGAACTAAACCTATGCCCGTCATTTTTCATGGTCATGGCTAGCGGAATGTTTCGCGGGCGCGTGTGTGCCCGCCCGCCCGTGTTGGCAAAACATGCGCGTATGACGCCACACAACATTCGAGATGTTTGTTTTCATTACGGATTTCACAACCAAAGAAGCGGAGATTTCAAGAATTTCCAAGCAAGCGAGGGACTTAAAGGTAAAACAGATTACATTTTTCGATGGGAATTTATGTAGATATCAATCTGTGATTGACTTTTTCTTTGTGCTCTCGTTAATTTTGGAGAATTGTTTATAAAACGTGCTTAAATTCAGTTGCATTGATTTCTTGAATTTCATCGAAGACAGCTTGGCCTCGGTGTGCTATAAATGGTACGCGTTTTGCTTTTAAACATAAACTTATTGAGATTTGAATAAAATTTTTCGAAAGAAGATTGTGTTGTGCAATTTTATATGTTCTTTCATTCATTACATAGGTTGAAAAGTGACTTTATGTAAACAAAACAAGACTTGGATTTTATAGTAACTGTTCTAACTTCACTCGCGTCGCCTTATGCAAATATGTTTGTGTATTTTTGCAATTTTGATTTCCAAATCAGTTTCTCGGGCAAATTAGTCATACTAGTTATTCTAGACCCAGAAAAAGTTGTTTTTGTGTACTACGGTCTTATTTGTACTGTGCAGACGGTCGCGTAATTCTGTTTTTGAGAATAGCCGGGTCGTCAATCTTAATTCTTGTGCTTCCGACCTTTCACCTTTTAACCAGTTAAGCTTATCATCGGCTTTCTGTTCAGGGAGCGACGCTGTTAGGCTCAGCCTATCTATATATATTAAGCATGTTCAGTGCCAGATTTATGCTGCAAGTGTGCATATTCCGTAATTAATACAGTCAATCAAACGAGCCCTTAATTTTCCATTCCAATTAACTAGAATGTAGATTTAATTCAGAACTTGTGCCTTGTGGCTGTTTCGCAAAGGAAACATGCAGCTTTTTATACAATAACCAGGAGTACTAGTGTCCCCGTGAAATTGACCCTAGAAGTTGTACGGAACATTTTTCGGTAAAAAGGTAGACTTCAGTTAATTTTGAAACAGCATGATCTTCCTTAATCGTAAGCTAGTTGTATAAGTGTTATGTAGCTGCTCTTAGAGAAAAGCCTTCGAATAAGAAATGGGCTGTAGGTTCTAAGAGGTTCTAAGTGCGTGAACTGTGTAATATCATTAGAATTTCCTCTGTTTGTTTAGCTGACGAAAGTCAAACTGTGTTGTTGAGATACTATTGGCTACAACTCGTTTATGACAATTGTTCCTTGATGATGTTTTGGTCCACTTGATATAAAAGATCCCGGAAGGTAGCAGTGTACAATACCTCTCGCTCAGCCATGGAGCTAAATTCCCCAAAAGCCCTTTTTACAAAATGAAATATCAGAACACCCAACAACCTTGCAGGTTTATTTAACCTGATAACAAATCGCAAGATATTGAAATGGCCACTTTAAGTTACAACTCGAAAAGAGAAAATGTAGTAGATTTATGATACGCCGTGGCGCCCGCACTACTAACCCATTGTTATTACGAGTTTATTGTTTGAAAAGCCTCACCAGAACAGCTAAAGACGAAGTGTCGGGAAAAAAGGTGTGACACCTAATGCTGGCCCACAAAAGGAAAAGCGTTGTTACAGTAACATTTCCCAATTTGGTAACACAAACAACATTTTCGCTCACTTTCTAAAAACCCAAAATATGTTTCTGAAAACTTAAAGAAATGCCATAAAATGCGCGTTATAAGCCCTTGCAAGAGAAAATAACTCTATTTTCTTTTTCCCAAAGCTTATACAACTTCGTAAGGCGTATTGGATGGCCTTCAGCCTGAAGTGCAGGCGTTTTTTGTGAGTGCCAAGTTTTCTTCAAGCCTGACTTCCACTCTTAACCCTAACCCTTACTCGTCTCAGTCCGCGGTTAAACTCAGCGACCGTCGTCCCTCCACACCGCCTCCCCCCCGCCACCCCCACCCTGCTTTGGTGGGCTTATGAAAAGGACGAGGTGTGAAGCTTACAAGCGGTATAAAAACATGAATTTTAGAAAAAGAAACCTGACAATAAAGAAGTGTTCTAGCTAAATTTATTTGCAGTATTATCAAAATACTTGAAGAGAAATGTTGTGCATGTACTAGTAACTGTACTTTATTTAACTCATTAACGACTACACTGCCCAAAACCGCCCATCAGCCACGGTCAGGGGCAGTACGCAGCTCTTACAAGGTCTTCTCTGATTTGCTGAGAAAACAATAGAACAAACAACACAACATTGGACCCTAGCCCTGAAAACAATAGAGCTGAATGAGACCCAGGTCAAATGAAATTAGAGGTTGTTATGCGTGTATCTGCACAGTCATGTATCATTTGTGACGTCATCACTTTTTATAACAAAAGATGTCTTTGATGACCAACACGCAGGAGGAAGAAATCTTCCAAAGTGTGCCAAAATGATCACGTAAATTGAGATACACGCAAGAAACCTAGTAAATTTGACTGGCAAAATCGAAGGAAAATTTTGGTCTTCGTATAAACTAATTCACCAAAAGGAAAAAAAATGGAAAAAAGAAATCAAACATTAGCGGCTTCAAATTGCCGTTTTTTGCTGAAACCTTAGGAGTTAAGTCATGTTTGCTAAAATAAATTGCACTTTTTAGCATAAATGTAAATATATAATGTATCGATAAAAAGCTCAAACGAGTCAAAATAACCACATTATGGATTTAAGGATTTTTGTTTAATACGGTGAAACGTTGAACGCAGTTGTAGCCTGTATACAGACGTCACCTATTTCCTTTGTTTCACGCGGATTTTATTTGAAGTTGTACCAAGTTTTATGAGGACGTTCATAGCAAGGTAACAAGGAAAGGTGGATAAACAGCCAAGTCAGGCAAACAAAAGTTGCAAAAACTCTCAAAATTATTGAATGTTCTGATTAAACATTTCCATCCAAAAACTCTCTGGTTTATAAATTTAGTAAGGTTTTTATTTGGAATGGTGTGTTTTAAGAAGAGGGACATATATTTGAGAAAACATGGTACTTGAATATATTAACAATCAAATCAGCACTCTTAGCAACCACAACTTTCATGTACTATGTATATTTAACATACAAAAACTATTATGGTTTAACAATAAAAATGTACAATTCAAGAATAGTGCTTCCAATTGCACATACTGTACTCTCTGAATTAAGCTACACTATGCCTGGCCTGTAGTAATAGTGTCTCAGTTGAAATCTATTTGATCTTCACTCTATTATTTGCAAATTTATCTTCCTGAGCAACTTTGACCAAAACACCCTTGATTTCAAGCTCAGTCTGCTCACACATTGGCAATCATTTTTAGTTCGTCACTTGCTTTATAGTGAACCTTCCTGGATTCTGTTTTCAGATTCAGTGCTTTCATTTGAGCAATACATTTGATCACAGAAAAAATGATCACAGAAAACAGAATACAGGGCATTACCTCAGCTTTCGCTGTGCTGACAAGCTACAGATGTACTATTAATCCAACAGGCATATCACACATTTTGTTCTTAAAGTGACAGGGATGCTTGTCAAAATTGTTAAAAAAAAAGAAACCAAAAAGGAACAGAACTTGTAGGCATGACAACAAGCTATCTTTAACCCAAAGGGGTACCAATTGTACAATTAATTGTTTTGGCAATAAAGTCAGTTACATTGAAAAGGTTATACTTGTGACAATAGCAATAACAATTATAGTATTAATCGTATCAATAACAAAATTCTCGATTGTGATTGGTCATCCACACGCCCATTTCTTACATAATTGGCGCACAGTCACATGGGTGTCCAATTACAGCTGTCCAATTACAACTTTTTGTAATTGGATGGCTGTCATTGGACTACTACATTGTGTGCACGTCAATCAGGTGCAGTTAAATGGGTTTTTTGCTGTTTTCCTCTTGCTTTCAAACCAATAGAAAATATCCTTGATGTTTTGAGTACAAAAAAACTCCATATAGACTTTTTAATCTTGAATTTTGTTATTGTTGCGATTAATTAGTAATTGAACTTTGTGTCGTACAATTCATAATGGTAATAGGACTGAGTGGAGTCCAATTCGGTCTGTAATCATACGACTGATTAACAAAATCGGACGACCGCAAAGCGGGAGTCCGATTTGTTTAATCACGAGTATGATTACAGACAGAACTGGACGACACGAAGTCCTGTTACCAATTAATCATAACTACCAGTATAACAAAATTTGAGGATAAAACGTCAAATGGTTACAATGGTTTTGGTGATTAAAAACATAACAATTGAGTGTGTTTTTGACCTAGATGCGTGCACGGAAAAAGTACGTATAGTGCGCGCAAATGACGCGTACTGTCCAATTACATCGTCCAATTACAAGCATGACACATAAACTGTGCAATTAATGCTCTAATCGGGCCTGCTAATAACCAATCAGATTTGAGAATTTTGTTATAGTTTTGATTAAGGGAGTAATCATGCTTGAAATTTCAAATCATCCCCGCACTACGTGCCAGGCTGATTTGAAATTACTAGCCCGATTACTCCCTGAATTGTACTCCACTCAGTCCCATAAATATATTATTTATTATTATTATTACTATTGCTAACTAATTAAAACAACAAAAACTATCTAATCAAGTGTCATCAAATAAAGATTCAGTAGAACTGGAACAAATGTTTGGAAAGTTAATGTAAAAACTTGTACATCCTTGCCTGGCAAAATGGTGATATTGGTGCAAATCTGTACAAGCATATAAGAGTTCTTTAATTTATTTGCTCTCTTAGTTTGAACAAAAGTTCTGCAAATTGACCAAGGTTTTCTTCAAAATTAAACTCTTCCTCACACTCAAAAGTAAATGCCACTTCTGCACAGTAGGCCTCATCAAAGCCTTCACTTCCATATCCAGAGGGGGGACCATCTATTGAAGCTTCAATGCGATACTTAGCATCTCTGCTTATGGACACTACTTCATCAAATAAAATATCAAATCCAAAATAAAAGTTAGATGCACTTGTTCTCTTGACCTCAGAACTAAAAGTCCCAGATTTTGATGCAACAACTGAACCATCATTACTATTTAAAATTTTTAAGGTAACTGAATAGTCGTTACCTTCACTACCAAATAGGGACACCCCTTGCAACATGATGTCCAGATCTACCATAAAGTCAATAGTTTCAAGAAACTCAGGTTCATTTGCCCACAAGTGACCAACATTAAAAGTAAAAAATCTGCAACATCGCAATGGAGAACCCACTCTTTTATCGATCACAAACCCAGCTGGCAGATTTGGGTAAAGCGGATGTGACAATAATGAACTGAAATACTTCATGATGTTTGCCGCTTCTTCTTGAGTTAAAATATTAGTGTTGAGAACAACATCCACAAATTCTCTCTGCTCCATATTTGTAAACCGCACGTTTTTCACAACCTGGTCTCCGAGGATTTCTCTTTTGACTGAACCTTCTCCGTTAAGCCCTTGCCTGTCGCATTCCTTTTCTGCCCAAGAACTGACAGCCTTGAACAACTCCACCTCTCTAATGGTCAGTGTGTCTCTTTTCAATAACTGCTCAAGAACAGATCTTTCAATTGCCAGGAATTCATTTGTTTTCACAATCTCGTCTGTTTTTGTGTCAATGAAATCCCAGCAGTGATACTGAAGAACTTCATTTGCATACTGCTGAGCGTGTTTCAAGACACAAAATACGTTTGATGAATCCAGATTTTTCCTTAAATAGGCAGAGCATTCGTTGACGAGGCAAGGAAACATGTATTTCTCGGCCAGATATGCAACTTGCATTACGTTACCTCCAGTCAAGCAGACTTCATCGGTGTAGATGTAACGCAACAACTCAAACAAACCTTCATATTCACAGTCGGGAAGGTCGATAAGTTCTTTAGCTTCTGCCATTTTGCCACAGAACATAGCAAAAAACACAGGGCTTCTGATCGACAACAAGAACTTGTGAGCTGGAATCACCATCTTGCTTCTCTTGCTGTCAGTGCCGTCGCCATGTTGGGATGTTCGCACCACAAACTTTACATCACTCAGGAGATCCTTGTTAAACATAAGCTTGCAGCGTTCTTTGTAAGCCTCGGACCAGTTCTTTGTTAGGGTAGACATGACTATTTGGAGAACACTTTGCAGAGCTTTCTGGAACTCTCTACAAAACAGCGACAAACAGCTCGACTTAACTTCACCTGCCTAGTCCCCAGTCGCTCGCGAACTCGAGAAGCATAGCAGGGCGCGCGGGGAAAGACGGGAAGGGGAGAGAAAATGCTCCATTGTTCATACGCGTGATCTGATTGGTTAGACGCATTCTTTTATTATTATTATTATTATTATTTATTTATCCAGGGGCATCCAATTTAGCAGAGCTAGTTTAAATGGAGCCCTGACACAACACAAAAACGAAGACATTAAAACATTAAAACTAGAAAATTAGTTAAGTTACAGAGGCAACATGTATCGCAGGTGTTACTGTTTAAAATGGCGCTTTAGCTTGATTTTAAATTCGCTAAGCGTCTCTACTTGTCTAATGATTATCGGTAGGGTGTTGTAGGTCCGAGCACCGTTTATTCTGAAGCTACCTTGGTATTTAGTAGTTTTTGCGAAGGGAGGGCGCAGCAAATTACCGTGGCTTCTGGTGTTATAGCCGTGTAAAAGGTGCGCATGCCTAAACTCTGAAAGTAAGTACGAAGGCGCTATTGCGTGAAGACACTTATAAACTAAGACGCATTCGAGATAATTTCTGCTTGTAAGTTGAGCCAGCCAAGTGTTGATTTTAACTCCTCAGACCCGATAGATCGACCTTCAATAATACTTGCCGCGCGTCTATTTAGCTTATCAAGATAAGTTTTGCTCCCAACCCCGCAACTGTCCCAGACAGGCAAACAGTAATCGAACAATGGCAAGACTATAGTATTGTAGAGCATTTGACAGGTTTGCTTGGGAAGAACCTTTCGCGCTCTGCGCAGAATACCCAATCTAGACGAGATCTTATTACCGATATATTCTATGTGGTCCTTCCAAGATAGGGTGTTGTCTAGGAGGACTCCAAGATATTTTAACTTGTTAACTCTTTCTAAGCGCGTGTTACTGATTTCTATAACTAGATCGTCAGCTTCCACGGTCTTCTTCTGACATTCAATGCGCGTTCACGTCAAGCACAGAAAGTGATCACCCCGCATAGCATTTTGGGTGAAGGTGGGGCTTTAATGAGCGGGGCCGGTGAGCGGTGAACTCGCACGCGCGCGTGGCAGCGGGTTGTGTTAAAAACAAAGGTTTCCTTGTGTAACCCACGCGAAAATTAGCTTTTTTGGTGGATTAGGCCAAATTCCACATGTGCATAAAACAAAAGAAATTTATCATTCATCCCCCAAGCCTCGGTCCAAGTAGGAATTCAATCGAAATGCGCCGATTTACACAGCGTAGAGTACAAGCCGGTACAACTACATGCAGCCCACTTATCTTTGTATTTTTTACCCCCTCAGTGAAGCAACCATGGCTCCAGAGGCCGGGTGCGTTTTTTAAATATCAAGAGTGATATAAACCGCGTCCACGGTTTATAGAAGCTTCTGTGATAGACCCAAGACTACCCTCCCTTAAGGTTAACCTCAGTCTTTTAGTAACCTCTTAATCCCACGGTATTTTGAAACAAACTGAAACACAAACTTTTAGAGAATGTTTTTAAGGCTTCAAAAATTCGCGGCATTTTACCGAGGGTCTTCCTTCTCGATGATCCCCTGTAAATAAAGCTTGCAAGCCCTGTGAAAAAATAATAAATTTCGTTACAAACAAAAAAGTGCATACGGACTTATGAATTATTTGCATGGTTATGCTAACAAAAGAATTCAAGAATTCAACGCAATGTGCAGGTTTTTAGAACTGCCCTACATAAACCTGCGTAAACTCGAAAGAACTTGTCGGCTGAACGCAAGGAGTTGACTAACCTGAATCAAAACTCAACTCATAAAATGATTTGAGTTTTGAAAAATAAATTCTTTTTTAGCGATTGTGTTGTGGTGTGAGTATTATTTATTGCCTTGTTCAGTCTTTTGTGTTATCTCCGATTTCGCCGTGATTCAACATCCGCAACACCATAGTTTTTCATGGCTGTCTGCATGCTCAGTGTTCTAAATATAATTTATTCTCTAAGTTACATTTGTTAATGTAATTTCTATTCATATGTTTTTAAGAGCAAATTGTGAAAGTCTACCGATAAAATTATGATTTTTACTGTACTCCACATTTAATAACGACCAGTAACTTAGTCTTATTACTGAGACTAACATATTACGCTTTATTTGCTACAATTAGGAGAACAAACAAATGAGAAAAATGCCATAGTTGTGGTCTGCGCAGCTGCGGATCGCGTGAAAGCAGTTTTGGCGGCGAAACCGGGAACAAAAAAAGGGAGGCCGTGAGGAGAGTGGAGAGGAGATAAGTTGAGAGCACACTCGATCGTGTATTAGCTTGTATTGGTGTCAGAGTAACTTTTATTTTTTAAATGTAACTGAATGCTACCAGAGCAAGAACCAGCTACCGAACATTAATATAAAAATACATACAAAATATATTGCGAAAAGTTATGTCTTCTCCTAAGAATTTCTAAAATCTGACTTTTGCAAAGAACTGATTTTTTTGGAAACAGTCGTCGTAGTTACAGCTGTATAGTTTAAATCAGTTATTATTGCAAAACTGGTCGTAACAGGCAACTCTAAATACCTTTAACCAGTACTCAAACTATAAATGATATTCTGTATAGCCAGTTCAGGCGTTCCCTCTGATAATACTGAGAGAATGCCAATTACAGATGATATGCCCATATTAGAGCGATTTTCGTATGACCTTGAAAAACGGTTCGGAGAGTTTTTGCGATTTGTTTCATCCGCCAATGATTGAACAGATCGAAACAAAAGCCTCGTTTCGTTTCCCGCGTAAACAACCCTAATATGGCAAATGCGCTTGTTCGATAAACCAATCGGAATGTCAAAAACAGAATGACGTCAAACAGAATATTGATTGCACGATTTTCAGAAAGTTCTCGGACGAAAGATCAAATGTGCTGTGTTGTGCGTGTTTTCGAAAGTCGGTGGAAATTTAATAGTGTTTTTTTATCTGTGGTTATTTCAGAGGTCTTTCTCATTATAGCCAATGAAGTAGTCTTTCGTGCTTCGTCATTTCATCAGGAGTGAGTTTACACCGAAGGATGGAGAGCCCGAAGGTTCCATTTTCTTTTGTGGCCTCCCTCTTCCTCCAGCTTGACAATCTCCGGTCGCGATGAATTTTTTTGCAAATTGTTCGAGCGGTGTTGTAGCATACGCGGTTTTCGCGTGCACTGACTGCATAGCCAAAATCTGGTACCTTTTTTGCAAGGGATAGGCTACGCCAGAGTTGTAAAGTCCTTCACGAGTATTTACTCTCCAGTTCGGCATTTTGTTGTTTCGAGTTGCGGAAAAAAGCGGAAAATTACTTTTTTTGGATTCAACACGTTGCATGTTCGATAAGCCAATCAAAATCCGCGCGCGTTTGACTCTGTTCGATAAACCAATCTAATGTTTACTTTTCGCGTTCATTTGTTGTTTTGGCTCTGTACGCGCGTTCCATTTCAAGGTCATACGAAAATCGCTCTATACGGAAAAATTACCCTTCATCAATCTCAAGACCGTGTTAGTCTCCCAGACCCATTTCTTTTCCTAACTAACGCTTCGATATCGTTTAGATCTTGTTCCCGAACGTGTTCATACGTCGTTTCCAGAGTTTTTCCTCTTTGCTCATTTGCTTTAATGAAAGCGTTCGCTTCATCTGCAAAAGAAACAGCAACAGATATTATACACTTATATACAATAAAAACCCGTGTATAAGAACCTAGTGGATTAAGAACCTGTAGGCTAAAATGTTGGCATTTAAACCCCCATTATATAAGAACCTGTCAAGCTTAAACATTGAAACAGGTCGATTGAAGCAAGAAAGAAAACAAGAAAAAAGAAAGAGAAAACAAGGAAACAGAATTTTGGGATTTGGCTTGCAAGGGAGAATTTTTCAAATTATCAGCCCTAATTCGCCTGACAGAAGTGCAACTTTATGCCGGCATCATTTTGAACCGCATAATTTTTCGATTGGGGAGAATAGCTGGGTATTAGTGAACGACGTTGTTTGACTTTCATCGTTTTTACCGGTTTAATCTTAGTTCTTGGTTTTACATCAGATTATCCAAGGGTGAGAGATATTTTTGAAATGTTATACCAAAAATAGAATGAAATTTGTTGTGACTTAAATTGCAGCAAGTTGCCTGACACGAATGCTGGTAAGTGCTTTTCACTTACTTGATTGTCGTCCTCTGAAAATAATTTCATCAAGTGGAAACTCTTTCAAGGGAGGCGGGGTCGTTGTCTTTTTTGCTGTAGCTTTTTTTCTTGTTGCTCTTGCTTTTGCTGTTGTTTTTGCTGTTGGTCTCGCAGGTTCTTTTGAGCGGGCATTTGTCACTTTTACTTCAGGTGTAATCCTCAATTTACTTTTAGTTGGTTCCTTCGAAGTTGGCAGTATTTCATTTCTCCGCGCTGAAGCTGGCGCAGCGCATTGCACCAAACAATTCAAAACTAAAAGATGTATGGCCAAATACGCTGTAATCCGCAACATCGAACTACAAGATAAGACACAATATAAAATGTTAACAAATAATATTTTTTTTTGCTTAAGCCATTCACGCACCTTGATCGCAAAAGTTCCAAACTGGAAAAAATTATAAATTTCCTTATTCTAAAGAAAATATAACAATGAGACATCAGCACAGGAAAGTGCTACTTGATAGCTTTTGTTTGAAAGTCTCTTAGATGTCGTCAACAATGCCAAAAGGACAACCTTCATTCATTTTGCACCCGCAGGAATAAGCTGCAATAGCATATTAACTTTCAAAACTGGCAATCGTGGATGATTTTTTTGTCAGAATGTTTACAAAGTCAAGGTGAGAAATACAACTTGCGTCATAACTGTATTTACATAGCCTCTTTCAAGAGCTTAGCCATCCACTCACAGCGCTCGTCTTGCCAAATCATCCACTTTACTCTACGTAACTCTCTTTACATAACTCTGTAAAGCCAGATGTCTGTTTTCTCGCGTGCTATGTACTTCTAAAGAAGAGAACGGAGATAAAGTGGTTCTGAGTTTATTTTTTAATATAAAAGAGGAAAGGGGATCAACAATTGAGTTGAGGTCACACACAAGGACCTCAGTGAATAAAATATTTCCGTTATTCAGTTATGCTGTAAATTATAAGCTTATAAAAAAAATTAAATTAAGCAAAAACAAACTTGAACGTTTCTTTTAGTATCTTCTCGAGAGACGTTTCCGCCATGGCGGATATTAAATATATATATAATATATATAAAACGTTGTGTTCTTTTGACTATTCTGAAAACCGGCGTAATTTTGTTTCGAGTATGTGTAAAACTGGACAAAGAAATTCATTTATATTACGTAAAAAACAATGGTGTCCATTTGAACTGATTTGCAAGAAAATAGCGTGTGTCCCGAATGACACCAGCACTGATTGAGCGTTTGTACACGACAATCCAAAACATGGATTTGTCCCAGAAGAATAAAAAACATAATAGCGATATATTTTATTTTCAAAAGGCCATCAGAATAAAACAAAAAACAAGGACGGACAAATGTAAATACAGCAAACGGTGAATTGAATTTCGTATGTCGGCTTGCAATGTTTGATTATGATGAAAGACAAAATCGAATTTTAACGTTAGATTTTGCGATAAAAGAAATGACACGATTTAAATGATTTTCGTATACTGTTTTGTTTCTCGTTCTTTTTTTAGAACCAGATAAGTATTTCTCTTTCATGTTAGCTTGACAAATACCAACTATGTCCCAAATATTGACGACCAACTCTGGAAAGAAAACCGTAATTTAAAGAGATTTTCTAACAAAAACCTGCATTCATTCAGTTCTTATATTATTCGTTGACAGGGCGCGGCAACGCTAGCAAAATATTTCATGAAGGGTCGTCATTTTGGAAGAGAGATTAAAGTCTTCTGTTAGATCATGTTTAGAAGATTTTGCGAGGTTCTTGAACTAAACGAAAGCTTATCCATGGAAACATTAATCATTGTAATCGACAGTCGTTAATAATACTGACTGCAACGGTTAACAACAAAACTCTTCAACTTACATATGCACGCGGCTGTCTCTTTCTTTCTACCGTTCAAACTAATCGTTCTAAATAACTACCATTGAGTATGCCGCCAGCCAAACGGGCGATTGTTAAATGTACGGGTAGGCATGCAGGATTAAAGTTAACTTTTAATGAGTAAATTTTATGCATGTAACATGATGTTCACGTGCTCTTTAACAAACCTTTATTTTCAAAAGCAAACAGTGACAGAACTGAGCAAACAAATGAAGCTTTATCTTTCAAATTACAAACATTTATTCCTTGCCCATAGCAACGAAACGAAAGAAAGAGAATCTACCATTAATTTTATTTCTTTAATTTCTTTCTTCAATTAAAAAACGATACATTAATTTGAAACGTTTGTAAACGATGGAAAAGATAAGGAAGATAAATGACATGTTGCCTGTCTCAGTTGCGCACCCAGAGCAACTGTCTATCTAAAAAAAACTCGACATCGGCCGCCATGTTTTTTCTCTCAAGTCAGTCAACCCAAGAACGGGGCACCCTCGCTATAAGGTAATACTATCCGGGGAGGCTTCGTACGTTTTAAAAATGAGATGAGTATTGGCAGGATCTATAATCAGGGAAGGAGGCAGCAACAACACGTTATTTCTTGAGAGCTGCCTGTCCCCATGAAAAGGACAATTGCGCCATCGCGTGTGACACGCGCGTGTGTCTGCGAGGACACCGCGTTTGAGAAATTGAAAAAAAAATGCGTCCAAATTTGTAGTTTTAGGTTGGATTTTTCTCCCTTGTGAAGCTTAGGTCGTTTTAGGTCTTCCTACTGCCTTTTTATCCTCTGGTCTCCATCCTAACGTCCGGCCATTCAGCTACTGGATCTCTCTCCGCAAAGTATATGCATGTCCAATCCAATTCCAAGGCCGTCTTCTTATCTCATCCTTGATTCTTCTGATGTGTGTCATCTCGGTCCACGGTTCTTTCATTGCTAACTCACACAGACCATCTGGTCCTTAAATTCCTTCTCAAGTATTTAAACTGGAATGCGTCCATTTTCTTTACATCACCCTTAGTTGCCTTCCATGCTTCGCACCCACATTAGGAGTACTGGTCTAACTAACGTGTTATACAGCTTATACCCGGGGGGTACTCTCATATACAAGCTATATGGGTATGTACCGGTGTGAAAGGATGTGGTTTTCAAGCAGTTTAGTCTGGGATAGGGTATAGAAATCAGAGAGTTTTGGTCTACAATAGGGTATCATTTGCCATGAAACTGATCAGTGGTATGAAGGATTAAGTCTAGAATAGAAATTGAAACTCTGAAGAGAAAGAGCCTTCCCTAAACGGAAATAAAATCATCTCGGCAACATTATTGACAGATGGTTTTCCATTAAACACACTAATAGTGATGACAGTTCTGAAAATAGCAAGTCTGGTGTAGGGTAGGGATTCTTCGGATTCTGAGCTATCAAAGTTACTCTCAGATCATTATTTTCAGATAAAATCCGCTCCAAATTTTCTTGAAGTGTCAACTGTGAAATAATTTAAATTACCCGCTATCAAATGTCGTAAACACGCGAATATTTTTTTAAAAACTACGCGAAATCTTCCAAATTTTAATCTCAATTGATTAAAATTAACTTCTATGTTCTCGAAAATATTAGCTTCTGTAAGCTACTCTAAAATTCGAGTGAAAATAAAGCTTACATACATACATAC